>CM053605.1:48314437-48333001 GCA_028646535.1 Procyon lotor
ATTTCCCCCCCCCATATGTTTATCTTTTCAGTGTTACAAGATTTATTGTTCATGCACCACACTCAGTGCTCCATGCAATACGTGCCCTCCTCAATACCCACCGCCAGGCTCACCCAGCCCCCTACCCCCACCTCTCCTAAACCCTCAGTTTGTTGCTCAGAGTCCACAGTCTCTCATGGTTCATCTCCCCCTCTGATTTCTCCCATTCCCCCTTCCCTTCCTTCTCACAATGTCCTCCATGTTTTTCTTTATGCTCAGCACGTAAGTGAGACCATAAGGTAATTGGGTCTCTCTGCTTGACTTATTTCACTCCGCACAATCTCTTCCAGTCCTATCCATGTTGATACAAAAGTTGGATATTCGTCCTTTGTAATGGAGGCATAATATTCCATTGTATATATGGACCATATCTTCTTTATCCATTCATCTGTTGAAGGGCATCCTGGTTCTTTCCACAGTTTGGCGATTGTGGCCATTGCTGCTATGAACATTGGGGTACATGTGGCTCTTCTTTGTAATGCATTTGCTTTTTTGGGGTAAATACCCAGTTGTGTGAAAGGCAAGTGATTTTTAGCCATCTCTCACATCAGCAGAAGCCGACAATGTGAGGCATAAACACTAAAGGTGTGGAGCCAGGGGCAGGAGGCCTGAGTGCCAGGCTCAGATGTGCTAGTACCTAGCTAGTGTTTATTTTGATATGGGCAAGTCACTCACTTTTCTGGACTTCAATTTCTTTCTTCTCCAGGTGAAGGAACTATATAGAAAGTCTCTTGGGATATCTACCAGAGCTAATATTCTGAGACTCTGTATTTATTTGTCCTACATAGCCTTCCCTTGAGTAGTCCAGAAATTTCCATACAGAACTCAACATAGATAGATGGTGATGGAATTATATAATATGGGCTGAGAGCTACAGAGAAAGATGTAGCCAGGAAGAGGGATAGGGAATGATGTAGTTTTATTTATTTATTTATTTATTTATTTAAAGATTTTATTTATTTATTTGACAGAGAGAGAGAGGTCACAAGTAGGCAGAGAGGCAGGCAGAGAGAGAGGGGGAAGCAGGCTCCCTGCTGAGCAGAGACCCCCCCCCAATACAGGGCTCTATCCCACGACCCTGAGATCATGACCTGAGCCGAAGGCAGGGGCTTAACCCACTGAGCCACCCAGGCGCACCATGGGAATGATGTAGTTTTAATAGGGTGGCCAGGAAAGGCCTTGCTGGGGAAGTGGCACTCAAAAATAGAAGCCTGGAGGTTGTCCCTAATCCACCCCATTTGACACCCCCCCATGCCCAATCATCTGGTGATTGGTTTCACCATGTAATATTTTTCAATTTTATTTCTTCCCCTAACTACCAACACCCAGGTCAGGCACTCATCTTCTCCTCTATGGATTGTTACAACACTCTCCTAACTATTCCTTGCCTCCTGTCTTGTCTTCCCAAATCGATTTTCTACAAGACCATGTCAAAGAGATTTATCTGAAAGGCACATCTGACCATGTCATTTTGCTCAAGACCCAACAATGGCTCCTTGCTCTCAACAAGGTAAAGACCCGATGCTCTAACGAGTCATTTAAGCCCTTTGTGGTCTGGTCCCTGGTTACTTCTCCAGGCCCATCTCTCATCCTTGATGTCTCTATCCCAGAATAGAATTTCTCCTTCCATACATAGCACTACACCAGAATGTTGGTATCTCCCTTTATATGCCAATGAAGGTCCTATTTTTATTTTAAGATTCATTTTAGTAATAACTTCCTCCTGATGGTTTCCAAATTCTGCATCCTACCCAAATAGACTGGGCATCCCTCCTTTGTGACACCTTGCACACATTTTAAAATCACTTTATTTGTCACGTTGCTTTGATATGACCAAGAATGCCTCAGTTTCCCCTACTAGACTACTAGACTATGAACTCTGAGCATAGAATCATGTCTTCTTCATTTTTGTAATCTTCTGCAACTAGTCAATCAGTGACTTCATTTGTGTTCTGATCTTCCCATTCTCTCCCCCTGACTGTAAGCCAACCACGATGATTTATAACTTATGATTAAAAGACAGATATGGGAAATTGTCCCATTTCAAGGCTGAGTTCAACTCAAGTTAATTATCAGAGTCACAGATTTTTAGACTTGGGAGAACAATGCCAGGTTAATTCAATTCCAGGTGAATTCAACTACCTGCCTGTTACTTGAAGGCCCTTCTTCAACATTTCTGCAAGTTGTGGGGTTACCGAGTCCTTCCATTGTGGTGTGATGGTAATAGGAGTGTGGGGAGCCCTAAGCTGTCTAGAGGCTTCCTCTCTTCTCCTCTCCTGTGGTTCAGGACACTGTGTGTGGTAATACTGAAGCAGGGAGTTATTTGTATTAGAACACATACATATTTACATACACATACACACGAACACACACAGTGGAAATTTAAATCTGTAAATTGCTTAAGATGATCAACAGCAGGCTATTATCTAAAATGTTAAACATAAGTTAGGGACCGAGCTAGTACCCAGAGAGAAAATGATTTGTAATTTGGAGTTAAAGCCATCTGTCAAAGCGAGGGGCTCAGAGTAAAGAGCAAATGGGTAGGTAGACTCCATAGATGGATGGCAAGGGACAAGAATCAGCCAGGCAAGGGACTGCCTGCTGGAACTGGCAGTCTGGGCACCATCTACCTGTACAACCAGAAGAGGGGACTATAAGCCTTGAGTTAGCCATACTCCCCTGCAGAAGCTTTGAGTACCACTTAGAGAGTTTTCTGAGGAACACTGTCCTTACGTGTGGATGCCCTGACCAGACTCAACGCACTCAGAGGCTTCAACTTGCATTTTACCTATGAGTCAAGAGCTTCTCTCTCCCTATCTTCTTTTCTACTTGCTGGTCTTAATAAGAGAACAGAGGTACATCTGTGCGTGTAAAGAATAACAAACTCTTAAAGAATCAGGATTCTTTAAACCCTGCCTTTGCCCCTTGCTCTTAGTCTCTAAGTAGTTTGGGGGTAAAGATTGTCTATTACCAAGGAAGGTACTGAAGGTAAAAAGCAGAAAACTTACTTGGGCCAGAGGTCATTCAGACCCTCTTAGCACAGCCTCTTTGGTAATTATTCCCTTGGTTGAGTTGAAATCTCTCTGAGGCTTTTACCCATTGATCCTAGCTCTACACCAGGACTGCACAGAATGAATCCAAATGACCCAGCACATTATGGTCCTTGAGTCTTTCCAGACAGCTTGCTTGTGATCACAAGTCATTGAACTCAAGAGGGGCGCCTGGGTGGAGCAGTCGGTAGCGTGTCTGACTCTTGGTTTCAGCTCAGGACGTGATCTCAGGGTCATGAGATTGAGCCCTGAGTCAGACTCTGCACTCAGCGGGGAGTCTGCTTGAGATTCTCTCTCCCTCTGCCTCACCCCTCCCACTCATCTCTCTCTCTCTAAAATAAATAAATAAATCTTAAAAAAAAAAAAGAGAGAAGTCACTGAGCTGATGAACACAGTATGCTTAGCCCGTGCTGGCCCATGTCATCATCTCACAAATGGCAGCTGTTATTATTAGTTGTATTATCTGACTGCCTTTGAGTCATTCTTTTCTTCATAAGTCAAGCCCTTTTAGGTTCCCTGATGTCAAAGAATTAAACAAAACAGAGGTTCCCCCTTAATTACATCAACAACTTTATGTGTAGATATCAGACACGAGGCTGTTGGACAACTGGAGATGTCCTTCCTTTACCCTCTGCTACCTACACCCTACTTTTGTTAAGGTACCAAATCAGTCTTAAAGACTTGGCTCAAAGTATTTCCTCTTTGAATCTTTTTTCCCTCCTCCAAGGAGAACTGATCACTCCATTTCTTCACTTGATCTGAGACTGAATTCTATCTTTTTTTTTTAGATCATTTTTTTTAGACATGTTTGTCAAACATGTTTCCCAACCCCCACCCCAACTCACCCAACATCTAGAATGCTGAACTCCTCTTGGTATGTGTCCTGTTAAGCAGAATGCCTGGAACTTAGCAGGTGATGGATATTTACTAATAGAATGATAACATTTTTGGGTATCAGTTTATACAACATTTATTGATGCTATATTATCTTTAATTAAATACCGACTCTTCCATTAGCGTCACCTAGAAATCATTTCACCCGCTGCTGCTGTGTTTGGCCACCAGTCTCTTGTCTCTCTCTTCAGCAACCGTGAGGTGGAAAGCTTTTCCTTGGGGAGGAGAAATCTGTATTGTGTTGCCTTTGCCAATAACAAAAATGCTGGGGAGTTGCGTGGCAAAGCTTTTGCCATTGACATCTTTCACATGAACCAATCAAAAGAACCAGGGTGTCTCTCCTTATTGGTGGTCACACTAATTCTTTCCAGGTTAGCACCTCCAGTCACATACATAGTTTACCAGTGTCAAACTTGATGAAGTTGGTAATCGTACCGGTCTCCAAATCAATCTGAATGGTGTTGTTCCCTGTAATGAGGGAACCAGGGTAGTGGATGGTGTGAGAATCATGGGTCACCAGATGTTCTCACAAAGAACTTCCTCACTGTGCACAACCAGTACTTGGCCACCCTTGGTGTCATGGATGAGGTGGAAATTCTCTACAGTCTTGTCAGTGCTGCCATCATCCAGAAACCTTCGGGTAGGTGTTATCAGTTTGGAGCTCGCCATCAATTTTAATGAACTGCTGCTTGTGGATCTTCATTTCATCTTCTGTTAGGGTGTCCTTAAATCTCTTCCTTAGGAAAATGATGAGAGGAAGACATTCTTTCAGCTTGTGAAGACTGACAGAGACTGACAGATGGGCAAGGAGCAAACACACCGGTCAGTTTATCTAGTGCCCAGTGCTTTGCAGCTGTTGCACACTACAAATTCTCCGTGGGCCCAAAGCCATGCTGCCCTAGCCGTGAATAGAAGACTGCTGGGGCAGCTGGCTGGCTCTGTCGGAGGAATCTGTGACTCTTGATCTTGGGGTTGTGAGTTCAAGAGCCCCACATCGGGTATAGAAATTACCTAAATATAAAATCTTTAAAAAGAAAAGGAAAGAAGGCTGCCTTCTTCCAGTGTGCTGATAAAATTGCTCGGTTATACAACTTTTATAGTTGGATGGACATTTCAAAAATTTCTCTATTCTTCATTCCTCCATCTCGGTGGTTCCCAACCTTGACTTTGTAGTGGAAAATATCGCAAGTTTAAAAAGAGTCCCGAGGACGAATCCTAACCACAGAAATTCTGATGTAATTGGCCTGGGGTGCAGCCTGGGTATCAGGATTTTAAGAATCATATCTTAGGCTGCTAATTCTGGTGTGCAACCAAAATATTCCCTTTTTGTGGATAAGGGAACTGACTTCCGGAGAGGTTGTGTGTCCTGTCCATGCGACATGGCGGGTAAAAGTGAGTAAAGAACTCAGGTCTCTCGTCATCCAGTATAACATACTGTTCATCATATACGAGTAGTAGTATCATATTTGCCTCAAAGAGAGACCCTCCTCTTCATTGGGGCACTGCAGAGCAGCTCCTGGGTCACAAGCACAGGGAAGCCAACTAAACTTCCACTTTCAGGACAAAAGATTGAAAGGAGCTTTCACAATTCTGAAATACTTCTGAATAATAACTATCACTTTCTTCATTGTCATTTTAGTAAAAGGAATAATCTTACTTTTTATAATTCCTAACTTTTTATAAGTCCTCCTGTGGGATTTGATTTTGAGGGAAAACCAAATGCAGTCTGTAAACTTCTTAATTTATGACTGAGTTGGCTTTTGACTGTAAAGCATGTTTACTAGCAACATAGGATACAATGTTTAAGGCAGATTGTCGTTATATCTGCCCTAGGTGAGGGGGACCTGTGTTGAACCACCATCCAAACACTTGTCCAAACCTCTTAAAACTTGACTAAATGGTGTTTTTACATCAGTAAAACCAGTTAAACTTATTTCCAACTTATGAACTATCAGGTCAACCCACTTCCAGTAGAGGGATTTTGCTCTCGTATCTGGGAGTCGAAAACATGTCTACTTTTTTAAAAAATTTTTTTATTATTAACATATAATGTATTATTTGCCCCAGGTTACATGTCTGTGAATTGTCAGGCTTACCCATTTCACAGCACTTACCATAGCACATACCCTCCCCTATCCCCTGCCCCCACCTCCCAGCCACCCTAGTTCGTTTTGTAAGTTTAGGAGTTTCTTATGGTTTGTCAAACATGTCTCTACTTTTAAGGAACAGGGCTCAGTACCTTATGATCCAGCAATTGCCCTACTGGGTATTTACCCCAAAGATACAAATGTAGTGATCCAAAGGGTCACGTGTGCCCCAATGTTTATAGCAGCAATGTCCACAATAGCCAAACTATGGGAAGAGCCTAGATGTCCATCAACAGATGAGTAGATAAAGAAGGTGTGGTATATTTATAAAATGGAATATTATGCAGCCATCAGAAAATGAAATCCTGTCATTTGCAATGACCTGGATGGAACTAGAGGGTGTTATGCTAAGTGAAATAAGTCAATCAGAGAAAGACAGTTATCATAGGATCTCACTGACATGAGGAATTTGAGAAACAAGACAGAGGATCATAGGGGAAGCGAGGGAAAAAGGAAATAAGACGAAACCAGAGAGGGAGACAAACCATAAGAGATTCTTTTTTTTTTTTTTTTTTAAGATTTTATTTATTTGACAGACACAGCGAGAGAGGGAACACAAGCAGAGGGAGTGGTAGCGGGAGAAGCAGGCTTCCTGCCGAGCAGGGAGCCTGATGCGGGGCTCCATCCCAGAACCCCGGGATCATGACCTGAGGCGAAGGCAGACGCTTAACGACTGAGCCACCCAGGCGCCCTGCCCCAAGAGATTCTTAATCTCAGGAAAAAACTGTAAGGTTGCTGGAGTGCAGGGGGGTTGGGAGGGATGGGGTGGCTGGGGGATGGACATTGGGCAGGGTAATGTGCTATGGTGAGTGCTGTGTATTGTGTAAGATTGACGATTCACAGATCTGTACCCCTAAAGCAAATAATGCATTATATGTTAATTAAAAAAAAAAGGAGCAGGGCTCAGATGGGTGACTCCTCAGTTCCCAGTGACACAGCCTGAGGTCACTGAGAGTAATCAGCTGGAGGTTGGGCTACTCTGGAGGGCCTAAGACAGCTTCACTCAACGTGTTTGGCTCCTGCACAATGATTGGAAGGTTGGGACCATCTTGGTCTATTGACCAGAGCACCTACAACGTGGCCTCTCCAGTGATGGTCTCAAGGTATTAGGACTAGGATGATCTTCTTTTTCTTCTCTTTCTCCTCTTCCCCCTTCTTTTCTTTCTTAATATATGGCATAGGTTGCTATTTTTTCCTTGTGGTGAAATGTACATAACATACAATTTACCATTTTAACCATGTTAAAGTTTCAGTCTAGTGACATGAAGTCAATTCTCAGTGTAGTACAATCATCTGTCTAATACCCAAATTTTTTCATTACCCGAAGCAATGCTTTCAATACCTCTGAGTATATAGTGAGGAGTAGAAATACTGGATCATGTGGTCTTTATTTAGCCTTTTGAGGAGCCACCAAACTGTGTTCCATAGCAGCCGCACTCAAGCATGAGTGTTCCAGTCTGCATAGCTTCACCAACAGATTTTGTTGTCTGTTTCTTAAAAAATAATAATCATCCATGGGGTGCCTGGGTGGCTCAGTGGGTTAAAGCCTCTGCCTCCAGCTCAGGTCATGATCTCAGGGTCCTGGGATCGAGCCCCACATCGGGCTCTCTGCTCAGCAGGGAGCCTGCTTCCCCCTGCTTCCCCCTCTCTCTGCCTGCCTCTCTGCCTACTTGTGATCTCTCTCTCTGTGTCAAATAAATAAATAAAATCTTAAAAAAAAAATCATCCTAATGGATGTGAAATGGTATCTTATCATGGTTTTGATATGTGTTTTCCTAAAGACTGGTGATACTGAGCATTTTTGGATGGATGCTTATGTGACATTTGTATGTTTTATTTGGAGAAATGTTTATTCAAGTCCTTTGCCCATTTTTGAATTGGGTTATTCTGTTGTTGTTAACTTGTACATTTGGGCCTTTGACCTAACAGCTCATGGTGTTGAGAGAGAGGATTCCAAGAGATCTAGGCAGAAGCTGCAAGGCTTCTTTTGCTTAGCTTCAGAAGTCCCACGACCTCACTTCTGCTGTATTTTTTAGGTCATACAGGTTACTGAAGTCAGCCCAAACTCTAGAGGAGGGGAAGCAAAAAATGTGTGGCTCTCTTTAATTTACCAGAATGCAATATTAAAATTAACCAAAACATGGGGCTCTTGGATGGCTCAGTAGGTTGCGCAACTGATTCTTGACTTCCCTCCGGTCGTGATCTCAGGGTCCTGAGATAGAGCCCAGGTGGGCCGCCGTGTTCAACAGGGAGTCAGCTTGAGTTTCTTTCTCTTCCTCGCCCTCTACTTCTCTCCCTGCTTGCACACAATCTCCCAAAATGAATAAATACATCTTTTTTTTTTAAAAAAGGCTTTATTCATTCATTTGTGAGAGAAAGAGAGAGAAAGAGAGAAAGCGCAGACAGGGGGAGTGGCAGGCAGAGGGAGAGGGAGAAATAAGACTCTCTGCTGAGCAGGGAATTGAGCTGAAGGTAGACTCTTTACCAGCTGAGCCAGCCAGGCATCTCTAAATAAATAAATCTTAAAAATAATAAGAAGGGACGCCTGGGTGGCTCAGACGCTAAGCCTCTGCCTTCAGCTCAAGTCATGATCCCTGAGTCCTGGGATCAACCCCTGTATTGGGCTCCCTGCTCATGGGGAAGCCTGCTTCTCCCTCTCCCTCTCCCCTGGCTTGTGCTCCCTCTTTTGCTGTCTTTCTCTGTCAAATAAGTAAAATCTTAAAAAAAAAAAAAAAAAAAGAGGGACGCCTGGGTGGCTCAGTCGTTAAGCGTCTGCCTTCGGCCCAGGTCATGATCCCAGGGTCCTGGGATCGAGCCCTGCATCGGGCTCTCTGCTCGGCAGGAAGCCTGCTTCTCCCGCTACCATTCCCTCTGCTTGTGTTCCCTCTCTCGCTCTGTTTCTCTCTGTCAAATAAATAAAATCTTTAAAAAAAAAAAAAGAAAGAAAGAAAAAGAAAATTAACTAAATTCAATTGTTTGAATAACAGTAATGGCTGCTGCTATAGCTTTGGATTCATACAGCTTCTTTTCTTCCGAGGTCTTGAAGGGCTTTCCCTCATAAAAGCCTTCATTATGACAAGGTGCCTGGGTGGCCCAGTCAGTTAAGTGTCCAGCTCTCGATCTCAGCTGAGGTCTTGATCTCAGGGTCATAAGTTTAAGCCTCACATTGGGCGCCACACTGGGCATGGAGCTTACTTAAAATTAAAACAAAAAAGCCCCAAAAAACAAAAAAAAGTCTTCGCTATGGCATTGTCCTATATTTTATTTATTTATTTAAAAAGATTTTATTTATTTATTTGACAGAGAGAGATCACAGGTAGGCAGAGAGGCAGGCAGAGGGTGGGGGGGCACAGGCTCCCCACGGAGCAGAGAGCCTGATGTGGGGCTCCATCCCAGGACCCTGAGGTCATGACCTGAGCTGAAGGCATAGGCTTTAACCCATTGAGCCACCCAGACGCCCCGTCATTGTCTTGTATTTTAGAGATCTTTAATTATGATATAGAGATGAGCACAGTTACTTGATTTTTAAAATCCACATAGCTGAGGGACAGCTGGGTGTCTCAGTAGGCTAAGCTTCTGCCTTTGGTTCAGGTCATGATCCCAGGGTCTTGGGATTGAGATCTACATCAGGCTCCCTGCTCAGTGGGGAGTCTGCTTGCCTCTCTGCCCCTCCCCCTGCTGGTTCTCTCTTTCTTTCTCAAAAATAAATAAATCTTTAAATAAAAACCTACTTAGCTGATCTGCTTTATAATGACGGGGTGAGGCAGGAGTCCTGGGTTTCAAGCTCAGCTCTGCCACCAACGGGCTGACTTCCTCTGTTGGAGGATGATCTATAGTCCCCTAACTTCTCTTCTAGCTTGAACACAGTAATTGTTTTAAGAAGGAAGATGAATTGATCAAGAATTGGGATGTAGAAAACGTCTAAGTACAGAACAATTTGTTGCCTAGAAATAGTCCCACGTGTCATTTATTCACTGAGACAGAGAATGACTTCAGCTTAATGGTAATTATTATAAGATTAAGAAATAGCATCAGTAAACACACACACAGTCACGACGGGAGATGAGGCTAGGCTGAGACAATGTCTTGGAGCATTGAGGCAGAAGGGCAAAAAGATAAGACATGGAAAAATTCACAGGTCAGCCAGATGCCAGGGAACAAGGAATTCGGTTTTTTGGATCAATAGCTTAGTCTAAGAGTGGTATGTAGGAACAAGATCTGCAAACAGTGGATAGATTCATAAAACAAAATATGCAGCAAAAGGATGTTAGTAGGGCAAGGAGAGAGAGCACTGAACATTTGTAGCGTGTGTCTTACATTTGTAACGTGTGTCTTTCATATGCCAAACAAAGGACCAGCTGTTTTCATACTGAGCTTATTTGATTTTCACGGGCAACCGTAAGGGTCAGCATTATTTTCCCTTCCCTCCTGTTTTGGAAATGAGGAAACTGATGTGCGTGTTCCCACAGTTACAGGCCTGGGAGCTACCAAAGCTCATTTTTCTGACATCAAACTGCCTTCCACAAAGCTGCCTTTCCTTTGGAAAGGGTTCTTACTAGACATTATTCCTCTCAACCTTAAAACATAATCACTGCCATGGCCCGCTAAGTGGTCCACTAAGGCCCTCCTTGAAAATGAAGAGAAAATATCCTTTCAAGCTTGGTTTGGGGGGGATCACTCACCAGCTGTTTCTAGTTGCAAAATTTTCCACCACTATCTGTCTGATTCCTTCAGGTAGAGAAAAATGACCCTTAGTGGAAGAGACAATTTTCATGATCTAAGTAAGTTAATTCTTTAAAAAGTGTGCAAGTTAGGAAGGCATCCCAAGGACATCTGTACTGAGTCTTGGACAGATGAAAGTGTCCTGTTTCTTCCCTAGGTGACCAGGACCCTTGCAGGTCCAGCGGCCCTGCAGGCCCAGTAGCTTCTCTTAGCTCTCCCCTTGGGCCAGAGGGTTTTGTCCCTAGTCTTTCCATAGCAGAAGCAGTGGATCTTTGCCTGGGTCCCTCAGTGGAAGCCTTTGCTACTCTCTTCCTGCCCCTGAGCGGCTCAAAGCTTTTGCTTTCTCTGAGAGCAGGTTTGGGGGAAGTGGGCTGTGTTTCTCACCTCTCTCCCAGGACAACTGATCATTACTACAAGCCTGAGCCCCTAAAGGGGACTCTCTCTTATCCTTCCCTCTTCCTCTGATGTTTCTTATGATCATCTGGTGGATAACAGGTCAGGAATAAGTGCAATATTCCTTGTAGAAGTCTATGAGTCCCATTTTTTCCCCTAAATGGATACGATAGCCTATATTCAGCTGTTAGGAATTTCTTAAAAGTGTAGCTCTTTTCTCCTTACCTACCTTAACGGTGGCCAGTCCTTGCTTGCATGCTGTGACACAAACGATTCACGAATTCCCTTTTTTCTTGGAAGGGTTTGTCATTCTGTGGAATTTATATCCTTGGAATTTATATAACCTTGTGGACTCAGGTCTTTAGTGGATTCAAGAAAAATTATGATTCTGTAGATTATCTGGCTTTCTTGTTCTTAGGATGGGAATGATGTTCTCTATTTTTTTTAAAAATTTTTTATTATTTATTCGACAGCGAGAAACACAGCGAGAGAGGGAACACAAGCAGAGGGAGTGGTAGCGGGAGAAGCAGGCTTCCTGCCGAGCAGGGAGCCTGATGTGGGGCTCGATCCCAGGACCCTGGGACCATGACCCGAGCCGAAGGCAGACGCTTACCGAATGAGCCACCCAGGCGCCCCAAGGGGAATGATGTTCTCTTAAAGCTTTCTAGATCCTAAGCAGAAGTGGAACTCTAGGTGACACAGGCATACCTCAGAGATATTGTAGTTTCAGTTCCAGACCATTGCCATAAAGGGAATATTGCAATAGAGTCGAATGGACTTTTTGGTTTTGCAGTGTATATAAAAGTTATCTTTACACCATATTGTAGTCTGTTAAGTATGCAATAGCCTATGTCTAGAAAATAATGTACATACCTTAATAAAAAACCTTTTATTTTTAAAAAAGATTTTATTTACTTATTTTATTTGACAGAGAGATCACTGCACACATGAGTGGGGTAAGGACGGGGGCGGGGGTGAGGTGGGAAGAAACAGAGGGTGGGGGAGGGCGAGAGAGAAGCAGATTTCCCGCTGAATATGGAGCCAGACTCAGAACTCAAATCTCACAACCCTGAGATCATGACCAGAGCTGAAATGAGGAGTCAGACACTTAACCTGCCGGGCCACCCAGGCGGCCCAACAGCTAGTATTTTTTAGCAATAAAATATTTTTGATTGGGTGGCTCAGTTGGTTAAGTGTCTGACTCTTCATTTCAGCTCTGGTCATGATCTCAGGGTCATGAGATTGAGCCCCGAGTCGGGGCTCTGCGCTCAGCAGGGACTCTGCTTCTCTCTCTCCGTCCCCTGCCCTCTGCTGTCCAACCTCCTGGCGCATGCTCTCTCTCTTAAAAATAAATAAATCTTTAAAAAAATATTGTCATCGGAACTTTCAGTGAATTGTAATCTTTTTGCAGATGGAGTGGTCTTGTCTCAATGTTGATGGCTGCTGACTGATCAGGGTGGTGGCTGCTGAGGTCGGGGTGGCCGTGACAGTAACTTAGAATAAGACAACAGTGAAGTTTACTCCATTGATTGACACCTCCTTTCACGAACGATTCCTCTGTAGCGTGCGATGCTATTCGATAACATTTGCCTCCAGTAGGTTTTCTTTGAGAATTTGAGTCAATCCTCTCAAACGCTGCTGCTGCTTTATCAACTAAGTTTATGTAATATTCTAAATCTTTTGTTGTTATTTCCACAATCTTCACAGTATCTTTACTAGAAGTAGTTTCCATCTCAAGAAACCACTTCCTTTGCGCATCTGTAAGAAGCAACTCCCCATCTGTTGAAGTTTTATCGTGAGATTGTAGCAATTCAGTCACATCTTCAGGCTCCCCTTTTTCTTCTTAAGATTTTATTTTTTAGGAATCTTTACACCCAGCGTGGGACTTGAACTTACAACCCTGAGATCAGGAGTTACATGCTCTACTGACTGAGTTAATCAGGTGCCCCTAGGCTCCACTTCTTCTTCTTCTTCTTCTTCTTCTTCTTCTTCTTCTTCTTCTTCTTCTTCTTCTTCTTCTTCTTCTTCTTCTTCTTCTTCTTCTTCTTCTTCTTTTTAACGATTTTATTTATTTATTTGAGAAAGAGAGAGCGAGGGAGAGAGTGAGAGAGAGAGAGCACAAACGGCGGGGAGGGGTGCCATGGGGGTGGAGGGGAGAATCAGACTTCCCGCTGAGCAGGGAATGGAACTCAGGACTCAATCCCAGGACCCTGGGATCATGACCGGACGTGAAGGCAGACACACAAACAACTGGGCCCCCCACGGGCCCCTTCTAATTCTAGTTTTCTTGTTATTTCCACCACATCTGCAGCTACTTCCTCCACTGAAGTATGGAAATCTTCAAAGTCACTCATGAGGGTTGGAATTACTTCTTCCAAACTCCTGTTAATATTGCTATTTTGGACTCTTCCCATGAATCACAAGTGTTCTTAATGGCACCTAGAATGATGAATCCTTTCCAGAAGGTTTTCAATTTACTTTGCCCAGATCCATCAGAGGAATCACTATGTATGGCAGCCATAACCCATGAAATGTATTTCTTAAATAATAAGACTTGAAAGTCAAAATGACTCTTTGATCCATGGGCTGCAGAAGGGATGCTGTGTTAGCCGGCATGAAAACGACATCAGTGTCACTGTGTATCTCCATCAGAGCTCTTGGGTGATCAGGTGCATTGTCACTGAGAAGTCATATTTTGAAAGGAGTCTGTCTCTGAGCAGTAGGTCTCAACAGTGGGCTTAAAATAATCGGTAAACCACGCTGTTAAACAGATGTGCTGTCATCCACAGGCTTTGTTGTCCCATTAGAGCACAGGCAGAGTAGATTGAGCATAATTCTTAAGAGCTCTAGGATTTTCAGAATGGTAAATGAGCATTGGCTTCAACTTTGAGTCACCAGCTGCATTAGCCTCTAGCAAGAGAGTCAGCCGGTCCTTTGAAGCTTTGAAGCCAAGTCTTAACTTCTCCTCTCTAGCTATGACAGTCCCAGATGGGATCTTCTTCCAAAAGAAGGCTGTTTCATCTACATTGGACAAAGTGGCTGTTTAATGTGGCCACTTTCATGGATGATCTGAGCTGGATCCTTCTGGAGAACTTGCTGCAGCTTCTACATTAGCACGTGCTGCCTCCCCTTGCATTTTTATGCTGCGGAGACTGCTTCTTTCCTTAAACCTCATGAACCAACACTGCTAGCTTCCAGTTCTTCTTCTACAGTCTCCTCACCTCTCCCAAGCCTCAGAGACTTGAAGAAAGTTAGGACCTTGCTGGGGATTAGGCTTTGACTTCTGGAAAGGTTGTGGCTGGTTTGATCTGTCCAGACCACTCAGACTTTCTCCATATCAGCAGTAAGGCTGTTTCTCTTTATCATTCATGTGTTCACTGGAAAAGCACTTTTAATTTCCTTTGACAACTTGTCCTTTGCATTCACAGCTTGGCTAACTGTTACAAGAGGCTTTCAGCCAATCTCGGCTTTCAGACATGCCTTCCTCACTAAGCTTAATCATCTCTAGCTTTTGATTTAAAGTGAGAGATGTGTGACTCTTCTTTTCACTTGGACACTTAGAGGCCACTGTAGGGTTATTAATTGGCCTAATTTCAATATTGTGCATCTCAGGAAATAAGAAGGCCTGAGGAGAGGGAGAGAGAGTGAGGAATGGTATAGGTCAGTGGAGCAGTTAAACATATAAAACACTTATTGATTTGGTTCGCTGTCTTCTATGGGTGTGGCTCAGGGCATCCCAAAGCGCTTGCAATAGTAACAGCAAGGATTGTTGATCACAGGTCACTATAATAAATATAATGATAATGAAAAAGTTTAAAATATTGTGAGAATTACTGAAATGGAACACAAAGACACGAAGTGAGCACATGCTGTTGGAATAATGACCCTGATAGACTTGTGCAACATCAGAGTGCCTCTAACCTTCAATTTGTAAAAAACACATTATCTGCTAAGTGCAATAAAGCAACATGTAATAAAATGAAGTATGCCTGTAGTTAAAAAACTCTTTGTCTTACAGAAATTTTCAGACATTCAAAAGTATCACTTTGTGTTCTAGTGTGAGTTTTTTTTATTTGACATGGGGTCCTAGAAGATTCTATGGGTCAAAGGTTATGCATATTTTACATTTTGATAGATAATGTCAAATTGTCATTCAAAAAATCTGTATCAATTATTTTCCCACCAAATACTATATGAGTGATGCCAAAAACCTTAACCTAACTTGAAAATTTGAGGTACTTATTTTAAAGAAAATGACAAAGCTATCAAGTTTCCAGTGATCCACTGACATTCTCACTGTGAAATTTTATTTACCAATTCAAGAGAACATATCATAAAAAGAAGTAAGCATGGATCTTTAGTTCTTCAGTCCAGTATTTACAGCTGAGGCTATTTGCTATTTCAATGCAACTCACCAAAATTTAGTGCTTAACCGCATGAACAACACTTCTGGTTTCTATTAGCTCCCTATCCTTGTACATCGGTGACTTTAGTAATGGCTCTGATGATTTATGTCATAGCAAAGAATGTGCTTAACTCTTGGCATTAAAGAAAATGTGGCTAAATGACATTCTATAGCTTCCAGTTTAAAAAAAAAAACTAAAAAAGAAAAGAAAGAAAGAAAAAGGAAGAAATCAAACAGATTTGCTTAAATTACCATATTTCTGATTATTTTAAATTCTATCATCTCATTTTTTTCATTCAAAAATATTTATATTTAGGGGCGCCTGAGTAGCTCAGTCAGTTAAGCGTCTGCCTTTGGCTCAGGTCATGATCCCAGGGTCCTGGGATTGAGCCCCCCATTGGGCTCCCTGCTCAGCGGGAAGCCTGCTTCTCCCTCTCTCACTCCCCCTGCCTGTGTTCCCTCTCTCGCTGTGTCTCTCTCTGCCAAATAAAAATCAAATATTTATATTTAGTTTCTACATGTGCATTCTATGTATTAAGAAGATTAAAAGTTAGATATGTACTAAGAAGATTAAAAGTTAGATCTTTTTCTAAGAACTTCCATACATATAAAAGTATATATTTAGAGGAATCTTTCCATCTCTTCATCCATCTATCCATTCAGCCACTTATTCATTCAATAAAAATCTGTCTCTAGTGTCTACTATGTTGCAGGAATGCATTTGGAACTCAAATTTATGTCTTCAAGGAAGGACAACCTAGTGGAAGAAATAGATAATGCTTATGTTCTATGAGGCGATTAGAGAAAGCTTTCCAAGGAAGGTGGCATTATAGATGTCTGAAGGATAGGTAGGATTTCAATAGATGGCGTAAGAGGAAGTTCATTCCAGGTCAAGGAAGTATGAAGTATGCTGGGCAAAGGCAGACAGGCTGATGCAAAAATGCACTAGAGAACAGGTTGGAGTGGGAAGTTGAGTGATACAGCAGATGCAGAAGTTGAAACTGGAAAAAAGTTGGCTAGGATCAGTAAGAAAAAAGGGTAAACCCTTTTGAGTAAAAATGATTAGAGACTTAGTGGGGAAGGAGGGGGTGCTTAAACACAACTTTGAAGGATGGGTAGGATTTGATAGGCAGATTGTAGGTATGAAATGCACCAGAGGCAGAGGGAACAGTGTTAGCATAGATTTGTGTCCTTAGGGGGCAAAGGAATGGATCTGTGCTGGAAATAAGAAGTATCTAACATTGTATCACATTCTTTCCAGCATTAGGATTTTCATGTCAGCTATTTTCTCTGCCAAGAATTCTCTCTTTTGTTAATGGCTACCAAAATGCGTTCCCAGAACACATTAATAAAAAACTCAAATTGGATGGACCAGGCGTTGGTTTAGTCCTTAATTAAAATCCCACCAGGGCTTCATTTCACTGTGATTACCCTGGTTTTCCCCTCTCTTGTATATTGGCTTTATTTTCAAGCTGGCTTTTGTCCTGGTAGATGCTGGCTGCTAGCAGAAAGGCTTTCCCTGACCTCCCAAACTATAGTCTTTCCCTTCTAGCTCAAGGTACCCTGCGATTTTCTTTCATAACACTTATCGCCTTTAAATTATACACTTATTTGTGTGATTATTTGTTGAAGGCCTGACTCTTCCACTAGAGTCTAAGCTAGGTGAAAGCAGGGACCATGAAGTTTTCTCTTGCACAGGTCCCTAGTTGGCACGTAATAGGCACTCTGTAAAAATGTGTGAAATGAATGAATAGATTCATCCCAACTCCTATTCAGGAAGGAGAAATCTTACTTTGATCAGTTTCAAAATTGCTATTGTACCAGGGGAGAGGGAACATAAAAGTGAATACTAAGCTCAGAGCTGTGTTGCGGTGTGGCCCAAAACTGATCAGTGCCATTTACCATAGATACTCCAGGAATTACATGGATCATAAGACTAACTGCTACTGTAAATGACACTGTCAAATAATAGTTTTGAATAAGAAATCTTGTCATTTATAAAAATATTCATTCCCACTTTTTTATATTACCAAGGTATATCTCACAGCTGAACAAATTTTATTTTATTTTATTTTTTTAAAGATTTTATTTATTTGACAGAGAGAGACATAGTGAGAGAGGGAACACAAGCAGGAGGAGTGGCAGAGGGAGAAAGCAGGCTTCTTCCCCAGCAAGGAGCCCGATGCAGGCTCGATCTCAGGACACTGGGATCATGACCTGAGCTGAAGGCAGACGCTCAACGACTGAGCCACCCAGGCGCCTTGAACAAATTTTAAATGCACTTACACAGATGAGACTATCTTGCTTTTCTTATAATAAATTTTCTGCATCAGCAATACACAATCATGGAACCAAAGCTATAAAGAGGTCTTTATACAGCAGTAGAACCGCTGTCATTCAAAATATACATTTTGACCCCTGGCTGTTTAAAAATTTATTTTCATGGGTGCCTGGGTGGCTCAGTTGTTAAGTGTCTGCCTATGGCTCAGGTCATGATCCCGAGGTCCTGGGATGGAGCCCTGGGTCAGGCTCACTGCTCAGCAGGGAGCTTGCTTCTCCCTCTCCCACTCCCACTGCTTGTATTCTCTCCCTGGCTGTGTCTCTCTCTGTCAAATAAATAAATAAAATCTTTAAAAAAATTTATTTTCATATTAATTTTGGTATAGTTTTTGATTAGAGAGATTTAGGAAAAATCAAGTTTAACACTTTGAAATATTCACGTCATGAAATGTGGGTGTACTCTATTTTATCAAACATCAGCATTATGGTTGAGGATGTTTGGAAAATCCACCTACAGAGCATTAATTAAATTTGGTCAAATTATTTGGACAGTCTTAATGTAATTACTTTCTATGCTTTCAGCGGGAAAAAAGTCTCATTTTTAAATTGGTCTTGAAGTGTTTTAGTGACTATA
>CM053605.1:48333501-48367504 GCA_028646535.1 Procyon lotor
CTGCTGCATTCAGGCTCCCCTGGTCCCTCGGTGACCCCACGGGTCCTGAAACCATACTGTTCCTGCGAGGGCTGAACCCCTGGTTAGCCTCTGGAGCGATGTCCCTCAGGGGAGCAGACTAGAAGTTCCGGATTTTGTGCTCCTCGGCTCTGCGGCTGCTGGGAACCGGCCCCTCCCCCTGGGGTCTCTCTTCCGTCGCTTTAAATTCACTTTTTCCACACGTCCTACCTTTCTGAAAGTGGTAGATTTTCTGCTCCTAGATTTACTGTTCTTATTCTCTTCTCTCTCCTGTTGTGTTTGCCGGCTTTTAGAGTGGTTTTCTGCCTCTTTAGCTGGACTTCTGGGACCCAGTGCTTTCTGTGCGTCCTACACCTCCACCATCTTGCCTTGAGACCCTAAAACTCCATTTCTTTTTTTTTTTTTTTAAGATTTTATTTATTTGACAGAGAGAAACAGAGAGAGAGGGAACACAAGCAGAGGAAATGGTAATGGGAGAAGCAGGCTTTCTGCCGACCAGAGAGCCTGATGCGGGGCTTGATTCCAGGACTCTGGGATCATTACCTGGGCCGAAGGCAGACGCTTAATGACTGAGCCACCCAGGCACCCCTAAAACTCCATTTCTTAACAACCTACCAAGTTTTCACTATTTGTTTACTCTTCAAGCTTAAAGGTTTCAATGAAATGACACAATTTCTCTAAAAATAATGTCATACAGTATTATTTTGTTTTCTCTATGTATTTTGCTATATTTTATCTAACTACTTTATTCAAAGTCTTACTGAAAAACAACTGAATATGTACTCTTGGCAGGGCTATAAAATATTCTGTCAGGTTCTAAAATCAGGAAATAAGGGCCACAGAACTGTAGAACATCTACTGCATACACACCACACACACACACACACACACACACACACACACACACACACACACACCCATGCCCTGACCAATAACCTTTTTCCTCATTTTTATTTACCTACCACCTTAATAAATGTTACCTGTTCTGTGGACCATCACCAACTAAATATTCAACAATTCTATCCAGAGCACCTCTTTCTCGCGGGAGAATGGGCCTTGCTAAAGGTGGACCCGGAGGATGAAGACCTAGTAAATAAAGAAATATTTATGTATTTGTATAAAATACATTTACATTTTAATTCAGTTACCAAGTACTACCCATGCTTGTCAGAACTTTTGAAAGATTTTAATAAAAGAAAAATACATCTCTTTAGAGCATTCAAGTTTTTCATTAAAAATATTACACCACAAAAAAAGTTAAATTATATTCTATATCAAAACTATCAACATAATCTATTAAGAAATGAAACTATGTTGGGCTCTGTACAAACTAATTTTTTAAGTGCCCAGACTCTTATTAAAGAGGGCACTTGTGAAGAGTACCAGATATTGTACCTAAGTGATGAATCACTGAATTGGACTCCTGAATTCTACTGAATTGCAATATATGTTAACTACAACTTAAAAAATAATTTAAAAATAAATAAAAAATTTAAAAACAGGTATATACATGTATGAATAGAAAAAACTCAATAGATTTTTGTAGGATTATACAAGTAATAAAATATTTTTATAAATAAATAAGTAAATAGATAGATTGATCAAATGCCCAGACTCTTAAAATCTTATGTAATAACAAATTAGGAGATTAGGAGACTTCCATTTGGGGCAATAATAGTCACAGGAGTCGAATTTACCTCCCCACCTAAATTAACTAAAATACTGTGCAAAACATCATGAAACAGTTTTAAAGACACTGGGTATCAGGCAATGTAGGATAAAGATCCCTGAGAGACCAAAAGAAAATAAGATGAGTCCTACAACTGCCCCAGCTTGTTGACTGGAGCAAATTTCTAGGCAGCAGCTCAGGGAGGGTAAATCAGCTGAAATGTATCAGCATCCCTGAGTCTGAGGAGATAAAGCTGGAACTCTGGGGACACCAAGGCAGCTTGGGTTCACAGGAAGAAAATGCACAGAGCAAGAACACCAAAGATATACAGAGGAAACCCAAGACTGTTCAACGTCCTACTGACTGGTGCATGTGTATGATGAAACCATCTGAGTACAAAGAAAAAACTGCCCCCAAGTATTAAAAGTAACAGTGTTCACATGGAGCCAAAGTATTGCATGTTCTCACCAGCCATTGTGAAAAACATCATAGCTCACAGGTTATTGGATTAAGTATTCAGAGGACCTTTGTAGAAGGACATAAGACTATCCAGCATTCAAGTAAAATTCGTAATGCCTGATATCAGATCAAAAATTATTAGACACGCAAATAAGCAGGAAGAAAAATCAACCAAAAATGACCTAGAAATTTCAGTTTATAGAATTAGTATACAAATAGATTAAAACATTTATTATGACCATATTCCATATGACTGAGAATCTAGAGGGAAGATTCATGGTAGAATCTTCGGAAAGATGGAAAAATTTGACATGGAAAAACTTCAAAAGATCCAGCCTGAATTTCTACAGATGAAAACTACAATGTCTAGAAAGAAAAATCTGCAGATGGGTTGAATAGCAGTTTGGACATTACAAGGAACCTGGTAATACTATATTGAAGATATAGTAATAGAAACCATACATAATGAAACACAAAGAAAAGCCTAAAATTTTTTTAAATAAACAAATTATTAGCAAGCTGTGGAACAATGACAAGCAGCCTAATACATATATAACTGGAGTCCATAAGAGAGAGAAAAGAAAACAATACTTGAAGAAATAATGCACAAAAATTTTCCAAATTTGATGAAATCTATAAACCCACAAATCCAAGAATATCAACAAACCCTAAGCACAAGAAACATAACTTTGCACCAAGGCACGATCAAATTGCTTAAAACCAATGATAAAGAGAAAATCATAGCATAGTCAGAAAAAGATACATTTTATACAGAGAAACAGAGGTAAGAATGACAGATTTCTCATCAGAAAATAAGCAAACCAAAAGACAGTGAAGCAATATTTTTAAAGAAAAATTATCAATTAGAATTCTGTGTTAGTAAAAACATCTTTTAAAAATGAAAGCAAAATGAAGACTTTTTCAGCACACAAAACTGAAAGAATTCATCATTAGCACAACTGCACTATAAAAATGTTAAAAGACAGAAAAATGACATCAGACAGAAAGAGGTAGTATAAAGGAAATAACTGAAATGGTTATCATGTGGGTAAATATCCAAAACTCTTAAAAAATAATTGATAGATTAAAGGAAAAATAATCATTGATTGTAGGGTTTATTAAATATATTGAAGTAAAATGTATGGCAACAATAGCATAAAGGCCAGGAGAGGAGAAATGTAAGTATACTGTTGTTAGATTCTCAAACCGTTTTTGAACTGGTGTTATATTACTTGAAGATGAACTGCCATAAGTTAAAGAAATATACTGATCTACCTAAAATAATATGAAAAGCTATATACATATATAGCAGTAAGGTAATGAAAAAAGTTAAAATAAAATGATAAAGATACTCAATTCAAAAGAAGGCAGAAAACAAGGAGAAAAGTAATAGAATAGAGAAACAAATAGAAAAAAAAATAGCATAATAGAAGATTTAAACTCAAACCCAAATATACCAATCCTGTTAAATGTACATAGCCTGAACATTCTCATTTTGAGCCGCAAATTGTCAGAATAAAAAAGCAAGATCTGATATATGTTGCTTACAAAAAAAAAAAAAATTAAATACAAAGATACAAATAAGTTAAAAATAAATAATAGAGGAGCACCTGGGTGGCTCAGTTGATTAGGCGTCCAATACTTGGTTTCAGCTCAGACTGTGATCTCAGGGTTGTGGGACTGAGACCCGTGGTGGGCTCCACACTCGGTGTGGAGTCTCCTTGGGATTCTCTCTCCCTCTGTCCCTCCCCCCGCTTGTGTTCTCCCTCCCTCTCTAAAATAAATAAATCCTTGAAAAGTAATAATAAACAAATGATAGAAACCATATATTTATATAAATATGCTAACACTAATCAAAAGAAATCTGGAGTATCTGTATTAATAGCAAAGAGAGTATACTTCAGAGCAAAGAATATTATCAAGGATAAAAAGAGTAATTTTATAATGACAAAGGAGTCAATTCATCAAGAGAGCATAAAAATCCTAAATATGTATGTGCATCATAACAGAGCATCAAAACACAGAAAGCAAAAAATTAACAGAAACTACAAAAAGAAACAGCCAAATACATATCTACTGTGTGTGTGTATATATGTTATATATATACTTGTGTATATATACACAATACTATATACATATTTATACACATGCACACACAGTAGTACAGCTGGAGATCTCAACAGCTTCCTCTCAATAACTGACAGAATAAACACAGACATCAGTAATGATATAGAAGACCTGAACAACAGTATGTGCTACCAACTTGTCCTGACGTTTATAGCCACTCTATCCAAAAGGAACAGAATATATTCAAGTGAATATAAAATATTTACCAAGACAGATGATATTCTGAGACATAAAACAAGCCTCAGTACATTTAAGAAGATTTAAACAATACAAAGTATGTTCTCTGACCATGACAGAATTGAATTAGAAATCAACAACAGAAAGACACCAAGAAAATCTCCAAATATTTGGAGACTAACATCCATTTAAATAACCAAAGGTTCAAAGAAAAATCAAAATGGAAGTTAGAAAGTATTTAGTGAAAAAACAACATATCAAATTTATGATATGCAGCTAAAACATTAGGTAGAGGAAAATGTATAATACTAAAACATCTACAAAAGAGGGTAAATCTAAAATTTGTGAATTCAACTTCCACCTTAAGAAACTGAAAAGAGCAAATGAAACCCAAGATAAACAGGATTAAAGAATAATAAAGAGTAAAAACAAAATAGAAAATACAAAAATAATAGAGAAAGTCTGCTTCTTTTGGGAATACCAAAACTAATTAACCTCTAGCCAGACTACAGGGAAAAAAGGGAAGATACAAAATACTAATATCAGAATGAGAGAAATGGCATAAATCTAAATTGTTTACAAGCATATTATGAATAATTTTATGCCAATAAATTCAAAAGTTACATGAAATAGACAAATCCTTTGAAAGACTACCAAATTACCACAGCTCACTCAACAAGAAACAATTATTCAATATGCTAAAATTTTATAAAGAACTTTTTATATCTACATTCCTAAGAGAGATTAGTCTGTAGATTTTGCTCAATTTTTAGTTTAAAAACAAACCAAAAAATACAACCTTCCACAAAGAAAACACCAGACCCAGATGCTTCAACCTGTAAATTCTACCAAACATTTAAGCAAAAAATAATATAAATTCTACACAAAACTGTCTGTAAAATTGAAGATGAGAGACTACCTTCTTATACCTGATACTCAAACCAAAGACATTACAAGAAAAAAAAAATACTACAGACTGACATCCCTAAGAAACATTGATCTAAACATTTTTAACAAACTTAGTAAATCAAACCCAACAATATATAAAACATAAAACACCATGACTAAGTCAGATTTATCCCAGAAAAGCAAGGTAGTCCAACATTTAAAAATCAATGTATTTCACTATACTAACAGATGTTAAAACAAAAAATAAACTAAAACCTTATATGAGCATCTCAACAGGTACACAAAAAACGTTTGATAAAATCCATCCTCCATTATGGATAAAAATTTTCAGCTAACTAGAAATTGAAGGGTACTTCCTCAAACTGATAAAAGCTATCTATGTAAAACAAAACAACAACAAACCTTACAGCTAATACCATGCTGAATGTTGAAAAGGTAACCGCTTTCCTCCTAAGATCAGCAATAAGGAAGAAAGTCTGCTTTTCCACTTTTTCTTCTTTTTTTTAAAGATTTTATTTTTAAGTAATTTCTACATCCAATGTGGGGCTTGAAATCACAACCCCAAGATGAAGCGTCACAAGTTCCACCAACTGAGCCAGCCAGCCTCCCCTACTTTTGCCACTTCTATTCAACATTGTACCAATTGTTGGTACCAAATGTACCAAGTACCATTGTACTTGCTTGTGTAATAAGCAAGAATGAGAAATAAAGGAACCCATATTAGAAAAGAAGAAAAATTATCTTCATTCACAATGTGATAGTCTATGGAAAATACTATAGAATCTATTAAAAAACTAATAAAACTATTAAGTATAGCAAGATTACAGAAGACCAACACACAAAAATCAATTGTATTTCTATATATATTAGCAATGAATAACTGGAGATAGTAAAACAAAGCCATTTGCAATAGGCTGAAAAATTGGAAATAATTACATACACATTTAACCAAGAAAATGTGTAAAACCTACATACTACACACTACAAAACACTGCTAAGAAAAACTAAAGATCTAAATAAAGAGATATACTGTCTTCATGTAATATACTAGGCAATATCAGAAGAGACAAATGGAGAGTGGAAGAATAACCTAGTTTTAATTAATGACTTACATCATATAAGAACATAAACAACAAAAATAGAGTTACGAATTGTAACTCCACAATCTTTGAAAACTTAAAAAGAACTGTTTGTAGGAAATACTCTGAACGAAGAGACAACACAAAAGGCAGCACTGAGAAGAAAGTGAGAGAATAAAATAAATAAGTGATGTTTGCCTCTGTAAAGCAAGGCAAGATAAACATAGTAAGACCCACAGCAATGAAGGTTTACACAGAGACCTGACAGAAGACTTTGCAACAAAATGAGGCCTTGTTGGATTAAGCGTTACAGTATAAGGATACAAGGTTTTCAAAATGATTGTGATAAAACTTTAAAGTATTCAAGAGTAGTTTTAGAGTAGCAACACTGTATTAATATTTTAAAGGCTAATAAAAAGAGATTTGCCTTGTAAATAATCACAAACCTAAAGGCTGTTGCCATCTAAAAAAGGGCAAATGATGTCAAAATTGTAATAATTAATAAATGAAATTTAGGTTCTAGAATAAGTACTTTGTGTAACAAATCAAGAACATTTTTCAGATTTCATCAGATAAGTTACTGGTTTACTTGTATTAACAACATTCAATCATTTATGATCAAAAAGTAAACTTAAATGCAGATGCTAAGTGTCATCCCTCATTATCAAATTTTCAACTTGAATAAGTATGCCAAATTATACCTTGAAAGCATTTAAGTCAAATTAACTTTTGCTATAATATTTTATTTCTATATGTTTAAAATGAAAATGTCCATAAAGGAATCTGGATACAAAAAACAACAGATTTCATAAAAGTATCTTAAATTCTGTACACCTAACAACTTTTAAAATAACACATCTTCATATCAATGCTATTATAGGTAACAGTAATTAATACAAACATCAAGAGCAATCATTGTAGGAATACTGGTCATTTTTACACAGCTTGGCAAATTATCAAGTACCTGCTGGTTATTAATTTTCAAACATATGGGAGCCCTGTGGTAATACACATTAAATTGATTCTCTTCCACAAATATGGCATAATGAAAAAATGAATTATTAATCTTCTCTATAAGAAATCATTTAACTCATTCATATTTTTGGCAATCAATGCACAACTTAGTCTTTTACATGGAAAATGAATTAAAAACTTTAGTAAAATATATGTTATTTACATGATCATGAAATTTAGGCCATTGTTCCCTCTATAGCCCTATTCTTTTATGTGCAATACAGTTTTTATTACTTTATACAAGTTGCTAAACTTTGATTTCCTTAAAACTCAGATATACAAATGTATAATAATTCACGCATTCTCACAAAAAAAAGTTCTTCCATTAAACTACTAAGAACTTTACAAATCATGGGTATCTCAAATCAATCAAATAACAACAAAGATAAATAATTTTCAATCAACTTAATTTTTCTCAATTACACAAAATATATGGCTGCCTTAAGTGACAATCACTATATGTCAAGTTTACAAGTATTTTTTCAATAACTACTTTAAAAGTTATGATTTATATACATTTCATTTGTGGCCAACTTTAATTTGCTTATAAATTAACAGCTTTCTAAGATCTTATGCTCCTTTTCTTTGAAGGAAAGGCGGGGGGGGGGAACTACTCTCACAGTAAAATTTAGATTGCTTTTACTAAAATATAAGTGCCCTGAATACCTGATATCAACTACTGACTAGCCTCAAAATCATTATAAATTATGTTAGAAATTAGTCATTAAATACCAAGGTAATTTAAATCAGAATTAAATATCCTAAAATAAGTAAATTCTTTACTATCATATTCAAGAATCTGATATCGATATTTATATAAAATAATGTGATCTGTTGAAGCACTAGACTTCCATGTCCCATCACACTCCAAAAGAAAGCTGCAGGGTAATATAATCAATTACACTCCCAAAATGGGATCCTCCCCTACAGATCTACCACATTGAAAAAAGAGAATCCAAAGAAATGAAATAGAAAAGGCAGTTGTTAATAGAACTTTATGCTAAACTATGTCAGAAAATACTAAGGTTCTACAGCTTAGTAAGAGAAAAATCTGCCAGCCCATATTAATAATAATAGTATTCTATACCACAATGCATAAACAGTCTTCCTGGAATGTTGTCATGTTTAAAAATATATGTGAAGAGTTTAGCAAAAAGCATGAATATATTCCAAAAGTGTTCTCTTCTATCCCCATTTTATATAAATCTGGAGCCATTCTAAAGCAGAATATAAAAAGATATGCTATACTGTTGACTACAGAATACTACAAAGTTTTATTGCCATTTAAACAAAGAAGCCATAACAGTTAAATGAGCTCAAGAAATAGGTTTCAGTATCACAAGGTGCCAGCTGTAAAGAGTTATGGCTAATTGAATATGGAACTCCTGCTTAATCAGATAACTGCTCTGCTATTTCCAAATGAAATGCCATTTCCATACTGCCTGAAAATGGCCCGTTTTATTGGTAACCAGAGAAAACAATATAAACTGTAAATAACATTAAGTGCTCTGTTTACCCATTCCAGGCACTGAAGTAGCGGGGGATCCAAGACGTCTTGGTAACACATTTGATGATAGAGTTGGAGTAACAGTTCTTTCTGGGGGTCCCCCAGGGGCTGAACTGTCCTTTGGTGGTCCAGGAGATACTGGAACTTGTGGAGGAGGGCCCTGGCTAGAGCTTGGTGGTGTTGGAGAAAGGTTTCTCTGAGCTGCGGTTCGCTGACGAATCTCTGAGAATAAGAATTAAAAAGTGCATTTTTGACTTAATATCCATATTAGCCAATACCGCAAAATGATTCACGTTTAATAAAGTTTTGTAGCACCAGAAAGCATCTGTAGGGTCAAAACTTCTCATAATAAGAAGTTTATAAGATGTGACATTGAAAACTGACTGTAACAGAGCTCTGTTTCCGACCCTACACTTTCAACTGCATATATTTACACAAAAGCCTTGATCTAAGTCTATCTACAGATATCACTTTTCAAAATAAATTCAAATAAAATAAAATCATCACCCAATTATTTGCCATGTCTTTTTATAGTAAACCTTCCTAATTTACGATAAAAGAAAGTAAGTTTATCAGAATTTGTAAAAACTCTGATGAAAATGGCGGATTTCTTTCCTCAAGATAAGAAAAATGTTAACTGTAAGAAATGAGTGAATAAGTATATTCTGCAATTATGAAGTAATTTAGGAGGTACTTAATCTAAGTAGTCATAGAAATGCTGAAAAAGCAGTCTTTACTGTTAGGTACTATTCCCAATCTCCTAAATATTATTACTGCCTTTTTGGTGATTTTTTTTTTCCAATACATTCAATAAAGAAAAACTTCCACTCTGCATAAACAGTATCATCATAAATAAATCTTATCTTTTAGTTGCAGAAATTACAAGATATTCTGCAACGGGGGGGGCTGGTAAATGTGCCATATCCAGGCTCCCGCCCCTTTTCCAGTTTTATTCCAACACAACAATGCTCTTTTGTTTATATATTGTCTATAGCTGCTTTAGAAGAGATGTAAGAAGATTTCTTTACAAGAAATCATATGGCTGTCAGAGTCATTTACTTTATTTACTATCTGGCTGTTTACAGAAAGTTTCATGAGCCCCTACTCCACAACACAAAATTCAATTCTATCATCTCCCCTCCCCACCAATATCTTACTTGAATGTTGATGGTAAGATCTCAAGTAAAGAAGTGCTTATTGCTTTTTAATTCTACATATCACCTTAAATTATCACAAATCCTGAAACAGTAGGCTGAAACTAAAGAAGTTAAATTTTAATTGGCATGACTGGTAAAAACATATACTTCCAGGAGCAAAATTTAAATTTGGACTCTATTTGACAGTTAAAGATTTTCATGAAGAGTTCATTGCAACTAAAAGTACAGCCCTAGCATCAGATTTCAGTTCACTACAATCTAGCAGAAAAGTCTGGTGAGAATCGTGGCTGTAGCTTAGAGCATTACATGACTTCAGATGGGTTAACTTCACTAAACCTCTCTTTATCTGTAAATTTAGGATAATAATATTAACTAATAAATTGTTATAAGGATTAAATGTCTGTATTGATAGCTCACATTTATCAAATACATAATATTTCAGATGATGGTGTTTTCACACAAAGTATTTTGAAATGACCAGTTAATGAGCTGTAATTACTAAGACCAACTAATTTTCCTCTGGCTTTTAATTTAGTCTCTAACCTAGCCACTAAAATAATAAATCACAAGCAGATCATCATTATACAAATGGAACTACCTTTATATCTGGCTATTTTCCATGTAGTTTATATAGAAATTTTCAGATTTTTCCTGATCTAATTATATCCTAATATCTCCTGCAAACTAGCTGGTTATTTAATTATATTTACTCACAAGGAATCCTAAAAAGGTAGATACACATTGGGAAAGCTATGAAATGCTGCAAAAGGTACTGAGGGTAACCTGGCTGCCTCCGTTGGTAAAGCATGCAACTCAATCTTAGGGTTGTGAGTTAAAGCCCTACAGTAGAGCCTACTTTAAAAAAATGAAAAATGCTGCAATAGGTACTAGGATCAATGAAATTATACTAAGATTAGGTCATTTAAATTGATTTTTTAAAAAATGAGGTGTGATATACTATAAATCATTTTTTAGCCAATTTTCAGGTAAAACATAACTCTAAAAAAATGACATTTTTCTTCCAGATAAGTAAAAGTTTAACATGTATCAAACTATAAGTAATTATTATTCTTTCACTTCTTAAACGAAGACTTGAAACTGCTTTCTCTGAATGTGAATCTACCCTGGGACAATTAATTAAAGTACCCTTTTAACATACATCACTCATGAACTACTGAAAGTTGAGTTCTATAACTAGCTAGGTTAACGAAGGACACCATGTCTAGCATTCCACAAAAGAGACATGGCTTAATAATTTCTGAATCTAAATTTAGACAGAAAAAGGAGAAAAATTATATAAAAGAGTCAGGAAAGGGAGAAAATATAGTTTCATTGTTTTCAGAGGAAAAGCAGGTAACAAAGAGTTACATATTAATAGGTGAAAATAGCTAGCAATACAACACCAAATCTATATTTGGTAAGGTGTTATGAAATATTCTGGTAGTCTCAATTTAAAACATCTAAGATTTAAAACATCTAAGATTTATCTACTTTTAGCTATTTGCCATTCACAAATGCTTTGTAATATAATTTCTCTAAAAACTTTCTGGTATTCAACAAAGTATTATATTGGTTGTATTTAACATGTCCTGCATTTAAATGTAAAATACCATCCCACAAAAAGATTTTCCAAGCATTTCACATCAATCTGGTAAAGTACCATAAGGAGTGTTGCAGGGGCGCCTGGGTGGCTCAGTGGGTTAAAGCCTCTGCCTTCGGCTCAGGTCAGGATCTCAGGGTCCTGGGACCGAGCTCCACATTGGGCTCTCTGCTCGGCAGAGAGCCTGCTTCCCCCCTCTCCCTCTGCCTGCCTCTCTGACTACTTGTGATCTCTCTCTCTCTGTCAAATAAATAAATAAAAATCTTTACAAGGAGTGTTGCATAAGTTCAATTCTTGACTGGAGGCTGTTTCAACATTCTTTCACTGATTCAATAAAAATTACACCCACCAAGTATAAGTACATGTCCATATTTTTAAATTCAAAATGAAGCAAACAAAATCTAAATGAGACTTAAAACTTCTATATTACAATAAACAAAAGAAAAAAAAATTTAAATAATGATAAAATGGCACCTGGGTGGCTCAGTCAGTTAAAATAATGATAAAATAAGATAGTTATTAAAAAGTATAGATTCTGCCTGAAATAAAGACAAATACCATATGATTTGACTCACATGTGGAATTTAGGATACAAAACAGATGAACATAGAGGGAGAAAAAAGAGGCAATCCATAAAACAGACTCTTACCTACGGAGAACAAATTGAGGGTTACTGTAGGAGAGGTGGGTGGGAGGGGGTGGAGACAGATTAAATGGGTGATGGGAATTAAGGAGAGCACTTGTGATGAGCACGGGGTGTTATACTCTAAGTGATGAATCACTAAATTCTACACCTGAAACTAATATTACACTGTATGTTAACTGGAATTTAAATAAAAAATGGAAAACTACAAAGAAAAAAAAAGCAGACTCTGGGATTAAGCTGTACTGATTTAAATTTCAACTCCACCCTGTTTATTAGATGTACATGCAGCCTTTTCTAAGTTGCTGACAAAACTCAGTTCAGCTTCCTTATAATAGGAATACTTATCTCTTAACAGTTTTTATAAAGATTAAATGAGATAAGCAATGCAATGGGTTTAACCAAAGCACAGGTACTTAAGTATTTAATAAGCAAAAACTATTAGAAGTAGTATTCATCTAAAGGTTACAGAGATTACAATAAAACAAAAGCTAAGCAATCTAGAATTTATAAAGCAAAAATTAAAATAAAATGTAGATATTAATGTATAAATTAAATGTTTTCCTAAACTTATTTGTGAACGTATTTAAATGTGTAAATTCACAATTTATGCAAAAAAATCTAGCTTAACTCTAGCTTGCTCTTAAATAATTCTTGAAATAAATGTTCTCTAATACGAATAATTCTCTTGGTTTATCAGATTTTTAAATACTGATTGTTTACATACTTATAGAGGGTTTTAGCTTCGTTTTGGTATTAAGCTATAGTAGGAAAACTACCACACTATAGTGAGGAGGCCTGAATTTTCATCCTAGCCAATATCATCAGTTCCCTATCCACTCTGGGTTTCAAATTTCTTTAAAGAGTGTTGGCAAAACTACAAAGACAATCCTCATATTTTCCCTAGCACTGGTCAAAGGTTTTCTCAACATTATGTCCAATTCTAAGGCTCATAAGAAAAAGCATCAAGAAAAAGTCTTTGAATGATTCACATATCCAAAAGTGGAGATTCCTAAATTTAGGGTGAATTTGGCTCTTTATAAGTGATTATTAAATGTAGTTAAGTGAGGCATGGGGATATAGCTTCAGGAGAGTTTCTATTTTTAAATTTACATAAATTCTGGTCTCTTTTGTTTCAATTTATATGATTCCAAAGACCATGCACCTGGCATCTCTTCCTTTTACTTTCAAAAATTTTCTAAGGTCTCTATTCACTGTATCATCTTCTACATATCCTACTCATAACAAACTACCTTAAATTCAGCCTCTGCCCTACTTCTCTACTTAAATTGTTTTCTCAATAGGTGGATGACTTTTTAATAACAAAATGACTCCATAACCACTTCCTTCCTATAGAGGCAAAGGAAAGAGAGAAAGAAACAGAGAGAGAAAAAGAGAGAGAGGAAAAAAGAGAGAGAGAAAGAAAGAGAGAGAGAGAGAGAGAAAGAAAGAAAGAAAGAAAGAACGAACGAACAAACAAACATTCCCAACATTTCACTCCTCAACCTAACACAATGTTTTTTGTCCTCCTTCTTAGCTACCACAGTATCACTTATCACTGAAGGTACCAATGGTTTGGTTACCAACAAACTTATCACCATTACTGTTACAGCTACTCTTTATCAAATCCCTGTTATCTGCCAGGAACTATAATAGGTGCTTAATGTGAATTTAGTAATGCCACCTAACATTTAGACCAACTCTTTGAGATAATTCCAACCCTCAGTTTTCAAAGAAGAAACCAAAGCCCAGAAGCTAAGTAACTTGCCAAAAGTCTCACAGTAAATAAGAGATGGAGGCAGGATACAAATCCCAGTTTTTATTAAAACAGTGCCCTCAACTCTGTGCAACCTCTCAGATTCAATGACCTCATTTGTCTTCTACTTAACCTGACCCTTTGCAGACCATGACACTGGATGCCATCCCTACTACACTTCAACTTTCTAGACACCAGTTTAGTTCTGCTTTTTTTTTTGTTTAAGTTTAGTTCTGCTTTTAACTCTAATCATTCCTTCTGTCTTTTTCCTGAGTTCCTCCTTTCTCTTCTACCCTTAGGTGTTAATATTCCCTGGGGTTTCTGCCATAGCCTTCTTTTTTCTTTTTTTTTTTTAAGATTTTATTTATTTATTTGACAGAGAGAGACACACAGCGAGAGAGGGAGCACAAGCAGGGGGAGTGAGAGAGGGAGAAGCAGGCTTCCCACAGAGCAGGAAGCCTGATGCAGGGCTCAATCCCAGGACCCTGGAACCACAACCTGAGCCGAAGGCAGATGCCCAACGGCAGAGCCACCGAGGCACCCCCTGCCATAGCCTTCTTACTCTATTTTCTCTCCCTGGGCAATTTCAGTCAATCCCATGGTTTGAAGAACTATCATCTATACATCCCAATCATTCCTAATCTGTACCTATCACCTTAACCTTTTTCCTGGGCTCCATATAAAATAATCAATTACCTATGAACCATACCACCTGGATGTCACTTGACTCAACAAAACCAAAACCGAATCCATTATCTTCTAAATAAACCTACTACTCCAATTCTTATGTTTCATACCTTGCTTAAAACATATCTAACCAGCTGCCAGATAGGTGATATCTGGTCCCTTCCTCCCAGTCCCCACTATCCAAATCTAGTAGCATCAAATCTTGTCAATCTACTCTTAAAATCTCTTCTTTTTCAACTTCCTTGCCACAACTTTATGTAGTACAGACCTTTATCTCTTTCCTATATTAGACAATATCCTAATCAATCTCCACGTCTTTGGGCTTGCTCTCTCCAATCCATTCTCCATTATAAAAAAAAAAAGGAAGAAAGAAAAGAAACTGTTCTAAAATGCAAAGCCTCCAGAGACTTTCCATGCTGCATATAAGATAAAGTCCCAAACTCCATAATGTTGCATACAAAATACTTAATCATTATCCCTCCCTCACATAAACACAACCTCCCTTTTTCAGGCATACAACACTATTTGCAATCCCTCAAGGTAACAACTTGTTTCTCTCTTCTTATCTTCGCGTATGAAGTAGACCTAAAGAGTCCTTTCCCAATGCGTTCTCAAAGCAAATTGTTTTGTTTAAGATTATTACTAAATTTTATAAATTTAGTTTGTTAAAACTAAATTTGTTTACTAAACAAATTGTTTACTAAAATTAGTAAAAATTTTACTAAATTGTTACTAAAATTTATAATGCATTATTATTTGTACCTACCTTCACTGCAGTCCTTAGTATGTTAAGATTATGTAGGTGTGCACACTCTTTTGAACCAAGAGCTCCTAGAGAAAAAAATGCATCTTTGCAGCCCCAGGATTTGGCAAGTAACTAGCACAGAGTATGAGCTTAATAAAATCTATGAAATAAATTTACTTTCCCTTGCATTTTAATATCAAATTTCCAACTGCCTATTACCCAACTTAGATGGTATAGTAGGCGCAATAATGGCCTCCCAAACATGTCCACATCCTCATCCTCAGAACCTATAAATTTTATGCTGTGTGCAAGGGGAATTAGACTGCAGATAGGGAACAACAACAACAACAAAAAAAGACAAAAAGACTGCAGATAGAATTAAAATTGCTAATCAGCTGAATATGTGTTGCCTGCTATATTGAGAATTTCAGCCTAACTTCAGATCATACAAATAAGCAACCTTCAAGCAAAAAATATGCTAATCATACATACCACTTGCCAGCCTTTAGTTTACTATTTCATTCTTCTGCTTTTTAAATTAAGAATACATTTTGTTTATATTATTTATAAACAAATAATCCAATTTAAAAATGAGCAGAGGACCTGAGTAGATGTTTTTCCAAAGAAGACATACAGATGGCCAACAGACACATGAAAAGAAACTCAACATCACTAATCATCAAGGAAATGATATCAATACCACAATGAAATATCACCTCACATTAGTTAGAATGGGCTAGTATCAAAAAGACAAGAAATACCAAGTGTTGGCAAGGATGTGGGAGAAAGGGAACCCTTGTAAACTGTTGGTAGGAATGTAAATTGATACAGTCACTTTGGAAAACAGTATGGAATTCCTCAAAAAAATTAAAAATTAAATGTAGAAATACAACTTCCACTTCTGAGTACTTATCAGAAAAAAAAATAAAAACACTAATTTTCTGAAAAATTATATGCACCTTTATGTTCAATGAATCATTATTTACAATAGCCAAGATATAGAAGCAACCTAAGTGCCCATTAACAGATGAATGGATCAAGAAGATGTGATATAGATAAATAGATACATAACATATGTACACACACACACACACACACACACACACACATATGCATACAGCAAAATATTACTCAGCCATCAAAAAGGATGAGATCTTGCCATTTGCAACAATATGGATGGACCTAGAGGGTATTATATTAAGTGAAATAAGTTAGAAAAAGACAAGTTACCATATGATTTCACTTATATGTGTAATATAAAAAAAAAAACAAATGAACAAACAAAATAAAAAACAGACTCATAAATACAGAACCAACCGGTGGTTGCCAGAGAATGGAGTGGGGGGACAAAACAGGTGAAGGGGATTAAGAGACACAAATTTATAATTATAAAACAAAGACATCACTGGGACAAAAAGTACACTGTAGGGAATATAGTCAACAATATTGCAATAACTTTGTATGGTGACAGATGGCAATTACACCTAGCTTGGACAGTCTTTTATAACACACACAATTGTCAAATCACTATGCTGTACACCTAAAACTAATTTAATGTTGTATATCAATTATACTTCAATTAAAAAATTTGTTTTGCTTTATAGTTCTTTATCTCAACACTTAATTTTTTTCATTCCTTTCATTATTTATTTCTACTTTAATTTGTCTCCTACCTCTTTTGACTTTAATAACCTGCACCTTGCAATTCATCAAGATTCCATTGGTAAATTTCTACTTTACAACATTTAAACAAAATTCATTAATTCTAAAAAAAGTTGGTTTTCTTTTATTTCCTTCAACTCACTTATTAAGCAACTACAGAGTTGCATATAGAGGTGGCAAGCAAAGATAACATAAAATCATGAAACACCATGTAAATGCCATAAAAAAACAAACCAACAAAGTACCAGGGAGGGTCCAAGAATGGGGAGATTAAATTCAGTGATGGGATGCAGGAAGGGTTCATGGTAATGGTGGCATTTAAGAACACTGAAAAATGGATGGGGAGCTAAATGCCTTTGTTACCTATACTAAGGTACACGTGGCAGTTTTAAAATACAGGTTCAAAATTCTTTGATTTGCCTCCTATCAAATGGGGGAGGGAGGATGTCTATGTCTCCTCCCTTGAATCTGTGTTCTGTTACTGTTTTACCAAGACAATATAGGTACCCTAGTTTTCCGGACTACTTTCTGTCCTTTGGGCTGCTTGCTCTTAGAACCCGGCCACCATGTTGAAGCAAGTCAAGTGACCCCATGAGAGAGGTCTATATGAAGAGGAACTAAGTGCCAGCACCAACTTGTCAGTCATGTGTATAAGCCATCTTGGTAGTATATCTTCCAGGCCCAATCAGGTAGCTCTAAGAGATGTGAGGCAGAGAAGAGTGATCTCTGCCAAACCTTGCTAACACCACAAATTCATGAGCAAAACAAATTAATGTTGTTCGAAGCCCCTAAGTTTTGGGGTGGTTTGTTAAATACTAGATAACCATAACAGTATAGCTATGACACTTAAGAAGACCCCAAAAAAGTGAATTTACTATTTTACCAATGTTTTCAAGACATATATCCCAAAAGACAGCAAAATATGAAGTATTACTCCCTTTGCTGTCAAGATCAAATAAGATCAGTGATTTCTACTCTAATCTTCCATATATGTCATGGAACACAAGTTAGTAAACTCTAAAAACCTACTTAAGAAGTTATGATCCATTCTCTAGAGTCATTAATCTTTTCTGCAATATTTACTGATTTCAAAGTTAGCTGTGGGAGAATACAATTGACTTTTCTTTTGTTAATTTCATCAGTAGAGATGTGGGGTTATGTACAAAAGTAAAAAAGAATGCATATGTAGCTTCCTTTTGAAACAAATATAGGAGAGTCTATTAAGGATTTCTAGTCCTAACCAAATCCTAGAACCTTGCCATTAGGGATAACTGCACCCTTTTCAAGTTCAAGCACCCCACTCTGAAACCAGTTACCTTTCCAGATTAATTCCTCTATTTTTCTTTCAACTCCAAAAGGATCTATGATCCATTAGTTATTAAAGGGGTCAGCAAACTTTTTTTTTTAGGCTTTGTGGACCATATACAGATTCTCCTGCATATTCTTCTTTTTTATTTTTTTAGACACTACAAAGGGCTGATATCCAAGATCTATAAAGAACTCCTCAAACTCAACACCCAAAAAACAGATAATCATGTCAAAAAATGGGCAGAAGACATGAACAAACACTCTCCAAAGAAAACATACAAATGGCTAGCAGACACATGAAAAAATGTTCATCATTAACCATCAGGGAAATTCTAATCAAAACCACATTGAGATACCACCTTATACCAGTTAGAATGGCAATAATAAGATAGAAAACAACAAATGTTGGAGAGGATTGGAGAAAGGGGAACTCTCTTACACTGTTGGTAGGAATGCAAATTGGTGCCGCCATTTTGGAAAACAGTTTGGAGATTCCTCAAAAAGTTAAAAATAGAGTTGTCTTATGACCCTGCAATTGCACTACTGGGTATTTACCCCAAAGATACAGATATAATGAAAAGAAGGGTCATATGTACCCCAATGTTCATAGCAGCAATGTCCACAATAGCCAAAGTGTGGAAAGAGTTGAGATGCCCTTCAACAGACAAATCGATAAAAAAAGATGTGGTCCATATATACAATGGAATATTACTCAGCCATCGGAAAGAAATACCCAACTTTTATATCAAAAACATGGATGAGAGTGGAGGAGATTATGCTGAGTGAAATAAGTCAAGCAAAGAAAGTCAATTATCATATGGTTTCACTTACTTGTGGAACATAAGGAATAGCATGGAGGACATTAGGAGAAGGAAAGGAAAAGTGAATTGGGGGAAATTGGTGGGGAGATGAACCATGAGAAACTGTGGACTCTGAGGAAACAAACTGAGGGTTTTAGAGGGGAGGGGAAGGATAGGTGAGCCTAGTGGTAGGTATTAAAGAGTGCACTTACTGCATGGAGCACTGGGTGTGGTACATAAACAACGAATCTTGGAGCACTGAAAAAATAAAATTAAATTAAAAAAAAAAATAGAACCCCTTAAAAATGTAAAACCAGAGTCCACAGTCTCTCATGAAAAAAAAAAATGTAAAACCAATTCCAAAGTCAAGAGCCATATAAAACAGATCTTGTAGTTTGCAGATCCCTCTTTTAACACTCCCAACACCTTTGACTGTCCATCTTCCTCCTCTCATGTCCTTATTTCCCCCATGATCATCTTAGATCCCATGATATATTGTTATAGTCACTGCCTTGTGAACAATTTCACCTCCCCTGCCCCTTTATCACTTTATTTAATTCATTAGGTAAAACCTCAACCCTGGTTAAGACCAACTCTCTTCCTACTCCACGCCTGTACCCACACAACTAAACACAACTGGAAAACATGCACGACCATGCTTTAAACTCATGATTGTTACCTAACTTACTCTTTCTTTCCTTATCTTTCCTTTCTTTCTTTCCTTTCTTTTCTTCTTTCCTTCCTTCCTTCTCCTTCTTTTCCTTCTTTATAAGGAGTGGAAGCCCAAAATGGGGCTTGAACTCATGACCTTGAGATCAACACCTGAGCTGAGACTAAGAGTCAGATGCTTAACCAACTGAGCCACCCAGGTGCCCCAAATTCACAACTGTCAACTTTAAGTGGACATTAGTGTCCCCTGGCATTCCTACATTTTTCTAATCCATTTACTCTATCACTCCACTAGAGATTTATTTTATATATTCTCTTCAGGCCCCCAACATATCTTCCCCATTCTCACTCACTCTCATTAATACAGATACAATCAAAAGACAATTCCCACCATTTACCTATATCTGCCCTTGTTCTCTGTCTTCACTTCTTACCATTGAGAAACTACGCACGCTCCCATCAAAAGCTAACTCCCACACTTGTACACCAAATCCCACCCCTTCTTGCCTCGTCATGAGCAGTTTTCCATCAACTGTGTCCACTCTCCATCATCAATTATTCTGTGTCTTCTAGGCCATTCCTAGCAGCATATAAACATGCTATTTCTTTCATACGGCATATATTCACCCACATATACATAATGCTTCCCTGTTCAGCTACCATTTTTCCTCTCCCTTATTCAAAAGAATAGCCTCTTCTGTCTCCACCTTTTCCACTCCCCTATTTTCTTAAGCCCACTCTAATCAGGCTCTTGCCCTCATTCCTCCTCCAAAACCATTATTTTCAAGGTCACTATGGACCTCAACATTGTTAAAAATCAATGTTCAATTCTCAACTCTTAACTTAATTGGCAGTTTTTCTCATAGGTGATCACTACCTTGAAACACTCTCTTTAGTTAGCATCCAGAACCCCACATTCTCTAGGATTTGCTCTCACTGACCACGTCTGTTTCTCTTTATGGTTCCTCTTCACTACTCCCAACATCTTAAGATTAGAGTGCTCCAGAGCAGCCTTGGTCCTTTTCTTTTTTCTCCACATTTACATCCTTGGTAATCTCATCCAGGCTTATGGTTTTAATATTCATCCACATATTGATGATACCCAGATTTCTATCTCCAACTCAGATAATTCCTGTTTGCCAGACTTACATTCTAGTGCTTCCTTAAAATATCTACTTGAATGTCTGGCATCTCAAATGTACATGTCCAAAATCAAACCTTTTTCTTTACCACATCACCTCCAACTTCCTCTCTTCCCAAAAAAGTGCTCCTCTTGCAATTTCTAACATTTTTGTAAATGACAACTGCATCTTCCCAGTTACTCAGGCCAAAATCCTAAGTCACCTCCAATTTCTCCTTCTCCCACCCCATATCCAATCCATCAGGAAATCTTTTGGGTTCTAACTTCAAAATATATGCAGAATTTGACTAATTTTTAAACCACCTCCACTATTATTGAACCAAGGTCCAAGCCAACATCAATGCTTTCCTAGATTACTACAATAAGTTCCCTAAAAGTAGTCTCCCTGCTTCTACCTTTGCTCCCTTTATAGCCTCAACAGAGTAACCTTCCTTTTAAAATATAATTTAGGTCATGTCAATCCTCTGCTCCAAACAAAAACCAAAAAAATTTTTTAAGTAACTGAAAACTGAAATTCTTACAATGGTCTACACTCCGTAAGGCCCTACCTAGTATGACCCTTTCTTTCCTCTCTTACTGCCCCTCCTCATCTCCCCATTGTTCAATCCAGTACAGCCAGTAATCCTGATCTTGTTATTTCCAGAGCAATCTGGGCCTGCTGTCTATTCAGTCTTTACACTTTTCAATTCCTCTGTATGCAATGTTCCCCCTTCAGATATCTGCATGGCTCATTCCCTCACTTCTTTCATATCTTTGATCATTTCCTCACTCCTTTCATATCTTTGGTCAATTTATTAATGTGGCCTTCCCTGACAACCCTTATTTAAAACCTCAACCCACCCACCTTACCCAAGGCACTCCCTATTCACCATTATTTCTTTATTTTCCTCCATCTAACATTATATATATATAAAAGAAATAGTTATACACACACACACACACACACACCCAACATACACAGTTTTTGTCTGTTTTGTTCCCTATTTTATGTCCCCAGGACCTAAAACAATGCCTGGCAAAGAACACATACTCAAGTAAACATTTATTGAAAAAAACAAAAAACAAATCAGAGATTAGTACATAGAAGTGAAATTTATTCCTGGAGGCCAATTAAAACTTTGAAAAGAAATGTAATTTCTTACCAACCCCAAATATCTCAATTTCTTCATTCCCTAGAGTCTGTTCAGAAAATTATACTGGCAAATACCATTTTTTTCATTAAATCCAAACTTTTAGTGTGGAGCCCAATACAGGGCATTAACTCATGACCCTGAGATCAAGACCTGAGCTGAGATCAAGAGTTGAACAGACAAAGCCACCCAGGCACCCCAAACTTCATTACTTTTTAATCGACTAAGGACAAAGCCTTCCCAACTCTCAGTCTATGATTCCTAAAGAACTAGAATAAATGCTAAACATTGAAGTACCATATCATTCTGTTAAATGTAAATATGTATATATACACATATATCTACCTTTTATGTTCATTTATTCCTTCATATCAAATGATAACACTGATTTCCTAAGATTAAGCACCCACTAATAAAAATTCCTTATAAAAAGGGGTCGGGACTATACTGTCAAGTTCATGAAAAACAAGGAGAGTCTGAGAAACTGGCGCAGCCAAAAAGCCTAAGACATGTCAACTAAATGTAATGTGGTATCCCGGATGAGATCCTGAAACAGAAAAAGGACATAAGATAAAAAACTAGGGAAATCTGAAGAAACTATGGATTTTAAGTTAATAATAGTGAATCAATATTGGTTCATTAATTTTAGCAAATGTACTATGTTAATGCAAGATGTTAAAGGGATACAAGGGTATATGGTACTTCTTTGTACTACCTTTGCAATTTTTCTATAAATCTAAATCTAAAAATATTCTAAAAGGTTAACTTTTTAAAAAGGAGGAGATGGTCAGGTTAGTATTGTGCTTTAGCACTAAAATAGTGCTAAACCTAAGCAAATCAAAGAATACTATTCTCAAATTTTATAATCAATCTCAGTATAATAAATATCATTAGCACTAAGTAATAAAAAAGATACCTTATACACATGAATCACAGTTCTGGTTCAGCAATCATGCAAGAGAGCTAGTAAAATATATATATGTGTACTTATTTTACTAGCTCTCTTGCATTATATGGATATGTACACACACACACACACACACACACACACACACACACACACATTTAGTGCTTTTCCCCCCTTTTTATTTCAGTTCAGAAACAGGTAAAAGACAAGAAAGGAAGAAAAAGAGAGGAAGAAAGGAGAAAGAGGGGAAGGAAGGAAAAGAATGAATGAATGAACAATGGTTCAAGCAAAGACATAAATATTTGGTTAAATTCATGCACAGAACTTAAACATAAATAGGATGTATGACTAAGTCACCTACAAAATAATAGGAACCTAAAAGAGATCTGAAAAGATTAAACAAAACTCAATTATAATTCTCAAAAAGTAGAATGAAGTGGAGATATAATTTACAATTTTTTTAAATAAGGAAAAAATTCCGAACACCAATTAATTACTCCAGACCTGGAAGAGCTAGTAATACTAGGACAGTCCAGAAGAAATATTTTTTTAAAGGAAAAAAAAAAAAAGCTTATAAGCTTAAAGTCAAAAACCATATTATATTCATCTCAGTATTCTCCATGATGTTTTCACTTAAGAATTATTTAAAATGTTCTTTTAAATAAACAATTCATTTATATTATAGCTAAGGGTTAATTCTCCCTAAAAGAATACCCAACAGCAGTGCTACAAGAATGAAGAGCAGAGAGACCAGCAATGGTTTTTCTATAACTACAACGTGATATCAGAAGGAAAAAAATGTATTTGGGTTTCAAAAGCTTCTAAGAAAAAGTGAATTTAATTCTTCAAGGAAATTATGTTGCCTAAATATTAATTCTTAAGTAGGTCAGTAAAGAGATCATGTCTTTTTTTAATGAGAGAAAACAGATTTTTTTAAGTAACAACAACAGCTTTCTTGCAAATTATCACATTTAAAAAATATATTTCCTAAAGTTACTTAGAAAGTATTTTTGAAAAGTTAGTGCCAGTTATATAAAATACTGTAAAAATTATAGAAACCTGGCCTATAGACCACTCTTTTTAAAATTACTAGAAAGTATAAATTACAGAAAAATTTAAATGGATTATGAAGGCAGGAGTTTCAGTGTAAGTATCTAATTTATTTAATCATATGTAAGCTTTTACATTCATCTAAACATCAGGCTTATATTTCTATAAACCAAATCCTACTTACAGAAAATGGGAGTGGGTAGGATTCTTCCCACATAGCTCAGCCAATCAGAAAACCTAAAACTACTACGGCTTATTTAGTATCCATGGTCTCTGTGGACATTTATAAAAGAATTGACTTCTCCAAGTTCTAAATGTCATCCTAACATATAAACTAAGCTACAATTCCCATGATTTATAAGAACAGAAGTTTAAATTTTTAAAAGTAATATATTCTATATTGCAACAAAAGCCTTGTAAACTATATTATTATAGCCTAGAAGAAGAGAACAAAGAGGAAAGCGAAAGTAAACTCAAAAATATCTTTCCACACGTCAGTCTTAGAATTACTTCATGTAGCCACTTAAAATAATGACTTTTTAACTTTTACATAATATTTAATGATGTAATAATGATGGTTTCACTAATAATCTGGTAATATAACTTCAAAAAGAGTAGCAGTAATTCCAATTTTTTCTGAATTATTAGAAATTCAAAATTTCTAAATTATTTTATCTTCCTAAATAAAAGTGTTTAGAAGAAACTTCAAGCTTGACAAAAATCTTCATTAAATTCCTCATAAATAAATCATAAAAATATAAGAAAAATTTTTTAAGATTTATTTGAGAGAGAAAGAGAGAGCAAGAGCATGGAGGGGAGGGGCAGAAAGATAGGGAGAGAGAAACTTAAGCAGACTCCACACTGAGTGCTGAGCCTGATGCAGGGTTCAATGCCACAACCCTGAGATCATGACCTGAGCCAAAACCAAGAGTTGGATGTTTAACCAACTGAGCCACTGAGGTGCCCCTCTTAGCATTTTCATAAGGTATTCTAAGAGATTATCATTTGAAAGGGTAAAAAGCCCTGTGAAATATTGGTGAAATAATTTAAATTTTAAAAGCTTAAAACCAATTACATATTTAATCTCAACAGATAGTATCTTTGCTTTTCAACATATTCCTGAAAGATCAAAATGAAATAAATTTATTGCCATCCACTCCAAGTCATAACCCATATCACCAAATATAAATGAACATAAAAGCATTCTATGTAAATTTTTACACACCTCTATCACACTTTTGAACTCACTTGGATAAATATGGATCTTTCCAACAGCAGCAGCAGTTTCTACAAAGTTATTTACCTTGTCCAGGTCTTGCAGTTACAGCTGCTCCAGCAGATGGCGGCTCAAACTCCTGTCAATTACAATAATGTTATTACAGTGACCTGCTACAATGCACTATTTATAATAAAATAGCAGTGATATAACAACCTTACCTTTGCTTTCTTTGAGTCTGGATCAAACCTTTCAAGAATTAATTTAGCCGTTTTATAAGTTTCTTTTTCCATGACTTCTTCAAGCTACGAACAAGAATTTCCGTAAGTTGTCACACTTTAAAACATAAACACAACTTATTTCTATAAGTCCTATTCCAAAAGTGTTCAAGTACAATGCTTAAAATAAACAGCATACAATATATCCAGATAGCATCAAAGACTTCCTACAGTCAAATAATTAAAATCCACATTTTAAAATGGCTTCTAACCTCTAATATGTTACTTGTATTTAACAGCTTTACTGCAAGGAAATACCAAATACTGCTAATTGTTTACATATAATGAGGAGAATAATTACATGCACCAACTTCAATAATGGAATGTGCAAAAATCTATCAGCCATCATTATTGGAAGTTATTAGACATGACAAGCAAATGACAGGCAATTCCTCAGATTTATTTCCTCATAGCACTTAATGCTATTAATTTAAAGAAGGTCGTTAGCCAAGAGCTTTACAAAATAAAATCTCTGTGCCAATTAACTGCTGTCAGCATCGATTTTAGATTATTTATTAGCAGAAGCAATTAGCTTGCTGCAAATGCAGTGAAAACTCACTAACAGGGAGAACAGCCATGGAATTTGCTGAAATGACTTTAAAAGCTGAAGCTCCCCCTTTTTTACTTAGATTCAAACAATTTTAGAGGGAAAAAACCATAGTACGTATTTAAGTAAAAATTTTACTGAGTTCTATACACACTCTAGGGACTATAATTAAAAAAGTTATTACAGCATTTTATTTACAATACACTCAAGTCACTCTATGGCTTAATATGGGTTTAATTTAAAAAGCAATAACTCAGTAAAGTATCATTTTAGCAGTTATGGCCCAGTATCAGAAAAAGTTTAATTTTAGTACAAGACAGTTGTATTTTGACAAATAGCTAATGTGTAGAAGAAAACGCTTTGTAAAAATTGGAATGGGACCTTTTCCTTCTCAGTGGCCACTGATAGCCACTTACATTCATTAAATGTCATATTTATTCGAAAGGTCATATATTTTAGAACACAACATGGAGCACATTTACCAAGTTCAAAATATAGTTAAAAATATGCTACCTAATAGTAGTTCCTTATTAAAACTCAATTCAAAAAAAAATAAAAAATAAAACTCAATTCAACATTCAAGTGTTTAAATGGATGATTTAACTTTGGTTTAGTGAAAATAAAACATTTTCCTAATTATTTCAAAATTATAATAAATCCTCAAAACAGGCAAGTTTAATGTTCTGATGTAAAGGAAATGTTTGCAGTATCACTTTAGAGTTGAGAAAAACTGAGAATCAAGATAGAAAAAAGGACATATCATATATCCCTAAATCTACATAGTCTGCATAGAATCTACATGGAATATCAATGAACTAAATCCCTGATCTCTACAAATGAATTTTTGATGTTTTAGACCAATGTTGTGGCAACAGAACTTTATGTAACGCTGGAAATGGTTTATATCTTCACAATACAGTAACCACTAAGCCATATGTGACAAATGTTGCTTGTGCAACTAAGGAATGGAACTGTAGTTTTATTCCACTTTAAACAAAATAAATTTAAAAGATACATGGGGCTTTTGGCCACTGATGTGGACAACACAGTTCTAGATGAAGATGACTGCTAGGCTTAAAAAGATTAGGTAACACTGTGATTTTTGAAACAATACACAAAACTCAAAACCAAAATGCAACTTCATCAAATAATTGCAACACTTGGTACATCATTCGGCAAGTATTCATGTTTATGTCTATGTTCATGTATCTTCAATAAAGTCATTTTTTAAAGCACTAAAAGATGTAAATCTATTCTTTTCTTTAGGACTTCGAACAAAAATTTTTCACGTAATAGCTTAACACATGTATCCATACATTTTAAGTGAATAACTTGTTTTAAATAGAGACATTCTGATCAGTGCAAAAAACATAAACTTTACACTCTGAAGTCAGAAAAAATCTGGGTTCAAAGCACATCACCATTCTTAATTACCTAGAAAGACTATGAGCAATTCCACTGGCCTCGGTTTCTCTTTTTGTAAAGCATATCACTAATATTTTCTTCATAGTATTGTTAGGCACTTTAAATATAATAATGTAAGAAAAAGAGTCTCTAACAGTACCTAACACAAACACACATAATCTTTAGTGACACCCCAACTAATCAGAATGGGTGTGAAAACAGCAGTGTTTCCAACACCCAACATATTCATCGCAGGATCCAGGAATGAAAAATTAGATTCTCAGAATTCCCTAAAATATAAGTTGCTTTGTGTTTTTCAAAATATTTTTTTTAATTTTAAGTAGCAATGAGTGAATTGTTCTTCTGTGATAAATTATACTAAAACCTTCAGGGCTTTTTATTTAAAAAAGAAAATAATAACCATAGTTTATTATGAATAAATATTTTGACAAGATTATATATTTCAATAACATTCTACTTGATATAAACATTACACCATAGATAACACTAAAAGAAAGGAACATTAATACAAATGTAGGAAAAAATTTTAATTTTAAAAGGTAATCCTACAAATATTTAAATTATTCTTTTTTTTTTTAAGATTTTATTTATTTATTTGACAGAGAGAGAGATCACAAGTAGGCAGAAAGGCAGGCAGAAAGAGAGGGGGAAGCAGGCTCCCTGCTGAGCAGAGAGCCCGATGCGGGACTCGATCCCAGGACCCTGGGATCATGACCTGAGCAGAAGGCAGAGGCTTTAACCCACTGAGCCACCCAGGTGCCCCTTTAAATTATCATTCTTGAAATAAAATTTTAAAACACACAAAGCATCAATTGCTCTATCCAATATTCTTGATCTTTGCTTTATGGCAAATATTCTAGATGTAGAAAAATTGCTTTTAGTATATACTGGTCAAATTATTAGAAGTGTGCCCCAAACCATCTTCAACACAAACCATTAGGGTACATGTTGCATTATTTAAACTGATCTTTTTACAATGATGAAAATACCGTCTGCTTACCCTGATTTTGGTTATACTGCTGAAATCAATACTGTTTTTACTAGTTCAGATTTTACATCATTTTCTGATTTCACATAGGAGTATTCCACAATAATAGTCACATCTTTTCTCTCTGCATTTCTTCTGTTAAAGTATTTTACAAAGATCTGTAGCCTATAGTGAACATTCAAATACTGGAAAATGGCAGCAAACATTATTGGGTAATATAAAAATAAAACATTTGAAATTTCTAGTGAGGTCAACATCCCTACATAGAATTACATGCTGAATTTGCTAACTTAAGTACTTCTTTTGCTTCTAAAATTTATTTCATGGAATGTCATTCACAGGATTGTACATAAAATATATGTGTATAAGCTTATTATTACATATTTGCAAGAATAACTCACCATTAACAAGAGATGGGGCCCATAAAATATGGCCACAAAAACAAGACTGATTAATTAAGATTGTAAGACTTCTCTACTGCATGCTCCTGTCCTGTTCCCACAAATGTCCATGTTAACCTACAGCTCGCCATATCAGCATGTCTTGCTCTTTCTTTCAACTGTCATTAGTGGATTCCTTTGAACCAGTAACATTTGTAGTTAATTGTTAGGCTATAATACTCAGAGAACTAGAACACTTCCTCCCATGTTCCTAATTTCTCACCTGATTTTTCTCAGGATTCAGGAAAACATAAATTTACTGAGAAATGCCAGAAAGGAATTACCACAAAGGGTAATTCTTGAGGGACACCAGGCTACCTCAGTCAGTTGAGCCCAGTAGGTCAACTCTTGGTTTCCCTGCAGGTTGTGATTTCAGGGTCATGAGGTCCAGCCCTGCCTCTGGATCCTGCTTAGAGATTCTCTTCCCTTCACTTTCCTCTCCTTCCCCCTCTGCTCCTCTCCCACCCCACATCCCCCTTGTGTGCTAGCACATGCTTTCTCTTTCTGAAATAAATAAATAAAATCTAAAAAAAAGGAAAAAAGAAAAGTACAGCATTTTCATGAACCCACTCAAATTTCAACTCATGTTCTGATGGATCCTGATTTTGGGTTTTTTTGGTTTTGGATTTTTTTTTTTTTGGATCTTGATTTTGAACTGTTTTGATGGAATGCTCATGGATGCAAAGGGATTATCTATTCAACAGTAATTTTTTTTAAAAAAACTGAATTTTTTTTGAGTAGCAAAATGTATACATCTAGACTTGGGAGTTTTTTTAGATAATTAAAGATTAATTCTTAGTTTTATTTTAATAAGTAAGTTCTTAGATTTAAAACATTGTCAAGATACTAATTTTCCTAAGTAATTTAACTTTCTACACATGATCTTAGCCAAAAGGCCGAGAAGCGATAGTAATTTAACTTTCTAATCAATTAATAATTCATGTTCATTATTATAAATTACACATACAAATTATAAATTATATTAAAAATCTATTCAGAATAAAGAAATGCATCCCTAAGGAAACCACCTTTAATAAAATGTCAAGTAGTAAATACAATCTGTATTCATTTTGTTACTTGAAAGAGGAGAGATAGGAGTTGAATATTTTTAGACTGTTATTTTCCTACAGGCATATTAATAATGAAAGCATTTTTAAAGCTAAAAAATGTAGGTTTTAAACTCAAACATCCATGAACAAGATCAATATGGATTAATTTAGCTTTTGTTCAAAAGTTATGTCCTTTCTTTTTCCTTTCATTACCCATACAATGATCAGCAAGCACCAGGCTCCTTACTAACTCACCTTTAACACCTATTGTTCTAAATAAAGTGTAAAGCAACTCAAACAAAGCAGCTCTGTTAAGGGCTTGAGTAATAAAGGCCAGGGACTAGTTTCCAGTAGCAACAGTCATAACCAACAAGAGTCAAGTCAATGCAAACTGTGTTCCCTAATTAAGAAAATGAGTTGGAGTAGCCAACTTTTTTAAATCATACTGCAAGAAACAGGATATACTAAACTATTCTGTAATATTGATGCTTCTTGAACCATTTAGATATAGACAACTGCTGGCCCTGAAGTGAATTTTCCAACTATGAGGCCTAGATGAAGTGGCTTTATGTTGTGATTCCTCCAAGGGCTATTAAAGGGGATGTAAATAGCTTGATTTGTCTTTTCACAGTTTTCTAAGTCTGCTCTGTTACTCTATTATAAAGTTTTCACCCAACCACCTGTTCTCCAAGATTCTGATTTCTGGTCATGTGATAGCACAGACACTGGATCAACTTCTCTTTACTTAAATTTTTTTTTAATTTTCTACTTTTCTTTTTTCTTTGTCTTCCTCCTTGCATTTTCTATTTTAATAAAAATTTCTCCATTATAATACAAGTGGGGCTTAACACCAATCACCTCTATCAGATCTTCTTTTTATGACATCAGCAAATCAAACCAATCATATCACAACTTCTATATTACTTGAGAATCATCAGGATTTCCTCACTTTAAATTTCTGGCTGTTACATATGCATGTAATGTAAGAAATATAGTAAGATAAAGGGAACATTTCTGTGTTTCAGGACAATTAAAAATGTCAATGCAATGTTGATAAATCACAGAACACTGAAGAAGCTCAAACAGATAAGAAATTTTTTCAGAGTTAAAGTTCCTTTATTTTTCAAGCACTTAAACCCTCAAGACCAGTGTATTTTATTACCAATTCACAAAACAATTTTTTTTAAGTAAGTTCTAGGCCCAATGTGGGAGTTGAACTCACAAGCCCAAGATCAAAAGTTGCATGCTCTATCAACAGAGCCAGCCAGGCACCCTCACAGAACAATTTTTACATTAATCTTAACCTTCATAATTTTTATTAGTTTCATACGTAATTGTTACTTATTACATGTTACACTAAAATACACTGATCATATGCATCTGATTAAATTTCATTAAATAAGTTTCTACATAACAAGCCATTGCTATCAATTACCATTTTCATACTTCAAAAATAATTATATAAAAAAGCATATGTAAATTCAAGTCAAATACCAAGTTCAATTCACTTATTAGAGAGTATGATAATACCCTATAAATATCTAGGACCCTTCTTCTCTTATGCTTGGCGCCCTTTCCAAACATCTGAAGGATGCATTTAACTGGCCCCAGAAGAGATACCCATGTGATCAGAGCTGCTGATAGAAAATGAAAGAAAAAAATTTTCTTTCCCCCTTTTTTCAGCCCTTTCATGTTAAATTTGACTTTTACAACCAATCTTCTTGATTCCCTCTCTCCTAGCCTTACCTAGCCTTATTCTATCCAGAAAACCTGAAAGTGACATATGTAGGTAGACGCTTGATCCTTTTTTAACCCTAATAATCAATCTGGATACCCATCTTTTTACCCCTCTGCCTCATTTAATCTTCCAATGATTCATTTACTTGCTCCTTAGCTTCCAACTGCAGATTCTCTGACTCAAAAAAAGTCCACATAACTACTTTTTCCTGTCAATCATAATTAACTAGCAAAAATATTCATAATTTAGCTTCATCATTAAAATGCTATCTAAAAGCATACTTGTTACTTGGATGGTCACAAAATATAACAGATAAACATTATTTATTAGTGCTTAATGTATTTGTTTTACATAAATTAATTTTAAGTAAATTAACTTACTATTTTTTTCTTCTGGGATTTTAAATCATCCAATGCTTCATCTAGAAAACAGATTTAAATCAAAGCTAAATCAGATATTAAGATACTTAGATATCTTAAAAATAGTATGACAAATGATATATATTAAGCAACCACAAGAAAACTTTCTTATTTTAGAATTTCTCACTGATGTCTACATATAAAAATTATCTAAATCTTTATACATATATATTTCATATTGTTACATATATATTCCAAAGTTAACTAGGGAAAAATTGACTTTATATAGAATAAAACACCTTTCAAAAATTTAAAAAGACCTAAACATTTTATCAAAGAGAATTTAAGTAATTAATTTTTAATTAAATTTATAAATAAAATATAAATAAAATTTATAAAAATATAAATAAATAAATAAAATTTGTAAATAAATTTTTAATTAAATTGCTCTAGGGTACCAAACATCTGAATACCCAAATCAAAGTATATTACTTACGTAAAAGTCCAAAAACAAAAAGATTTTACTATGATTTTTCAAAATATTTTCATTTTTAAAGTGTTAGTCAACTTACTAATAAAGGGGGAAAAAAAAGTCTACTAACATCTGTAAAAAGAATAGTCATCTATAGTTAGAAAAGAGCAACGAAATATTTATCCTTTAATCCAGAAGTCAGAAAACTTTTTCTGTAAAGAGCCAGACAGTAAATATTTTAGGCATTATGGGCCAAAAGGCAAAGTCAAATCAGTACTTTTATTTTTCTTAAAGATTTTATTTATTTATTTGACAGATGAAGAGAGAGCACAAGTAGGCAGAGCTGCAGGCAGAGGGAGAGGGAAAAGCAGGCTCTCTGCTGAGCAGAGCACCAGACGTGGGGCTCGATCCCAGGATCCTGGGATCATGATCTGAGCCGAAGGCAACTCCTTAACCAACTGAGCCACCCAGGTGTCCCTCAAATCACTACTTTTAAATCAAAAAAGTAAACAAATTTCCACAAATCTTTATCAACAAAATTCAAATGTAGTAGTAATTGAGTTCAATTTTTTATAACATAGGTCTATCATTGAAAAGAATAAAATTCTTTTCTTTTGGGTGAGTAGATAATATTTCCCTTAAATAAGATTCAAAGTTACTGTTCCCTAGCATCAAAACTGACTACAAATATTAATATGTTAATGTTGATCTGTCATGAGATTTTTCACACTTGACTTTTGAAAATGTTTTTTCACACAAACAGGTACTGCTAAATACTGAAATCAATCCACAAACACATGATTTTAATTGAGTATATTCTTTGTTTGGAAGGCACTTAAAGAATTCTTCTTCTGCTGATACTTGCCTTTTCTTATCATTACATTGCAAATTAATCACTTCCAGTTGAAGATAAGCAGAAACCCCTCAATCGTACAGGTTAAATGGATACTGAAATATGGAAATTTCGTTTGCACTTCTTGAAGTCTGAAAATCACTGCTGGATTGCTTCTCTTTTGGCTAAGATCAAGTGTGAAAAACACTGCTGGAACTATCATTTGAGCTCAGATCATGTACTTGCTGCAAATTTCTGGGGGAATGGGGATCGGGCTTCTTGTTTTAATTTTTCAGTCTTTCTTAAAAATTTCTTTGTGTCATAGCCAAACTATAGAAAGAACCTAGATGTCCATCAACAGATGAATGGATAAAGAAGATGTGGTATATATATACAATGGAATACTATGCAGCCATCAAGAGAAATGAAATCTTGCCATTTGCAA
>CM053605.1:48368004-48408004 GCA_028646535.1 Procyon lotor
AAGAGAAACTAAATCTGGCCATTTGCAATGACGTGGATGGAACTGGAGGGTATTATGCTAAGCGAAATAAGTCAGAGAAAGACAATTATCACATGATCTCTCTGATATGAAGAATTTGAGAGGCAAGGAAGGAGTTTGGGGGTGGTGGGGGAGAGAAATTAAACAGGAAGGGATGGGGAGGGAGACAAACCATAAGAGACTCCTAGACTCACGAAACGAACTGAGCGTGGCTAGGAGGTGGGGGGGGGGTAGGGATGGGGTGGCTGGGTTGTGGACATTGGGGAGGGTATGTGCTGTTAAGTGCTGTGAAATGTGTAAGCCTGACGATTCACAGACATGTACCCCGGGGCAAATAATACATTATATGTTAATAAAAATTAATTAAAAAAAAAGGAAAAAAAAAAAGAAATGGAGTTTTACAGATGCCAGTACTGGCATTGGTGATGGTGATGATTTTAATGATGATGAGGACAATTTACATATGTTTGACACTTTTAATTCTCAAAATGCTTTTCCACTTATTATCTTATTTGATTTTTATGATTACCTAAGGAAGATAGGGATGATGTGAGCAACTGTCATAGTGTAGACTTTTAAAAACTACTTAGTATAGTAGATATTTGACAAGGTTATGGTGAATATTATCATTTTAATAAAAGGACTGAGCTTGATGTTAATATTATAAATTGTGTATTATTCAAAACAGACAAGTTGTTGTTTGATAGGACCAAGTATTTGTTAAGTACATACACAGAGAACAGAGAGAGTATATAAATGGGAAATGAGGAAGATGTATAACTGGGATAGGTATAGGAATTATGATATATATGAAGTTAACCTTTGGATTGGACTGAACAAATTAAATTAATTTCTTTATTACAGATTTCTCAGAGGTTTTAATCATATTCATTGTGAATCTCTAAGGGGTTCTATCTTTTCCAGTCTTATCTGGCTACAGATTTGGAGTCTGTCATCCCCAGAAATATATGTTAGGAAATACTGAAATGAAATACTGAAATTTAAGTGTTCTGTTATTGAATATGTTTCTGTTAACTTAGTAAGGATATATTCATTTGACTGTTGCTTAGTTTGTTTTTAATTTGGTGTATAAATTACATTTGAAAGGGTTGAACTTTTGACTGTTACGGTTAAAGAGTTTTGTTCATTGTTTACTAAGTAACATCTAAACTGTTATGACATATTTTGCTATGCTAAAATATAAGTTAGCTATGATGTTAAAGTAGCCTTTCCATGGGCTTTGTCTGCATTTGTAACTGATAAGTTCATTTTTCTTTTTCATATAGGTATGCCCTTATATGTCAGCAGTGTTTTTCTCATAATGGCATGGCTTTGAAAGAAGAATTTGAATACATTGGTAAGAATTATTGGGCAGTTAGATTTAAATATTTTAAATATTTCATTCTATGCCAGTTCCTTTGTAATGTCACTTTGTTTTAGGTGCTATCCCTGTATATATTTTTCAGGCATATTGTTCTTATTTTAGAACACAGAGCAAAGCAGGAAAAACAGTTCAGCTGTTTTCCTCATACAGTGTACAACTTCTAGGTCAGTTTTCTCAAACTTCACTGTGTATCAGAATCACCTGAAGAGCCTTTAGAGATTAGCACGCCTAGGACCCACCTATAAAGAGTCTGTTTTAATTGATCTGGGGGGAGAGGAACAGGCTTTTTTTTTTAAGCACCCGGATGATTCTCATGTGCAGCTACTATTAAAAAAAATATTGCACTAAATTAATTATGCTTCTCAAATATGATATACTACATTTTCTTGGGCAAGTGAATAGGGTTCTGGATTTTAAAATACCTAATGATTCTAGTGACTAGAAATGGAATTTCTGTAATACGTTTTACTTATTATAGATTGTTTTGCTATTAGATAACCTGCCATGTAACTTATGATCTTTCCTGTTTTAAAATTAATATTCTAATTCTAATACTAATTAGAAAGTGTGCTTGAAAATTAGCTTTTGTTAGAGCACCTGCCATATTATTAAAACCAGAAGTAATTTCACAAGGGAGAAATAATTTTTGAAGGGTTCTTTGAGCACAAGTAATCTTGAAAATTCTCTCCTTAATCCTTGAATTTATTTTGGTTTATGGTTTTATTATTTTTTTTAATTCTCTGCAGCTTTTAGATGTGCCTACTGTTTTTTCTTGAATCCTGCAAGAAAAACTAGACCTCAGGCTCCAAGACTTCCAGAGTTTAGTTTTGAGAAGAGGCAGGCAGTGGAATGCTCAAGTTCAGTTGGTTCCTTGCCCTCAAGAAGTGTGATTTCATCAGAGAACCAGATCAGTGAAGGTATGAATATGTTAATTAAAAAGTTTTATCTCTTAATAATGTTTGCTATTTAACATTAAAAGCATAGTGCTTTTAGATAAGAATGGATTAATTTATGAGATTTTGCAGCATGCATGTATCAGCTATTGCTCTGATGCTCTAGCCTCCTGTGTGATTGGTCTGATGTGTTTCAGTTTTAAAATGTAGGTTATACTGTGTTAAGCAGCATCTAGCAACAACTAGGTAAACTTTGTTTTTGGAGTGACATCTTTGTGGAACTGTTGGGAGATTTGACTAGTGAAGTTTTCATGGAATAATTTTTTCAATTTACTTAAGTGAAGCAGATTATAAGAAATATGCAACTACTTAAAAGAGTAAAGTTCTGATAAGAATTATAATTAACATTGGTAAAATAGATTTGTCCCTACCACTGGAATCGGTAAAGTTACTAGAAGCAGGAAACTTTGGAATAGCAAAGTTATCCTTGTATTCGTTGGATAACTATGTTGATAGGACTTGTAGTCCTTTGAAACAATTTTTTGGGGTCTGCAAGATTAACGTTGATAGTGGATGCCTTTGATGTAAAACAACCTTATTTTAGAGAAATAAAGTTTATCAAAATTCACTGGTTTTTAGAACTCATAAATCTGTTTTAGGACTTCTTGAGGAAGTTCATGAAAAAATGGGAAAGAGATGGAAGATCTGACTATTAATTGCCAACTATTTCTTGTTAATATTAGGTGGGGAGATGTTTGTTAAGGAGCTCTGAATGCTGAAGATGCTAAGATTGTGTGGCTCAGGCCATGCTATTTTGGTGCTATGCCTGATATAGAAAAATCCATATTAGAAGTTTAGTTCGCATAGTTTATTTAGCAGTCAATATTCATCCTTTTAATTTTTAAATTCTCATTTACATATATTTGATTTCTTCTTTATACAAGTGCTGAGTAGTGAAAAAAATTGCTTTAACTGAGAATAACATGAGACAGTGAATTTTCAGAATGAGAAGTTTAATATGAAAATTTGAGAACTTTTTTTTTTTTTTTTTTTGACTTGAAGAGTGAACCTAAAATGTGTGTGTTGATTTGGGCTTGGCTTTTGGCTTACTAACGTATATCAAAATGAATTTGAACACAGATGGTCATGACAAGAAGCTTTTGTACTTTCAACGTGGAATCAATACCTTTACCTTCTCCAAGTCTGCAACATCAACTCCAAATATAATCACATTTTTTCTTCTGCTTAAGTCATGCTCTGAGGTGCATGCTGTCACATGCAAATCACCTGCCTTGCTATTGCAGCCTCGTGGGACAGAAAACTAAAGAATTTCATAGTGAAGATTCCTAGAGGAAAAGCTGAAGTCCTTCCCATGAGTAACCTTGCTTATTAAAAGCTAAAGTGAATATTTGAAAGCTAATAGTTGGGAAGGAAGGAAGGAGAAAAGGAAGGAAGGAAGAAAGGAAAGGGAAATGGGAAAAGAAAAGGGTAAAGAGAAGAAAAGAAAACAGGGAGGGAGGGAGGAAAGAAGGAAGGAAAGAAAACAACCAACAAAATAAAAATCTTGGTAATGAGTCCCATGCTTTAATATCTTCTGCTAAGTTTGAGGTGGATAGTTAGCAAACAACACCTAGCTATACCTTTCCTTCTCATCAAATCTAGGAGGAACAATACCCCAGATGCCTCATTTTCTATCTGAAATCTCCAGAACGAAGTCTAACTGGCTCAAACTCAGCCCTAATAAGGTAATATTAATAGGTGAAGACAAAACCGGAGGCGAGGTCTAACAACTCTGTAGGGCTAGGAACTGAAGGAACAATTCTATTTGGTTAAGATAGTCTTTGGAGTAGTAACTTTTTCATACTTCTCCTTGGAATTATCAAAATGGCTATGAGAACCTTTTACTTTTTTGGCTTTCCAGAAGATTGAAACTTTTCTCCAAGACTACTGTCTTACCACTATGATACACAGTTACCATTTCCAAGTGATTAGGAAGTATTCTGGAGAAAGATGAAGCTGCATTTGTTTTGAACACTGGTGGCATACCTTTATGATTACATTGAACTATTAAGTAAGACCATATCATCTTAATCCTCTTTCTTTGCTGACAGCCAGTGTAAGCGACGGCTTAGATTTCTGATTTCTACATTCTTGATGTGAAAACTTAATGTCTAAAAAAACCTTTCCTGCATTTATATATATAAGTTCAGGAAAGTTTTTATATATGTATTATATATTAATAATATATTATTAATATGTATTATATATTTAATATATGTATTTAAAGATTTTATTTATTTTTGAGAGAGAGAGAGCGAGAGAGAGCGCGCGCGTGCGCAAACACAAGCAGGAGGAGGGGCAGAGGGAGAAGCAGATCCCTGCTGAGCAGGGAGCCTGATGTGGGATTCAATCCCAGGACTCTGGGGTCATGACCTGAGCCACCCAGTCACCCAATTTCTATATTTTTTAAAGTAGTGAAATAACTCCTTGATAGTAGCAGAAACTGCAGAGATTAGGTTATTGAAGTCACAAGGCAACCAAAAGGTAACTCTTTTCCATCTGAATTTTCCTTCAACAAATATTCTATAACTGTTTATATGAGTAATCTTGAATCATTAGAAGCAACCTTTTTTAAAAAAAAATCTGTGATGCAAGACTTTGAGTTTTGTCTTGATTCTGCTAGTGGAAGATTTTGCATTTAGGATGAGACATAAGGCTTTTGGATCACTCTTTAGAACAACTTATGAAATGTTGGAGTTTTCATCAAAGAAGGAGACCTAGAAGAAATTTCTCCCATTAATTACTCATTTGAATTCCTAGAATTTTCTTCTAGAACTGTGTATCCAGATGCTTTGGTAATACTGTATTAAAGAAACACAAGGGACATCTGGGTGGCTCAGTCGGTTAAATGTCTGCCTTTGGCTCAGGTCATGATCCCAGGGTCCTGGGATTGAGCCCTATATTGGGTTCCTTGCTCAGCAGAGAACCTGCTTCTCCCTCTCCCTCTGCTTGCTGCTCTGCTTGCTTGTGTTATCTCTCTGTCAAATAAATAAATAAAATCTTTAAAAAAAAAAGAAACACAAGAAATTAGAATTATGGATTGTCTTTTTATGTAAGAGCATACTAGATATGGTATGCCACAGTAATGAACCATTTTTAAGTTATTCAGTTTTTTTATGGCTAAATGAGTAGCGAATCTCTGCTAAGCCACATTAAAGTGGTTTATCAGTTTTGCTTTTCTAAAATATGCTTTCCAAAATAATTGATATGTAGCATTCTTTTTTGTTAACTCTGATAAATACTTAGAATAGGAGTTTTCTACATTGTTAGTGAACCTGTAGAGTGATTTTAGGCTAGAATGTTTGAAAAAAGTTAATTTTATTTTAATTATTCAGTTGTATTTGTCTAGATCTTATGTAGTTATTTTAATAAAAGACAGCTTTTATTTAACTGGAAATAACTTTCTAATAATAGAACTCATGGCATTTTATCAATACTATCAAAAATATGGGGTAATTGAGTGATGGGTATTAAGGAGGACACGTGATGCTATGAGCACTGGGTTTTATATGCAACTGATGAATTATTGAACTAATGATGAAACTAATGATGTACTATATCTGAAACTAATGATGTACTATATGTTGGCTAATTGAATTTTAATAAAAAATGAAAAAATAAATATCACAAATAGCAAGGTAAATTTATATAAGGTGAAATTTATTTTGGTAATCCAATTTCTGCTTTTTTCTTTCTTTTAAGCAATCTGTTGTTACTGTTAGGTTATGTTGAACTAGAGAAAATTCTGTTTTTACTATTGTTTGTTATGATGATCTAGGAAATTGAACTATTTGACAATGTAAATTTTGTTGAATTATGTATTTACCAGATCCAAAAATCTTGTACCTTTATTGATAGTTGTGTACAGCTTCCTCAGGATACAAACATGTCTATATTATCTTTTTGCTTATTTGTTTTAGACCTAGAGATCTTTTAGTCTTTTGATTCTCTTTTCTAAAGCACCTTCACCTAATAGTTTTACATTATTGCCTGATAATGACATTTCTTACTTATCTAATGGATTTGTTCACCAGTGGTAAATAACAGTATTATTATTAAACAGTATTCTGTGTGCTCAATATGAGTTATTCTCTCATAGGTGGTTTCTATTTAATTTATTTTATTCATTGAACCAGATTGGGTTAAGTTTTGAGGTAAGATTCATGTCTTTGTTCCTTAATGTATATTGGCCATTTTCCTTAAGGCACAAAGTCACCTAAAAACTGCTTTGCTTATTAAGACCTGTGAGTTCAGACAGACTGTCCATTTTAATTGAACAAATTCTCCTTTGGGTAAGTTTTATGATCTACACATACAGTGGTTACTGATGTGTTAGCAAGGCGAAAGTTTGATGCATTAGCAAGACAAATTTTTGTTGTTACTGTAAAAAGGAATAAAAAGTAAGAATCTAAATGAATTCACCAAAATATGAAGGATTTTCAAAGATCCAAGAATTCAAAGAATCACAGGATTTTTTTCCCTGTGGAAATTATGTATTTCCAAAGGAAATATATGAATTTGTTTTGCTAGACCATTCTTGAATTTTCTTAGAAAATTATTTTTTTAAGGACTAGAATACAACCCAAAAGGTAAAGTGATGTTCTTACATGTTTTTGCATGTGTGTGGTTTATAGATGAGGCAGTGGTATTCATTATACAGTTAATACTCAGTTTATGAGTTTGAGTTCCGAACAACTGTAAGCCAATTGTTAATAATTTGGTAGAAAAAGCTTTCTCTCTCAAGAACATTGGGGAGAGGGTCATAGGGCAGCAGTGGGGAAAGGAACAAATTTCATAGGTCATTTTTGTTTTTTAACATTGTGATATGTTGTTTTCTTGACATTATGGACACCAAAGTTGACTTTAAAAATTTTCTAACAAATGGTTTTATGTCATTCTGGTAACTTTGTTTTAATTTTAGTCTTAAACTGGTGTTGCACAGGGGAGAAGAGGCCTATTTAATTAGTGTGAACACAAGTGCTGGTTTCTTTCTTAGTATTTTATGCCCAAATATTGACATCTTCTCTAATGTATTTTATACCAATAAGCTATTTTAAACTATAACGTCACAGAAAAAATTGCTGTTTTTATTAGAGTAGGCAAATGATATTCTCCCATGGAAATAAAGTAAATGCTTTTGGAATACATTTAATAATCTTATTATAAAGATCTGTTGTTTAGTTCTTAAACAGGTAATTCTCTGTTAATCTTGCACACCTAATTCACTTAAATCTCGTATGGATGATGTTGCACAAAATGGAATTGGCATCCAACAATCGAATATCTATGTCATTTAGACTGATGTCTGCTTCACAGGCCTCATGACACATATCAGTTTTTCTTAGTATTACTGTTTTTAAAATTACGTTTCTGCAAATTAACCCAGGGGTAGAAAAGTAGTTATTAATAGGCTTTTTCATTATTTTCAAGTCCTATGCATCATTTCACCAGTTTTTAGTCTTCTGTATGTTCTTTGAAATACAATAAAGTATTAACAAGCAAGCTTTGTGTAGGATGTCATTTTCTAATTATGATAGCCCATGGTATTTCTTAGAATTCATCTTTATACGTTTAAAAATTTAAGTATTGTAGTACTTCTTTTTGTATTATCTGCCTCCAGACCCCAGAGTGACTTATCTATCTATCTACCTATTTATTTATTTATTTAAAAGATTTTATTTATTATTTGACAGAGACAGATCACAAACAGGCAGAGAGAGGAGAAGCAGGCTCCCTGCTGTGCAGAGAGCCAGATGTGGGGCTCGATCCCAGGACCCTGAGATCATGACCTGAGCCGAAGGCAGAGGCTTTAACCCACTGAGCCACTCAGGCACCCCACCCCAGAGTTTTTTAAAATTTAATTGGATTTGACCAATGATGTGTCTGTTTCTGAAAATAGTTCTATCACAGAGCTTTAATGTGATAAACTATGAACTTGAGTACTTCTCCTGTTGAAGTTCAGTACTGAGTCAATTGGTCAGACAGAATATGACTAATTATCTGAGCCTCTATTCACCTAAACACATTTATTGGTGAATTGAGTCCCAGATTTCTGAGCTTTTTGTCTTTTCATTTCGTGTGGCTTTATTGGATTGTTTCAGAAGGCTTTTTAAAATATAACAAATTGTAAAGTTCTTGGCAAGTAAGTATTGCTCAATGGCCAGAGGGTTGTGGAAAACCGAGACTCTTACCATTCTACTCTGCATGAATTCTGGGAGGGTAGAATTACAAATGGTTGGCGACTCCTGGAGCTTTCCACTGAAGAACTTGCTTGCCCTTGTGGCAGAAGTGATCTGTACATGTTCAGAGAATTTCATTTGCACTCTCTGCTTTTCCTTTGTGCACTGGAACATTCAAGTAACAAAACTCAAATGACCTATTGCTTTTCTACTTGATTTTTATAAGATTCCAAGTGGTATTGCAATGCCATTTTTCAGTTCCTTTCAAGATAAAAATAGCATTTTTGTTACATTTGACACAAGTAGGATTTGTGAACATTCCTCACTACTTTTTGTGATCATATGAATTTTCATACAGTAAGACCTCATTAAATTGGATGTCCCTAACTGGAATTTTGGCCTTTCATTTTTATATATGAAAGAGGGAAGGAGGTTGTAATTAATTCTGTAAACTAGAGTCTAAGATATCTGTTTAAAGTAATAATTGTTTTTTAGTATGTTTAAAGTCTTGGCATGAGTGTGTGAGATTTAGATAATTTGTATTTATTAAAACTGATTACGGTAAAACCATGAATTTATAAGATGTTCACTTCCATGTGTGCATATAGCACATAATTTCTCTGCAAATCTGTTTTTATTTATTTAACAAGACTCTGACCTGTACTGTAAATGAACTAAACTTAAACTTTTTACTAGTGTAGATTGGCTTTTCCTTCAGATATTTTTTTCCAAATACTTTTATTTTTTCAGTGTTACAAGATGAATTGTTCATGCACCACACCCAGTGCTCCATGCAGTATGTGCCCGCCTCAATCCCCACCACCAGGCTCACCCAACCCCCCACCCCCGCCCCTCCAAACCCTCAGTTTGTTGCTCAGAGTCCTCAGTCTCTCATGGTTCATCGCTCCCTCCAGTTTCCCCCCATTCACCCTTCCCTTCCTTCTCACAATGCCCTCCACGTCTTTCCTTATGCTCCACACGTGAGACCATAAGATAATTGACTCTCTCTGCTTGACTTATTTCATTCCACATAATCTCTTCTAGTCCCATCCATGTTGATACAAAAGTTGGGTATTCATCCTTTTCTGATGGATGCATAATATTCCATTGTATTTATTATATGGACCATATCTTCTTTATCCATTCATCTGTTGAAGGGCATCTTGGTTCTTTCCACAGTTTGGCGATTGTGGCCATTGCTGCTATGAACATTGGGGTATATGTGGTTTTGGCTAGCAATTCTTTTTTTTTTTTTTTTTTTTTAAAGATTTTATTTATTTATTTGACAGAGAGATCACAAGTAGGCAGAGAGGCAGGCAGAGGGAGGGGGAAGCAGGCTCCCTGCTAAGCAGAAAGCCCGATACAGGGCTGATCCCGGGACCCTGAGATCATGACCTGAGCTAAAGGCAGAGGCTTTAACCCACTGAGCCACCCAGGCGCCCCAGATGTTTTGAAGTAATAACATTTGTAGTATATCATAAGTGATCTTTTTTTTTTTTTTTTTCCATAAGTGATCTTCTATGAGCGTAGTAAAATCTGCTTATTTGTTTGGCTGATGTAGTTTAACTGTATTTCTCCTAGCAAGGATATTTGTTACTATTTGTTATAAAAACGAAAGCTAGATTTTTATTTTTGACTTGGAAATTGGGAGGCCCAAAGCTTTCTGCTTCTGACATTCCCTGCCTCATTTTATTCTTTATACTTTAAAAAACTAAAGGGACTTTACTGAATAAGATTATTATTATTAAGGGATTTGAATTTAATGAAAATCAAAAGAGAATTTAAAGGGAGTAAATTTTTAGATAGGAACCAAGACCCTCATTTAGCTTCCACTATGGAGATGGGGCAAAAGACCCTTCCCTTTCTCTTCCTTGTATTGTAGGTATATAGCATATTCTGACTCAGATTTAAATCCTGAGAACTTGTCTTATAGAGGAATTGGGGGAGACTTGTCATGCCTTTGGGAAAGGTGGATCCAGACCATCCCAGTCTTTGCATAATAGGGAGGTAAATCAGTGTGGGAAATGGCAGTACCTGCATGCGCACACACGCGCGTGCACACACACGTACACGTTTATTGTTTACAGAGTTGTCTGTGTGCAAGGGAGACAACTCCTTCAGGAAATGTAATTTGGGAGTTAATACATTGGCTTTGTTTGCTGGGCTGTTGTCTTATAGATCTGCTGGGACTTCGTTTGATATATTTGGACATTTAACTTCCAAATGCATCTTTAGAAAGGTTCCTAAATGTTGTGAAAATTCCTAAATTTTAGGTGAATATAGGGCTTTAGATAATAGTATGTTTATAGGTTTGTTTTTGCCAAATTGTTTTTTTCCTTCATTCATACCAATCCTTTTATGTAATAGGGATTATGTAATTATGTAAAATAGTTTTTTATGTAAAAACATATTTTAAAAGATTTTAAGGATAATGTTAGACCATTCTCCTGTTTCTTTGTGTGTGTGTGTGTGTTGTGTGTGCTTATCTTTTATCTTATTTAGCAGTTTTAACTTTGGATACTCCTAAAGTCTTGACTCTTTATCTTTTCAGAATCTGTAGAAGAACAAGATGTTCTTGATAATAGTACAGAGCAGACAGATGAGAAAATATCCGATACAGAGGAGACAGACCAAGGGACTGAAAAAGTATCTGGCACAGAGGAACCCGAGGAGAAACAAGAGGCCGAGAATGAGGACACCTCAATGAATGAAGCCAAATCAGCAGTCCCCAGAGCTGATTCTACTCCTAATCCTGAACTCAGTGAAGAATCTTTGATGGCCATGTAGTAAATGCTTCCACGTGCCTTCAACTGGATATTTATAGTCTTGGTGATGTCAGTTATCGCTTTCTAGGTGGTGCTTTCTTTTTTCCCCCCGCTAAGGATATGCTTGATATCATTTGAATTTAGATTGCTTGGCTATTTCAATATGTCAAAGTTGTAGCTCCTTGGTGTTAAATTAAAGGCAAGTGATATGAGTAAAGTAAGAACCTTTGGAATGTATAAAGACCCACGCTGTTTAGCCAGCTTTTAGAGGTTTTCTTCCATTCTAAAAGTAAACAAAATAACATTCTTGTTTTCTCTGTGTGTGACCTGTAAATAATACCATTTTGACATAGGAAGAATTTCGGTTATGAATAAGTTCTAATGGTGTTTATTTTAAGGAATGAAACTCAATTAAGATTTTTAATCATTCATCATCAAAAATGGGTAGAATTTTAATTCTTGAGATATTTGCAGGGGCAATGTCTATTTAGGCATTTACATTAAGTGGTAAGAAAGTTAAAACTGTAACTACATAGGCATTGGTACGAATCCTCAGTAAGAATGCAATTGAACAGTCAAGTGCAGTGTTTCTTTTTTGATGTTTCTTATTTTGCAGCTGGGCCAAAGGCACATGATGTATATAATTAGCTTATGTTTACATATTAACATATAGGAAATATCTCTGCACTTGACTGTACTTGAATTCTAAGTATTATTTATACTTGTAAAATAATGGTGATATATAAGTGAATTTTGTGCTCTTGTGTATATTTTGTTAAGGAAAATAAAGATGATCTGGCCGCAGTTTCTTTTTGTTAAATATCTAGACTTCTTCAGACAGTGTCTTGGTGGATGACTTGGCTACCTAAAAAATCTTAATAGGAGGAGCTCACAATACAATTAATCTATAGACTCTCTTGAGAGCAAACTATGATGGTTCGGTTCAGACTAATTGCTTTTCAAATTCAGAGAAATAGTGACATTTAGAGGTGCTAATCAGTGATTAGGGTTTTCTGATTCAGGAAAACCTGAAGCCATTTGTAATTTTTAATTTTGAGAAACAAATAAGTATTGAGAATAAACAATTAGTTACTAGTAGTTCATTGGATTTAATCTATGTATTATTAACTGGGAAAAAATGTCACCCAGAATGGTAATTCTTGGACCTTAAATACAGCGTGGTTATCTTTTTTTTATCTTCCTTTTATCTTTCTCCTCCATTATTAAGAAAATTGAAATCAAAGGGAGGCATATATAGGAATGGTATATATGGCAAATATTTCTAAGTTTAATAAACTAAATACATAGTTAATTAAAAATTTAATAAAATAACATTTGTTACAAGCTCGTCTTTATGATTTGATATCTTATATCTGATAGGTATTTTAATGGATCCAATCTGTTAATAGTCTGAGGCATTATAGTATAGGGACCAGAGTTTTTGAGATCATAGAACTGGGTTTAAATTCTAGCTCTGCAATCTTGGGCAAGTCACCCAACCTATCTGAGACTGTTAACTGTAAAATGAGAAGTATAATATTTACTTTTGGGGGTATACGGTTGATTAAAAATAATTTATATAATATGCCTAGCTCACTGCCTGATAATTAATAATTAAGTAAATGGCAACATTTTATATTATTGATGTCCTTGTGAAATAAGGGCTGTAAATTCTTCCTCTTGCAAATAAGGAAATGAAAAATAATATGAACATATAATTTAGCTGTTCAGAATCAAGCCAGTTTTCTGCATCAACTTTTCTCTATAATATACAGGTATATAAATAAATACATAGATGAAAGAAATAGGAACCTGAAAACTATGGAATATAATCTCTGAATATAATAATCTTTTTGGGGAAAGGTGGATCTCAGGTTTTGTACATTATTGGCCTATAAACATTTTAGTAACATCATGCTGAGTCTTCTTGTTTTTTTTTTTTTAATTTACGTATTTGTGTATTTATGTATTTATTTACTTATTTTTGGAGTGGGTGGAAGGGCAGAGGAGGAGAAAGGATCTCAAGCAGATTCCCTGCTGAGCGAGGAGCCTGATGTGAGGCTCAGTCTCACTGCCCTGAGATCATGATCTGAGTTGAAATCTGGATTTGGATGCTTGACAGGGTGAGCCACCCATGTGCCCTGAGTCTTCTTGTTTTAAAACATTCAAATTCTGGTGTACATTGCTTGAAAACGAGTACTTCAGAGGAATATAATTGAATGATAGAATCAAGCAAATATTATGAGAAACATCTTTGAAAGAAAAATGGAAGCAGGTAAAAAGGGGATTAGTGAGATGTCTGCAACAGATAATAGGCTGTAATTGTATAATACCCTTTAAAATAGAAAAGGTTATTCTGATATTGTAATGAATAGTTAATAGTTTTGAAGAATGGTTAAATGTTCTATTTCTGATTATTAGGACTAGTGTCAATAAGGAAAAACAAACTGCTAAGTGCTATTAGCTAGAGTGATCTTAACTTCCCTACTTAAAAATGCCCCACAGATATTGTCCAAACTCTTCTCACTGTGTTCTAAGCGTGATCTACAAACACAGTCTGGTGTCTTCCTCTCCATCCCTCCTCCACCGCTATGCTGTACCTGCCAGGGCTCTCCCAGTTCTGTGACCTACTAAACCCAGTCCTTCAATAAGTCTACACTTAAAAGTTCTCTTCTCAGACAGGGATGCTCTTGAATTCCCTATCTACAGCTGGCTTCTGCCTAGTACTCTCTGTCATGTCACTTTATCTCTGCTAATGGTCCTTGTCACAATTTTAGTATTTTGTTTACCAGTTTACTGCCTATCTTCACAATACACCGTGTGTGTGTGTGTGTGTGTGTGCAAGGCTCTTTTTTGTCTTGTTTTTGTGTATCTACGGGTCTAGCACAGTGCTTGACACATATTTTTATGTAAATGAATAATTTAGTTGCTAAATCCAGTGAAAACTCTCAGTCCTTAGCTTATTTCACTGCTTGGCAGTATTGACATTGTTAAGCACTCCCTTTGGTTCGAAACACTTTTTTTCTTTTGGCTTTGGAGCTCTCACACTCTGGCACCTTCCTCTAAGTGTCCTTTGCAGGCTTCTCTTCCACTACCCCTCCATTAAATACTAGTATTCCATGCTTCTTCCTATTGCCAGCGTTTCTTCACTTTGGATATTCTCTTTCTGGAGGATCTCTCATCAACCCCATGGGTTTAATTAACACCTGTCTCTCTGATTCACAAATCTCCAGCCTTGATCTGTTTGCTTCACTTTGGACAGATACAATCGCCTGCCTTCTAAATGTCTATCATAATCAGTATATTAGAAAATGAACACTATTTTCTCCTTCAAACCTTCAAAACTTAAAAATATTATGTATTTGAACTACCCTAGCCCCTCATCCTCTTTCCCCTTTTTCCTACGTTTTCACTGTCAATTTCTAACAGTTATTTTTTCGTTTTTCCATCCCATTAATATTAATAATGATAATAAACATTTACGTTCTTTTTTTTTTTTTTAAAGATTTTTATTTATTTATTTGACACACAGAGAGAGATCACAAGTAGGCAGAGACAGGCAGAGAGAGAGGGGGAAGCAGGCTCCCTGCTGAGCAGAGAGCCCGATGCGGGGCTCGATCCCAGGACCCTGAGATCATGACCTGAGCTGAAGGCAGAGGCTTTAACCCACTGAGCCACTCGGGTGCACCAAACATTTGCGTTCTTACTCTGTGCCAGGCAACATGCTAACTGTCATATGTTCCTTATTTGTTCTTTGGTGTAACCCTATGAGAATTTTTATTCTGGATTGTAGATGAGAAAACTGAACTGAAGAGAGAGTAAGCAGTTTGGTTGGTGGCAACTCTGGGATTTGAATGCAGACAAATGACTTTAGAAGTCTTGCTCTTAATTACTGTCCTACTGCCTTCTCATTGAGGGGTCTAGTATCTCTGCACTCTCTTCACTGGTTTCTGTCTCCACTCTTGCTCACTTTCTATTTTGTGCACTATAGCCTGAGTGAATTTTCAAAATTGGGAAAGGAATCCTGCTACACCATTTCTTAAACCCTTCATTGATTCCTCATTTTTCTTGGGATGAGGTCCAAACTGACTGATAGGGCCTACAGAGCCTGTATAATTCTGCTTCCAGTTACCTCTGGCATTTCTGACCACAATTATTGCCACCATTCCCGCCTCACTTTTAATGTAGTTATCTTAATGTGTTCTGTGGTTTCTATGGGCAAAGTTTTTTCTAATCCTCCAGCTTCCACTTTCTCTGCCTGGGATGTCCTCCCACTCACAAAGACACAGAGACATGCAATAAGTAGTTGCCGGATTGCATTCAAATAGTAGTAGTTAGAACCCAAGTTTAGAAATGTTGCTAGTTGTTGTTAACCTATGCCTTTTATTCTTGAAATTGATCTTTCTGTTTTATTCGTTAGGTACACAATATTGTTAAGAAGAACATGATTGAGTCAGGAGAGTTATAGCTTTGTGTGTGTGTGAGAGAGAGAGAGAAAGAGAAAAGGTGAAAGGGAGAGATATTATAATAATTATATAATGATTTTTCATTAAGTATTGTATGCTGAACGTCAGAAAAGCTGAATGACTTACACAGGTCATAGGATCGCTGGCAGCTGAACCAAGCCAAAACTCAGATCTCAACTCTTAATGCAGATGCTTTATATTGAACCACCAACTTTACACTGCCAATCAATATTGGTGTTAGAGTTTGGTTACTTTAAAAATGTGATATGTTTTCTTTTGTGTGAGTGTAAATCAGTCAAAGGCCCAAAGAATGGGGACAATTGACGCAATTATGAATAGCTAGTTTGAAACAATCATGGAGAACAGAGCTACTTTAGAAAAACAGAAGAAAATAATATAAGTTATTATATAGTATAACCTCAATTAATTGTAAAAAAAAATTGTAGAAGAGACTTAGATATAGTTCATGGACTTCCAAAGAGCTATTATAAATAACTCAAGTACTTATGTAAAGATGAATCAAGATAAAGATGATTGTGAGTTGATGATCTGCTAAATCTTATAGTTTGTAATTTGACTTATTTCAAAGTTATTGAAGATCTAAATATATTAACTCCACCTAGCTAATAAGTAAATGTATTCAGGCTCTAAATTTAGACCAAAAAAAAAAAAAAAAGGAGAAAGAAAGGAAAAGAGAAAAAGAAAGCAAAGTACATTTATTAGAATATGAACATAAGAATAAAAATTTAAAAATACAGAATAGAAGCCTCATTGAATTGTATCGGTCCATAAACTATTAATTTGTCTCAGCCCAATTTCTTTCCTTCTCAGAAACAAATGTATATTTTATACTTCAGTACTATTTAAAAATGTCTTTTTAAAAATCATTGAATTTATTTGATGGTAAATGTCCCTCCAAGTACCCTTTGGTTTGCCTTTGTGTGAAATTTAGATTCCGTTTACTTTTCCATTCTTTCTCCCCCAGAGGTCCTATTATGTGGCTTAATTTATACTACTTGTGGACTTTAGAAGAAACTACTGTCCACTTATATAGCTCTATATTATTTGATGTTTTTTACAACCTAGATTTTCTGCTTTATGCATTTTTCTTTAGTTTTTTTTTTTTTCCCTAATATTTTACCTTCCTTTTTCTTTGGCAGCAATAGTGGTAGAAGTTGGAAGCACTTGGAGAAGATTAAAAAGTGTTCTCAAAAATCTCCTTCATAAATTAGTTTTTAAAAGTTCTTATTCCAGGATTATATGAAATCAGGCCAAATTTTCAGCTGCCAAAGACTTTTACCAGATCCCTGGCATTTGACTTAGGAAAACTGGGGAAAATCATTTATTTTTGTGAAAATAAATATTCTTATCTTAGTCTGATTTTGAAAGGTGAAGAAAGTAAGGAATTAAATGAACATTTTTTGAATACTTGCTCCTGGTCAGCCACTGTGCTCTAGATACTTTCACATACGTTGTCTTACAACCATGTGAGGAGGTGGAATCCTATCAAGTGCGAATTAAATTAGTTCCCCAAGACCACTTAGTTTATGGATATTGTAAAATGGAATCAGAGCCTAGGATCTTTAAGTCCCTGTCCTATTTGCTATCTGTGAGCCCTCTCCTCTTTTGGTAGCTGGAAGAATAGACTAATGCTCTTTGGGATTTCTCATGTTTTTGTGATAATGCCAAGTATTGCTTAAGGGCAGTCTTCTCTGCTAAACGCTTGTCAGACTCTCTACTCACCCTCCCCTGGAAATTCTTTCATAATTTATCTCCTGTACTAGACCATGAACTCCTTGAAGGCAGGGCTGTATGTGTTTTTACTTATCAATGCATTCCTAGTGTCTGACATGTAGAAGACACAGTGAATTAGCTGTTGAATAGATAGTTATGTGCATGCGCACACACCCAGAATGGAAAACACTGCTGTAGTCTTAGTGAAGATTTTGTAGTGTGAGCAATTTTGTAAATCTCAAATTTGAATTACTACTGAGTAGGGAGAGGGCCAGATAATTTGATCCTCAAAATTTAGGCCAACTCCAATTGCCTCCTTTTGTCTTTTTTTTTTTTTTTTAAATCCATCATCGATATTGCTGTAGGAGCTTTCTAAAACAGAACCTGGAGGGGAGGAGGTGGGGGTGGAATAAGTGGGTGAGGGGGATTAGAAGCACATCTGATGTAAAGGGCGATGCTTGTTATGTGCAACTGATGAATCACTAAATTCTACCTCTGAAACTAATAATACACCATATGTTAATTAATTGAATTTAAATAAAAAAACCCCACAAGTTTAAGAAAAATATTCTAAGTTTCATTCGTATATGGCTGCCCTGTTAGGGGGCTTTTAAGGATCCCCTTTTCTAGCTTTCTCTTCTGCTACTCTCCCTCACGCCCTGACCACAGAGGAGTATTTGGTGCTCCCCTGCGCCGAGCTTATGTAGTACTATTCTTGTTAAAATCTGGATTCTTTAAGACCTAGCTTTCTCTATCAACTTCCAGGTGACCTCTTCCTTAGCTTTCCCAAGCAGTTACTTGCTTTTTGTTCTCCTTGTACTTTATATATTACATGTAACATGTAGTCCCTGGACCTCTTGTAACTCTCTGCCTCCTCATTTGGTTGTGGGCACTGAAGACAGGCTGGGTATCTCAATTTTTATTTCCTCACTCTTGCGCTCCTCCCACAAAACAAAACAAAAGTCAAACCTGGTACGGTGTCTACTACATGGATGTTTAGAGAGTGGTTTCATAGAAATAAGTGATAGGTTGGACTTGGTCAGCCCTAGTGGCTCCCGTGCTGCTTCTCTCTGAAATGCCTATCAGTGAAGTGATTATGGCTAGAACATGAGAAGGGCTAGTTCAAGATCTGAGCATATGGAAACACAGCATACGGAGTGGGGAGGATTCGTTTGTTTTTGTATTCTTAGTGCCCAACATAGATGCTCAATAAGAGCTGGACGTGACCTAAGGGCCGATGTGCTAGGTGGGATAACAGTGCAGAAGCTCTTTCACTCACATGAATCCATTATTCGGGCAAGGTTTCTAAACTGTATATAAAATAATTTGGTTTAATAAACTCCCATTCTTTTTTTTTTTTTTTTAAGATTTTATTTATTTATTTGACAGAGGGAGAGAGATCACAAGTAGGCAGAGAGGCAGAGAGAGAGAGGAGGAAGCAGGCTCCCCGCCGAGCAGAGAGCCGGATGTGGGGCTCGATCCCAGGACCCTGAGATCATGACCTGAGCCAAAGGCAGAGGCTTTAACCCACTGAGCCACTCAGGCGCCCCATAAACTCCCATTCTTGATGATCTCTGCACTCCGCACCCTCTGATCTCATATTTTTACTCAGCCATAGAGTGGGGTATTTTAAAATATTTTTGTTTTCTGTATATTTTTATTATTTCATTTCTGATCCGTTTAATGTTATATCTGATGTTAATGTAGGAATTTTCTGGATTGAGTAGGTGCTTTTTTGACATTGTATCTGGTGGAGCCTGGATACACACACACATGTAATACTATTTAGGAGTATTTCTTCATTCAGTATATAGGCCATTGGAATTTAGACCTTAAAGTTGAGTACTTGCCTCAAAAAATATTAAAAGGATTGTATACTGCACATGGCAGGTGTAATTAAAACTTGCTCTAATACATATTTTATGAATTATAGTCAGCTACTTTTTTTTCTAAAAATGAAATGGGCGTTTTGTGCCTTATTATCTATAGCAAGAATGCTAAAGTCTTTGCCTACCTGTCAAGAGTTAACACATTTTATTAAATTATAGTGGTTTGCTTTCTAAAAAATATTTTTTCCTAGGAACAAAAAGGAATCAAATTTTGGAATGAACTTGTATTTTTTATTATGAGTTTTCACACAACCAAATAATACATGAATGTTTCAAATAGGATGCTGTGAATTTTTTAAGCTGAGTACAGGCTGAAATAAAATTGATATGCTTGAAACATGTTTTGGGTGGATGTTGTGGATTCTTTTCAGAACATTTTTTTTTTCTTTTGGTTTTTGAAGACCTGGATTCTTTTTATGTGTTTGTATGATCTTCTTTTTAATAGGCGATCTCCTGTAGTCAGGCTTGATGAAATTAAACACTTTTATTTATCTAAGGACAGCCACAATCGTTACTGAAGAGTGGGCATATTCTCTTTCCTGCTGTCCTCCACCTCTCCCCACCCTTCGAGTCCCCAAACACCAAAGGAGAGAGCAGCAGGTTTTAGAAGATTCAGATACAAGCAATTTGTCCCCCCAGCAAATAATTGTAAGCAACAATTTGAAGCAACTGTGAATGTCCAGCACTCCTTTCAGGGCAGGATGGCACGAAACTACTCAATTGCGTGTTGGGACAGGGCTGCTATGAGTTGGAAGAGGAGAAGCGGGGAGCAGATGACTTGTCTTAATAAGGAAGCTGAATTCAGGGCTGCTGTGTTCCAGACAAGTAACAAGAGGTATGGCAGTCGACACTTGCGTTTTTAACAGTGCCTCCAATACACATGTAAACAATTCAATTTGTGCATTATAGGTTTTATTGTCTCTAAAGAGTGATTTATGTCCTTATTTCTGCATTATCGTCCACAAGGTACTGCCCTCTGTCAGAGGGCCTGTGCTATCTAATTTTTTAGACCTTTGTCTTCATTAGTACAGCAATTTTAGCTTGTGATCATTGTACTAGATCTCATTGATAAGCTAAGACAGTATGAGATTCATAGTGCTGACATCTAACCTTGCCACTGGCTTCTTGACCCCAATGCTTCCGAAACATGGGTTCATTTAAAAAAAAAAAACCTATGGTAGACCTCCATCTATTTTTCACACACATTGTGGGCAGTTTAAAGGTTGGTCAGAATCAAATACTGTGCTTTCAAATTTGATAATGTATGAGTACAGAAGGATGACCTTTGATACATAGTCATACATCAACATGACATGAGCAGTAAATGCTGCAATTACCTTTACTACATTGAAATGGGGCCTTTAGTTTTCATCCTTAGAGCAATTATTGCAAAAGCAAAAAAAAATACATTGGAGTTCTTCTTGTGAATTTTGTAAAATTAAGTATCTTTAGAAATAGTCCTAAATTATGCACCTATTTTCAGCATAAGTTTGGTTTTTATATGATGTAGTAGTTCACTACCGGAAGATGCTAATTGTTGACTGGTCATTTTAGGCAGATTGTGGTAAAGCTATTTTGTGTTTTAGGAGTAGGTTATTTTTCAAAAGGATTAAATGCTGTTTCTTTACAAAAGAGTTTCACCATGTGTGTTTTCAAATCAACTAAAGTCTGCTCCCAGTGGTCATCTAGAGGAATATTTAGTGATGACAGGGACTTTCATGTTGTTGCAACACACAGCTGTAGAAGGCTTCTGCCATTCTTCATGGGATTTTTGCCCCAGCTTGCTAATGTATACATCCATCTCTCCTTTCATGAGTGCTGTCTACGTGTCAGGCACAGGAGATGGAAAATGAATGAGATGCAGTCCCTACTCTCAGGGAGTTCCCAATCTAGCAGATGTGTTTAGGCTGACAGTTCAGTTCTCTCTTGAGAAGTCCCAAGATGGGAAAGCAGTACATTGACCCAGTAATTGCTACGTGAAATGTATGCTGGACTTACAAAAGCAGGAGACTGGGTTTATATTTGGATTCTGCCACTTTCCAGCACTATGACCTTGGGGAAGTTCCATAACCTCTCTGAATTTTAGTGTCCTTGGCTATAGAAAAGGACACTCATATCTAAGTGCACAGAACTGCCGGGAAAAGTAGAGAACAGGGAAGTCAAGGCCGAGCGTGGCCCAGAACAGAAACTTCCTTTTCTACTTCCCATCGTTCTTTCAATGCCCCCTACACTTTTCAATGAGCCGGTTTACTATTTCTCTATACATTTGGGTTTTTTCCTGGTATAAAGGTGGATAACAGGGTCCACGGGCCTCCAGAAATTGCCTACACCATTTTGTATATGTGCACGCACAGTCTTCCAAAGAGAGAATCCATAGTCCTTATCTCATTTGCAAAGTTGGACCGTGAGCCAATAGAGCAGACAGGCTGTAGCTCTCTTCTAGAAGAACAGCGAACTAATCAAAGCGATTACTTATCGTTACTGTAATATTTGGATTAATGATGTAAGAAAAAACTCAATTGAATCTCAAGTGCCCTTTCTCTGGGCATTAAAGAATCCTTCAAATTATCCCCGTGGCCAGAAGCTACATGCCACCTATCAAACAGCATGCCATGTCAGTGGCAAAATGAGTGCAAAAATGGAACTCTAGGGGTTGGGGCTCGCATGCTTTTAGACTGCTGAGAGCTTTATCAGGGATCACGTTTAGACATGAGAACTGCTTAAAACTTGCCAGTTAGTGACGTCGAATTTTGAAAATAAGATGGGGATATTGTAAGGGATCACAAGGTAACTTACTGGGTTTTGATATTATAAATATTATAGTTCCACCCCTCCAATTGTTCTTTTATTGTCCCTGCCCCCCTAAACTGTCTGCCCTTGCAGTAATGTCATAAAGTGAGGGTTTTCCCACCAACACCTGTTCATTTTTTTTCTGTCTTGTGTTTTAAAATTTTTTAAAAAAGACTGAGAGAGAGAGAGAGAGAGTTGGTGGAGATGGGGAGAAGCAGAGGGAGAGAGTCTTAAGCAGACTCTGTGCTAAGCACAGGGCCCCACACAGACTCCATCCCACAACCCTGAGATCACAACTTGAGCCAAAACTAAGAGTCCGCCTCTTGGTTTGTTTTAAGATTTTATTTATTTATTTGACAGAGGGAGAGAGATCACAAGTAGGCAGAGAGGCAGGCAGAGAGAGAGGGGGAAGCAGGCTCCCCGCTGCAAGAGATCCCGATGCGGGGCTTGATCCCAGGACCCCGAGATCGTGACCTGAGCTGAAGGCAGAGGCTTTAACCTACTGAGCCACCCAGGCACCCCCACTTAAGTATTTTTGAAGTATTTTTAATAATGTGAGCAAATGTTCATGATTTGAGAGAAAAGTAGATATCACTTTGCACAGTATTATAGTCTGATACTGTATGCAAGGATATACCAATGCAAAGAAAACAATAGTTTTCTATAAAATTATTATATAAGACAACAAATTTTCATTATGTTTAGGCTATAATATACAGCTTACTTCTTTTTCTTCACCTTCTTTTCTTGTATTTTCCAAATTGAATTTAAAGAATGTGTATTACTTTTAACATTTCTAGTTTTTCAAGTAAAAGAATTTTTTAAGAATCTGGAATAATCTACAACAAAGCACTGTGTTACAAAGCACTGTGTTAAATATAAGTTGATAATTCAATTATCCCAAACTCAGAATATTTTCCCATGTGCAAAGTCATAGGAAAGAGTCGATTTTAGTTTAACTTCAAAAGAAAGAGAAAAAAAAATGAGTTTTCTGAGCAGTAAAAATAGAGATCTTGATTACCTTGGAATAAAGGAGAGAAATGAATGTTTTATGAGTGATACAGACTTATAAGTGAGGAAAGAATCTGAGAAGCTCAAATAATTTTCTTTTTCTTTTAGCAGCTTCAATAAAACACGCTCAGCTGGTAGAGTGGTATGAAAGTCCCCCCCCACTTACATATTTCCTCCACCTACCTTTATGTGCACACATATAGACATACACAGCTCATTAATTCCTTTAATTAAGAGGAAAGAACCAAAGGTTATGTCTTTTAATAAGTAGTCACTTTGTTATATGTAACATGGCACTGTGATCTTTGATCTTCCCTTAAAATATTTCTTTGGAAATCTTACAACTACCAGAACTGCTTTATGGATATTCAAATAATTTCCCAAATCTAGGTTCTGATAAACATTTATAAATAATGACAATGCAGTATATAGCAAAGCATCCTAGCACAGTTTGGTCTACCGTTGCCTCAGGATAGCAATTATAGCCAAATCTGATTATAGTACCCCAAATTGAGAATTTTTGGTTATTTGTGATAGGGATAAGAATGCATTTCATGATTCAGAAGATTAAATAAGTAAATTTATAGTATTTGTAAGACTTTACATTTTAAATGTCTAATTATGTATAGCAGTGAACCCGGAGGACGCTCTGATATGCTGGTTTCCTACTTGGGAAATCATAATTGACTGAATGCTTGATACATACCCAAGCTGCTATGAGACATCAGTGTCACTTGATCCTTAGAAAGATTCTTTGCAATAGATAATTTTCATCTCCATCCTGCAGATAAGCAAACTGAAATGCTAAAAGCGATTAAGTAATTCACCTCAGGTCACAGAGTCAGCAAGTGGCAAAGGCAGGGTTTTTGAAGCCACATTTATCCATACGTGATCCACTGTATCAAACCCCATTCCATCTTATCCGTTTGTTTAAGATGGCTTTTTACCAGCCACACTTTCTTTACCTTATATACTCGAAGGTGTTTAAAATATCCAGTAAAAATTTTCCATAGTTTTGTTTACTATTCTGAAGAAGATCTTCAAGAATCCCAGTGAGTAAGATGACTGCCTTTAGGGTACCCCGATTTTGCAAAAACACTATGGGACATGTTACTTTATTTTAGAAGCTGGAAAGGAATATTATAGGGCTTACCAGCTTCTCCTCCCCTTTATAAGGAATGGTGTACATTCTTTCCTCTTTTATCACGAGCTAGGTCTCTTCTACGAGGTCATGCAGAGTTGATTTGTGACAACAGAAAAGATGATTATAAGTTGCTCTGTTATATAAATTACATTTCTTGTCTTGGTACTAAGTATACTTCTAAAACCAACATCTAAATTCTTTGATTCTGTGTTGTTTAAAAAATTCTTTCCAAAAAAAAAAAAAATTGTCTTTCCAATGAGACTTTTTACTGAAAGCCCTCTAATATTTTTTGTCTATTGGAAGGTTTTTCTGAGCACACGTCAAATGCTGGTTTAGTTTATACAAAGGATGCAAACTTCTTCCTGGACTTCACAGTCACTGAGAGGTTAATTGTTCTCCCAGGTACCTTCAACCCTCCGCAGAGAACGGTGCTTGGTGAACAGTATGTTCTCCTTTCATGTGTGTTAAATAGTTTCTTAGCAAGACACTGTGCCCCAATACAGATGCCTATCCCTAAAATTTGGGACTCTTGACTGGACTGAAGGAGTCTTAATTTTGGATTTCCTTGTACCTCCACATATTCTCCTGAAGCCCAAGGGGATGGGAGAGTTGGACAGGAGCAGTCCATACCCTTCCCTCCCTGGCTTCAGTTGTTTGGTAAGGCAGGTAGGGAAATCACAGGACTGTGAGCCTCAGGCCCTCCAAGGACAAGAGAGGGGACGTGGGCTGCACTATTGCTTCCAAGCCCATCAACAGCCTTCACCTCTCCTGACACCTCCCAAGAGCAGCCTAGGGCCACCTGCTTCATTCTTCACAGGGCATGGCATCTTTCCCAGTGGCCCAGGGAGCTCTAGTGTTCACTCTGTGTTCCACAGAACCCTGGGCTATTTAGTTTCCCTGAGATGTCATGAGGGTCCTTCTGTCATTCCTCAAACGTTTGACTCCGTTTTAAATATGAATGCGTAGAAACTTTAAAGGATGTGCACATCAATCTGTTTTATAACAAATTTTAACACTAGAAGCAATTAATTTTTGTTCTTTCTGATGGATTGGTTCCATAATACATAAATGCTATGAATTATGATTTGTAGGTAAATTCATCTGTAACGTAGATGTTGGCTGTCTCCGTAGGCAGCCTCTGTTCTCACCCTACGCTCCATGCTGTCCAGACTTGGGCCCTGCTCTCAGCTTCCAGCCCCTCTCAGCTCTCCTCCGAGCTATTGTAGTAGACGCTCATCTGCTTTCCTCCCAATCCATTCCCAGCAGAAGGCAGAGGAGCCTGCTCCCTGGGTCTGACCACATACAGCACTGTGTAAGTTTCAAGCATACATTGTGTTGATTCGATACATTTATAAACTGCAACATGATCAAGACTGTATTATTAGCCTCTACCTCCATCCTGCCACATAGTTACCATTTTTTTTTTTGTGGTGAGAATGTGAAGATCTATTCTCTTTGCAATGTTCAAGTATATGATACAGTATTTTTATTTTTCTAAAGATTTGAAAAAGATTTTATTTAATTATTTGAGAGAGAGAAAGCGAGAGCACAAGCATGGGGTAGGAGTGGAGGAGAGGCAGAAGTAGACTCCCCACTGAGCTGGGAGCTGGATACAGGGCTTCATCCCAGGACCCTGAGATCATGACCTCTGAGGCAAAGGCAGCTACTTAAATGGACTAAGCCACCCAGGCGCCCCTATGATACAGTGTTATTGGCTATAATCACCATGCTGTATATTAGATCCCAAACTTGTTCATTTTATAACTGCAAGTTTGTACTCTTTGGCCAATATTTCCCCTTTTCCCCCACTTCCCACCCTACTGTGTTTCCCTGAATTTGTCCTTTTAAGATTCCATATATAAATGATATCATACAGTATTTGTCTTTCTCTGAAATTTCACTTAGCCTAAGGCCCTTGAGTTTCATCCACATTATTGCAAATGGCAGAATTTCCTTCTTCCTCATTGCTGAATAATATTCCACTGTGTGTGTGTTTGTGCATAATACATATTGTATATGTATATATATATATATACATACACACACAATATTCTACTGTGTATGATATTTATATATTTGTTATATATATATGTATATATATATGTATGTATATATGTATGTATATACATACATATATATATAATGTAATATGACATCTTCTTTGTTCATCTGTTGGCAGGCACTTAGGTTCACAGTTGAGATCCATAGTTCCCCATCTTATTTAGAGTAAAAGCCCAAGTCATTTCCATGGTCTACAAAGTCCTATACTAACCACCCTCACCCCTTCCTTGCTTGATGCTTCTGTTCTTATAATCCTAACTCTCTTTGGTCTCACTGGCTTCCTCTGCATTCCTCCAACATGCCAAACTCCTGCCTCAGAGCCTTTTCTCTTAGTGAGCCAGCATCTAGGTTACGGATGAATGACCTAAACCTATTTGCTTAGCTGGACCCCCTCACGCCTAGATTTCTACTGAAATACGGGCTTGTCTCTCGTGACCTAACAACACCCTCCTAAAATACCCCTCAATTTTCCTTTCATGCTTTTTTCCTCCACTGAAATTTTCTAAAAGTTCAGGAAACTATTATCACTAATATTCAACAGCAATGTTATCACTGTCTAACACTGTATATTTTGTATCTATGTCTTATACTTCTACCTTCAGTAGAAAGTAACCCATGTTGCCAGAAATTTCTGAATACTTTGTTCCAAGCTGTATTCTCAGTATGTAACAGCTGGTCAGTAAATATTTGAATACTCAGTAAGACTGTCAGTAAATATTCAAATTTTCCTGAAATAATCCATGAGCCCCAGAATGTTAGTAATTAGGCTAGAATTTCCTGGGACTTTTGCAGGAGAGATGGACAAGATGGTTTATGTTCAAGAGCTGATTCTCCTTTCAGCTACTTTCTCCTGTCAATTCCTTCTGTCCTGAGAAAAGAGACCAAATTATTTTGACTTAAGAGAGCCACTCTCCTAGTGCCTCGGATACCTCTAACAAACAGATCCTTTTTGGGTTAGTACAACATGCAATCAAACTAGGTAATAACGTTCATGAGAATCTCAGAGTGAGATGTATCATAATACAAAAGGATTTGGGTGGAGAAAAGATTTATGAAAATTCTTTTTAATATTACCTTTAAATACAAGGACCTATATAAGCCTAAATAAGTAACTTAAAATTTTTTCCCTATTTTTCCTAACTTTCAACCACTGACCATCTCCTTCCTCACCTCTATCACCACCCCCCGATGAAATAAAGCCAAGTTTATTGTTCAAATGACTTTATTCAAGCTATTTGATTTTTCCTTGTTCCTATTTTATTTCTAGACTTCTGGACATTTTTCTGTTATTGTTTCCTACCTGGGATGACAATATAAGAAGATGTGATTAAGGGGTAAAAAGTTGGGTGGGGAAAAAGAACAATTATTGGCTAAAAGGAAATTTAAAGTGTCCATATGGATTGGGCCTCCACGTATTTCATGAGGACACATAATTGATAGCAATACCAATGCATTAGAAATGATGTTCTTTACTTCCCAGTTTGCACAATTAGCACACATGTATTTCATTAACACACATAAGCAAGAGCAATACACATGTGGTAATAAATGAGTTTTCCTTACTAGCCATTTTGCAAAGTTAGTGAGTGCTTTTTTTTTCTTGTGAGTAGCTATTTTTAAGGCTGATATACCAGTATATGTAAATGCAAACACCTCTGCGCACGATGGTGACATCTTTAAGTAATTGAAAGCTCAGCATGAAAGTTGTGTCCAGCCTTAAGACCACTCTCAGTTAAAAGGTTAATCCTTCTAACAGTTGAGTAGGCTGCCCTCTCAGACAGATCTCAGAGAAGAGAATTTATTATATAAGGTACAATCTCATCGGGTATGCGAGGTAAATAACCTCATTAAGAACGGAATATGAAGGAGATGCAGTACTATTCAAATAGGGCAAAGGGGGCCAACAAGGTAAAACAAAAGGCAGTTATGGAAGTCAACCACTGCTTTTATTTTGTGTTTCATATTTTGTGCTGAATAAAGCAGATTACAAGGGCAAGCTGCTTAGCATTGAGAAGGGCCCAAAGGAAAGAGGGCTGGGTCAGTTCTTTTGGTGAAAAGCGATAGAGTAGAACATAGCTTGTTGGTCATTGATTCATTGAAGAATCCCAAAGGGTGGAAAATGTTGACTACTGTGAGGGCTGTAAATAAAGAGATTCTTCTGGATCTAAAAACCATGATAGACCTTGGGCTATTTAGTTTCCCAGAGGCATGGGTATCTTCTGATTGATGGCTTGATTAATCCTCCTCTTGTTGGACTGAACTCTCATCATGCTGGAATGTCAAAATCATTGCTTCTCTCTGAAAAATTCCTCTTGTACTTGAGGTCCTGAGCTATGGTCTCCTGCCATATAATGTCTACACTTATTGTCGTCTACATCCATATCATCTACCGTTACATCATTTACCTATCATCAAGAAAGCTAAAGTGCTCTTGAGCCTCCAGAATTAAATATTCTTAAAATGGCAGAGTAAATGGGTCTTGGAGGTTGTTTGGTTCAGGCTTCTGCCCATAGATTGTTGAAGGAGTAATTGATATAGAACACTCTGATATCTTCTATTTTCTCAGAAAAATACCATGTCAACACGTAGGCAACAACTTTTCCAGCTGGGTCTGCACTATGTTTCTACCACACAAATTAGCTCTTATGCAACTAGCTCTTAGGAGAGTGAGGTCAGTAGAACTCCTAAGTCGTGTCAGTCAGACATGATTTTTCTCAGATCATTAATGCTTTGCATCACCAACCAGCAGCTGAATACAGCAAGCTGTGGAAGAACATAGAATATAGAACCTACAGCCAAACTCACTTAAGGAAAAGACTGTGCTGTGAACAGTTGGCTATGAGTTTTGTCCTAGAAGGGCTTAGTGTGTGGCTCTTGCTGATCTTTTGGTTTTGTTCTTGTTTCCACTAACTTACAGCCTTAGTCCTTCATTTTATCCCTTTTGTGAAGCTATCTTCTCTCTCTGTGTTTTGTTTTTTTTTTTATTGTGGTAAAATGTACATTTTTTAAAGGTAAAAATTCCTGTTTTAACAGTAGTTCTTTCCAGTCAGGAAGTTAACTTTACTTTTTTTTTTAAACTGTGACTGTGAGAATATTTTTATTAGATTTGTTATTCTTTTATTGGTGTTTTTGTTACAAAGTTGCTTAAGTTCCAAGTGGTCTGCTTCTAACTCTATTTTTCCTTTTAGTCGTGTGATTTTGCAGAATGCAAGTAGTTTTCGAAATAGTTATATCTTTTAGAGCAGAAGAGCCTCTATTGCATTTTCTTTCTTTTTCTTTTTTTAAAAGATTTTATTTATTTATTTGACAGAGAGATACAGCGAGAGAGGGAACACGAGCAGGGGGAGGGTGAGAGGATGAAGCAGGCTTCCCGCCGAGCAAGGAGCCCGATGAGGGGCTCGATCCCAGGACCCTGAGATCATGACCTCAGCTAAAGGCAGACACTTAATGACTGAGCCACCCAGGCACCCCTCTATTGCATTTTCTTAATGCATGTTATATGGCTGTTGTAACTGATAATTTTCAAGGCTTGTCCTAGGAAGCCGATCTCAGGTTGGAGTTAGGACTATATATAAAGAGCCAATAAGAGGTTCAAGATCAGCCAGGAGACTTGCTGAAATTTTTATAAGCTCATTAGTGTCAAAGTTCAGAAGTCTTACAACCTATCAGTCTTACTGCCATGTTTTTATTCCTTAAACTTCTACTTTCAATGAGTGAGAATGTATAAAATGCTGCCTAATCTGGTGACTTCTCTGAACTTTCTGGCAACCACTAGAAACAACTTTTGGCATTAAGAATAAAGTTTGCTCAGCACACAATGAAGTCCCTATCAAAACCATTTTTAGTTATGTCAGAATTCTTAATTTTCAGATGGGATATTTATTTTCTGCTCTCTCCTCAGCCCTTTGCCCAGCACTCAGGACTCTTGCTCTGTCCTCTGACGCTTCTGCTCATTACTAACTGAACAAATTCCATGATCTTAAGAGTGCTATTTCAATTCAGTGAGTATGTACTGAATACCTACTCTATGTAGGAAACTCTGCTAATCAGTTTCTGCTAAGTCTCCCAGAGCAGAATCAGTGTCTTACCAGAGAACTTCTAGGGACAATGTCTTAACCCAAGACAGCAGCTAGAAAGGAATAAGGACTCAAGTATTCTTTAAGTGTCTCTTAAATCTCTTAAGGGACTAATCCCTATATTTTGCTGGATACTTATTGACTCCGGTGTCTGCAGACGAGCTGGGCACCAAGAGAAGGAAAGTCAGAGGCTGATGGGCATTTATGCCTCAGAAGCTACCTTATTTTGTAACAGGTTTCATCCATGGCATTCGTTTAATGATGTGTGTATGGGTGTGTTCGTGTGTGTGTGTGTGTGTGTGTGTGTGTGTGTGTGTGTTCAAATTACTCCACAAAAGATCTTGAATCCCAAAGTGTCTCCACAATTCAATTTCTCTGTCACAAGGCCACAAAGCTTGCCTGGAATAGTGAAATTCCCATGAAATTGAATTGATCCTCAAATTATTGCTTAAATGATAGGACAGTAGAAACTTAAAAGCATATTAATGCTAATGGGAATTGCTCTGCTAATGTGCGAGGCCAGCTGAGAAGTGCACTAGACACGCTACAAATAAAGCCATTATGCTCATCTTTTCATAGATGCGTGATTTGTTTTATTCTTAAAACATTTGAGGTTTAAAGTTTTTATACTGTGCTTTATGAATAGAAGTGTAATGAGGTTGAAAACCAAAACAGTGCTCACCACTGTGCCTGGAAATAGAAAAAAGAGAAGCGTTAGCTGAATACTGCCCATTTGAATCCCTATTTCTAAAAATCCAATTTAATTTTTTATTACTTGTCTCATTAACCCCCAGATTTAGAAAATTGAGTGCTACCTGAATAAAATAAGAGTGACAATGCAAAATACTTGGAAAAGACTTGGTTTTTTTTATTGATCTTCTCATACCCATCTTACAATTAAAACGTTCTTACATTATAAAACTATTTTACAGTATGTATGTGATTTATCCCTGAGTTGGAATCTACCCGTCTTAAATGTATACTGAGCCTTTATTTATGCTTTGAAAATATAGTAGATAAAACTCATAAGTGTTTCTGATATTATGTTTTGTCATCTCCAGCTAAGAAGATTGAAATCTTGAGAAACAATTTTCTGAAGAAATGAAATCGTGTGCCCTCCTGAACCCTTGGGGGAAAATAGCCTCTCTGTTTGCTCAGAATATGAAACAGTAAAACTGTACAAGTAACGCAGATGGTCATGCCAACCATGTCACATTTCTCTTCGTACCGTTTGAAATGATGTTTGAAGATTTTCCTGGGGGTTTTATTTATTTATTTAAGAAATAACTGGAACAAATAATATTTGCACAATCTCACTGATGTAAAAGTTTCCAAAGCAGATGTATTTATTTTCTGGGAAATGTAAAAGATTGCTTGATAACTCCTGTGCTCTGTAACTTCACAGAGAATACGTAAAATGGAGATGATTTGGGAAATTCTCTATAACATTTCTGAAAACGGGAAGGGAATCCTTCGATGTCTTTGTCTCCTGGATCCTAAGAGAGTCCTCAGTAGTCTCATTGGCTTCATAGGGTAAGTAGAAGAATACCTTACAGAGGAAGAAAACTTTCTAAAAGGCAATAAATGGAAACCATTGTTTATGTTTGAATGGCTGTGTTTTCCAAAGGAAAATGATCACATTTAAAGTAAGTGTTTCTGGATATTGTCACTTCTCATCCCTCAGGGTAATAAATATCCCCCTTGTGTTAGACGATAGTCCAGATAATTCAGTCCTGTTGAAGTTGGAATGTAAGTTTCTGTAAAATCCAAAGTAACCTTTTGTTCTTACAAGTTGACATAATACATTCAAGCACGTTTGGTGGCACATCTCTTGCTCTTTTTGTAAGACTTTGGACTTTAGGAGAAGAGATGTTCCTTCTCCTCATTTATGAAGCTGATTAGGTAAATCACATAAACAAGATTTTTAAATATTCCTTTGCAGGTAAGCTATGTTATAAAATTGCAACAGTACATAACTGAGCAAAAATCACCTGTCAGAGGCAGTTTTTAAATAATGAAATAAAAACCTATCTTCATATTTATATTCAAGTGTTATTTCTGATGCCAAGTGATTTTCTAAGTTCGATTACTCACTTTAATCAACAATCCTGGCTCCAAACAGTTTGGCTCACTCTGAAAGTCTAGACTTGTCTCCAATGATGAAGATAGGTACCACTAAGAATATCTGGAGGCTGTGAAGGCACCCCCAAAATGGAGTTCCAGTGCTACCCTGAGAAACTTACAGCCTCACAGTCCTGAGCTAAGGACTTTTAAGGAAAAGCATCTATCTGGTGTATTTATTTAAAAATCAGTTGCTTTATTGTGGAGTCATACCTTGTTTACCATTTGACTCAAGTACATCTCTTCCAGATTCCTTAAGAACTCAGGACACTGTTGGGAATTGCCATGTTTGAAAGCACACAGGATCACATAGCCCTCAAAGTTTGGGGATCAGAGAAGAGGGATGGTCTCAAGAACTGTGTGTGAAGTTTAGCCACTTGGCAATGTTAACCCAACTGTTGGTTGCCGATCACTCCTTCCAGAAAAGGGTTCCCTGACCTCTACATATATTTATGTGCTATTCAAAATATATATATATATACTTGTTTATTTAGAAAACACAGCAAAGTATAAAATAATTAGAATATATATTTTAAAATATTCATTTGAGTAGAGTTGACACACGACTTGTGTTAGTTTTAGGTAGAGAACAATAGTGACTCGCTGTCTCTATATGCTATGTCATGCTTTCCATGGGTGTAGCTACCATCTGTCACCATACTACACAATTACGATATCATTGACTATACTCCCTATGCTGTGCCTTCTATCCCAAAGACTTATACATTCCATAACTGCAAGCCTGTATCCCACTCGCCTTCATCCATTTGGCCACCCCACCAATGCCCCCCTTCCCTCTGGAAACCACCAATGTGTTCTCTGTATTTATAGGTCTGATTCTGCCTTTTGTTTTTCTATTCATTTGTTCTGTTTTTTTTAGAAATCATATGGTATTTGTCTCTCTCAGTCTGACTTACTTCGTTTGGCATTATACCCACTAGGTCTGTCCATGTTGTTACAAATAGCAAGATCTCACCCTTTTTGATGGCTGTGCAATTATTTATGTGCCCACATAGAGATACAGCAGCACTTTTCTCAGGTTGTTCTCTGAGAGTTTTTTGGGGGGTATTTTTAGTGCATTCATTCTTTATGCTCATGTTAGTGAGAACCTTTTTGACTACAAGTGGCAGAACTCCAGCTAGTTTAAGCAAGAGGAGAATATTCTACAAGTTTATAGGTTTATTTTATGTGATCTAAATGCAGGCAAAGGAGGCATGTGCCTAGACCTTAGAGTCAACGGGCTCTAGACATTCAAATGCCCTGGGAACTCCTGCTCTATCTCATTCTCAACTGTATTTCACTCTGCTTGTTTTGCCCTCAACCACTGTACAGCAATGTTCTCTATGGGACAGAAAATGCACAGCCAATGATGGCCACTAGGTTTGCCAGCTGTCATTTCCCAGGTTTAGCTCAATCAAGCCCAGACGGGCATACCTCTGGGGCCAACAACCACGGCCAAGGAGGTCATGCAGTCCGCACTGGGATCCCATGGTTGAAGAGAAAGGAGCTGGGGCAAGAAGTCCTCAAGAGAAGGGAGGATTGGGGCAGAAAACATGACTGCAGTCCACCACAATTTCTAACTAGAAATGTAAGTTCGCCAGGAACAGAAGTGGTAGCATCTCAAGTAGAAAGGCCTAAATGCTCAATATCTGTGTAAGATGGACTGCCTTCCAGATAACTTGTAGGGCCTGAATAATAGAACTCTTCTCCAACTCTAGAACTGGTGAGAGCAAATCTCACATTTCTTTGACCTCACTCCATAGGTTACCTGGGGTGAAATGGCCGTGAAGGAGGGGGGCTCTGGATCCAGACTCCCTGAACTCAAATCCACCCAGCTGGCTGCGTGACTTTCAGCCAGTTCCTTAACCCCCTGGTCTCAACTTGCTCATCTGTGAAATGGAGACAGTACCTACTTCAGAGGGTTATCTGAGGATTTGGTGAGGTTTCAATACATGTGCCTGACAAATAGTGAAGAGCTTAATAATGTCGGCCACTGTGACTATTATTCTTATTCTCATAGTTACAAAATCTCTCAGTGCCTTTGCACATGCTGCTGCTTCTGCTGGGACAGCCTGCTTCCTCTCCTCTCAATACGCAAGATCCCAACAGTGCCACAGATCCAGCTTTGCTCCCCTGCTTGCTCAGAGTATCCTATAGACAGAAAATGCAGACACACTCTGGGTGGGTTGTCCTGTGGGAGCTTTGAGAGTAGGGGCCGTGTCAGGTTCGTTTCTCTATTTCCAGAATTTGGCAGAGGAGAGGAGATCAATTTTTGGTGGTATGACTAAAAGCTTACACTTTTCAATTTTCTCTTGTCCTTGTCTCTGCCATTCTACCTGGTATTTCTTCCTTCAGTCCTTGCCTTATGGAAATCCTACAAACCCTTCAAAGCCCAGTTCAAATGCTGTCTGTTTTGGCCAGGCATTCTCTGAACAGCCAGCCAAGTTTCTGCAATCCCTCAGCACGCCTTCCTTCCCAGGCACATGGCCCTGCCAGGGTCTGGATGAACATACTGGCTTGCCTAAAAATAGATGGGAGGTAGAGGTCTTGTTTTCATAGCTGCATAAAGAAACTATGTAATCAAATAAATGTACTTCTTTGCTTACAGGTAGAGTATATGTAACTAACCCTGGCTTTAAAAATATTAGCTTAATGTATTTGTAAACATGGTTCTGTTTGCCCTCCAGCCAGCAAAAGGCCCATTCATTTCCTGAATTCTTCTACTTAATTTTAAAACTTGTTATCACATTCTTGGTAAAAAAGATTGCACCTATTAAAAGATTCTGTTATAAGATAAATTGGGAATTCTGCTTCCTGACTCTATTAGATTTTAATTTAATTCAAATTGTTAAGCATAGAGAAGCCAAATAATCTTAAGAAGTCAAAAGAAAATTTGCAGAAAGGGAAGAAGGAACAGGTGGGATTTATGCTATTTCCTAGTTGGTTGCAGGGATCAGATTAAAAAGTAGTGGGCAGTCTATGGAGAAAGACCAGCTGCCAATTTTAAAAATGAGGGTAACTAATGTCCCAGGAACCCTAAATTGTGAAAAATTGTGATATTCCCAACCTCAAGTTCTATAAAAGTGCTCGTTTCCCTGCGCTTTTTATGTTTCAAGTGGTCAATTATTTGTCCCCCGAGAGGAGGTGCCATCATAAAATAGAGATGGGAACAACTTGGGTTTGGTTCTAGCTTTGGTTTGAGACTCTTGCCTATCTAGACAGAGGACATAACACCTGTGTTGGTGATGATCCAAAGTCATGACATCTGGGAACATGTGTCCGTGAGCCACAATGTCCTTCCTGTTTCACCCTTGGCAAACCTTTATTTTCCCATTCCACAAATAGCAAGTGTTCATTCATGAGCTATTTTATCCAAGTATTCATCAGTATTAAAAAAATATGCTTTTAATACTTCAATGGCTACATAAAAACTGTTAATTTTTTTTTAAAGACAGTGGGTGGTGGGGAGGGGGAGAGCAGCCAAATTTTTCTGAGTGATTTACTTAAAAAAATATTTTAAATTGTGATTTTTATTGACCAGCTTCTACATAGTTCACCATGGCTCTGTCCTCAAAAGCTCAACAGAAGAAGTGGAAATATTTTAAGAATGTAGGCATGCCATGTCAAGTAATTTGCTTAGACTGGTCTTTTCCCCCAGTGACTTGATGGATTTCCAGAACTGATCCTTTCTTCTGATGAGGTCTTCCACCCAGCTGCCAACTCAAGACCTTGTATCATCTGTTTTTCTCTTCCTAATTCCCTCCCCACTTCCCTATCAGCCTAGGTACTCAAGCTTTTGACATCTCTAAGGAATCTTCCCTGCATCCCGCCTCTCTGACACTTAACTTGTTCCCTCCTCTTTGCAACCAAGTATCTGAAAGAGAAGTCTATTCCTGTTGCCTCCACTTCAACCCCAAAGCCTAGCTTCTGCTCCAGTGTTGACTGCAGCTACTTTGCAAAAGTCACCAATGTCCAGCTAATGACTCACTCAGTGGATTTTCTTGGGTAGGCACTGTGACAACTTCATCTGATCCATCCGCAACTTCACTTTCCTTATTCAAGATCATGGCTAGTTCTGGCTTCCTTTCTCAGTCTTCTTCAGTGTCTTCTTGCCTTCCTCTACCTACCCTGCCATTAGTGGTTGACATTTTTTTTGAGGTCTCTTCTCGCCACTTTGTACTTTTTTACTGGTAAAGCCATTCATTCCCATGGTTCTAACTGTACTGTGTGTGCCCACATGCTGAAAATTCCAAATTTGGCATTTTCAGAGGAGAGATGGTCATAAATGACATCTGATCCCATAACTTTGTACTTCCAGCTGTTCCTTCCCTGTATCACTATCAGTTACCTTTAAAAAAATATAATTCTGACTATGTCACCTCTCTGCTTAAATTCCCCACAGCTCCTTGCCATGTGTAGGATAAAGGCCAAAGCCCTAAATGTGACATGGGCATGGAAGGAACTTCCTAAGCCGTACCTAAGCTTCAGTCAAGGCTGGGTACTTGGTTCATACTGTTAGAGATGTCATGTTATAATTATTAGTGTGTCTGTATCCTGCTAAAATGTAGGGGCCCTGATAGTCAGGATCACATCTGGTTTATCTGTCCACCTCACATCCTTGGTTCTAACACATCTGGCATATGTAAATGCTCAAGAAATTGGATTGGTTGATGGGTGACTAAATTGACTAAACCAATTGACGGTTCGGGGGAAGTGTGGCCCCCGCCCATAATCATATCACATACCAAATAAGAAAAGAACTTCCAAAAAATTATAATCACCTTGGTATTTTCACAGTATATAATCTCAGTGTTCTTGGGATTGTTATCAGCAATGATGCATCTATAAATATTGTTCATTTTGATGATAGATTTTTTTTTTTTTTAAATCTTAGAGTGTCCAATTTTTCTCTAGAATTGCTGGTATCACTCCCTGTCTTTTCCCCCACCAAGGTTAGTTTTTGTTACTTCTGGCCACATGGCTTTGCTTGTGTCAGCTGACAGTGTTGCCTCTGAGAACAGGTCCCACAATTAATACCACCATCTAGGAAATCAATAACCAAACTGCTGAGCAGCCAGGAGCAGAAAAGGGGGGCTTGCCATTTGACCTGAAGAGCACTGGGCCATTAGTCTGGCTCTAGTTTTTCTCACTATAGCCACTGCAGTCATGAAGATTGTCTTGTTTCTAGAACCTTCCAGGAAGGAAATGTCATTTCCTCTTACCATTCACTTCTTTATTGCCCCCCTCCCTTCTCTTCCTCTTTCTCTCTTCTGCCACGTTGTTCTATAGAGGATTCGAGGTACCTTATCTGGTCCATAAATATAACTTTTAAAAACTCAGTGAGAAAGAGAAATGATGGAGAAGTAAAATGGAGCCAGGGATGAAGCTAATTCCAAAATGCTTATTACAAATGTCTCACTGTTTGCTAGAGGAAGAATTTAATATTTCCAATTTGACTCTGAGCTTTTCTGCAACTGGTAGGAAGAGGAAAATTCTGATAAGCGATGTAATTCATGATATCTGTAAGTAAAAGCAAAATCAATTTCCCCATAAAACTATTCCTTGTGCTAAGACCTGAAAGACATCTCATGAAGAGGACCTTGGGTAATATGCTGACTGATATTCTCAACTACATCTTTATCATAGATGAATATTTGTCTTTCTTTTTAAAATGACATTTGCAAGATGGAGGATGATAGGATTATTCAGTTGAGCATCATTTCAGGCCAGGCTACTAAAGTGAACTAGTCAGAGTTTGATTTCAAGTCACTGTAATTTAGACCTTTCTTCCTTGACCTCTAGTGAGTTTTCCTGAAGTAGGGTCTATTTGAGGCAGTTTCAGGAAAGTGTGCGGAGAGGTTGCTAACTTCAGAATTTGTTCACATCCGGTAGGATAACTTGGTACAACAAATACTGCGCACACTCAGTATGTCAGTGTGGCTGGTCACCTACGTTAGATGAAGTGGCTCATGCTTCTGCCCTAGGAACCATGGATGGCGAAGCTGGGGGAGGGGGTGATAGAGGGCGAGGAGCGTGTGGGGAGGTATGCGTGTTCTCATTTTCCTTAAATAACAGAATATGTTCCTGCTGTACCTGTCCTCTGCTCAGAAGGGCACCATACCTTCCTGTTGGCTGACACCAGGAGATCTCTTCTGAGCCTCATTCCACTGCTCCCCTACCTTCTGTCATTCACTCATAAGCGAGGTGACAACGACAAGCTCTGGGAGACTGCTAGGCTCCTCTTGTGTTTCTTGCCCTCACTTCCTTCACCCAGCACCTGGTCTTGTCCCAACAGCAGTCTCTGGTTTTCTCCAGCAGCAAGTGGGGGCACGGGCCTGCGTGGACCTCTATCTGTCCAATCTCCCTCATCTGTGTGCGCTCGGGCCCACAGGGTCGGCTGATCTGGCTTGGCCCAGTTTTCATTCTGTGACCCTTCCTGGCCCGGTTCATGGATATCAGGAGCTGAACCAAGTGTTCACATATTAGACAAATGACATGTTTGGTGGAAAAACAGTTACGCAATGAGAAATATATAGATTTAAAACCATTGATATCTGTTCTTCATCATTATTTACCAGAGAGGAGGGATTGAGGAGCTAAGCAGCAGAATATTTTCTCCCACAAGACAGAGATTCCAAATTTTGACTGGTTCCGATTTAATCCTTGGAGTATAAACTGTGTGTCATCTTTTAGATTCCTGTAGAGCATCTAATTGGCAGACTCTTTGGGCAAGAGACCATGAGCGCTGGGGTTTACAAGGCGCCTATGCTAAGATCCAGGCCCTACTTTGTACTTTAGTTGAAACGTCTCTCTCCCTACAGTGCCACAATTGCCAACAGTCATCTAGAAATGACCTTTCTCAGCAGCTGTGGTTTCGAGCTTCCTCACATTTGTGGTTTTCCTCAGGAGTCCTGCACTTCTGCCTCCTTGGGGAACTTACTGTCTTGTGCACAGGCAACACATTTTTCTCTTGAACGTTATTATTATCACTTACTACTTATTAGAGCCATGGTAGATATTTCTAATCCCGGTGTTCTCTGCCTGGGACCTGCCAATTTGCCGACTGGATTCCAACACGTAACTGAATCTCTTCCACCAGTTGTGGAAACTTAATCCGAAGACAGAGGATCCTTGCGGGGCTGGGCCTCACTCTTTCGAAACAGAATTTCTCAGTCACGCCAAATGTCCTGTGAGGCTTTGATGAAATGAAAAACAAAAAAGCATCCACGACAAGAAGCCCTCCATTCACCACGGCCGGAGCCTCACCATGGCTTTGACAAAGCTCCTGAAACAACGATTGTCCTTGAGTTCATTTCCCCATAATGTTGTTTATAGCCTCTTCGGATAATTGCCACCGGTGATCCCAGCCCCAAGCTCAGCCAGGCTCTTCCACCTAAAAGGACTCCAAC
>CM053605.1:48410504-48433766 GCA_028646535.1 Procyon lotor
CTGGGCAATTCTACCTATACGAGTTTTATAAAATGTCAGCAGAGAAATCTCTCATACATTTTCTCATTCATTGAAGGCACTATGAGCTGGAAAATCATAATTTGGAGAAAACCAATCTTTATGAAATTAAAAAGAAAAAAAAAGGAGTTGAGGAGGCACAGACTGGCTGATGATCCTTTCCATACATCTCCTGCCACAGAGTTTCAAGGGAGGGGGACGTGGAGCGGGAGGAGCTGTACTTTCAGAAGTTCCCCCAGGTGGTTCGGATGGGCAGCCATGGTTAGCTGGGAACCACGGATCCACAGCCTACCAGCTGCTCTTCGTCTCCATGGCAACAAAGGCAGAAGAAGCAAGCATTAACCGTGGCATAAAGTATTTAAGCTAATGTAAGTTTGCTTTTAATTACCGGATTTGCATTTGTCATTATAACCCTTTAGTGGATATCTTCTCCTTGGCCCCATGCCTAAGATTGGAGTCTCTGCCACCAGGTGAACATTCATGCTTTTGGCTATAGATTATTTTTTACCAAGGCTTTTACCAATTACGTCTAAGAGACAAACATATTAGAACCCAAGTCAGTTAAACTTTGTCTCTAGAGACTCATGCCATCAAAAATAATGCTTTACAAAAACAATGCATCTCATTTTAAGTCTAAACAATGGAATAAGATATAGAACCAGATATAAGGAAACAGAAAGGCCCAGGTACACATGTAAGAACATTATTTACTAAGCCTCAACTGTTACAAATGACTTTTAATTTAATTCTGGTTTGCCTTTCTGAGACTAAATAGGAAAACTAGTTTGACTGATTTTACTTAAGGGGCCACAACTCTTTATGGCTATACTGTTTCCCAAATTCCTTCTTTCTTTGAAGCTTTGGAAAGAAGTGTATTTTTCCTGCAACCTAAAGCATCAAAAGCTATTTTGCAATATTATAGTCTTTTATGGAGAAATAGTAATAGTAATAATATATGCAGTTTCTTCTACCTCTTTCCTGTTCTAATTGCCTTCTCTCCTGCTCTTTCTTTAAAAATAGAAACATCTATTAAAAAAAAAAAAAAAGAAACATCCATTTCTTCACAGAATTTTCTTAGTGTCTTCTAGTTTTCTTTTTTCCTGCCAAGAAAAGCCTCTTGCCTGAATTGACCTCTGTTTCTAAACTTTCTGTGTTTGAGGCTTTGTAAAATCCTGTGATGCTCTCTTATGTTATTTATTATCACTAATGATGATGATGACAATAAATATCTCGATACATTCTTCAGATATTGTTTAATTCTATTTGTTCAAATCAGGAAGGGTTCCCGTGACAACCAAGCTATATCCTTCTGCCTGTGTGGCATGATTCTGGTGTGAAAGTTATATGACACAAACTAGCCACAGATTATTTTTAACTTAAAGCATCATTTCCAAGTAGTTTACAACCTACTCTAGACCTCTCTATTTCTGTAAGAAGGAAGCCAAGCATTTTTGCTACTTAAGCATTTAATAACCAAAATGAAAACAAAATGAAAAATTATGGTTGTGATGGGAAGAAAGAAGTTGTGAATACACAGTCCTCACTTTGGAGGGGGGATGAGGAACTGCCCATTTATCTGACTTATGATCTTGTCATTGCTTTCCTGAGAGTTTGCCTTTCTCATTTCAGGGGAGGAGGAAATAAGCCTCTCTGTGTGTGTGTGTGTGTGTATGTGTGTGTGTGTACCCAGGTGTATCTTGCAGAAAGAGGGCTTCGTTGTTTGGTAGCTGTAAGCAAAACTGAATGTTTGTGTCCTCCACCAATTTCTGATGTTGAAACCATGCCTCCCAAGGTGATGGTATTAGGAGGTGGGGACTTTGGGAGAGCACTGAGATTAGACAAGGTCATGCGTGTGGAGCCCTTATAAATGGGATTAGTGCTCTTATAAATGTCATGAGAGAGTGTGCTTCCTTCCTCTCTCTGCTCCCCACTATGTGATAACGTGGTGAGAAGTCAGCAATCTACATCCAGAAAGAGGGCTCTGCCCAGAACCTGACCATATTGGTTCCCTGACCTGGGACTTAATAGTTTTTCAGACTGTTAGAAATACATATCTTTAAAAAAAAAAAAAAAGAAAGAAAAAGAAGAAGAAAAGAAATACACGCCTGTTGTTTGTAAGCCTCCTGAATTATGGCATTCTGTTAGAGCATCCTGAACTAAGATACTAGCCTTAAAGTCTCTCAAATCATACAGGTGGTTCTAAAGACGTGATTCCATGTTTTTATAAATAACTTCAGTTTCCCTTACTTGAATCCAATTACACCATTCCCAAAGAATTTTCTGGAAAAAAAATGAAACTCTAGAATTCAACCTTCTTTCTCAACTGTAGGCTTGAATAAAGCATGAGAATGAATAAAAATGCTCAAGTCTACAGTGGCTTGTTCTAGAAATGTAAAAGAGAAGAGCAGACATTCTTTTAAAAAAACTTTTATGCTGTTTTATGAAACATTGTAAAAGTGGTATTACACATGTTAAAGAAAATTTGGGAAATTGCAATAAAATGAAAAGTAGGAAAAAAAATTCAAGTTCCATTTCCTACAGACAAGCACATTAACATTTCAAAATATTTCCTTTTTCTTTTTCTAGGAATAGGATTCTTTTATAAAACCAATTTTATAACTCAAAAGGACCTTATAAGAGTTAAAAACTATAAAAAAGTCATTTCCTTGCTAATATATTAATATTTGGTAATGTATATGTAAAGGTAATACATAACAAAGGATCACTGTTATGTTGTCCTTTAATTAACTGGACACAGAATTTACCCCTTGCCGGCAATACCAGGACTAATGAGCTGTCTTCAAGGGGTAATCTGAAATGCAGACAGAGATTCAAAGATGTTTATCTCAGAATTACTTATTTGGAAATTGTTAGCTAATGATGTCATATCCATATGATTGAATACTACACAGACACTAAAAGGATTTTTATAAAAGTAATGCAAAACATTTATGAACTGAAGTTAAGCAAAAAAAAAAAAAGGCAGTTTTCAAAGTTTTATGTAAAATGTGATCTCGGTCATGCTTTTATAAAGTAGAAAGTTACCAAAATAAATCATAAAACACCAAAAGAGTTGTTATTCATGAGTGCTGGGCTTATGACTAAGTCTGATTTTTTTCTCTATAATTTTCTGCATATTTGAACATTTTCTACAATGTATATGATTTCTTTTATAAATGTCTAATAGTAAAAATAAAACCAAGCACACAAACTATTACCTTGCCCCATTTTCTGGGAACCGAGCTTGGAACACAAAGGAAGAAATTAATAGCACCTAGCATCCCTTCCTCAAAACATTTCCTGTGTTTCTAATCACATGGCAGCTGTTTGCTCTCTAATAGTCTGCTCTGAGTTTTATAGAAGCCACATTTTTTAATTGAGTTCTTTGAAGAGACTTAAGAACGACGTAGAAAGCAAAGTAGGGGCCCTCTCTCTGGCGGGGCTAGCTTGTAACACAGTTTGAAATGTTTTTCAGGGATGGTTACAGCCCTCCCTGCTAGTACTCACCTTTCTCAGGAAGCAGTGGCCCAGACATAGGGCTCCTGCAAGCCTGGGCATAAAATCTCACTTACGGGGTGGAAGCCTCATGGGACCAGCACAAGGCTCTTCATCACAGCTGGGGCTTTTCCCAAGCTTCCAGCAGCAGAAGGACTCCAGAAAGTGGCTCTTGGCTTTCCTCCAGGGCAGGTGGAGTTTGGAAACAGCGTCCATTTTTGGTTGTGCTGAAGATACGGTTTGGTAAAGCCTCATCTCTGGGCTAGGTCTGCCTACTCTTTTACCGCTCACCTCAATGGCTCCCAAAGGCCCTTCCTTCCATTACCAAACCCGTAAGGAGGAACCTTGGGTGTTCCCCTGCTTTGGTGGGGACAGGAGGTCAAACAGAAGGAAGGACTTACATCACAAAGCATGAGTGGCATTAGTGTAATGACGAAAGAAATTCTCACTTTTTCCGTGTGGGCTGACAGAGGAGGAGGAGGTGAGTGGAATTAGGCAAGAAAGGAGCACGGGGCTTTTCCAGAAACCACTGGGGAACCCGGGCTGGCAGGACATGCAGGTTTTGTGCCACCTTGGATCACGTGGAAATCATTTGATCAATTTAGCAAAGTGTCTCCAAAATAGGGAAAATCCTCCAGTCTCTGATTAGAAGAGATGCTGGGTGCTCTCGGAGTTGGCTGCAGCGGAGATCTGGATGGCAGAGTTCAAGGGCGGGTTGTCACGGACGAACCCTTCCCCGTTACGACAGGAAACGAGCAAATCACGAACCAACCAACACACGAGATGTGTGTATGTGTATGTGAGGAAGCTTCTCCGTGTATCTGTAGTGGAGCCTTAGGGCTGATGCGTCGTTCTGGCCGAGCTCCAGCAGCATTGCTGTTGAGGAATCAGAGATTCCTAGTGCGTGGGGTCGTGTGCGGTGAAGGGAGCTAGAGGCTGGATCCCTGCGCGCCCTACCGCCCTCTCCCGCTTGCCCCGCCCCGCCCCGCCCCTCCGGAATCTACTTTCTTCCCGCGCTCCCCACTGCGCCTTCCGTGCCCAGCAAGTCTTCCAGCCCCAGGAACTCAATTTTCTGTCTTCTGGGACAGACTTGTGTGATAGCGACCGCCTGATCTCCATCTTTACCCCGTCCCTGCCTCTTTGCTCTTCCTGTCTGTCCTCAAGACCCGCACCAGCTCAGGCCCTGCTCCACTACCAGAAAGGACTTTCTAGATGAATCAGCATCCCACTTGCACTTCCTTTCTCCTCATTAAAGCACAGATGTTCTTAATGCCTGTTTTCTTTTCAATAATGTGTCTTTGCTTGCTGTTTGTGTTGGTAAATACAGAACCATCTCATTATTTTTGTGTGTAGTGTTTACATTGTACGTTACACTGTAACTTACTCAAAAACACTCTTGACAGATATTTCATTTGCTTTCAATTTATTTTATTACTAATATTCTATTTTTTTTATTAGTAGGGGCCGTAGAATAAAATACGAGGAAGAAACTTACAGACTTGTAAAAATAGCTCTTTTACATACATTTTTAGAAATAGAATCCCTGAGTCCAAAATACACACATTTAATATTTCGATTGTATAGTTAAACTGCGCTCTATCAAATTACTCTATTTTTTTATAATCTCCAAAAATGAGAAAAGTTTTTGGTGCCACCACAGCTATCCTCTTGTGATACGTTTCAGAGTGTATGAGGTTTGTTTGTTATTTTCCTCTGAAAGACAAAGGTAGACAGCCACTTTGCACGTAGTATTTATTTATTTTTTTTTTAAGATTTTACTTATGTATTCGACAGAGAAATCACAAGTAGGCAGACAGCAGGCAGAGAGAGAGAGGAGGAAGCAGGCTCCCTGCTGAGCAGAGAGCCCGATGTGGGGCTTGATCCTGGGACCCTGAGATCATAACCTGAGCTGAAGGCAGAGGCTTTAACCCACTGAGCCACCCAGGCACCCAGCATGTAGTATTTGTAAAGAAATTTGGTACAAGCTCACAGATGCGCTGATTCACGTTTTTGGAGCTCTGTTTCTCATCTGTGTAACTCAGCCTTGAGTTCCCTTACATATAAAGTTAAGATCCCTTACATATCTAAGATTTTATGGTGTTCTGATCCCAGGGGACAAAGAGCAGCAGCCACATATCTTACTGTATCCTGTCTTACTTAAAAAAAAAATTTTTTTATATCTATTTTCTGAGTTTTGCAATTTTTTTTTACTACGGAGATATGATTGACATACAACATTATACTAGTTTCAATGCTTTCCTTTTTATATTTTATTTATATCCTACTTTTCTCAGGGTTGTATATTAATTTGTGAATGATTAACAACTATACAGTGTTAAGCTTCCTCATCCTGTCACGACGTTGTATTTAGATGTTATTTCTTCTGGAAAAAGGTGCACATGAAATGGATTGTATTCTTTCCTTTTGCCTACTATATACACTAGTCCCTCAGCTCCTAATCCAGGGCTCTTCACCCCCAAGGTGCCTGCTAACTTCCAGTAGTATACATATACTTTGATATATGTGACTATAAGCAAAAACGATATGTGTCTATATAATATATACATATATATGTTTGTGTATGTGCATGTGTGTGCACACAGTTGGCCCGTTGCATCTTACCGGCAGCCTGTACCATGAGGATGCCGAGGCATTTTGTCAGACCTTGGTGCAATGGCTTGGTTCAAGGGAATTCCACTGCTTATTACAGTTTCATGCAAGCAGCCTCTCCTCTCAACTCATCCTTCATCCTACCCAGTTTCTCAGTTTCCCTATTGTGAGGCCATCTCAAATTTGGCCTGTCAAAAACAGAGCTACTTAAGTCTCCCACACTCTGCCCTTCCCACGGTTTCCCCCATTTCTGTAAATGGCAACTCCCTTCTCCCAGCCAACACCTTCTGTCTGTCCTACCCGCAGACATGTCTGGTGTCTGATCAAGTCCCTCCACCTTCATTGCCACCATCATGGCCCCCGTCCCCATTGACTTTCACCTGCATCATTACGTGAGCCTTTGAAGCAGGTGCCCTCGATTCACCCCTGGTCTCTAATTTATTTTCCATAAAACAGCCAGAATAATCCCTTTAAAAAATAGCTTTATTGAGGTGTAATTTACATACCATAAAATCTACCTGTTTTCAGTATATAATGGAATGATTTCAGGGCATTTACTAAGATGCACTAAACCATCACCAATATCCAGTTCTAGAACATTTCCATCGCTCCCCAGAGATCTGTCATGTGTATTTGCAGTCAGTCCCCATTCTTAACCACAGCCCCAAGCAAACCACTCATCTGCTTTCTGTCTCTGTATATTTGCATGTGGAACTCAGAAGGGCAGAGTTGCAGGTAGGTAACCAGCAATATCATTTGGGAGTGGGGGGACATTAAGCTTGGACCTTTGTCTTAACGAGCCTTATTCTACTCAGGCTAATGCAGCAATTCTGCAAGGAGACTTAGCCACAGGGGGACAAGAGAGACCAGATCGGGGTTTTAAAAAATACACAACACACGTACATCCAAAGGCCAACTGTTCATAACCTCCTTTGCTCCCTAGTCAGTGAGTGTGAGCATTCAAGAGGTTGACTCAAGGACCCGCAGAACCCAGAGAGGCAGGCAGGCGAGCTAAGCCGGCCAGTGTACGAGACATCAGGGAGGGAATCAGAGAGCCTAGGCCCTCTTCCACTGGAGCACTGGGTGCATGTGGGCCCAGACTTTCGCCAGATCTCCCGACTTCAAAACAAGTCTGAAATTTGGAAATGATGCAAAATCTTGTTGGCAAAATATTGACAGCAAATTCAAGCATTGCTTAAAGACGTTGAACCAGACACGCGATGCATACGAACAGAATGGGCCCGGGGCTGGGTGGGATCTCTCAGAATCAAGCTGCTCAGCTCTCCTGTATCCGAATGGGGCCCCCACACCGAGCTACACGTCCTCCCGTGTCTTTTCCCTCCAACACTTTGCTCTGCATACACTTTCCTTTGCTGCTGGGTTCCTAGGCATGGTAGTTTGAGTTGGCAGGCAGCAATTTAGAATTTCTACTCAACTGCTCTTTGGAAACAACTTTTGAATTAAAAAGGTAGATTCCCCCAGATTCACTGAATACCCATTAACGTGCAGTTCCATTACAAGCCCAGAGAAAAATGCCCACACTGCTTGTCGGTTTGCTTTCTTACTTTGTTGTAAGGCCAGCTGGACACAAGTAACCAACATTGGCTGAAATGAAGAGTGACGGCTAGAGGTGTTTCAGGTGAAATATGTCTGAGCCTGAAGTCTTCAGGGTCCTTGGACTGCAAATGGGCCCGGGCCCGGGATGGCCAGTCACCCAGTTTGTCAGATGTGGACCAAGGAGGGGCAGGTCGTCCCAACAGTCATTGGAGCCCTGGGGGGATATCTGAAGGGAAGACTCGTGGTGTCCTTCTTGTGGTAAACGAGGCAACTGGATGGACACACAACCAGAACCAAAGTCCTTCATTTCTCAGAAGAGATGGAAAGTAATGATCAAACTTTGGTTCTAGTAGGCACTTTATCCCTTTTAGGACTCTTTTTTGGGGCGGGGGGTGCATTACTGACATCTTGAAGAGAAGGTTAAAGAGCATATCTGCTTTGTCTCCATGTTTAATTTCCTTTAACCACCATAATAGATATATTTCAAGGGGACAGTTGCTGGCAGAGTGGTTAAGGATGTGGGCTCAGGACTTGGTCAGCCTTTCCTCCAGATCAAAGCTCTGCCACTCCCGAGCTCTGCAGTCTGGGGCAAGCTGCTTCACCTCCTCTCAGTTTATACATCTGCGAAATGGGTATGATAATGCCTTCCTTACAGGGTTGATGCAAACCATTAAGCGTGATAAACCCAGCTGTGCGCCCGGCGTGCAGCAGATGCTCCTTCAATGTTAGCTGCTATGATTGATGCTGTTATTATTATCACCGTTCCTGGAGTTGAAAATAGCCCAGAGGGCGTTAGGTCTAACTTCATTCCGTCAGAGATGAAGGAACTGACTCGCGGAGCCGGTGTGTTCCTCACCACAGTCCCACAGCGAGTTCCTGCAGAACAAGCCCGTGTAGCCTCTGGAGCTCTTCCCTCAAACACATCTCCGCCTGGTGCGCTGACGTTTACAGTCATTCTTGTCTCTCCGCCAGGTGGACTGCTGGTATGGCATTCCCTGCAGAGTTTAAAGGGAAAGAAAGAAGAGTTTACAAGCCCCTTGGAGCCAGGGACCACGTCTGTCTTGGTCTCCTCGAAAGCCAGAGTGCTTGCTACCGCGTCCAGCATTTAGTGATACAATATTTAATAAACTGATGTGCATTACCCAGCAAGGAGATGGCTACAAACACATCACAGGGGTAAACCTGGCACCCGTGAACACCGGCTTCTCCCTTGGGAGTTGTTTCTGGGCACATTTTCTCATGTCTGTCCTGTGCTCCTCTTTGAATGAGGATTAAGACAACTTACACGAGGGGCCACAGCAGTCCACCCTCACATTCCCTCTTTCCTCCTCCTACTCCTTTTCTTCCCTTCTTTCTCTTTCTCTCTCCCTTCTTCTCTGCTCCCTACTCCTTATCTCTCTCCTGTTGAACCAGGATGGGGAGGTTGTGCTGTAGTGATAAACAGCCTTTAAACGTCAGTGGCCCAATGTAGCAAAGTTGATTCCTCACTTAAGCAGAATTGTCTGGAACTCTGGGTGCCACTGCAGGACAAATGTCTTCCTTTCGGGAACTTCAGCATTCCAGGCTTCTCCAGGCTTATGGCATGGCCCACAGCGACAAGGGCCGCCACTCTCCCGGGGTGGGGGGGGCGCTGAGCACTGAACCCCCAAGAGACTCCTGCTGGTATTGAATGCTCTACGTGTGTCACTTGCACCCACTCTGGAGTGGACTAGTCACAGGGACGAGAGCCGGGAAGGGTCCTCCCTCCACGGGTCTGGAAGGTCCCATAAGGCAAGGAGAACTGGATCTGGGTGTGCACGAGAAGGTTCTACCACAGTTCTTTGGCAGAACTCAGCCCTTGTCCCCATCTGCTCTCCCATTTCACTTCTGTTCTCTTCTTCCCTCTTCTCTCGTCCCCACCCTTCATGCCCCTCTGTGCCTCCCATGTCCTCCCCTCCTGCCTCCCTCCAGCTGCTGTGCGGTATCCTCCCTCTCCACACAGAGCAGCTGCTGACCAAGGATGGTGAGGTGACTGTCTGGTCTGCTTGACCTTGAGCTTCTTGCCTGGATGGAGACAAAGGCAACAGGGTTTCCCCTCTTCTTCTGGGTTCACTGGGGATTTAGGACAAAATCCTCTTGTTGTCCTCGATACTTTTTCCAGATGCCAGAAGGACTGGTGAAAGGTCAAGCCAGTTGTCTTGCGCTTGGGAGACACCAGGCAGCCTCAGAAACACCCCCTTCTCCTTTCAGAAGCCGGTGCTTTCCAAGACACCCCCTTCACCCCCCAGTTTCAGCTCAAGGCTCAGGGGAGCTGGGCATGCTTTTGGGAGGATGTGTTTTCGATTCTCCGCACGTGATCTAGGCACTGACCACTGGCCTTAATCATCAGGAATGATCAGTTTAACTTCTTGACAGTATCAACGAGAGCCCCAGGTGAGTATTCCGGATGACCACAGAGACCTCAAAGCATCGTGAGCTAGGATGCAGCCTGATTTTTCACATTTGCAACAGATGGAGAGAGCGCGCGTGGCACGCAGGCAGCAAGCACATGGCACTGGGAGCCTGGTTCGGCCATCGGTTCGTGCTGTCTCTCCAGCGGGTCTCCCTCCCTCCGGGTCTCAGGTCCTTCCTCAGCAGAGAGGGGATGGACAAGGCAAACCCTGAAGCAGCTAGGGGCATGCTTCTCTGAGTCTGGCCTATCTTTCTTGCCATGGAGGATAATGCCAATGGCCACCAGGAGGATGAGTGTTGGAGGACTTTAAAGGGTCCCCGTGTCTCATGGTTCACAGAATAGAAGGAATGGGAAGGCGGCGAGGAGTGGATGAGGGTGTGTGGAAAAGCGAAGTACGAACAGGCGGCACCAAGGAGCAGGGTTTGAAGACTTTATGCATATTAATTGCTTATTTTCCTCAAAAAGCATCTCAGATTATGTGGTAGTTGTATCTTTTGTAGTCTCTCCTCTTATTTTTTCTTTTTATAAAAATTTTAGTGTCAGAAAATGCTGAGGATGAAAATATTAGGAAACTTAGAATCAGCTTGTCGAGATATTCGGTATAGACACATCAGCTTTTGGTGATTTCCCCCAAAGTTGAAGGTTATAATTTTTCTACTCTTCCTCAGAAATAATGGTTTCTTGGAATGTGCGAGTAAATTAGTCATACTGTGTCCTCAGAATTGGTCTCTGTAATACATCCTCGTCTCTGAAAAAGAGCTGTGGTTGTATAATGGGTTTTAGAAGTCGCCAAAGCTGGTTCAACTAACATATTTGTTAGTCTAATAAATGATATTGCTTTTGTCAAGATTTTTCCATATAGCACAATTTAATAGAGGAATCAATAGTTTCTCAGACATGACAAAAGGACCTGGGTGTGTTTTGATGGGAGTCACAAAGTCTCTTGTTGTTCTAATAAAGCCAAAATGGGAAAAAAAGTTTTTTTTCCCCTCTTTCAAGTGTATTTTTATGAAGCTAAAATATACATATCGCTTTCTCTAGGAAAATATTTGTTTATCGATATTTTTTCCTACAGCATCGTCTTACTCTGTTATTACACATGAATATGCATTTGGCTTTCATCTTACTCCTTCCCCTTGTTTGAAGAGCTGACACTCATACATGCTTCTTCAGGGAAAAACTCAAGTCTGAAGATACTGGATCCATTGGGTTAATGGAATATTTCTTTAGATAGCATTTTTGAACTGTTTTGGGCAAACGTTGGTATCTACCTACGTTTCTTGCCATCATGACTTTTTAAAAGTCCCCAAAGTGGTTTCATACAGTGAGAAGCCATCTCCTCTAATAGGTCCTGCCTTAACTGCATAATAAGGTTTTAAGGTTGTGTGCACCATCCTCCGACCCCCGCCACCATATTGATCCCTTTGCCGATTTTAGTTAATGGGTTAAACAAATCTCTTTAGGAGCTGTTGAAGCTGCTTGGAAGGAAACTGCTTTGGTGTTGAGAATATTAGAACATCTGTGTGTCTCTCCCTCAGCCAAAACGTTTAGTTTTTGCCATGGAATGTGTTATTTGGAGGATGTCTGACTTTGCCGGCTGTGGGTTCTACCTACTGGCAGAAACAATTTGCTGACATTGTCCCTTAGCAGTTATCCCCAAATAACACCATCTCCAAATATGAACGCAAGCATGGGTCAGAAAATGACTTTCGGGGACAATTTCTACCAAACTGATGACAGGCTGCTTTTTGAAAAGCCGAGATTATTGGCCATGGCTGTCTTTCGAGACAGAAATAGTCTCAGAACATTTCCAGAGAGAAGATAAATGAGTACATCGATGTGATAGGGGAGCTAAAACTGACTGTAGAGACTAGCTGTGTTGAGAGAAGTGCTTTTCAATTTGACTACATGTTAGAATTATCTGGTGGTCTTTTAAAAAATACCAGGGTTTTGGTCTTCCTCCTGGAGATTTCTGATTCAGCTGGTCTGGGGTAGGGTCTGGGCAATAGGCTCTTTCTCGCTTTTTCTCCTTTTCAGGTGATTGTAATGGGGAGTCGGGGTTGAGAACTCTGAGTCTAGAGCAGCACCCCTCAAAGTGTGGGTCCTCAGCCAGCAGCAACAGAATCACATTGGGATTTGTCGGAAATGCAGTTGGGAGCCCAGAGATCCGTATGTTTTCAGCTCTCCGGAAGATTCTTACTCATGAGTCTCAAATGCTAGCCCACATCAGAATCACCTGGAGGGCTTGTTAGAATACAGATTGCTGGATTCCACCCCCAGAATTTCAGATTGAGTAGACCTGGAATGGGACCTGAGAACTTGCATCTCGAACCAGCTTTCAGGTGAGGCCGATTCAGGTGCTAGTCTGTGGTCCACACTCGGAGTAGCCTTAGCCCAGAGGAGGCCTGGGGACTTGGATTGCTTCTGATTTTGTTGCAAAAGTGGCTGTTTAAGACATTAGGACCTCAGTGCTCATATAGAGGGACTTGTAGAACCCATTGCTCTGTTTAGGAAGCCCCCTCCCCCACCCCTTTTTAAAAAGATTTTTCTGGCAAGGCTGCAAAGCATGGGACCAAACCCCAAAGTCAAGCTTTATCCCAGATGATGGCTATTGCTTTGACTATTTTGACTAAGACACTTTATCAGTTTTAACACAGTGAAAGGAATTAACCTGAAAGATTTTTCTTTCCTTTTTCTGTATTGATTGGTTGTTTGAAAGTATTAGGCAAATTGATGGAAGGCTTGATTGTTAGACACACTTTATAGTAGAATCTGTTTTTGCCTCAGTGATAGGAGTGGAACATAAATGAGTATCTTTAGGTAAAGAGAGGTAACATGTTTTTTTCTATCCCACTGAGGGGCAGGATGATATTCAAGGCAACGGTTTTCCACATGTGTTTGGGATGTAGTCAGGGGAGAATAAAGAGTCTTCTCTGGGTGAGTCTGATTGGCTCTCAGGTGAGAACTGTTGCTTTGGAATAAGGGTCACAGACTCAAATGTTTCCAAGACTTGGGAGGGGTGGGGCCTGGGGCTGAGGGCAGCGGGGGCCCGGTGTCCTTGGCTCTCGGCGGGAAGTAGCCCTTCTCCCTTCTCCCTGCTCCCGCGGCTTCTGGGCATATGGGAATACCGTACAGCACCGCCAGAACTTCTGATTTTGAAAGGTAAGATAAGAATCCTCCATTTCTTTGGAGAAATTTCCTCATCTTTAAATGTTGGCAACACGTTTTTTAAAAATGTAAAAATCCTTGTGCTGACCAAACAAAACACCTTCATGGGCAGTTTGTGACCTCAGGGTGCCTTCTCTAAGTCAAAGATTCTGTTAAGAGTCATTCCAAATGAGTCCAATTCAAAGTAACCTAAGAAATACACCCAATGTCCTGGGCTTGGTTGCTTTCCTTGTGATTCTGTGGGATAGCAAGGCAACAGGGAAAATGTTATTACATACCTTCTAGAAAGGATAATTTAAATATCTCCAGCTCTAGCTTATATGCGTCCAGATTTTAATATAATAATTCTTCTCGGCACAACATATTTCTTTGGAAATGAACTTTGGATGCATGTCAGCTTTTAATGCATGGAATTAGCAAGATAGGGGTTGGAAAAGTTTCAAACTCCACAGAAGAGCGGCCACAAAAGAACACTCAGACCAATAACTGAAAATCTCAGTGGTATATGCTTCAGTTATTGGGTCTTGGGTATTCAGGGCTGACTACATCTTGCTGCTTATTGAATTATTGTAGCATTAAGTTCCTGTAACATTTAGGAAATAGATGACTGAGAAGTGACGGAGAAGAGAAATTTAAAAAGCAGACATCACATTCCTTTTTATTATGTTTATCTGTCCTCTCAAGGACAGAAGAGGCGCTTTCCATCTGTTTAAATCTCGGACTGGCATTTCCAGCCCTGAGGTGCTGGAGGTTTTGTGTGTCTTCCTCATACACCTGACTTCGCAATTCAGCCTCCAGACTTCATTTCAACGGGGGAATCTGCTGTTACGCACGCGCATTCCTCTCTTGCGGTGAAAGTTTGCTCTGCCGACCACCCTCCCCCCGCCCCGCCCCAAGTTTGTTGATGGCTTTGTGGTCTCACGCTGTCTGTCTTGGGCTGCCGACAGGATGGAGAGGCTCCGACAGAGCATACCTGTAGTTCCGCGTTAACCCCATTTTGTTCCCTTTATATGTTGCATTTCAGTTTTTGTGGCCTCTGAAGATATGATTTGGTATGTGTTGGCAGGTCAACAGAAGGAAAATTTCCAGGGACGAAATCCAAGGTTGTCACTATTACTTCTGGAATATAAATATAGAATAATGGTTGGTGGGATTTCCCTACGGTCCACACCAGTGTATGGGAAATAGGATTCATCTACGATATTCACATCTGGCTAATAACAAAGCGGTATTTTGTTTCACTCTTACTATTTCTCCTTGTGTGTTTTCTGTCTTGGGGTCCCAGTGGAGGAGATGGAATTTGTATGTTTTTGGATCTCTAGCCAAATACCGTCTAATCTCTCCTTAAGCATGAATAAAGTCTTTACAAGCGCAGACATAGTTGAGAAAACTGCAGTTGGGTAGGGATGCAAGCATGTCGCTGTTTGGAGAACAAGCGCGGAAATGTTTGCCTAATGTAGTTTTTGTACTTTGGAAAGTAACTGAGAAAGGGATAGGAACAACGGGCAGATCTTTAATTAAAGGAGCCATTTTAGAAAGGAGAAAAACAATATGAAAATTGAAAAGAAATATTTTGGATTCTGACTCAAGCCCTGGTATGAGTTTGGAATGTTCTAATCTGTTCAGCATGAGCCAGAAATAGTTTCCTAAGGAGGCAGACATAGGCTCCTCCCAGCGGACCTTTGCCTCCTGATTTTGGTGCCGTAGGTAGGTAGACGTTGTCCTGTGGGCTCTTCTGCTGAGTGGCCGCTTAGTGACGTTGATGAAAATTCTAACCCTGGTCCATGTGGTGGTGTGGGGCGTCCTAGAGTTCATTTCCCATCAGCCCCTGCTATGAAGTTGTCCACTTTTTCCCGACCCAGTGAAAGTAGTCGGTACTTAACATGTCATCAATTTCTTTATAAAATCGAGGGCGATAGTATTTGCTCTGCTGCCCCATGAAAGTTTGATAGACAACTGAGATAAAAAAAAAAGTACAAGTGCTTCTCAAATTGCTAAGTGATTCAGAGATATACAGAATTTTTAGTCTGCTACCAGGAGGACAAGAGGAGCTAGGCAACTTCCCCACCCAAAGAAAAAGGTTGTAAGTGGGATCAAATGTCCATGGGCAAGTTGTTCAGCAGCATCAGGCCATGGCAATCAACCTCAGCGGTCAGTCAGATTTGAATTTAAATCTTTGCTTTACTAACTGTATACAGCACAGTGTTTTTTTGAGCTTTACTTTCTTCATCTATAAAAACAGCTACAAACCCTGCCTCACAGAGTGATTGTGTGCTTTAAATGAGATGATATATAGGAAAGTATTTATATAAGCTCAGTTCATATTAGAGGCTCAATAAGCTTTGATTGGATTCACTGAGTCATACTCTGACAGAGATATTCTGAAACCATATACAATCTACTAAGGACATCCAAGACACTGTGGACCACTTTGTTGGACCAGCCTAGCTCCTTTTAATAAATCTGAAGAAGATAGAATTCATGGTTGGCTGTACCAGTAGAAGATAGACTAAAAGGCCCTTCCTTAATAAATACTGCATCTGCAACAGTATTATTCCTTCTTGATAAAGCATTGCTTCTCCAAAAGTCCTCTTTCCCAATGCAAGTATCTCTGCACAGGGAACACATGAAGAGATGACTGCCTATTAGCTCTTCAGCCATCAGTTGGTTGAGCTTGAGTTAGAGGAGCATCCTGGGGGCAAGATTAGGTCCTAAGGTCAAAGGGTAAGGGGAAGGTTCAGTGTGGTAGAAATCACCATCAAATTGCCGGTAATCCCACTACCTCTGATTTTTGTGCATATGTAATGAAGCAACACAGTTTTATTCCAGAGTTGGAATAGAAGGTTGTTTTCAGATGAGTACCAAATGAAATATTTGACTTGTGTTTAGGATTCAGGTTATATGAAAAATATTTATTTTTGTCCTTATAGTGGAGTTTACTCAATTTAAATGTGTTTTGATGTCACTGATTGTACTTTACTAAGTGGAGCTCACTGAATACAGTGTCCTGGTAGAATGGGAACCACACAGGCTTGTTTGAAATGGAAACAAGCTAGAGGGATAGGTCTGCATCCTGGACCATTATGTAGAGAGGGCAGTTAGGGTGTAGCATTAGTGACGAGATGCTATGGGAGGCTAGATGGCAGCAAGAGAAAATTGGGTAAAAGGAGAATGAACAAAAGGCAAGATATATGTATATGTACATATACATACATATATACATATATACATATGTATATACATAGTATTCTTTGCCCCAGGGGTACAGGTCTGTGAATCATCAGGCTTACATATTTCACAGTACTCACCACAGCACATACCCTCCCCAGTGTCTATAACCCAGCCACCCCATCCCTCCCCTCCCACCTCCCAGCAACCCTCAGTTTGCTTCATGAGATTGAGAGTCTCTATGGTTTATCTCCCTCCAAATCCCATCTTGTTTCATTTTTTCCCTCCCTAGCCCCCATGACATATCATATCAGAGAGATCATATGATAATTGTCTTTCTCTGATTGACTTATTTCACTTAGTATAATACCCTCTAGTTCCATCCACATCATTGCAAATGGCAAGATTTCGTTTGTGTTTTTTGATGTCTGCATAGTATTCCACTGAATGAATCTATCTATCTATCTATCTATCTATCTATCTATCTATCTATCTATCTCACTTCTTCTTTATCCATTCATCTGTTGATGGACATCTAGGTTCTTTCCATAGTTTGGCTATTGTGGACATTGCTGCTATAAACATTCCGGTGCATGTGCCCCTTCGGATCACGACATTTGTATCTTTAGGGTAAATAACCAGTAGTGCAATAACTGGGTCATAAGGTAGCTCAATTTTCAACTTTTTGAGGAACCTTCATACTGTTTTCCAGAGTGGCTACACCATCTTGCAGTCCCACCAACAGTGTAGGAGGGTTCCCCTTTCTCTGCATCCTCGCCAACATCTGTCGTTTCCTGACTTGTTAATTTTAGTCATTCTGATTGGTGTGAGGTGGTATCTCACTGTGGTTTTGATTTGTATTTCCCTGATGCTGAGTGATATCGAGCACTTTTCATGTGTCTATTGCCCGTTTGGTTGTCTTCTTTGCAGAAATGTCTGTTCACATCTTCTTCCCATTTCTTGATTGGATTATTTGTTCTTTGGGTGTTCAGTTTGATAAATTCTTTATAGATTTTGGATATTGGCCCTTTATCTAATATGTCATTTGCAAATATCTTCTGCCTTTCTGTCAGTTGTCTTTTGATTTTGTTGACTGTTTCCTTTGTTGTGCAAAAGCTTTTGATCTTGATGAAGTCCCAATAGTTCATTTTTGAATGAACTTGCTTTGCTTGCCTTTGGAGATGTTTCTAGGAAGAAGTTGGTGCGGCTGAGGTCGAAGAGGTTGCTGCCTGTGTTCTTAAGAGTTTTGATGAATTCCTGTCTCCCATTGAGGTCTTTCATCCATTTTGAGTCTATTTTTGTGTGTGGTATAAGGAAATGGTCCAGTTTCATTCTTCTGCTTGTGGCTGTCCAGTTTTCCCAACACCATTTGTTGAAGAGACTGTCTTTTTTCCATTGGACAGTCTTTCCTGCTTTGTCAAAGATTAGTTAGCCATAGAGTTGAGGGTCCATTTCTGGGCTCTCTATTCTGTCCCATTGATTTGTGTGTCTTTTTTGTGCCAGTACCATACTTTTTTGATGCTTACAGCTTTGTAATAGAGCTTTAAGTCTGGAATTGTGATGCCACCAACTTTGATTTTCTTTTTCAACATTCCTCTGGCTATTTGGGGTCTTTTCTGGTTCCATATAAAGTTTAGGATAATTTTAGGACTTCTAGTTCTGTGTTGAATAGCAGTAGTGATAGTGGACAGCTCTGCTGTGTTCTTGACCTTACAGGTAAAGCTCTGTTTTTCCCTACTGAGAATGATATTTGTTGTGGGTTTTTCATAGATGGCTTTGATGATGTTGAGATATGTACCCTCTGTCCCTACACTTTGAAGAGTTTTGATCAAGAAAGGATGCTGTACTTTGTCAAATGCTTTTTCAACATCTATTGAGAGTATTGTATGGTTCTTATTTTTTCCTAATGTATTGTATCACATTGATCTGTGTTCATTAAGGATATTGGTCTGTAATTCTCCTTTTCGATGGGGTCTTTGTCTGATTTTGGGATCAAGGTAATGCTGGCCTCATAAAATGAGTTTGGAAGTTTTCCTTCCATTCCTATTTTTTTGGAACAGTTTCAGGAGAATAGATATTAACTCTTCTTTAAATGTTTGGTAGGATTTCCCTGGAATCCTTCTGGCCCTGGGCTCTTGTTTGTTGGGAGATTTTTGATGACTGCTTCAATCTCCTTACTGGTTATGGGTCTGTTCAGGTTTTCTATTTCTTTCTGCTTCAGTTTTGGTAGTTTTTATGTCTCTAGGAATGCATCCATTTTCTCCAGATTGTCAAATTTGCTGGTGTATAGTTGCTCATAATATGTTCTTATAATTGTTTGTATTTCTTTGGTGTTGGTTGTGATCTCTCCTCTTTCATGCATGATTTTATTAATTTGGGTCCTTTCTCTTTTCTTTTTAATAAGTCTGACTAGGGATTTATCAATCTTATTAATTCTTTCAAAGAACCAGCTCCTAGTTTCATTGATTTGTTCTACTGTTCTTTTGGTTTCTATTTCATTGATTGCTGCTCTGATATTTATTATTTCTCTTTTCTTACTGGGTTTAGGCTTTCTTTGCTGTTCTTTCTTCAGCTCCTTTAGGTGTAGGGTTAGGTTGTGTACTTGAGATCTTGTTTCTTGAGAAAGGCTTGTATTGCTATATACTTTCCTCTCAGGACGACCTTTGCTGTGTCCCAAAGATTTTGAACAGTTGTGTTTTCATTTTCATTTGTTTCCATGAATTTTTAAAATTCTTCTTTAATTTCCTGGTTGACCCATTTATTCTTTAGTAGGATGCTCTTTAGCCTCCATGTATTTGAATTCTTTCCAACTTTCCTCTTGTGATTGAGTTCTAGTTTCAAGGCATTGTGGTCTGAAAATATGCAGGGAATAATCCCAATCTTTTGGTACTGATTGAGACCGGATTTGTGACCCAGGATGTGATCTATTCTGGAGAATGTTCCATGTGCACTTGAGAAGAGTGTGTGTTCTGTTGGATGTTCTGAATATATGTGTGATATCCATCTGGTCCAGTGTGTCATTTAAAGCCTTTATTTCCTTGTTGATCTTTTACTTAGATGATCTGTCCATTTCAGTGAGGGGGGTGTTAAAGTCCTCTACTATTATTGTATTATTGTCAATATGTTTCTTTGATTTTGTTATTAATCAGTTTATATAATTGGTTGCTCCCATGTTAGGGGCATAGATATTTAAAATTATTAGATCTTCTTGTTGGACAGACCCTTTAAGAATGATGTAGTGTCGCTCAGAGTCCACAGTCTCTCCTGATTCATCTCCTCCTCCGACTTCCCCCAGTTCACCCTTCCTTTTCTCCTCTCAATGTCCTCCATGTTTTTCCTTATGTGCCACATGTAAGTAAAACCATATGATAACTGACTCTCTCCGCTTGACTTATTTCACTCAGCATAATCTCTTCCAGTCCCATCCATGTTGATTTAAAAGTTGGGTATTCATCCTTTCTGATGGAGGCATAATATTCCATTATATATATGGACTATATCTTCTTTATCCGTTCATCTGTTGAAGGGCATCTTGGCTCTTTCCACAGTTTGGCAATTATGCCCATTGCTGCTATGAACGTTGGGGTACATGTGGCCCTTCTTTGTGGACTCTGAGCAAGGGGAGGGGTGGGGGTTGGCTGAGCCTGGTGGTGGGTGTTGAGGAGGGCACATATTGCATGGAGCACTGGGTGTGATACATGAACAGTGACTCTTGGAATACTGAAAAAATAAAATTAAAAAAAAAAAGAATGATAAAATGTCCTTCCTCATATTATAGTCTTTGGCTTAAAGTTTAATTTATCTGATATAAGGATTGCCATCCCAGCTTTCTTTTGATGTCCATTAGCATGGTAAATTATTTTCTACCCCTTCACTTTATATCTGGAGGTGTCTTTGGGTCTAAAATGAGTTTCTTGTAGACAGCATATTGATAGGTCTTGCTTTTTTTTTTTTAATTCATTTTAATATGCTGTGTCTTTTAATTGGGGCATTTAGCTCATTGACATTCAGGATAACTATTGAAAGATATGAATTTAGTGCAATTGTATTGCCTACAAGGTGATTGTTATTGTATATTGTCTTTGTTCCTTTCTGGTCTGTTACATTTAGACTCTCTCTTTGCTTAGAGGACCCTTTTCAATATTTCCTGTAGGGCTGGTTTGGTGTTTGCAAGTTATTTTAGTTTTTGTTTGTCTTGGAAGCTTTTTATCTCTCCTTCTATCTTCAATGACAGCCTAGCTGGATATAGTATTCTTGGCTGCATATTTTTCTCGTTTGGTGCTTTGGATATATCATGGCAGTCCTTTCTGGCCTTCCAGATTTCTGTGGATAGTTCTGCTGCCAATCGAATATTTCTACCATTGTATGGACAAACCTCTTGTTCCTAGCTGCTTTCAGTATTTTCTCTTTGTCACTGAGACTTGTAAGTTTTACTATTAGATGAGGAGCTGTGGACCTATTTTTATTAATTTTAAGGGGGGGTTCTCTGTGCCTCCTGGATTTTGGTGCTTGTTCCTTTCACCAAATTAGGGAAATTCTCTGCTATAATTTGCTCCGATATATCTTCTGCCCCTCTCTCTCTTTCTTCTTCTTCTTCTTCTGGGATCCCAATTATTCTAATATTGTTTTATCTTATGGTATCACTTATCTCTTAAATTCTCCCCTTCTGGTGCAGTAGTTGTTTGTCTCTCTTTTGCTTAGGTTCTTTATTCTCCATCATTTGGTCTTCTATATCACTAATTCTCTCTTTTGCCTCATTTATCCTAGAAGAGCCTCCATTTTTTTTTTTTTTATTGTACTTCATTAATAGCTTTTTTTTTTTTTAAATTTCAACTTGGTTAGATTTTAGTTTTTTTATTTCTCTAGAAAGGGATTTTATTTCTCCAGAAAAGGATTCTCTAGTGTCTTCCATGCTTTCTTCAAGCCCAGCTAGCACCTTGATAATCGTCATTCTGAACTCTAGTACTGACATACTACTAATGTTTGTATTGATTAGGTCCCTAGCCGTCAGTACTGGCTCTTGTTCTTTTTTTTGTGGTGAGTTTTTCTGCCTTGTCATTTTATCCAGATAAGAATAGATGAATGAGAGAACAAAATACTAAAAGGGTAGCAGCGACCCCAGAAAAATATACACTAAGCAAATCAGAAGAAACCCAAATCCAGGGGGAGAAAATAGGGGGAGAAAAAGGAAAAAAAATATATGTATTAATTAGACTGGTGAATAGAACAGAGCCACACACTTGATTTTGGTTGTATTTTGGTCTGTTAGAAGAAACTACCTCCCAAAATTTTAAAGAAAGAAAAACATATACATACACAAAAATAAGGGTAAACATGGTGAAGGGATGGAATAGGAATGTAAAGATGAAAATTAAAAATAGATTCTAAAAAAGGAATTGACAAGAAATTGGTTGAAAAAAGAAAAGAGGAAAGAATGTGATCAGACTGGAGACTAGAATAAAGCCATGTGCTAGATTTAGGGTATACTTTGATATATTAGAAGAAACTCTATCCCCAAATTTTATTTTATTTTATATTAAAATATTTTATTTATTTATTTGACAGAGAGAGAGAGAGTACAAGTAGGCGGGAGAGACAAGCAGAGAGAGAGAGAGGGGGAAGCAGGCTCCCTGCTGAGCAGAGAGCCCTATGTGGGGCTTGATCCCAGGACCCTGAGATCATGATCTGAGCCGAAGGCAGAGGCTTTAATACACTGAGCCACCCAGGTGCCCCAATACCCCAAAGTTTTAAAGAAAAATAACCCTGTATGTATATAAAAATAAGGTTAAATATAATGAAGGGATAAAATATGACTATTAAAATGAAAATTAAAATTTTTTTTAAAAAGGTACTGATAAGATAAAATAGTTTAAAACATTAAAATAGGAAAGAGGAAGAACTAAAAGATTAAGAAAAAAAAATTAAAAATAATTAACTTTGAAAGACTAAAGGACCATGGGAAAAAAAGCCATGAATTCTATGTGTTGCTTTCCCCTAGCTTGGGACTTCCACAGTTCTTATTGATCAGTGAACTTGGTCTTGGCTGGACGTTCTTGCTGATCTTCTTAGGGAGGGGCCTCTTGCCATGATTCTCAAAAGTGTTTGCTCGAGGTGGAATTGCATCACCCTTGCCAGGGGCCAGTCTATGTAATCTGCTCAGGTTCAAGGTCAGGAGCTTTTGTTCCCTGAATGCTTTCCGTACAGTTTTGGAGGACAGGAATGAAGATGGCGGCCTCCCAGTCTCCAGCCGTAGGAGCCGAATGCTTGGGGCCCCACTCCTTAGTGCTCACTCAGGGAAAAGCAGTCAATCCCTCTCGTCTCCATGGTCTCCGGCTGCACTCCGAGCTCAGCTGGCCTTTGACAGAGTGTTTCTGTCTTTGGTGCTCAGCCCCGTTTGGAGTCTCCAAACCCAGCAGATTCCTGCAGCGCGTTCCCGCACCCCTCAGCCAGGAGGAGGAAGGTGAGTCGCCCTGGATCTGCCACTTGTGGGGTCCTGGCTTGAAGAGCAGTGTCTCGACTTTGCCTCGGATCACAGTTTAAGGTAAACCTGAGCTGACAGCACCTCCTCAGCTCCATCTCTGTAGCCAGCTTCCCCGCTCTGGTACCTGGGAGCTCTGCTGCACTCAGGCACCCTTGGTCTTTTTGTGTCCCCGTGGGTCCTGAGACCACACTATCCCCACAAGAGTTCCACCCCCACTTAGCCTCTGGAGTGACATCCCTCAGTGGAGTAGGCTTGTAAAAACTCCAGTTTTGTGCTCCGCTGCTCTACCGCTTGCCAGGAGCTGGCTCCCCCCCCCCCCCCCCCCCCCCCCCCC
>CM053605.1:48434266-48454248 GCA_028646535.1 Procyon lotor
CCTCATGGGGTACTTTCTCACATATGACCAAAGTGCTAAACAGACCTGGACTGAAATCTGGCTCATTCCTTCTAGCGAGGTGACTTCTGACAAGTCCTATTTCTAGACATTCCTAAAGTACCTGCTGCATTGTGACAGTATCAAGAGCCCTACATACGTCCTCTCCTCCCATCCCCACAAGCCTGTGAGGCAGCCACTGGGAGCTCCTCAGATTTCCAGACGAGGAGCACAAGACCCAAAAGGGTTCATTACGTTGCCCCAAATCACACAAGCAGTAGGAACATAGTGATGGTTCTTGAGCTTGATCTTCTCCATTTCTAAAACAGGGAGAATAATAACTGCTTTGCAAGATTTTTACAGGGATTCAAGATTAATCACGGAACATCACCAATAGCAGAATGGCACTGAAGAGATGGTCACTACATGGTAGCTACAATGAGCAATTAGCCTTGTGAAGTAGCTCCACAGAGGAAGAATTTTATGGGGGGGGAAGTCACATGACTAGTTAGCAATATGGTCAAGGTGAGGATCTAAGCTGCCCAACTTCTGACCTGATTCTCACCTCGTCATGCCATGGTTAAGAGGACATATCCCAGGCAGGGGATCGACAACAGATCAATACTCTTGGGACATCAGGAATGGAGGCAATTCAGATGTGGGGGCAGAAGACTCATGTCTATTTAGAGACCAAGACTCCAAACAAGGGAAGGGGATTGGGAAAGCAGTGGGTTCTGGTTAGCAATGGTTCCTACAGACGTTAGCCCCTCATAGAGAAGTGTTTTGGAGAAGCAATCACCTCTGATGGTCCAGGTGCCCCCACAGCATGACAGAAGCTATGAATAATGGTAATAAGGATGTCGGTGAGTGCCATCAAGCCAGTGAGCACTTACTACATCTAGGAACCAGACAACATAGGTCACCCGTTTTCTCAGATACCTACAAACAGATGTGGAGTAGGTATGATGGCCCCCCAATCTTACTGATGAGAAAACTGAAGCCCAAGATCACACAGCTAGTGGAGAAGTGGCTGCACTGGAATTCCAACCCAGGCCTACATGACTGCAAAACCCTGGCTCTTGACTACTATGTTACTTCCTACGAGGAAAGCTACTAGCCCCTTATTCGCCATCATGGCCATATTAGGCCTGAACAGAAATCGGCTCAGTAAATGTCAACCTCTAGCCAAGTACTAACGTTCACCAAGAAGACAAAATAGGATAATGTGGCCTAAGACTAAGCCTAGGCATACTACAAAGTAGAAAGGTTCTACACATTGCAGCATATCACCAAAAACAGAGACTGATGCGCACATCAGGCCCGTGGGTGCCATTCAGAATTAGGGGCTTCTCCCCTGTAGACAGATACTCTGATACCCACTGAAGTCCAAGACTCCAGCTTTCCAGACTTCTTCAGGATATTTTCCAGGTGGTCCTGGCTCCAACAAGCTAGACAGAAAACTTCTTCCATTCCTAGGCCATGGTGGTGCTCTTGACACAACTAAAGTACTGAAGGTATAATTGGCCACACATGGAGTTCAGCTCTTAAAAGTCACGTAGTTTAATCTTAGTAACAAATACATAAAAGAAACCCAAAGACCATCTACTAGTCTCACAACCAGCTGTGTACAGAGGAGAGAATTTTCGGGATTTCTATTTGCCTTATTTTGATGAGAACACCACCGCCAGCTTGTCTTGTAAACACTGCTGTGAGAAAAACATTTGTGACCACGCGTCCTCCTAATAGGCTAGAATTAATTATCTGAAAATTACATAACTATCTGTATTTGGATTCTGACAGATCACTAACTGGTGGGTGTACTAACATATCTCGGGGATTCTAAAATGTGCTCTTTTGGGGGGCACATTTAAACATCTCTGAAATGCAGAGGTGTTCTACCAGCAGCAGCAGCAGCAGCTCGGCTACAGTCTTGACACAACTGTCATGCTCTGCTGATGTGAACACTAGAAGCACTAACATAACTTGCAGGATGGATATTATTGACATGGAAGAAAATTCCAGAGGTAACAGTGGAGCACTTTCAAAGAAATGCTGTATCATCATCAATGCCCTTGATGGCCCAGAAAGAATATTGGCAGCACTTTTTTTTTCTTTTAAAGATTTATTTATTTACTGAGAGAGAGAGAGAAAAAGCATGAGCAGTGGGGGAGGGGCAAAGGGAGAGAAAACAGCCTCAAGCAGACTCCCCACTGAGTGCAGAGCCTAACTTGGGGCTCGATCTCATGACCCTGAGATCATGACCTGAGCCCAAACCAAGAGTCAACTGCTCAACTGACCGAGCCACCCAGGTGCCCAGCAGCATTTTTATTTTGTGATGAATGGACTAATGGTCTATCTTGTTATCAGGAACACCTTAGAGTTGATGGAATAATTAAGCAAATTAAGCAGCAACTCTACCACAATGCAAGGGGTTTACAGGAATAAAATAGCCAAAACCCTGATAAATAAAAGAAAATAAATGTAACTTCTCACTTTAGAATATCAAAGTTTAGAATGTTACAGTAACATATGATTAATATACACTCGATCTGGAAAAGGTAACATCTGAGGGAAAAAACTAGGGAAGTGAACCATCTTGTTGCTTCTCGGACTTTTTTTTAAAAAAAATTATCTGGTATATTTTTAATACAGAAGAATTAAATTCTTAAAATCCTCCAAAAAAGAAAATAATTTATATTACAAAGTCTTAAACAGCAACTTGGTAAGCCTCTTTCTTCATTCATACAATGGGAATTTAGCAGCTATTTCATTAGGTTGTGAGAAGTGGCTGGCACCTCTAAAATGCTTAATAAAGAGATCCACACTGTAAAAGCTAAATAATTAGTAAATACACTCTTCTGAGCATTATCTTTAGGATTCTTTTACATCCTGGCCTAGGACTCAACAAATACTTTTGCTCAGTAGAAGGGTAAGAAATGAAAAACTGAAGTGTCATATTTCCATCATTTTAAAAGATTTTATTCCCAGAAATGAATTGTTTGCAAATGTTGTTTTTAAGCTTACATAATAGTTTCCTCATAGATGCAAAACCAGATGATTTCCAAAGTATTTTTGCAGGACTAGAGATGAAAAAGTAACTCCATTTTCTTTGACACTACAGTACTAAAAAGGATTAATGGTTCAGTACTATTGGGGGAAAAGTTGCAGCCTGCAGAGATTTTCTTAGTATTGGGGCAGGAGTTGGGGGTGGCGGTGTCAGAGGGTCGGGAGGAGAAAATTACAGGCAGTTATAATCCCCAATTCAGTTCAGTCTTTGAAGCAGATTCCATCCCCCCTAAACACACACACACACACACACACACACACACACACACACACACACTTTTTCTTTTTCTTTTTTTTTTTTTTTTAAAGATCTTGAAACTGTTTAGTCAAATGGGTCTTAAATGTCAGTCCTCTGGTGGGGAAGGAAAAGGGCACCACACGCAGATCCTTGCCCTGTTTGGTTCAAGCAAGATGTATAAGAAAGCAAGCTCAAAATAAAACAAGGGATAACATAATTATAAACCACCATTCTCAAAAAAAAAAAAAAAAAAATCAATCTGGGCCTGACATTAAAATGTGAAACAACTCAAGAGGCAGTTGAGATTTCAGAGTTTTATAAGCAAGTTTTTTAAAATCCTAAAAATAAAGAATGTTTGATAACATGCTATTTCCTAAGTGTCACACATTCACATGGCGGAGTTACTTTTGATTATTAAACGTAATCCATATTTACATTTCAAACGTGCCTTTTGGAAATATCTATTGGACACTAATTACAGACCGAAACCCATAGCTTCTTAGGAAAGCCGCAAGGTCAGGTGAAGGGCGCTGGGTGGGGAAATCAGGAAAGCCTGCATCTCTTCCCAGTTGGGTGGCCCGAACCGAGTCTCCTGACCTCTCTGGATCTCAGTTTCTCAGTGTGGGCTTCAGAATCTCTAAATCATTTCCAGTTCTAACGTTCTTTGCCTATCATTTGGATCTTGCCCAAGGTGACCTGACTGTCAATAACAAGTGTAGAGAGTAGCATTTATACCTCCTAGTATTTCATTGTCTTAACTGCTACCCCATCTTACTGCTTTGTACGCTCGCAAACATGCTGTCAGCCTTTTATCATTGTGCTCCCAAACACACACACTTCAAGGAATGAATAACAAAGAATCACGCTGTGAGAATTATATACAGCATTTCACGTGAGGTGTTGGACGTAGCCATATTTTTGGTGCTAATTATGAAACAGCAACCATGGAAAGCCGGTATCTCTGCTCTGAGTCTGCTGGGCCCACATCCCACTTCCCTCTAAGGTCAGCATGGCTTCCATGCAAACCCTTTCTCCTCCACCTTCTGGGGGCCAGAGGACAGGGACCCCCCTTAAGCTCTGGATAGCACAACTCCAAAGAAAAGGTGCAATTTAATTCTTAGCCTGAGACACAGCCCATTTGGAAGGACACCGGTCACCAGGGTATTGTTAGTGCCTTGAAATGGCCAAGAGGGATTGCTGACTCTGCGAATATCACTCCAAAGGCAGGAATTCTGTTTGAATTACTAACATAACAGATGTTTGCTAGGATCCACCGCGCAGTCTGCATACAGTTATGCTAATTTGGCAGCGCTTCTCTTCCAGTTAGCTCTGAGCCATTAGAGCACGCAGCTAGTAGGTCCTTCTGTCTGGCTAATAATTGCCTATTATTGATATTAATTAACATTTTTTGCACCTTTCCTCGGTTTTGACCTAGTATCTGTTGGTAGTCTAATCACTGTGGCCTATTAAAAGTCAAAATACAGAGGTCTATAGTAGTCACGAGCCATTTATCAAAAAGCAAACAAGGCCAATTAAACAGGCAGCCAGACAGTTGTCTTGATTTGCCACTGACTGTTTCTTGATCACCATTATAAATTGCTAATAGGGCAGAAAGCGCTAAGCAGGGAGCATCTGTGGGGGGCTGGTTATTGCTCACTCCCCGCCTGGTGACAGGTGAGAGAGAGGCTAGTGATGGTCTTATTGATGTGAACTGCCCATCAGTTGGTAGTTATTGTTAAAGTTCATGATGCTACAGCTGATCCCGTCCTGCTGAGAGTCAATCAAATTAATTAGAGCTCAAAATTCTTCTTTATTATTTTAGAGCACAGGTACAGAAGCAAGTCCTGTAATTTGGATCCAAAGGCAATGAAGAAAAAAAAAGCCTTCGTGTAGTACAGTGTGGGAAAAAAAAAAATCAGATATTGCTTCTTCCATTATTTATAATAAGGGCTGTGGCTAAAGGTTTTTATAGGCACAGATCAAGAGATCATAATAGAAGCATATTGACAGATTTTTTTCTGCAATACTCCAAGGAACTGGCTGTAGCAGGAAAATATATCAAAACCTTATCATCAGAGCTGAGATCTTCTGTGAAAAATCAATAAAGAGTTATACATGGTTTGAGTTTAAACAGTTCTCTGTAGTCATTTAAACATAGTGCATCTGTACAGCTTTTTACCTCTGGAGACCAAGGTAACCTAGCAACCGCAGGGCTTAAACCGATTAACTACAAATGAAGTACTGTACGCCTATCAAAGCAATTGTTCATCGTTGCCTTTGTTGCAGAGACTAAGCTAATTGAACATGATACAGTATGAAGATAATTAACACCCATGAGTTTGTTAATTGCCTGTTAGCATTACAACACAGCTCTCGGTTTCTTTTTAACTGTCTCCTTTGTAGGCTCTTACTTCCCTTAAAATGGTGCAGGACCTGTTTAACTGGCAATGATATCTTGGAGTTTATTAACCCTTTTTAAATTGAAAAAAAAAAAAAAAAAGTCCTGTCTTAATGAAGCATATTGCCTGTGCTTGTTAAATGCAAGCTCTCACTTTGTCTATTTTCCCAAGACTAGGAATTTGTTTTACAGATACTGTACAAACTATGTTTATTTATCGTGCTAATTTATTTCAAGTGGTTTGGCCATTCTAAACGCTCTTGGAAAAAAAAAATGGCTTTAGTGTTTCCCTTTATTATTCAGCTGCTCAGCTTTTGAGAGTGAGCGATAAATGTCTTTGAGGGTTGGAATAGTAATTGAAGGCAGCATCTGGTCAGCAGCTGACCAGCTCTGGTTGCCCCGCTCCAACCGAGCGGGCGAAGAAGCAGCACTGCTCGTTCTATTGGCCAGGCTCTCAGTTTCCTCTGAACCATGGACTCCGTGAACCCCCATTTTATCTCTGCTGGATCACTGAATGGATGCCAGAAAATCAATTGGGCAGGAAAATCTGTTAATCTAAAGTGAATTCAATCTAAGGTATCATTTCAAATAAAAATTTCAATCATTACCTTTTCAGAAGAGCACTTTTTGCCCCCCTCAAGTCTGTGGGCACGTGTCATGACATCCCTTGAAAAGCTCTATCACAGGAGTAATTCAAAGTCAATAGAATTGTCTGGCAAAGAACAGTTTGCTTTCAGGGAAAAAAAAAAAAAAAAAAAACAAGAAACAAAATAGGGTGGCTGATTACAAGCTGAAGAGGAAATGGAAAACCCCAATGCTGCCTAGCCAGAAACGATTACCTCCCTCAGGCCAGGGACCCGCATCCAGCTCTCAGGATGGGCTTTTCTCCTGTGAAGAGGAATACCTTAGCTGTGTCACCTTTGTTTAATGTGGATTTTCCCGAATGATCCTCTGTGTTTTTCATTCCTGTGTCGTGGTTAGTATTGGCTGGGAAGCCGGTCCCAGGAGGGCCCCTTCTAGTGCCCAATTACAAGTTCTGTCATCCATCATAAATATTATTTATTCAACAAAATGAATTGCTAATTAATAACTGATGAGCATTATGGCCTTGAAAACTGTACCACTATTAATTATGGTTGGCATGCAAGGGGTCTACCTGGCACGTTTTCACCACAATTAGCCTCGGAAGCTTCTAGGGAATCGGTCTATTCCAATAACCAAAAGGAAAGGCTGGCTTCCTCCCTCTCCTACTTAAGGACTGACAAACACAGCACAATCTCTGGTCAAGACTCCACCAAACCAACCCCAATATCCCAACAAAGGCTTTCTGTGCACCATGACTCATACAAGAGCCTGGGTGTGATGAAGAGAGGACTCCACTTGGAGGCCGAAGGTCCAGGATACAGCCCCACGTGGCCGCCATATTGCTGCCAAAGTGCTATAGGGGAGATACGGCCACAGCATGGCAGGGGGAATGGGGCCATTGGCTTCTTTTTAGACTCGGCCATTGCCCAGTGCTCATTCCGAGCCCTGGGTGCAGGCACAGAGCAGTTAAACCACTTTAGCAGGCAGCTGGTGGGCCCCGGACTGCTCACATGTACTCACAGTCAGGAGGGAATACATCATCATTCACCTTGAGGACCTTCTGATCAGAGACTTAAAGAGAGTAAGAGATGCCTTCTTGCCCACTGCTGGGGGAAGAAAAAACAGTAGCTTTGAAGAATAAACACACTTTAGCAGAGTAATGCTCTGAAACTCTTTGAAAGCAGAACAAATCTCCTAGGTCTGTGCTCTGTGATTCTACCCAATCTCCACACCCAAAGCCCTGTAGGTGCCCAGGACATATGGATAGATGATAAAGCATCACACAGACTTTTAAAAGTGAAAAGACTAATAGAAGGAAAAAATTCTTTTTTTCCTCCTCACTGTGCCTATAGGCTTCAGAAGGTAAAGAGCTCGTTAGGTTGTTACTCAGAGAATTCCGTAGTTGAGACAATCATTTCAGATTTAGTGCTGGAAGAATTCTGGACAATAAGCTATCTGCGTGGTTCAAATTAACTGTAGAATTAGAAAACCCTTCTCTTTGTGCTGGGTAATCAGAACAGCCACTTGCTCATTATTTTAGTTAAAACTTTTTGCAGGTTCAAATTACGCATCTTCCCTTACCATTCTGCCAGACTGCATAGAACACAGCTCCCTCTCCGTCGGTAGGTACGTGTGTCCGAGGGGGAAACAAGAAGAGAAGAACAGGTGTACCCCTGCCTCCAGATGGCACAATTATTGGTGTATGTTATTTGTAGCTTTATAAACTCAAGAGCTAGGAATGTCGGTAAAGTGAAGGAAATGATCACAGACAACCTGAGGAGGCAAAACAGTCCTCTGAGTTGCTACCACGTTTCTCCTTCTCTAGAGATAGAGACGCCCAAGCGCACACAGTCGGGAAGGGCGGGCCAGCATTCAGGCCGGTAAAGGAGTAAATTGCCACAGTGTTTTAGGAGAGCAAAGGGAGCCGGGTCCACAACGGCCAGGACGGGACCCCACATAGAGTCCACTTGGTTGACACGGGTTCGTGAGAACAGCAGTGAGAAGCTGACGGGAGAGCTGAAGGAGGTAGTGCACGTTCAGTGTGGGGGGGGCGGAGAAAGAAGGCAGGCTGGGCGGGCAGGAAAGCTCAGACCCTGAATCCGACTCCCCCACCACCCGTCCACATTCAGGAGCCTGAACAAATCATTCAATCGGGTTGAGTAAAGGGGAGTACTAATCCCTATTCTGCTTCTCTTGCAAATTCACAGGGAGGATCCAATGAATAATGCATCCGTGACTTCAGTTTGGGAAGCGCTTTGAAAACCACAGAGACCGTTTTCAAGAAATGTAAGATTCCTAATAATTATATTCATTTACTCCTTGCCCCTATCAACCCAGGTCCCACAAACAAACTGGTCGGGCAGGCTCCGAAGGCCATAGAAGGGAGCATATCCAGCAAACCCTAAATTTGAGAACTCAAGAGTGAGTGGACCCTGAGAGGCCACCAAAGCTTACATGAGAGAGGACTCACGTTTTATTACGTGAAAAATCAGGCAAAGAGCCCTGAGACACAGCTATTTCTAGTCATCACATGCAGGGTTGCACCTCTGGCGAACTCAAGCTTTAGTGTCCTAATAAACACATGGAAAACGGATGGCACTGAGACCCTGGAGAGGTCCGGAATGGTGTCTAGAAACCTGCACTTTTATCCAGGAGCTGAGGCAGGTAGTGCACGGTACCAAATGAAAGGCCCGCTGGAAGCCCCGGAGAAGAGCCCACCCACATTTTGTCAGTTCCCAGGGATGGTTGTAGACACCCCTGCCCCAGGCGAGGTCTTCCCAAGGGCTGGGGCAACAAGGAGGAGCTTCAGTCTTAGTTTTCAGCAAGATCAGCCCAGACTCCAGAAGTTGTGTGCGCCAGGGCTGCACGGGCAAACGGCACTTGAGGAACGTTCTTCCTGGCCTGATCAAGGAAATCGAGAGTGTGCTCCAGAAACCCCTTGGGTAAAGAAATTAAAGAACCTACACCAACTTGGCAAAGATGTAGATACACACGTTCCTCTTCCTCTGGTAGGAAAACTGTCCTGCCGCCTCCTTCTTCCAGACACTTAAGACTAACTTTCTGCCCCTCCTCTCTCATTTCTCTCAAAAAAAATAGAGGGACAATACACGGAGGCCCTACAGTGACATTAGACAGGTTCCTTTTTGAAATCTGACTATTTGGGGTCTCAGCCTCAATTTCAAGGGGTCACAGATGCCGCACTCCCTCCCGCCTCTCTCAGGAGAAATGCTCTCTGCTCAGTGAAGGCCTCCAAATTCAAACCCAGCATGAACATGAAAACTACTCCTTCAGAATCGACAACTGTAACCTTCTTAGGTTATAAACTTCTTGAAAATTAGCCCTTGAGTCCAAACAGTGCTCTTTGGGGGAGAAAGCAGCACTGTGTCCTTCACCCAGAAGGACACCTGTGTGTGTGTGTGTGTGACCCGGATTCCATATACTCAACGTGCCCTTCTCACCTTGTGGCTTCACCACAAGGGAGGTGGGAGCATCATCCCTAATAGCAGGTTAAGAATCTGATGGTCTGTAACAAAGCATTCATGAGCCACTATCTTCTTGTGATATAGCTGTTTATTTTGGTCTCAATAGAAAACCCTCGACTTGTGAAGGGGAAATACTTCTCTCTCATTAAATAAAACATTTCATTCAATATTTTATGCACGCAGTCTTTCATACAGTGTTTTATACAATATTCCTCCAAACTGTGTTCCACGAAATAGGAGCTGTGAACAGATGTTTATGACAAAGGCTTTCTGAGAATATGTGAGTATGGAGAATACTGCAGGACTTGTCAGGGCTTTCGTGATGCCAAGGAGCTTGCCACCCTCCAGCACTTCCCAAATCTGTTTAGTCACAGGACTTTTTGGAAGAAGCCTGAACAGAAAGATACCTAATTCAGTGAAAAACAACTAGAGAAATCCTGCCTTGTAGGAAACGTGCATTGTCTCATGTCAGCCTTTCAGCAAACCCACTGACACAGAAATTATCAGCATCGCCATTTTATAGAAGTGAAAATGAAGGCTCAAGTGATGTCCATCTCCAGCAGTCTAGAAATGAAAGCTCAGTGAACCCAAGGAAGTTAAGTAAAAACAAATCCCCCTGTAGTTTCACTATCATGAAACCATAGATCAAAGACAAAAAGAAGATCTGAAAGTTGACCAAGAGAAAAGACAGACTACCTTCAAGTAAGTGACAGGTCTTTTGACAGCTAAATTTGCCATAGCAGCAAAGGAAATCAGAAAATAGTAGATCTTCAATGAGCTGCAAGAAAAAATGACCAATTCCATACTCGTTAATATTATCTTTTAGAACAAAGCAAAATGAAGACATTCATTCAACAGACTCTGCCCAAAGGGATTTGAAAGGATATAATTCAGGCAGAAGGAAATTGATCCCAGACACAAAAGAAATTATTAACAAGGCAAATGGAAAATACATGAGTAAGTCTCAACAAACATTGGCCGTGGCCCCTTAACCTAAGTGGGATTTCCTGGGAAATGACTGAATCTGAGATTTGCAGCAGAATGTTTTTGAAGAAGTTCTCTAGGGAGGAACACCTTTTCCTCGAGGAAGTAGAACTGGCAGAGAAAGGAATTGAACTGGGATGTAGTCATGACAAAATATCATCTGATCCCACAGAGAACTCTGGAGCTAGATTGGCCATCAGAGTTGTCCCACATTTAGGGAAGAGGGTCTTTATCCCCCCCATACACCCACACCAACTAGGCTTAGATAACAGGTGCCACTGGGGGTTTGGGGAGAAGGTGGGGGCACGGCTTTGAGCAAGGCCGTTCTCTTCTGCAGATAACAATTTCCAAAGAGGGACTCAGCTGAAAGCCATCAGCACCAATACTCCCAGCATCTGGCAGAAGGAGCTGCTCCATCCTGGAGGGGAACCAAGGCAGTGCACACGGCATGTGTTACAACCCTCAAAACAAAATGGTGGAAATAAAACATATGATCAAAGAGCATTTATATGAGCATATATATCAAGAAAGATGATGGGAGTTAGAACATTCTAAGGTTCTTGTGTTTGGGACAAGAGTAGAGATGTTGATTAACTTTTGACTTTGATAAGACTGAACTTTTTTAAGAAACTGCTATTTACCGGGGCACCTGGTTGGCTCGGTCTTTAAGCATCTGCCTTCAGCTCAGGTCATGGACCCAGGGTCCTGGGATCGAGCACCACATCGGGCTCCCCTGCTTCTCCCTCCCCACTCCCCCTGCTTGTGTTCCTCTCTCACCGTCTCTCTCTGTCAAATAAATAAATAAAATCTTTTAAAAAAATAAAGAAAGAAACAGCTACTTACTGATCACAAGAGACACACTAAAACATAAGGATATGAAAGGATAAAAGTAAAAGAATGGAAAAAGGCAAGGCAAATACTAGACCAACCAACAACAAACAGCTTGGGTGGCTCTATTTACACCAGATAAAATAGATTTCAAGACAAATAGAATTACTAGAGGTAAAGGATGTGGTACAAAGTGATGATACGTTCAGCTCAGCAATTCTAAATCTGAACACACTCATAGTTTCAAAATATATTTGGCCAAAATTGTCAGAGCCACAAGGAAGAACCACCAACTATATATCAATACATAAATATCAATAAATCAAGCACCAAATATCAGTAAGGCTACAGGTGTGAAACTAAGCCTCATGCAGGTTGTGACTAGGACCAGAGGTGTGGTTTAAGACCAGATTGTCTTTCTCTGCTCCTTGGCACTTTCCATGGTCACCTCCAGATGAGAGAATGGAAATCAAAAGAATCAAGAGACAGGTAGAGCTATGATACTGATATCAGACTTCGATAGTAAAATGTGTCTTTCTGGTGGGAAAAATATGTTCACATTTCTCTCACTGAAATCTGAGAGTATTGAAAGTTATGCTAATGTTTCTCAGATACCGGTCAGGGGACTCTGATCCATCAGTTGTTCCTGTTTCCCTGCTCTTCACTGTTAGGTGTGGATGGTGGGAAAAAACATATTTCTTTGCTGCTCAGGGCCAGTGACAATATTGATCTTCACGGAAAGAATCTCTGCTTAGTCTCAGTTGTCTGGGAAAAGTGACTTCCCATAATACAAAATCTTATCTGAAAGCAAGAGCAATGCCCACTTCTCCAACCCCCAGCATCTCTTCTGATTTTCGGGCTACATTGTATCTTAAAGATAAGACAGATCTGTTATGAAGTTAGATAAGCTATAATCAATGTCACCAGAACATCGTAGAAGCATTTGCCCAGAATATAAGGACTTTTGCCCCTCTCTCTCCCCTCAGTAGAAGTCATGGATAATGGCACTTAGAGAAAAATGTTCCAGTGCAGGGGCCATTTTTCTGTTTGAACAGACTTCATCTTCTAGCAAATATATACTGAGCCAAGCCTGGCAAATGAAATGCTTACAAGGGGATGATCCCTCCCAGCCACATTTCCCATGAGGACAGACAGTGAGCCCCTAGAAAATTCTGGGAAGATCCAGCTTGAGGGACAGCACAGTGCACCCTGAGGACACCGATCAGCCTCAGCCTTGTGGCTCAACAGGCAGCCTAGAAGCCCAGCCTTGGGATTCTTACCTCTTTAGGGTCTTTGACTTCTCTGGACAAGGGACCAATACTACGTTTTACCATTCATTGGGGGGTGGGAGGAGCATACACTAATAGGCACACTAACTTGCTCACTAATCCAGGATGTCTGGTCCCTGTTAAAAACCACTGCTCCAGCCTTAGCTTCTGATAAGACCTTTCCTGAGTACCCAGTAAACTTGGTCCAGAGGAAGCAAGTACTTTGAGAGCATGTGTTCTAGGATCAGGCTCTCAGTGGGAACTCTGGCCTCACCACTGACCTTAGGCAAGCACCGTAGCCTGACTGTGTCTCAGTTTTCTGGTCTGTAAAATGGGGATAATAATAGTACCTAATTCCTAAGAATGTCAGTAGGCTTGAGGGAGCTCATATGTGCAAAGAGTTTAGATGAGTGCCTGGCACAAGTTAACATTTGTGATTGCAATTCATCATTTTACTGTCTCTTATGAACATTTTTTAGGATCTTTTCTTGACCAGACCGGTACTTGGTATAGGCTGGACCCTCTCTTTTCCCAGGAAATCACCCAAGAGATGTCTTGTCTTGAATGATCTCTTCCCTTCATTTTCTTATCTGGCCTTTTTTAACTTGTGCAACAACTTATTTTTGCCAGGCCCACAGCTAGTGTAACTCCTTGCCAAATTTAGAAATATAAAATTTAGAAAATAATATTTAGAAATATTAGAAAACTCTCAAGGTCTCAAGACTATCTTCCCTGAGTTGGTTGAAATTGGTGTTTGCCCCTTCCTCCCAAGCTTAATATCTGTGAGCTTAATAACCTCCCAAGCTTAATAACCGTGACTCTGGGTCCTTGACTCACTCCCTCTTTTTTTTTTTTTTTTTAAAAGATTTTATTTATTTGACAGAGAGAAACACAGCGAGAGAGGGAACACAAGCAGAGGGAATGGTAGCGGGAGAAGCAGGCCTCCTGCAGAGCAGAGAGCCCGATGCGGGGCTCAATCCCAGGACCCTGGGATCTGACCTGGGCCGAAGGCAGACGCTTAACGACTGAGCCACCCAGGTGCCCCTTGACTCACTCCCTCTTAATCTGCTCATCCCTGTTCCCCCAGCCTGGGCCTGGTGGTTTTACCAGCTGGTCTCTTCAAAGTTCGTTTGCCTGAGATGTCTTCATTCCTAGACAACACCCCCCTGCATCAATGATCAGTGGACAGACTCCAAGAGGCATCCCCAGGCCAGCACTATAGGCCCATGACCCAAAGAACATATCATTAGTGTCATCATAGTCCTTGACAGTGGCACAGGCTCTGGCTCTGGCTGAGTCAGGAGGAAATACATCTTGACCTTGGAGCTGCCCCTACCTCCCACCAATCCCTCTCCTTCATCTCAGGTCTTTATCCAAATCTACCACTGAACTCACCCCTCCTAGGGAACAAACTCACAAAAACTGAGAAGTTGCCTCTCTTGATGGCTTTGAATGTTGGTGAGAAATTTTGAAAAGAGAGCCAAAGATAAGAATCTCCCATGGAGGTTTTCAGACATCAAGCTCCCTTCAGGGTGGGATGAGATGGGAAGAAACAGCTCTCACAGTGGCCATATTAGCTGCCCACCTGCCTCCCCACCAGGCTGTCCCTGGGCACAGACCAACACATTTCTAGGCACACAATTGGTTCTAAACAAGTATTTACTGAATTGATTAGCCATTGCCTTAAATAATGTGAAAATATCCAAATAAGTGGTTCAGTTGTGCCCTGGGCACAGTTGAGTCCTACCTTAAATGCAAAGCCTTTGTATGATAGGGAAGAAGAGAACTAACTGGTTGGGAGGTCCTGTCCTATACCTGATGGTTCACTTTTGTTACATTTCATCTTTTCTACAATTCTGTAAAATTATGCTGATACATAATACATACATAATAACTACATACATCAGGTATAAACTAGGACGAGTGCCATCACGGACATCAGGTCTATGCAGGATATATGCACGGTCTGTGCAGGATACTGTGAGGGCACAAAGGTGGGAGGGGCCTATTCTACTATAGGGGGGAGGGGTAGAGGGAGGGATATCCAGTCAGTGAGGTCTTCTCGGGGGAGATGATGCTTGCAAGTTACTGGGGCTGCGGTTTTAATCAAGAAGACAATGGGGCAAGAGTTTATAATGAAAAGTCTCCAAGAGATTGTGTCACGTAGAAAGGCACAAACTGATGGTTTTGGAAGGGAGGGGGTGGGGAGATGGGTGAACCCAGTGGTGGGTATTAAGGAGGGCACGTATTATATGGAGCACTGGGTGTGGTGCATAAACAATGAATCTTGGAACACTGAAAAAAATAAAAGATGTTTAAAAAAAAAAAAAGGCATTAATGGAGTAAAAATGTAATTTTTTTTATGCTCTTATTGCTTCAAACTTTCCTAACAAACTCTTAATTAATCAAACAGATGACAGAAAAACTTTTCCCAAAGGAAGGACTAGGGTTCCATAACCACCCCGACTGTTCACCATCCAGCCCTGACCCACCTTCCCCTGAAGAACCTCATTCTGAAGAAAAACATCAGAGACCCTGGGATTCAGAGCCACACACACCAGCCTTCAAATCCTAGGTTCGTTGCCCACGAGCCATGAGGACTGCATGTCTACTTCCTGTCTACCTACAACGAAGCAGCATGGTTGGGAGATGACTGCCTGAAGTATCACACATACGGACGGCGCTCAGCACATGTCAGTCACGTGACTTGCTCACATGTGCACAATGAGCAAGTGGTAGCGACCAGTTTCCGCCCCAGGTCCGTTAGGTCAAAGACAAGCCAGCTTGGGAACAAATCTGGGGTGCTAATAAGAAAGAACACCGGCGAAGCGCAAAGTCACCAAAGGAAACGCTGGTCCCACACGTACACTAAAGGCTACCATGCCCTGGCCTGCGGCTCAGCCTTCTCCCGGGGGGCATGGCCTCAGCGTGGGCAAGGCTGACCAGGAAATACATCTGCCTAGTGGAGGATTGTTGAAATGCATCCTGAAAGACTGAAGCATGCCTGATGTCCAAAATTTCCTTTGTTTTGGAGTTTCTTTTTTAATCAGTTTGCAAATGTGATAAATATTTCAATATTGTGTAATACATGTTGAAACACTTCTAAGGCAAATTCACTAGGAGGATTTGAGGTCAGTTTGTCATTTTGCTATCGAAGCCTCATCATTGACTCTCTAAGTTTAATCTAAGATACAAGAAAGTTACACTCTTTCACCTTCTGCAGCAGCTGAACCTTCCTCTTTGGCCACCGAGAACAGACAGCATAGCAGATCTGGGATGTCCTTTGTCCGTGTCCCCCTCCACTGGAGCAGGCATTCACCGTCCTTTCTACCCCAGCCTCTGCCACTGCAGAGAGGTCAGCGGACCTGGAACACCCTGTTACTTGCCACGAGCAAAGCCAGCAGAGCACCTGGACCAGGCTCAGCGGACACCAGCTGGGGAGGCCAGTGCTGATTCAGGGGTGGCACGAGGCTCCCCAGTTTGGGCTCAGTGACAGGGAAGGTGAGAAAGAGGCACACCTGCAGGTTACTACTCTGAAATACAGAGACTAGCAGGAAGAGAAACGAACAGAGATAGGCCAGTTCTTAAGCAAAGTAAACTGAGCCCAGCAATGGTCCTTCCTGTCAAGATGATCGACAATTTATTAACTGGTTTTGAATCTACACTATTTTTTAAGGTAGAATTTCACATAGCTTCATTGTAAGAAAGAATACTGTCCTAGTTTGTGTTTTTCTTTCCTGAGAACTTTGAAATGGTGGCTCATTTCTGCACTTGAACAGGGACATTCATGAAGTCTCACGGGCATAACATGGGACTCAGATTACGTATAAGGTAAATGGTTTATACTTGAGTTGTTCTACAGCTATCTTTCAAATCAAGCACTGAACCACTCAAAGTATATTCAAATAACTTCATATTGGAGTTCCTTCTCCTTCTCCCAAAGTGTCCTTTGCTCATTGTGGTAGACAAAATAGTGCCCCCTCCCCCAAAGAAGCCTAGGTCTTATTCCTTAGAACCTGCAAATATGACCTTTACAGGGCAAAAGGAACTTTGCCATTATAATTAAATTAGTGTTTGGAGATGGAGAAATATCCTGGATCATCCAGGATGGCCCAATATAATCACAAGGGTCCTCATAAGTCACAGAATGAAGCAGGAAGGTCAAAGTCAGAAAGGGAATGATGGAAGCAGCAGTACAAGGTGGGGGTGGGGGCGGGAGGTGGTAATAGCTGGCATTGAATGGAGGAAGGGGCGACAAGCCAAGGAATGTGGGGAGCTTCTAGGGATTGGAAATAAATTCTTCCCTAGAGCTTCCAGAAGGAACACGGCCTTGCCAACACCTTAATTTCAGCCCAAGGAGACCCACTGCAGACTTCAGACCTCCAGAGTTTGTGTTGTTTTAAGCCACCTACTCTGTGACAATCTGTGACAGCAGCAATAGGAAACGAATACATTCACGTATTATCTTCCTTCCCATGTCACATCCCATGTGCCCTCCACACGCACATTGTGACCTGCCCTGCTGGATGCTGGAAGCAGCAGTTTTTCCAGGACGTCTTCCTCTCTGACTCCCACTCTTACCCCCCAGAGGAGGCATGGTGCCTCTCTCAGTTCTGACTTCTAGTCAGGGCAACTGTCACACTGGATTGTAACTAACTGTTGGCTTGCCCGTCTCCCCCACCAGGCAATGAATTTCTGTAGGGTAAGAACTGGGTGTTGGTAATTTTTTTTTAATCCCCTGCTCTTGGCACAGCATGGACCCTCAAAAAATATTTCTTAAATGAATAACTGCTATTTCAAAAGTTTTGAGCAGTCCACCTCCTCTTGAAAACAAATGATAGCCATTTTCACCTGAGATGGCGAACACCTACTCAATGATGTTGAATTACGGCAACGGCAAATAAAAAAGGCCGTTGGATCATGGTGCCTTCATCTATGAACCATACCAGAGAACAATAGCACTGTGCTGACCAGCCCACTGGTTATTCCAGGCAACTCTGTCTCCCCAAGACCAGATTATCAGCTTCCTTTTCGGCAGTCCTCTTGAAAACATTCCAACAGCTATGACCGAGTTGAATATGGACTTGCCAAATGTTAATTTTGCCTAGATAACTTTGTTCTAGGTTATTCTCTACACTGTAATAGTGCCAGAAAAGACAATCTGTATCATTCACAGAACTTGAAATTTTTACCTATATTAATAGAAGAAAAAAGTTACAAATGCAATGCAGCTATTTTTCTGAAGGAAGTGGGGGAAAGGGCCTCATTTAGGAATATAAAATTCTGAAGGGAACGGAAGCAAGATTTTACAAGACTATTTGAGGTAATGTCAAGTACAAGAACAAAAGAACATAAACCAAGGCTCAGAAAGGGTCAGACCCTCAAGGAATTTAAGCAGAATTTCTTTAGACATAGAGAAGGACATTTATAGAGTTAAAAAAAAAAAAAAAAAAAAAAAAAAAAAACAGGGTTGAAATGGGGGATAGGCTGTTGTAAATATATTTGAAGCTGTTAGACCAAAATTGTTCCCTGAGTTATACTCAAATCCTAGATCATGGCTTCTAATTCCTCAGAACACAGCAACTTGAGTTGAGTAATGGGACCCCTGGGTTGGTGTCACTTTTATCTTCTTTTTAACTTCCTTTAAATCAGTCCTTTCATTTAGCCACTTGGCTAGACCTCAGGCTACGTAACCTGGGCAACCCTGCTCCACGAGGTTACCACAGAGCATCTTGGCCTCACAGATGAGAAAACCAAGACACAGAGATTAAACTATTTGCCAAAGGCTAGATGGTGAGTCCCTGGCTGGGAAAACTGGAAATCAGAGTTACTACACCACACAGGTGCTGCTTATTGATTTGAACCCTGAGCTCATGATTCTTTTCCACCTCAGACATGATGCCATTATGGTGAATCCCATTGACTCCAATGAGCATTTTTGTTATTACTCACCCACCACATGCAAACCTAGATATTACAAAAGATGCCAATTTTTTGTCTGGTTCATTTACTTGACACTTACTCTTGTTCAATGAGTGGTTTGGTCAATTGTGTGATGGATTCAGCAGAAAAAGAAATCAGTCCTGGAAGGAAGGGGGCTTGAGCTAACAGCAGTAAGATGGGTGGAGGTGGAACAGGCACAGAGAAGGAACAGAGAGTCTAGAGGGTCCTGAGGTGCACAATGGTGTGTGGGTACCACCTGTCTTCAGCTTAGGTCTGATGTAAGGGAGAGGTCAGCAAGTTGCCCAGTCCTGGGTGATAAGGAGTGGAAACTGGCTTAGCACCAGACCAGTTCCAAGTGAACAGTCCTTCAAAGGGGCACCCCAGATCAAACAAACCCCACTTAGGGCAAGTGACTGTCATAGAAAGTCATGGGCATCAAAGTAGCCTTGATTGAGGTAGCTGAAGTCAGACCAAGGATCAAGCAATCAGCTAGTTGTTCCTGTCCTTCTACTCTGTGAAAGGAAGAGATTGGCACTAATGTTTTCAAATGTACATTAAAACAAAAAGTGAAACAATATGTTTTTCTGTCAGACTGGCACAAACATTTGTAAAATAGTTAATGCTTCTAAAGGTGCTATAAAACAGATTTCTCTTCTCACTGATGGGGACACAAATGGAACAAGCTTCCTGCCACCATAATTCATTCTTTTACTTAATTATTGGTTGAGTACCTATATTCACTGGGAACACACATCTAAAAATACCTTTCCCCAGGATCCGAGCAAGATGGCAGAAAGGTAAGAGACCTAAATAGCATTAGGTCTCAGGAGTTCAGCTAGATAGTTATCAAACCATTCTGAACACCTACAAACTCAACAGGAGATAGAAGGAAAGAAGAGCAGCAATTCTATGAACAGAAAACCGACCACTTTCCAGAAGGTAGGATGTGCGGAGAAGTGAATCCAAAGTGGCGGGAAGATAGACTGCGGGGGGGGGGGGGGGGGGGGGGGGGGGGGGGGGGGGGGGGGGGGGGGGGGGGGGGGGGGGGGGGGGGGGGGGGGGGAGCCAGCTCCTGGCAAGCGGTAGAGCAGCGGAGCACAAAACTGGAGTTTTTACAAGCCTACTCCACTGAGGGATGTCACTCCAGAGGCTAAGTGGGGGTGGAACTCTTGTGGGGATAGTGTGGTCTCAGG
>CM053605.1:48454748-48472417 GCA_028646535.1 Procyon lotor
GGAAAAAAAGGCTTTATTTCCATTCATCTCTTGTCAGAAGGGACTGGATTGATCTTAGAAGTGCTCTTGTATTATGGACACAATGGAATGAGTCAGTTCTGAGGAGCTTTTTCTGGGCCCAAAGATCCACAACATTTGCTTTCAACCCAGGCCAGTTCTAGGAGAGAAGGGCATAGTTTGGGCATAAATAATTATTTCATTCATTCCATCCATCAATATTATTTTGGTACTTTATGTCAGGAATCTTTCTGGGTGCTGGATGTACAAATGAATGGGTTCTTCTTTTCTATCACTCTTTGAATCCTAGGAATGCATTCTGAAGAAACTTCATGCAGGGAGGGAGATAAGGGAGTTATGAGACTCCATGATTTTATTTTATTTTTTTTAAGATTTTTAAATTTATTATTTATTTGAGAAAGAGAGAGAGCAAGCAAGCATGAGCAGTGGGGAGATGCAGAGGGAGAGGGAGATGTAGATTCCCAGCTGAGTAGGGAGCCCAGTGTGGGGCTCGATCCCAAGATCATGACCTGAGCCTAAGGCAGAAGCTTAACCAACTGAGCCACCCAGGTACCCCTCCATGATCTTATAAGGACTCAGGGTCCAGACTTGAACCAGGTTTATAGGGATAGATGAAGTTTTTCATCACTGTAGTTAAGTGTCAGTTGTCGCTTAAGGCCAAGCAAAATGGTTCTCAGGGAAGATTTTTTTTTTATTATAGAGGGCTCTAAGACTTTTCCTGGGAATTTAAAATTCTTAGGTGGTTTTTATGAGTAGGATTTTCTTTTTATTTATATTTTGTAGTTGATTGTTGATAATATACCTGACAGTTGTTGAAATGATTGTTTTCAAATAGTCTCCCTCATTGAACCATATTGTTATTCTAACACTTGTAAGTTTTGTTTTGTTCTTTAGTTTCTAAGCACACAATCACATCAATAGTTAAGACATTCTATTTTTGTTTTTTTCTCCTTAATATTTTGGATAGAAATTTCAGAATATTGTTAGGTAATAGTGGGGATGATAGGCATCCCTGTCTTGAATCTTATGTTTAGGATGTGGGTGATGAATGGTGACGGTGATAACGATGATAGCATTCATGTGCTGAGTATGGACCATGTGTTATAATTGTGGATTTGTCTAGTTTTTCCTTCATTCCAATGCTTTTTGTTTCATGTATTTTGAAGCTCTGTTAGTAAGTGGTACACATTTAGGATTGCTATGGGAGCTTGGTGTTTTGACTCTTTCATGTTATGAAATGTCTCTCTCTCTCTGCTACTATTCCTTGTTCTGGAGTCTACTTTGTTTATATTAATATAACCACTTCAATTGATTATTATGAGCTAGATATATATTTTCTACTCATATACTTTTAACATTTGTGTCTTTTTTTTTTTTTTTAAAGATTTTATTTCTTTATTTGACAGAGAGAGATCACAAGCAGGCAGAGAGGCAGGCAGAGAGAGAGGAGGAAGCAGGCTCCCTGCTGAGCAGAGAGCCCGATGCGGGGCTCGATCCCAGGACCCTGAGATCATGACCTGAGCCGAAGGCAGAGGCTTTAACCCACTGAGCCACCCAGGTGCCCCAAGATTTTATTTTTTTTATTTGTCTGAGAGAGATAGAGAGAGAGCACAAACAGGGGAGTGACAGGGAGAGGGAAAAGCAGGCTCTCCACTGAGCTGGGAGCCCAGTGTGGGGCTTGATTCCAGGACCCTGGGATCATGACCTGAGCCAAAAGCAGATGCTTAGCCAACTGAGCCACCCAGGCACCCTACTATAATTCTATTTTAAGCTTCAGAATAAATTATTTTTGCTTTAAACAGTTTATTATCTTTTAAAGATGTTAAAATTTAGAAAAATGTCTTTTATATTTATCCACATATTTGCTGTTCTAACATTCTTATCCTTGTAGACCCAAATTTACATTTGTGTCATTTTTTTTCTGCCTGAAGAACATTTCTTGTTAAGGGAATTTCATTGGACATTACCAATCTGGCAATGTATTTTATTAGTTTTGTTGGCCTGAAAAAGTCTATGTTTCACCTTCATTTTTGAAATATATTTTTGCTGGTTATAGAATTCAAGGTTGACAGGGCTGGCTTTTCCCCATCACTTTAAAGATGTTCTATTGTATTCTGCCCTACATAGTTTCTTTTTTTTCCTCTTTTTTGGGTAATATTCCATTTTATTATTTATTTGTTTGTTTGTTTGTTTATTATGTTAAGTTAGTCACTATACCATGCATCATTAGTTTTTGATGTGGCGTTCCAAGATTCATTGTTTCTGACAAGTGTGCTGTAGTTCTTATTTCTGTTCCTCTGTTTGAACTGTTTTTGCTTTTTGGGGGGGGTTTTGGACTATTTTTAAGATTTTCTCCCATTAGTGATATTTAGTAATTTGATTTTTGAGGTGTTTTGGTATAACCCTGAACCATATAAATGTTAGGGATTATTATTGTATAGTCCTCTAAATTAATCTCTTCCAAGGTAACTATGAGTAGCTAGGAAAAAGTATATACCATGGGGGGAATATAGTATAGAGTGAAGGAAAATTCACTACAAGCTCACTGCTATAAGCTTTAATATATTAACTTATTAATCTTCACCAGGAGATAAACACTATTATTCTCTTAATATGTATGAACCACAGAAAGGGTAATTGACTTTTCCCAGGTCACACAGCTAGTAAGTAGTGGAGCCAAGGATATAAACCAGGTGGCTTTGACCATTGCTTCATTATCCATTGGGGTGTATTGGTCATATCCACCTCTCAGATCCCTTATCTTGGAGTCCAGGAACACTGTGATCCTCGTGTTGAATTTCTAGGTTCTTCCTGCTTCTGCCTTTGTGTACATAGCTGGCTGTGCCCTGATAACATGCACCAGTCCCAGTGCTCGCTGTAAAAATAAGTAGTTATTTTTTGAGAGATGCAGAATCTGGTAATAAGGAGCTGGGAATAGCATTCTGGCTGTGGAGTAGTTCACAAAAGAGTAAAGAAATAGATGCCTAGTTTTCCTGTTTGCTAAGACATGACCAGGGGATAATGTGGTTGGGAAGAAAGATCTTTCCACCTATTTTGAGATGTCCTTAGCACAGAAGGGCCCTTAATTTCATTGACTAACCCAGTTCCCTTGATCACGTGGAAAATCTTTTCAGAATCCAACTTGGATCCTGGTAGTTCTTCTCCTATGTAATCTGGTGAGTTTTATAAGTTTTCTGTTTTCAGATGTAGTTTAGAGTGAATCTGGGAGAGGTTCTATTAGGGGCTGCCACTCATGTTCTTTCAAACCAGAAACCTCTCATCATACAGGAAGCTGTCCTAAGGTAGCTCGGGCCATGAAGTTTCTTTGTGGAAAACCAGATAAATCCATCTTCATTATTTAATTTTTTAATCTAAAAATTATCATATAGTAAAATGGGGTTCCTCCCCCTTTTGGTATACAGTTCTATATCAATTTTAATATGTGAATAGGCTTGTGTCACCACATCACAGTGAATTACAGAACAGTGCCCTCATGCCAAAAAACTCCCTCAGGTCCCACCCCCATCACCTCGCAACCACTGAGCAGTTCATCACCATGGCTTTGTCTTTTCATGAATGTCATACATGGTCTCATATAACATATAACCTTTAAATACTGGATTCTTTCACGCAGTATAATGCCTTTGAGATTCACCCAAGTTGTTGCATGTGTTTTTAGATTTTGTTTTGTTTTTTAAATTGGTGAGGACTCTTCCATTGGCTGGATGTACTGCAGTTAGTTTAACTATTCCACTGTGAAGCTGCTATAAACATTTGTGTGCAGGTTTTTAAGTGAACATGAGTCTTCATTTCTCTAGGGTAAATAGGAGTGGGATTGTTGGGTCATATGGTAAGTATATATTTAGCTTTATGAGAAGCTGCCTAACTATTTTCTGAGGTGTCTGTACCACTTTACATTCCCACCAGCAATGTAAGAGTGTTTCAACTGCTCCGTATCCTGACCAGCACTTGGTATTGTCAATATTTTTTATTTTAGCCATTCGAGTAAGTGTATAATGGTATATCATCATGGTTTTAATTTGTGTTTTCCTAATGGCTGATGATGTGGAATATCGTTTCCTGTCCTTATATCTTTGGTGAAGTGTCTGCTCAAATCTGTTGCCCACTTTTTCATTGGTTTGCTTGTTTTCGTATTGTTGAATTTGAGAGTTCTTTACATTTTCTGATACAAGTCCTTTGTCCGATATGTTTTATGAATATTTCCTCCCAGTCTGACACTTCTCTTTTACTTCTTTTAACAGTGACTTTCAGGGAACAAGTTTTTAATTTCAATGAAGTCCCATTTATCTGTTTTCTTTTTTTTTTTATAGATCATGCTTTTGTCATATCTAAGAATTCTTCCACTAACCCTAGTCATGAAGATTTTTCTCTTATGTTTTCTTTGAATTGTTTTCTAGTCTTATGTTTTATCTTTGTGCCTATGACATGACCTGAGTAAATCTTTGTGTAAGGTGTAAGGTTTGGCTTAAGGTTCCTTTCTTTGCATATAGATAACCAATTGTCCCAATAGTACTTGTTGAAACCTGTGTTTATGGATCAGCTAGTGAATATATCTATATTTTGAAAACAGTGATAGTATATAAGACTAACACCTTTTGCTTTTCAGACAATGACACTCAGTAGTCAGTCAATAAGTCAGTCTGGCAATCAGTCAGTTAGGCATTCAGTCATTTAGTTACTCCACAAACACATGGAGGGCCTGCGTTATTTCTGGTGTTATATGAAATGCCAACATTTCAAAACGTCTAAGATGTGGTTTGTTTTCCTCCAGTGTCTCATGTTTCCTGTTCAGGGAAACAAAGCAGGACAAATTTCTCAATCTGTGTCCAAAAGAAGACTCCCTTGGACTGTTATTACAACTTTAGAGGTTCTTTAATAGTGAATCCTTAAGTGAGCTCCTAACTCTGACTTTGGCTTCTTCCCTCAAATCATTGATCTGCTCTCTAAACATAAATGGTTTAGAGGATGTTCCCTTCGAAGGAAGCTGAAGGTGAATCCTTTTGCTAAGGGAAATATGTGTTTATTTCATGGGCAAGTGCTCTTGGTCTCTCAGATTTGAAGTCTGGATTTTTGTAGAGTAGCTTTTCTTAAAATGTGGCACACTGGCACCAAACTCAGCAATCTTTCCCTGCGAAGAGGCTGGAGCAGCAAACCAGATCTCCTCCATGAGCTGTAGATAAAGGCAGTGTTGGAGCCCATAGGTCATGTAATTCTGGTTCTTTTCAATAAACTTATGATCAGAATCATGTTGAAAAATAGAAAGTTGATGGTGCTTGCTAAAGGTTAGACTTAGTAGATAGGATGGCTTTTGAGAGAGTAGGTAGGGGATTGGATTTAAGTTATGAGGCTTTAATGATCTCTCCTATCTTAACCAGAAAGACTCTTTTTTTCTTTTTCATTTTACCTGGTGTTACAGTATTGTTAGATTGGTAATGGGATGGAAACAACTGGATTCTACTTTGGGTGGATTTATGCTAGTCAGCTTGGTCTGCCATGCCTTGCTACCTTCCCTACTCTGTTTATTCTGACGTGTGCAGGAAGCTAAAAGAGTATGACTTAGAGCACATAATAATAAAATCATAAAATAAAAAAAATAAAACCAATGACAATGATAGCTAATATTTAACATTTACTATGTGTCAGGCACTCTTTGAAGCTCTTTATATGAATAAACAAATTTAATTCTTTCAACAATCTGATAAAGTGGGGGTCATTATCATTCCTATTTTATAGATAAGTAAACTGAACTACAGAGATGTGATGGACAGATTCTAAGACATCCCTCAGTGATCTCTGCTTCCTGATATTTATGCCCCATGTGATCCCTTTCCTAGAGTGTGGGAGGCCTAGTGACATACTTCGAATCAACATAATATTGCAAAGGTGACGGGATCTTCCTTCTGTGATTAGGCTACATAAGATAGTGACTTCTGTCCTACCAGCAGATTCTCTTCTTTGTTGGCTTTGGTGAGGCAAGTTGCCATGTAGAGGAGGTCCGTATAACAAGGAATACAATTATTTTTCCACACAGAAGGACATTTTAGAGATACTTGGACCATTGCAATCTCAACAGTATCCCTGCAAGCACAAAGTCTATAGGTTTTTTTTTTTAATTTTGTTTTTTTTAGATTTATTTATTTTAGAGAGAAAGAAAGTGCATGGGGGGTAGGGACAGAGGGAGAGAGAGAAAGAGCATCCCAAGCAGACTCTGTGCTGAGCATGGAGCCAGATACGGGGCTTGATCCCACAACCCTGAGACCGTGACCTGAGCTGAAACCAAGAGTCAGACGCTCAACTGACTGAGCCACCCAGATGCCCTAGAAAGTCTATGGGCTTTAACTTGCCTGTGGCTGCTTAGGAACTGAGATCCTCAATCTAAAATCCCTTGAAAAACCAAAAATTTGCCAACAACCTGAGCTTGGAAGCAAACACTTCCCCAAATGAACCTTCAGATGAGACTCTGGCTCTGGCTGATGACTTGATTGCAGTCTTGGGAGAAATCCCGAGTAGAAGACCTAGCTAAGCTGGTCCAGATACCTGACCTTCAGAAACTGTGAGATAATAAATATGTGTTGTTTTAAGCTGCTAAGTTTGTGAGAATTTGTTATGCAGCCATAGATAACTAGGCAAGACATAATGTAATTTGCCCAAAGTCTTATATCAGTACGGCTACAGGCTACACAGTCCCTCTCAATGATCATCTCATATGGAAATAACCCCAAGGAGTTTGCCACATGGAACTGGATTTCCCATTTAGAACATTAAAAGTTTTCCCTGACGTTCTTAAATAGTTTTTTTTTGAAAGAGAAATTGTATTTTTAAAACTTCAGAATTCTGAAGGAGAAAGAGCCTCAGGAATTTTGTTTGTAGGATGGAGTAAAGCATCAGTCTGGACTTTTCTTTACTACTTTTATTTTGTTGTTCAGGGGCCCACTGACTTTTTGGACTTCGCATCAGTCTGTTTTCATTATACAATGATTCTAAAGGGAAGTAAGGCCAGACAGAGAGGAGTTTGTGCTAGACGATCAGCTGGGAACCATTTGTAACATCCAAATATCAGCCAGTTTCAAAGCAAGGTAGATGAATGTGGCGGGAGAGTTCTTTCTCAGAGGTGCCTGTTATAAGAGGTGGTTTGGCTTTTTTTTTTTTTTCCTTCTGCATTTAAAGATTTTAATGAGCTCTAGCTTCAAGTCTTTTTAAATTTCAGGGGGAAAACAATCAAATAAGCATGCAAATCAACAACCATTAGCATTCCTGATAGCACCTATGATCTCTCCCTCTCTGACTGCATTGTTTTAATGCCACATTAAGTGCTTGGAAGATTGTCCTGACCGCCCCCACCCCTTTCCCGAACCAGAGGCTCCTCTTCCTGCCATACTCACCACCCAAGTAAAAAAAAAATCCAACCCTCTCAGGAAGCCTTCAACTCTGGAGAGTCCCCTCTCTGATGGAAATACACAGAATGGTTTTTCCACACTGAAGCCCATGTTAAAGATTTCACTACAGTCATCCACGGAGAGAACCTCAACGGATTTCTGCAGCCACAAAGCCCCCAGGTTTTAAGTTGCTTTAGCCTTCAGGCATCATGATGGCTTTCTCAGGCACCTGTTTATTCTGTTATCCTGGATGGGCTGATGTCCCCAGGAGCAAGTGTCAGACAACCTGGGTTCCCCGAATATAGCAAATATAGCAATGAACACAGAATTGTGTTCTTGCAGGGGTTGGGGGTGTTTGTAGCTGACAGTCATGAGAAAGTGTGGTAGATTTGTCCACACGTGCTCTTCATTTTCTAGCCCTATCCTCCTCCTCCTCCCAGAGGATTCACACTCCTCTTCCTTGTCTTACTCAATATATGAGGAATTCTTCCTTGTCTTTCTCAATATATGAGGAATATACATATATTCACACACACACACACACACACACACACACACACACTCAAAGTACTTTGGATTTGAAGATGAAAGTCCTGACATAAATATCAATTGGTCATTACTCTTATATGCTGTGAAGTAGTCATGATATTTTCTTAGAGAAAAAAGCTCTACCCTGAGCTATAGATTGAGGTTTTCAGACCAGTCCTTTCTGATTTTGAGCTACAATAAAGGCTTGCTTGCTGGTGAATTTCTGAGAGCTCTTACACTTGAAGCTTTGGAAGTGAACCTTAAAGAGCTAGGAATGTCTTTTTGGCTGTATTTCTGGCCTCCTTAGACATTTTGGTTTCTACGTTTAAAATTTTAAGATGATCTAGTTCCATTTACTCTTGGCATAACTTGAGGAAAGACCAAGGTAAAAGGCTCTTGGAAAGCTTTTACAAGTCATTTTGTATGACACTCTCATCAAAGACTGGGATGAGTTAAGTGTAAATGAATCAGAAACATGTGGATGACATTTCCCTGAGCAAGCAACTGTGCTTTTAATGTGGGACCGAATGCAGTAAGTCACAGGGAATTTCCTTTTGGTTAAGCTCACATAGCAAGCTTGAACTCCAAGCCCAACTTGCCCTTTGGCTTTCTGGTATGGACGTTATAGTGTACCCGATACAGCCGAGTTCCTGTGGGCAGGAGCTCGGTACCTGTGGCCTCACCCTGTATATACAGGTGTTCACATCGGTGGAGACTTTTCTGTAAATGTTTACATCCTAGATTCTGTCGCCTTTTACCAATGACATGGAGGTTTAGGGTGACCTCTGGAGTTCAAATCCTTCCTCCTCCGTTTACTAACCTTGGTAACAGTGATGCAACTTCTCAATCCTTACGTTTTTTTTCTGTGAAATGGGGACAATAATGAAATGGGAGCTGTGACCTGGGGTTGCTTCAAGGATGACTTAAGATCAAACGTTGAACAGCATTTAGTACAATTTCTGGTGGAAAGCAAGTGTTCAGTAAATGTTAGGTATTATTGCTGATTTAAACATGGCTATAGTTTATATGTGAATAATGGACATTGTAATGATTCCTACAATGGACCTAAATGGATGATGCTGTCATCATCAGAATGTTTTAACACCTGATTTGGAAGTAATCTGAGAGCCCTTGCCAACGGGCTTATCATCCAGTGTGGTACCATTGGCACATGAGCCTCGGCTGGCTGGCCTAGAGACTGACTTCAAAGCCTGGCACCACCCACCTGCCTCTGCCTGGCTTTAGAACATTGTGGAATAACCTCAGATCTGGAAATTTCAGTTAGAGTTGATGACACCAGGCTTCAGCTCCACTTGCCGTAAAAGCCCCACGACAAGGCAACAGTGTCCATCAGCGTTCTTCAGAGAGCCTCTTTTTACAAATGTGCACAGATGGGTGGTTCTGTTGTTGACCAGTTTTGATTCAAATGCTCCATTTAGATGTGCGTTTTGTTGCAAGGCAGCCACCGGGGCCACCAACTCAGGGCCGGTCTCATGCTGGGCACTTCCTGGATTTCTTATGCTTCCCCACATAAACATGTTCTCACTGCCAGGGGTTTGGCAAAGCCAGAAAATGCTAGACAAAGGAAAACGTGGTGATTCAGGAAAGCTTCAAAGTAGGAAGGAAGCATTCATTGCTTTTTGCTGTCATCACCCCCAGCTTACCTGCCAGCTCTGTCTTTCTTGTTCTCTGGGGCTGGACTGCCTGCCTGCCTGCCTTCCAATAGCTCTTGGGTACTGAAGATCCTGGTGTGTGTGCGTGCGTGTGTGTGTGTGTGTTACACCCAAAAGCAGAGGCTGCTCTTAACATTGCAGCATGGCGGCAGTTGGTGGTCATTCAGAGCCATTGTCTGTGAATACGTCTGTTTTTGAGAAAAATTGATTCTGCAGTTCATGCTCTCTTCAGCACTAATTAAGGATGTTTACTCACTGCTTTTAAGAATCCAAAATGTTACTCTTTTGTACTCTGGCTGTTTAGGAATTATTGTCCATATCCTACTAGTTTTAATTAGTGTTCCAAGCAGACTTCTCCTTTAGCCGTTGGACTCTGAATCCGGTTTATCTTAGATGTCTCCCATTTGGTAAAGGGTGTGAGATGTATCAAGACAAGTTCTCCTTGTCCCCATCCTCTGGTCTCATGGGGTCTGACCACGGGACTCACATCAGTCAATCACAGCTCTTCTTGCCATCTCCAGATTCCTCCATATTGGACATTCATTCACAAATTAATTTTTTCATTTAACATGTATTTATTAATTTTGTGACAATGGCAGCACAAGACACTGGAGATGAAAGGAGGAAACACAGAGTCTCTTGTGAGTCAAGTGTGCTTTGACTAAGGCAGGAGCATAAACGAATTGGACTATGCTATTTGTTCAAGGGTAATAGAAGTGAGCAACAGTCCTGAGGGGGAAACAGAACTGATGACCCAGACGAGGTTCCTTCCCCTGGGGGAGATATTACAGGGAAGATGATGTTTGAGCTGAATTTTGGAGGATAAGCTGGAGTTCTTGAGGGCTTGTGGAAATTCAGGGAGGTGTGACTATGGTTGTCAGCAGTTTTAAATTTTGTCCTGGTCCTTAAAGAGAGGAGTTTCATGGGGATTCTGAAACTCTGAGGAGCAGTAGGTGACCCTCTGGTCTGTATAAGGAAGGGAAGAGAGGCCCAAAGGGAGTGTGCAGATTGGCTTTCAAGGAGTTAGAAATTCACTGAAGCAGGAATAAGCATGTCAAACAAATGGTGACCAGCAGAATGTTAAGTGGTTTGCTGATATGTACTGACCTGTGTTATGTCCTTCTCTTATTCCAGAATCTTCAGTAAAAGTCAGGCCTATGTGACTGGCACTCTAGGTAATGAAATGGTGAAGAGTGTGTGTGCCTGGGGTGGGAAATGGGAGGGTTATCAAGCTTCTCTGGGCCAGCACGGAGGCACTAGGAAGGCACAAGTTCTGCAAATCCAAGCAGAAAGTGAGCAGAGGTCCCAGGCAGACCCAAGAGCCATGTTAGGAGTCAGGCAATCGATGAGAACTGGGCAGCAGGGTGGACAGACTCAAAAGCAGATCTAAAAATTCCCATCTTCCCTGAAATACCCCAGAGGAAAGGGACCTCTGAGGGACAGGACAAGGTGGGTCCTTCTGTTACATGGCTTGGTGCTTCAGAAGGCAACCATTTGGGATTTAAAAGCTACATAGGGGATAGAGTCCCTCGAAGGTGGTGACAGAATGAACAGAAGAGGCAGGGATCAAAGATAGCAAAGGGATGCCAGCTATGCTATTAACTAACCTAGGGAATTCAGGAGGGGGGAGAGGAGTTCTTCTTTTTGAAAGGGGGGCTGGGGAATGGGAATTGAAGATAAAGTGTTATAAGATATCTAAGTGGAGAGGTCCAGCTGGCGTCTGGGACTATAAATGTGGGAGCAGGATGGGGGTCCATGAGGAAGCTCTAGATTACACAGAGGAGGCCAGGAGCCCAGGAGCCTGGAGAAAATGACAGAAGATCCAAAGGAGAAGGGAGGAGGTGATGGCAGAGACCTAGATGAACCAGCATTCAAGAGATCCTTCTAGACAGCATACTTCTGGGTCTCCTTTCTTTAAACCTTTGCTCTGTTAAAGCTCTGGACACCCTTCTTTCCTCTCTTACTCCGCAGTGCTCTCAGGTAGAGGGACTGCAGATAGGAATTACTCCTTGACCCAAGAGACAGTGAACTGCTTTTTACAGTGTCCATTCATCTTCTGTGAATCAGGAACTTTCATTAAGGAAAATATGCTTCAGACACTGAGAATTTAGCGATGTGCTTCAAATATTAGCTCTCTCTAAAAATACTCACTGTAAGTGTACTTCTTGTGCTGATGCTCTTTGATGAACCCTGCATAGGCCGCTTCCTATGCTGCCCTGTCCCGTGCTCTCCTGTGCTAATCCCCTCCATTCCACCCCACACCATTCTATTCTACTTCTATACAAGTAGCCTAAATGAGCAGGTTGTGTTCCAGAAGTAAATCTGGAAGTCAGTTGTTTAAAATTGGGATATTTTCTCATAGAGTTAATGTTATAAAAAGATGATGGGACAGGGCTTCCTGTATATGTGGCTAGAAGAGAAACCCAGGGAAGAGGGCTGATGGTTTCCTATTCAAGGCTCAGTCTTCCTACTCTACCTCCAAGCTCCCAAATACCTGCTGCCTTTAGAAGCCAGCCATTTGGATGAACTGATTAGATAAATTAGTTGGCTGGAACTTAAGGAGTGAATCAATGAATTAATCTCTTAGTTCACTCCCAGCTATAAAATCTGGTCTTAATTTTTTTTAAAAGATTTTATTTATTTATTTGACAGAGGGATCACAAGTAGGCAGAGAGGCAGGCAGAGAGAGAGGGGGAAGCAGGCTCCCCATCGAGCAGAGAGCCCGATGTGGGGCTCGATCCCAGGACCCTGAGATCATGACCTGAGCTGAAGGCAGAGGCTTTAACCCACTGAGCCACCCAGGCGCCCCTGGTCTTAATTCTTTATACCTCTCTTCAGAAAAGCCATGAACAGGAAGAATATTCCAATTTGGAGGCATTTAGGAGATAAACCAATTCACAGGTTTAATATTAAGTAGGGCTGGAGGTGGCAGGGAGAACAGTGGATCACAGAAGGACAGGGATGCCAACGATCAGTCTATACTGATTGAAGGAGTTGACGAAATTATAGCAGGTAAGGCGGTGGGTATGTGTGGAAGCCACAGTCCATGGCAGTGTTTTGATCAGAGCTGAAAGTCTCTGGCAAAAGGACCACTACATTTCACGTTAATGGGAGAAACATTAATTAATCAACTGTTAGTTGAAAACTGTGCAAGTGACAGGGAAATAATAGTTAACATAGTGGGCACAGACCTCAGCCTCTGGAGAGATTATAGTCTAACCCAACATGGGGGTAGATTCTTGGTTGGGGGAAAACAGGGTGCTTTGGGAACCCCCGGAAGGGAGCCTCTCTTATAAGCAAGAGGCAAAGGTGTGTAGGGAAGACTTCCTGAAGAATATGAATTAGCTAGATGAAGAGAGGCAAAAGAAAGTTCCAAGCTTGGGGACCAGAGGAAATGGCACAGCTAACGTGTGGCTCCGACAACAGGAAAGGACTTCATTTTGCCAGGAGCTGGAATGCAGAGAGGATAGAAGAATAAGCATTTGGCATTTTGCATTTTCTAGAATTTAGCTTCCTCGAGTGAACTAAAATAGAATAATTTAGTAGAATAATTTACTAAATCCCCACGATAATGGAGACTGCTTAACCAAACTATTTTAATAGCAAACTGGTATTAAAATTAGTTCTCAGAAAAGAAACCCATTTACTTACTGCTGCCAATTGGATTTTCTCTAACTTGAACCTTGCATTGGAGCTGGGAAGTTCTTTTGTTGTTGAAATTATGTAATTATCAACCTTTAGTAAGCATGCTAAGAGAATTAACTTTTGATATCAAAGAGATCCTAAAACCAGAGACAAAAATTACAAGAGGCCAAAGAGGATATTTTCGTGCTTTCCTCATTATTTGTTTAAAAGTAGCAAAATGGTATATTTTTCCTCCTTAAATGATCAGGCAAACATTTTCTCTAGGGAAATCCTTGAGCCAAACAGGGTTGTTTCAGTTTCCTTTACCTCCGTCTTAAACATCCAATCCTTTCTCTCCCCTTACCTGCTTTGGCACGGTTCTAAAGACTGGAGTCCCGGTGGGTAACAGACACAGAAATGAACTGAGCCCTCAGGAGACAATTTCACTACCACTTGGTTCTTAAGTATATCAGGGAGGAAGGCGGTTGTCAGCACATTCACATTTAGATGAGGATCAAAATGCAACTTCTGTTAACGTTTCAGAGGATTCTTTGTTGTTAATCACTTATATTTCTAAGTTGATATAATATTCTCGATCAGAAATGGCTACATTTTCATGTAATGTGTGAGGGCCATTTTCTCTCTATTAGGAAGAGGATGGAGCGTTTCAGAAGAGAAACTGGTGCCAAGGAGGAGTTGAGTAACGTCATGGTCTAACATTTAGGTATTATACCAGAATTTGTTTTTCATTCAAGTTGTGTGTGCAGGCCTGAAGCCAATTTAATAGTCATTTCTAAAAGATTTTTAAAAACAGGAATTGGAATTTTTGAATGACAGAACTTTAAAGGAAAAGTGCAGAGTTTTAAGATCTAGTCCATTTATTAATATGATTCATCATGAGTCATGTACTGTTTTGTCTCTCCATTTTCTTATGTAGCTAAGTGGCCATAATGCCACCTGTTCTTTTTGCCACGGTTTCAGTGGGCTATGAAGTACTCGCAGCCCCTTGGGAATTGCAGCGAACCTTTACTGGGGATGTACCACGTGCCCAGCACTGTCAGTGCCGAGACTGCCCGATAATTCTGTAAGGCAGGAATATAGTAATATGCCCTTTTTACACAGGTGGGAAACCGAGGCTTAGAGAGTTTGCATGAAGAGCTTACAGTTGTATCATTGGTAAGAAGAGGAGCCTCGATCTGACCAGAATGAACTGATTTAAAAAATTAGAGTTTCTGAGTCTGTGTTCTTAAGTTCTGTGTACTGCCTTCCTCAACAACCCATACCATGTAGCATTTTCATGCACTGGTCTGGGAATGTGTGTTCCCTAATGTGAACTTGATCAAGTAAGTAAGGAATTCACCCTGATTAAATATCGATAAGGCGGTTTATTGACTTCTTGGTAGTGATTTCTCAGAGAAATGGATTCCTGAATGGAATCACTCATGTAGATGGATACACTTGTCAGTTATGCCAAATACAATAACACTGCCTTAATTATTACCCCACTTCACTCACGTTCCTATAAAATGGAAGTCTCCCTTTCCAACTACCCTTTAGAGAAGTCTTTATGAAACATTAGGGTCATATTCATGATAATTATTCAACATTACTTTGCCAAAGAAGCTTTGTTTTGAAGCTGATGAGTGAGAAATGAATCATTAAGAACACAAGACAAATTTCTATAATAAATGAGAGTTCTCAGCATTTATTTTTCAGTTAAAAAAACTGTTTCTGGATTCAAGGTGAATTGAAAACTAGAAGTCCTTTTAAAAATGTAGCTAAAACCCTTCTTTAAAATAAATAAACTTTATTGAGGCATACTGGACATGCAATAAAATGCAGCCAACTTAAATGAGTTTTTGCAATCATGTACAATCGTGTAATCACCACTGTAATTAAGACGTAAACATTTCCATTGCTCACTTCCCAGTCAACACCCTGCCCTCTCCCCAGGCTATCACTGATCTGCTTTTTGTCATTACAGATTAATTTTCCTTTTCTGGAATTTTTTATAAATCGAGTCATACAATGGTACTAAATTGTGTTTGGGGTTCATCTTTCACTTATCATGTTTTCAAAATTCATCCATCTTCTTGCACATTTGAGTTGTTTGTCTCTTTTTACTGCTGAGTAATACTCCATTATATAGATGTATATACCACAATTTATATGTAAATTCACCTGTAAATGACCATTTAGATTATTTTTAGTTTAGCTTTTATGAATAAAGCTGGCATGAACATTCATGTACAAGTCCTTGGTTTTTTTTCCCCCCAAATATGTTTATTTTATTTTTTCAGTGTTACAAGATTCATTGTTTATGCACCACACCCAGTGCTCCATGCAGTATGTGCCCTCCTCAATACCCACCACCAGGCTCACCCAACCCCCCACCCCCTCCCCTCCAAAACCCTCATTCTGTTGCTCAGAGTTCACAGTCTCTCATGGTTCATCTCCCCCTCTGATTTCCCCCCATTCCCCCTTCCCTTCCTTCTCACAATGCCCTCCATTCTTGTTTTCTTTTCTCTTAAATGTTGAGGAGTGAGACTGTTGGTCATTTATGTTTAACTTTATATGTTATGTTTAACTTTATATGTTTTCCTAAGTGGTTATACCATTTTGCATTCCTATCTGCAATGTATATGAATTCCAGTCACTCTATACCTTTGCTAACATTTGCTATTGTCAAAATCACTGTCTTGTAAAAATGTATAATTTTTGAAATCTTGCCATTTGCAATGACATGGATGGAACTAGGGAGTATTATGCTAAGTGAAATAAGTCAATCAGAGAAAGACAATTATCATATGATCTCACTGATATGAGGAATTTGAGAACAAGACAGAGGATCATAGGGGAAGGGATGGAAAAATGAAATAAGATGAAACCAGAGAGGAAGACAAACTATAAGAGACTCTTAATCTCAGGAAATAAACAGAGGGTTGCTTGTTGGGGTGGGCAGGAGGGATGGGGGTGGCTAGGGGATGGACATTGGGAGGATATGTGCTATGGTGAGCGCTGTGAATTGTGTAAAACTGATGAATCACAGACCTGTACCCCTGAAACAAATAATACATTATATGTTAATTTAAAAAATGTATGTCTTTATTTCTTAAAAGCAGGTAAATCACAACCTGTTCAGAAAGCTAACTTTAAAAACCAAATTTTGTTTATATTGGAAAGGTCAGCAACTTCATTCTGTGGGAGTCAGGGCTGGGAGGAAAACACTTTGCTTCTGAGTCTCTGGACCTGAGCTGTTGACAACATTAACTGGAGTCCCCTGGCTTAAAATCTCTGGAAAAAATCTCCCTGGTGGTAGAGGGAAGGTGATTTCTTTAAGTTTATTTATTTATTTGACAGAGAGAGAGAGAGAGATCACAATTAGGCAGAGAGGCAGGCAGAGAGAGAGGGGGAAGCAGGCTCCCCGCTGAGCAGAGGGCCCTATGTGGGGCTCGATCCCAGGACCCTGAGATCATGACCTGAGCTGAAAGCAGAGGCTTTAACCCACTGAGCCACCTAGGCACCCCGAGGGAAGGTGATTTCTTATCCCCTCAAAGGCATTACAGAGATACACTAATGACCTGAAGGATGGTTGTTTCCTCATACCCAGGATTAACGTTGTGTTTCAGAGAGTCACTGTGGGTTAGCACTATCTCCCAAACTTAAACTTGTCTTGGGGAGACCGTCTGTTTATTCTTCTGGGTATACATGATGCAGGGCACAGAGTGGATGTCCAATAAGCCTTTATTGTTGATTATGCACTTTTTAAAAAAATTAATTTTATTTTTTCAGTGTTACAAGATTTATTGTTCATGTACCATACCCAGTGCTCCATGCAATATGTGCCCTCCTCAATCCCCACCACCAGGCTCAGCCAACCCCCCACCTCCCTTCCCTCCAAAACCCTCAGTTTGTTGCTCAGAGTCCACAGTCTCTCTTGGTTCATCTCCCCCTCTGATTTCCCCCAATTCACCCTTCCTTTCCTTCTCCCAATGTCCTCCATGTTTTTCCTTATGCTCCACAAGTAAGTGAAACCATATGATAATTGACTCTCTCTGCTTGACTTATTTCATCAGCATAATCTCTTCCAGTCCCATCCATATTGATACAAAAGTTGAGTATTCATCCTTTCTGATGGAGGCATAATATTCCATTATATATATGGACCATATCTTCTTTATCCATGGGTCTGTTGAAGGGCGTCTTGGCTCTTTCCACAGTTTGGTGATTGTGAACATTGCTGCTATGAACATTGGGGTATATGTGGCCCTTCTTGCACTACATGTGTATCTTTGGGACAAATACTCAGTAGTGCAATTGCAGGGTCATAGGGTAGCTTTATTTTTAATTTCTTGAGGAATCTCCACACTGTTTTCCAAAGTGGCTACACCAGCTTGCATTCCCACAAGTGTAAGAGGGTTCCTCTTTC
>CM053605.1:48472917-48487761 GCA_028646535.1 Procyon lotor
GCCCACTCTCACCACTCTTGTTCAACATAGTACTAGAAGTCCTAGCAACAGCAATCAGACAACAAGAAGAAATAAAAGTTACTCAAATTGGCAAAGAAGAAGTCAAACCCTCTCTCTTCACTTGTGCACTTTTCATGAGAGTCTTGGATGAGTAAAGAATCACAGTGGCAGTGGCAGGCCTCCCAGTCACCGTAATAAACATGACATGACCAGAGTCCTGTCCTATCTTATCATTAGGGTACCGTTGAGTACTTTGCTATGAAGAAAAATGGTGCCAACTTTTGGAATGTGAAGGGTAAAATGTAGAGGTGTTTACTTTTGACTTGACGGAAAACTTGATAGTTAAGCTGATAGTGCTTACAATAGACACACAATAGACACAATGAATTATGGTTTTTATGAAGTAATGTTCATCTCAGAATCTACTCTGTTTGCCGCTGGGGCAGATAATGGGGACACAAAGATGAAAGTGAACCCTCCCTTCCCCTCAGTGGAGAAAATAAATAGACCACTATACAATTGAGTGTGTATATGCACAGTAGGGCTAAGTACAGGGTTTCCTGAGATACAAAAGATGTTCACCTATCACAAGTTCAAATCCATTCCACAAATATTTGTGTAGCTGGTATAGACCAGGCTATGAACTTCTTGGAGCCACTGACCCTCATAGAACTTCTAGTCTAGTGGGAAGATGGGCGGAAAGCCAGTGAAACAAGTGAAGCAACTGGAGACTGTCACAGAGAAGGGAGGGAGCACACGGTGAAGGGATAGGAAGGACTTGAAGAATGATGGGGCTCAGGAAGGGCTCTGATAGGAGGGAAGTGAGGGGACATGGGTCCCAGGTGAAAGCAGAAGCAATGCATTCAGAATCCAGTTGGAGAGTAGGGCGCACCAGGAATGGGAAGACACCTAGGACCAGAGATAAAAGGTGCTTGTCATCACACATGAGGTGTTCTCTGTTCTGGAGGAACAGGAGCCAAACCAGAGGTGGTAGAGGGTGGGGGTCGATGCAAGCTTGCCGTGCAGGGTTTCAACTCAGGCTTTTAAAGAGGGGGAAGGGCAACTGGGTGGCTCACTTGGTTAAGCATCGACCTTTGGCTGGAGTACTGGGATGGAGCCCCCATATTAGGCTCCCTGCTCAGCGGGGAGTCTGCTTCTTCCTCTCCCTCTGCCCGCCCTCCCTCTTTGTATGCATGCACATGTGTTGTCTCTCAAAGTCTTAAAAAGAAAATAAAGAGGGAGAGTTATATGTATACTTAGGGCTGGAACTGAGTATGCATCAGCTGAAGATAATAGTCCTACCAGCATGCTTCAGCCTTAAATGCATCCAAAATACATCCTAACATGTTAATACTTACACATTTTAGCCAGCAAACTTATCATTTTACTTGGAGTCTTTAAGTAAAGCCTCTCTTCTCCCGTATCACATAGGTTAACGTTGCCCCAACACTATTTTCCATGACTACAACTAGCCAGTGCTACCTGGGATCCTCCAACACCAGCTTGAGTGTCCTGGAGAGATTGTGAGGAGAGAGTCTTCTTTACAGAAAAGGCTCCAGAGAACTTGATCGAGATGGCCTTGAACCCAGAGCTCTGGCCATTCTTCTCCTAACATTTCTCATAGGCAAATTTTCTCCAGTGGGAGTCCTATTCAAATAGCTCGGAATCTGGATTTTTTAAATTGTTGTTGGTTTTACTCTCTTATTTTGAATTAAGCTGTGTTTTTCACAACTGGATAACTTTTCAGAACTCCTCCTATTTCCAAAACTCCAGGTATTTTGTTTATTTTTGTGCCCAGGACATACGATGGTGCCTGGAACAGAGTGGGCACGTAAGGATTATATCTTAGGTGAATGAATGAGAACATCGACAGTGAGCAGATACTACAAAATTTAGTCTGATTTTGCTTTCTTACTGATCCACACCATCACCTTTACCCCCATCTGCCCTGCCTCCCAATGTGAGTTCTAGACCGCAGTAAAACAACCCTTGAAAATTCTATTATTGATTCTGAAATCTGTTAGTCCCTGCCCTTCCTGGCTGCTTTTTCAGAAAGAATGGACTATTTGGAGGGAAATGCTCCCTGCTTTTTAAGACCGATATTTGATTGCTTCTGGGCAGAATAAAAATTCTTCCTGTGCCTTCTCTCCTAATTTTTAACTCATATGATGAAAAAGTATTGGCTTTATTTATAATGTACTACTAATCTTGTATCACTTTATGGCCATCAATTCTCCCCACCTCCCGGTGGACGGTGCACTGTAGATTTATCTAACCCGCTGGCAGGCAGGTGAAACTTTCCCATTTGCGTGAGCCAGGAGATCTGCCCTCTGAAAAAGTGTTTGTTAATGAAAGAAAGGCAAATTACATTTCCTATATCAAAAGTGTCATTGTCCTTACTCAAAGAAGCTGCTGTAGCCACTGGCTAGAGAGTGGCGTTGGGAACAGCTGTGCCCAGAACGGTTGGAGGGCAAAGAACACATGCTTTACATGTTCCTTTAGCCTGTTTGGAAATCAAATTGGAGAGGACACATCAGGATTTGTACAGTGTTTCTTCAAACCTTGGGCAAAAGTCTCAAGTAGGCCCTTGAGAAGGTGCTGGTAAGCCAGCTGGTTCTGTGAGGCTACCGACTAACCCTGTTATGAATGTGGGATGGTGACTGACAGCCACTCCACGAAGGGCAGCGTGGGAAGAAGAGGCCGGGACCGGGAACAGGCCGCAGGGGTTTGGAGTCCTGGTTTAAGTGGTTCTGCGACCTTGGGAAAACCTCTTGACTCTTTTGCGTCTAGCTTCCTCTTGGGCAAAATGCATCTTCCTGGCCTGTGTCAGGGAGCCACTGTGAAGACCTGAGCGAATGTGTGATGGCACTTCGATGGGACAAGGCACTGTATAAATGCAGTGCAGCATTCTGGAATGTGTAGAATTTTTGGTGGGCGAGGCAAATTAAGGTGATAATTCTGAGAACATCTCTTGTCTGGGACCCTGGTACTCCACTCCTGGTGTCGATTAGGTCCCAAACTAGTGACTAGGAAGGAAGAGCAAGTTTCTCACATGGAAACAGGATAGTGTTCACCTTTTCTGGTCCAAAATCACCAGCTAAAAAGGACTTCATCTGGATGCTGTCTCTACCTCTTTTAGGGTGACCACACACCCAGTTTATACCCGCCATATCCCTTTTATCCTGAATGGTGTCCCAATTCAGATGATAAATATGATCAGTCTACTTACCAGGCACTTGATTAGGAAGTTGTATGGTAAATGCTGAAGAACTTGAATGTCACAGGGTTTCCAAAATCCTGAGGCCTATCAGACACCCCTCTTCTGGACCAGGAATCAGCTTTTAGCTTTGTCTTTTCTCTGCTGTTTGGTGACTCACTGTTCGCAATCAGCAGTTCTTCGTTCTTTTGTTTTGTAGTCTTCTTGCTCAGGGAAGCTGGAAGGAGAGTCTGTTTTCTGAGACCCTCTGTTCAAGGGCAGACATGTAATTACATGGTCAAAGGACCATGTAATTTAATAAAGTGTACATAGATTTAGAACAGGCAGGATATGTAGCTCTGCATCCCCCAAGATGTCCACATCCGAATCCCTGGAGCCTGTGAACATGGTACCTTACCTGGCAAAAGGAATTGAGGTTGCAGATGGAATTAAGGTTGATAATCAGCTGACTTTAAAATAGAGACTTTATCTTGAATTATTTGGGTGGATGTCATGTCATCACAAGAGTCCACACAAGTGGAAGCATAAGGCAGGAGAGGTCACCAGAGTGATGTGGTATCAGGAGTCATCTTGCTGTTACTGCCTTTGAAGATAGAGAAAGGGGGCCATGAGCCAAGGAATGTAGGAAGTCTCTAGAAGCTGGAAAAGGCAAGGGAATAGGTTATCCGCTAAAACCTCCAGAAAGGAATGCAGCCTGTCGACACATTGGTTTTAGCCCAGGGAGACCTGTGTGGGACTTCTAACCTATTAACTGTAAGATACTCAATCTGTGTTATTTTAAGCCACTAAGTTTGTCTTACCAGAAATACTAGAAAGCTAAAAATAATGATGGAAATAATCATAATAGAAAACTAATACAACACTCATCAATCAACAAGCACCTATTTATTGAATGTTTGTCATGGGTCCAGTACTGATGTTGTGGGGAAGTCCCGGGGAAGGAGAATACACAAAGCCTGCCCTCAAGAAGCACACTGAAACTAATGTATGTGGAACATTCAGAAAGCAGTTAACGAAGGTTCTAATTAAGCACTGAGTATACTGAGCAAAATAATTTGAAAAAAAGATTGCAGGAGTCTCCATGAGCAAGAAGGTCATGGGTGAGAATGATGGGAGACTTTGAGAGTTTCTAACTGATAATGATCTCAGACTCCCGAGGAACTTATTAATCAATGGACTTAATTGCTATGTATGCAGTTCTATATGGCACACAATAAGTGTTGGAATTCTTCTAGGCATAGACCCTTTTCTCACTCTACATTATCTTCTTGACTGATTTTGTCCATATAACACACACATGCTGTAATGGGTTGAATTGTGGCCCCAAATACATATGTCTACATTCTCACCCTGGGAACCTATGAATGTGACCTCAATTGGAAGAATGGTCCTTTGGATGTAATTGCATCAAAGATCTTGTGATGAGACCATCTGGATTTTCTAGTCCAAATATAATGACAAGTGTTCCATAAGAAACTCAGAGGCAGAAGAGAAGACACACAGAAGAGGAGAAGGTGATGTGAAGACAGTCAGAGATCAGAGTGATGTGGTCACAAGCCAAGGAACACCAAGGATTGCCAGCAGCCACCAGAAGTGGGAGAGGCAAGGAAGGATTCTTTCTAGAGTCTTCCAAGGGAACATGGCCCTGCTGACACCTTGATTTCATACTTCTGGCTTTAAAAACTTTCTAGAGAGAATACACTTTTGTTTTAAGCACCACATTTGTGGTAATTTGTGATGGCATTACTAGGAAACTAATACACAGGGCTTCAGTGGCCAACCCCACATAGATGTCTCAGACATGGTGTCTCTAGCTCAGAGAGCTCTGCGAGCTACAGCTTGTTTATTCAGCTGCCTACCTGACATCTTCAGATGTTTTAGAGCCACTTTATTATTTTTGTAATTGAAATTCAATTAGCCATCATTAGTTTCAGAAATAAAGTTCACTGATTTATCAGTTGCACATAACACCCAGTGCTCATCACAACACATGCCCTCCTTGAAGTCCATCATCCTGTTACCCCACTCCCCTCCCTGCCTCCCTTTTCACAACTCTCAGGTTGTTTCCCTGAGCCAAGAGTCTCTCATGATTTATCTCCCTCTCTGATTTCTTCCCATTCAGATTTCCCTCCCTTCCCCTATGATCCTCTATGCTATTCCTTATGTTCCTTCTATGGCTGTTTAAATCCATCATGTCCCAAACTCTTCCCTGTGCCCAAGCCTAGTCCTTTTCCAGTTTCCCTGGGACACTAATGATACCACCATCCATTCAGTTGGTCACCCCAGAAGCTTGGGAGTCATTCTCAATACCACTCTTTCCTGCATCTTCAATGCCCAATCACTATTGAATTTACTCTCAAATATTTCTCTATTCTGTCTACTTCCCCCTGTATTTCCACCATCACCACCCTTTTCTTTTTTCTTTCACTGCCTTTTGCCTGAACTACTGCAACTGCCCTACACTCAGCTCCCCACAGAGATGGGTCTTGGCCATCCAATCTCTTTTGTACCCTGCAGCCATTGTGATACTTTCAGAATGCAGCCTTGATTGTGTTAGCCTTGGCTTAATCCTTCAGTGATTCCCAATGCTTGTATGATTAACACAAAACTCATATGGACAAAAAGAAAAAAAGAAAAAACAACTCATATGGACTGAGGATGGCTGGGAGGTCCACCCGCATCCTGCATGAGGCTTCTCTTGGGGGCCTTCCCCCTTAGCCCACCCTGCTCTACCTACCTCTGGCCTCAGCACATCGGCATATGCTGCTCTGCCTATTAGGACCCTTCTTTCCTGGATAACTCTGACTTGGGCTTCTGAGCCTTTTCTCAGAGAAGTTGTCTCTGACTCCCCAAACCAGGCAGAAGCCTTCTGCTTCTCAGGCTTTCATAGTATTCTGTCTCTCTCCCTCAAAGGTCTTGTCTGTATTGCAATTTTCCATTTTTGTTATTTTCTTAATGGATGTACTCCCTTGGTAGACTATAGGCTCCACTGAGAATAGAGAAATTGTGTCCCAGAGCCTAGCACCATGCCCAGTAGATGCTTCATAATATTTCTTGCATGAATGGATCTATGAAATAAGTAGTATATTAATGTTACCCATATTCTGAGAAGTCTGTTGTCATTGGAGGGTTGTAGTGAAGGGGGCTAAAACTGTGGTCACCGGGCATACATGGGAAGAGGGAGAGTGCTCTCCCACCTTTTCTGGGGGATGATTTTCAACCATTCAGGGTCTCACCAGCATCATCTAATTTGCTGGAATATTACAAACTGTCTCTCAGACCTGGTTTTGGAAGAATAAGTGCATAAAGTCTATTTTCAGGAGGCATATGAGTCAGTTAAGTTTTTATTTCCCAAGTGCTGTGCCAGCTTGTTGTGATTTCAGCAGGATGCAACAGGTGCACATATTTTTAGCTTTTATGACAAGTATTGTATACTTATCCTCAGGAGTCCTCGGCTTGAAGGATGCCAGGTGGGGAAGAGCTTACCCACAGCAGTGTGCTGGTTTGGAGGATAGTAAAACTAGCAGCAGAAACACCTCTCCCCACCCCCAAAACAAAGACCAAAAAACTCTTTACCCTTAAAAGGCAGAAAGATTAAGCTTTGGCTTATGAAAAAGGGGCTCGGTTTTAGGAAAAAGAGTTTGCTTTTCAAAACCCAGACCATGATAATGGTGAAATTAGTATGAAAACAATGGATCATTGCCTGAAAACAAGACACCAGCCCCTTAAACATGCTTTGCTGCTCCTCCAACTCTCTAGGGAACTTTTCCCTAGTCAGGTGAAGGTCTTAAAGAGTACTTTAATTAACTTGTATCAAGGAGGCTGTATATAAGAAAGAACTGTGTAAAGATTTCTTTAATTAGTGAATTTTATCAGGTCTTTCCCAATGTCTATCGGTAAAGTAGTTGGTGGGCTGCCTGGGTCCTTGGTGGTCTCTTCAGTCAATAAGCTATTCATGACTCCAGCAAGTAGCTAGGTTTTTAAACCAATGGGAATTTGGTGGACAATTTCCATTTGCTACCTTTAGCTACAAAGCTAGAATCTATAAACTGTTCTCTTTCCGAGAAACAAAGTGCTGAGGTGAGCAAGCAGCCAGCATGGTCTGTAGCAGACGCTTTAATTGAAGAAGCAGAGCACATATTGACCCTTAAATGTAACTAAAGAGGGGTTTCAGGTTATGTTTGGCAGGGTGAGGGGGTGGAGGGGAGGGTAGAACACCATAGTGCCCAACGAGTAACAGTTGTTAATTAAGAAAACTTTTTTTTTTTGGACTTATTTTGAAGAGTCACATGCATTCCATTGTCTTTCCAGAATGGCAATAAAGCCTAGAGAAAGAACGCTCTCCCTCAGTAAATCAAAAGTTAGCAGACAAAAGGTCAAAATGCCCAAAGCCACAAGAACATTAACACTTTAGATAGAAAGATTCCCGGAGAAACAAATGCTCCCCACTCACTTTGGAGAAAGCAGACGCCTTATCTTTGTGAGTTTACAAAACGGAGCCAAACTGTACCTGTAGCCATTTTAACTGAATCGGGGCCTGGATCTTTGAGCAGCCCACAGTCATTAAAGCTCTCAGAAAGCCTCCCAGGAGCCAATGTGCTTGCTTAAGTAGATGCTGTAAAAGGTCCCAGAGATTTACAAGGGACCGCTCTACGCTAAACCAGGCACCATCTGATAAACAAGCAATTTTAGCTGCAGGCTAAATGATGCTCTTTGAGGCTTTGATTTACAATGCTGAAGATGATATATTTGTAGTTTGGGGATAGGTTCTGCGAGGGGCTTGCTGTGATTACTCACCCATGAGCAGAATTCAGGGCTCAAGTCTTCGACTTGGAGGTCAGAAAATTACCAGTGGAATGAAAGGGGGTTGATAAGGTTTATTGAGATGCTAACTAGATATATATTATATGTAAAAAAAAAGCTTAATAAGCCAGTGGTTTTGAACACTTCTTAAGCTTTCTGGGGACCACAGGTTTTGCTCGTTTGGCTTAAGTCCCAAAGATATGAAAATAATTTGCAAAATTGATCTGGTGGTCTAATTTGACTTTCATTACATTTAAAAAGCAAATACAGGCTTAGTTTATTATTGTTGACATTTAAAAATAAGAAAAATGTCCAATTTAGCGTTTTTGTAATTGCTGGAAAGCTAAGGAATCTGAAGGCGCCTCTGAGGCAAATCAGATCACCTTCAAGAGCACTGAGGAATCGACGGAGACCCCTGGAACCTGAGTTAAGAACTGAGAGAGTGCTTTTAAAACTCTGGGCGCCAAGAAATGATTTGGCAAAGTCTTTTGCCCAGAAATTTTATATTTAGTAAAAAGTGTGTGTCCACTGATGTAGGTACACGACTAGTACAAAGATAAATAAAATATCGCCTCGACTGAGAAAACCACAGATGATTTCAGTAAAATGGGAGAAGTGTGAAGAAGGAGAGCGGCGGGGGGGGGGAGGGCACAGAGGAGAGGAGCTAACGCGCGGGACGCGAAGGGGGTTTAGCTACAGACGGACCCACAAGCGAGCACACGGAAGACGGAAGACGACGGCAGGAGGCACTTCCAGCACCACTGGTGTTCTCGCCCGCAGCACGTTCAGCTATGCAGCTGTGGCCAAATGTTCTTGACTGAGAAGTCCTCAGAGCCCTGGAGTTCGGGTTCAGGCGATACGAGGCAGATTCAGAAACCGCAAGACAACTTAGGAGCAAAGGCGTCCGTGTGGCACATTACCCGTAAGGCGGGAGGATACAGCTCCGAGGTCACGGCTGGCTGTAGGCTAGGACGTTGGCGCCAACCTTGGCGTTTTGGTCTGTCCTTTCCTCGGTGGGGGCAGGGAACACAGCCCTCTCTGCGGGCTGTGGCGTGCATGCCAGGCACTTGGAATGGCATATGTTTTTTTTCTCCATGCAGCTTGTATTTTTAGAAAGGCCAAAGCCCTAAGCCGTGGGATTCTGATGATGCAGTGGAGTATGATGGAACAGCCTTTCGGGGAGATGGGAAGGAACCGGGTTAGGTCTCTCTGCCAATCAGCTTTCAGCGACACTGTTTCCTTAGGGGATAACACACCCTGGCAGGGCTTAAAGGCTGGTAATAATGACTAACATTTATTGAGTGCTTACTATGTGCCAGGCACTATTCAAAGGGTTTGATGTATATTAGGTCATTTAATCTTCAAAACAGCCCCCTGAGGTAGGTACTTTGTAAACTAGATTTCACCTATGAGGAAATTGTTAAACTTGCTCATGGTCACGTGGTTGATAGGTCACACTCAGCTGCTCCCAGAACAGTGAATGCAACAGCAAATTTTGTAGGCAAGGAGTGCTAGATTGGAAATCTAGGGCATCCCTGCCCCTGACTCCCCAGCCATGGAATCCTTTAGCTTAGCGTTTCAAGTTGGCGTTCCGAAACCCCTCCTTTGAGGTCATCCCTCACCACGAATGACCAAATCACTTCTCTAAACCTCAGTTTCATGGTCTGGGGGAAAAAATGCCCTCCTCCTTCTCCCTCTAAAATAATTGGAACATCAGCTTATAATGCCTGTAAAACACTTAAGACTATGCAAATGAAGGATATTACAGAGACACAAGGTGACGGTATTTTATAGCGGACCATTAAGACGGATCATTGTGAAGATAGTGGGTTACACCGAGTCCCATCCTTTTACCAGCTCCCTCCCTGAAATCCAGTGTGGAATTGTATATGCTTTTAAAATCTACCCAGGCTAATTGTCTTTATGAACACAGACCTCTGCACAAGCTTGACTGGATCTAATAAATTCCCCTGGCCAAAATATTTTTCAAGTATTACAGTGTAATTCACGTTATCATGTCCAGTCTCGGCCTAATAATGTACAACTCCCAGGAGCCAAGTATATTTCATGAAGCTTACAATTACTTTTATAAAAGTTGCAGTAAAGTATAATGATTTTTAATGGCATCAATGATACCATTGTATATATCGGTTTCAGTTTTGAAGTAGACTTAAGTTCAAAGACCCAAGGGGACCATTCTCCTCTCGATGCACTTGTGTTACTCCCATTAATGCTAATGGGACAGACAAATGCTGCTCTGGAGGAGAATATATCTACCCTTAGGAAGGTAACAGGTTTTAATTAGTAATGCTTTGAATCATACAAAAGCAGCTCACCCTCTGTAAACAGCAAGAGCTCTCAGGGATGTAAGCAGGGATCACAGCCCGGGTTACTCAAGGAATCTTCACATCTAAGTTTTTTTGTTTGTTTGTTTTTAAAGATTATTTATTTATTTGACGGAGAGGGAGAGAGGGAACACAAACAAGGGGAGTGGGAGAGGGAGAAGCAGGCTTCCGGCCCAGTAGGGAGCTCGATGCGGGGCTCAATCCCAGGACTCTGGGATCATGAACCAAGTTGAAGGCAGATGCTTAATGACTGAGCCACCCAGGTGCCCCCACATCTAAGTTGTGTCAATGGTTAAGACACAAGGCTCTCGTCAACTGCGAATGAGAAAAAAAAGCCTCAAAATGGGGGAGCTCAGACCTAAAGCAGTATTTATGAAATGTCTGAGTGCCCGACAGTCAAGTAGATCCCTGCAGGGGGGTTCTAACGATGGCTGTAGCTTTGAAAAGGAAGTTCAATTAATCTGGTACTCTGGAAGCCAAGGCCTGATGGAGTGGAGTCTGCCTCTACCTGATGGCAAGATTGCAACATAAAAAGAGCAGGTCAAGGGAGCTTCACCCAGCCGGAGAGCCCCATGGTGGTTTCAGGCTGGAGCTTGGGCGGCAAAGCACTTTCTCAGGACGGGGTTCTTAGGCAGAAAGGACAGACACTGGGTGGAGGAAGGAAATGGAAAGGACTTGGCATATTGGTACGTTGGCTGCTCCACACCACTGTCTAGACAGGTGTCTCAAACATGGCCTTCAGAGTGAGGAGGCCAGAAGGTCAGTTTCTCTCTCTGTACATATCTCTAGCTTGCTTTCAAGAAACATGCACAGTTTAAAAAAATGTTAAATTGGGGAGGGGGCATGGGTGGTTCAGTCAGTTGAGAATCCGACTCTTAATCTTGGCTCAGGTCTTGATCTCAGGGTTGTGAGTTTAAGCCCCATGTTAGGCTCCACACTGGGCATGGATCCTACTTAAAAAAATTTTTTTTTAATTAAAATATATCTGACATATAGCATTGTGTAAATTTAAGGTGCACAATACGTTGGTTAGATATTTATATGTTGCAGTTGCCATTGTGGCAATAATTACTACCTCTATCACATCACATAATTATCATTTCTTTTTAGTGGTTGGAATAATTAAGATTTAAAAAAATAAATACAAACACATGTAATTTAAAAAAAGAAGACTATATATGAAAGTACGGTTTTTAGGCATGACTATTCACCCTAGATATTATACCCCAAACTTCAGTTAGAATGTTTAAAATCTAGTATGTTCAACCCAGAACTTTTGGACGTAAATCTGTCAGGAACTGAGATAAATTTATATTCATCATCTGTCTTTGGTTGGCTAAGGTGAGGCCCAAATGATCATAGATTTTGTGTTAACATGGATCAATCTGATTTTATCTCTGAACAAGCAGACTAAATTAGGATAACGATAATAGAAAAGTAGGTATGTGTTTTTCCTTTTTCTTAAAATTTTTAGGTATAGTGTGGTTAACGAAAAACAGTACTCTAATGACTAGAACAAGAAACAGTGTTGGAAAGACTTAGTATTTGGAGAAAACTGATTGGAATAACATTCCACGGCTTATAAGCGCAATTTTTTTTCCATATAAATATTTGGGGACTACTTTGCTTTAAGAAGACTGAAGAAATTCAATTATGGACAAGGATACTTTCTGCCATTTCGCGAAGGAAAATATAAATAAGTAGGGTAAGAGAGTGTTTCTATTTGCTCCTGTTGCTTTGTCTTCCCCTCCTGTGACTCTGAAAAAAAAAAAATCCCATTTATAGAAGTATTAAGCTTATTGTGGAAGAAATGTCATTGGCAGAGTCTCAAGCTCATGAATTCATTATCACATGTGTTCAGGCTGGAGAAGCGAGCTGTAATGTCCTTTTCTCTGAGGTGGCCCCAAAAGATGCACTCTGCTGTCAGTATGATTTCATTTAGACCCAATTTCCCCAGATCTTTGAATGTTGCCGATGACTACCTCTGTTCTCTCCACATTCCCCTCCTGACTTACTAGAGACTGTAAATGTTATTAACTTTGAAGTTTCTATTCATGTTGTTCTACAAACGGTCACCCTCCCTCTCCCATGCAATCCGGCAAAAGTTGGGGTTTTAAGTTGCATACTGGAGACAGCCCGTTAAAGTCTTTTTAAGCTTGCAACAATCCCGCTGCACAACACATCAGGAAGGCCCGAACGCAAACATCAGTCTTCTTCCTGCCCAAACAGTAGCAAACCTCTTAATGCAAACTTCTTGGCTACATTTCAGTCTGGTTATATCATTTACTCTACTTTTGATTCCCTCCCACCTCCGTTTTGCTATCTTGAAGTGTCAGGTTTTTTCCACCCTAAATGTCCTTCAGTAGCAGCTTAACAAATTCTCAAAGCAACTTGGGGACAGATCCTACAAAAACACTCTGGATTACAGAATTACAGAATTCATTCGAGAAGTGCAGGGAGAGGCTTGATTTTGGATATTTAAACAAATTCAAGGGCCTTGTAATTCCCTCACCTAAACACTAGAACCTTCAAGATTCTGGCATCCAAATTATTCTTCCATTACCATTGATTGCTCCCTGTTTTTAGCAATGTGGAACACTCCGTCAGCTCTCTGGGATCCAGAAATGCAAGCCAGGTGTAGAGCACAATAAAATGATCTTATCCGCCTCTGGACAGTTGTTACATTAGAAATAAATAAACTTCCAGTTTAGACAACTCATTCTCGTTTGGGGGATTCTGGTACAGCACCCTAGCCTGCACGCTCACTAATACAATTCATGAGAAGGCAGGGCAGGGAAAACCCTCTCATAGATTGTGCTCAGGGTGTGAGTGAAGGCAGGAGCTGGATGGGCATATGGGTGTCCGGGGCTGGGGAGGGGGGTTCAGGGCTGCAGACCCGACCAGTGAGGGTGTGTCTTCTCACACGTTGCAGACTCAGGGTTTGGAAAGGTTGAGCTGTTTGGCGTGTTCTGTCAGACATGCAGCTGGGCAGTCGGGGACTGTGTTGCACACCGTGTTGGAACGCCGTATAACTTCATGTCTTGGTCCCATCTTCTCAACTAAGTTGGGACCTTCCCAAGGGTAGTGTCTGTGTTGGCTGCTTTGATATCACCCCTAGTACCAAGCACACATCTTCTACTTGGTAGGGGCTCAGTAAGTAATGCTTTGTCGAATCACTTAAATGAATGATACACATGTAAGAACAAGAGTTAAAGAACTAGAAATACCCCAAGTACAGTGAATGTCTTTCTCACCCATTGAACTGAAAAGAAACAACTCACAAGAACCTCTATTCCAGCCTTCGTGGTATAGATGAGGTCTAAAGAGGTGAAGGGACTGGCCCAAGGTCAGCTAGTTCAGGGGCAAACCCAGCCCTATTCCCCACACTTTCTGCCTTGTAAGAACCAACGTTTGCTCTAACTGTGCTTTTATTCAGAATCTGTCCATGGGTTAGCTAGCACATGCAGGACTGGCCTACTCCGCCCTTTACATTTAAAGGGTCACACACATAATAAAACACATTTAAAGGGAGCGTCCTTTTTAATTTTTTAAGCAGGGGAAAGTGATTCTTTTTCAGAGTAGCTGTAATTTGACAAAATTAGAAGGATTCTTGAGAAAATACATTTTTGTTTTTGTTTTTTTTTTTTAATTTTGTTTTTTCAATGTTCTAAGATTCATTGTTTATGCACCACACCCAGTGCTCCAGGCAATACGTGCCCTCCTCAATACCCACCACCAGGCTCCCCCAACCCCCTCTCCCCCTCCCCTCTAAAACCCTCAGTTTGTTTCTCAGAGTCCACAGTCTCTCCTGCACAGCAAAGGAAATAGTCAACAAAACAAAGAGGCAACCCACGGAATGGGAGAAGATATTTGGAAATGACAATACAGACAAAGGGCTGATATCTAAGATCTATAAAGAACTCCTCAAAGTCAGCACCCAAAAAACAGATAATCATGTCAAAAAATGGGCAGAAGACATGAACAGACACTTCTCCAAAGAAGACTTGCAAATGGCTAACAGACACATGAAAAAATGTTCATCATCATTAGCTGTCAGGGAGATTCAAATCAAAACCACGTGGAGATACCACCTTACACCAGTTAGAATGACCAAAATCAACAAGACAGTAAACAACAAATGTTGGAGAGGATGTGGAGGAAGGGGAACCCTCTTACACTGTTGGTGGGAATGCAAGTTGGTGCAGCCACTTTGGAAAACAGTGTGGAGATTCTTCAGAAAATTAAAAATAGAGCTACCCTATGACCCTGAAATTGCACTACTGGTTATTTACTCCAAAGATACAGATGTAGTCAAGGGCTACACGCACCCCAATGTTCATAGCAGCAATGTTCACAATAGCCAAACTGTGGAAAGAGCCGAGATGCCCCTCAACAGAGAATGGATAAAAATTCATTTTTTCCTTTGGAAGATGTATTGATGAATGGGCTCTTGATTTATCTATACTCAGCTGGAAGCTG
>CM053605.1:48487861-48515927 GCA_028646535.1 Procyon lotor
AAAAAAAAAAAAAAAGAAACACAAATGCTTCCTGGCAAAGGGGTAGGTGGGATGGCGGCGGTAGTGATGGGGAGAACTAACTGGTGGGTGCTCAAACTTCTACCACCCAGTCAGGAAGAGTATATTCTGTCAGTCGAGTTTCAGGAAAATGAGATGTCCTCTGACTATGGTTTTCACACATAGAAGCCTGTCTAAATGAAATCTAATTGGGGTAAATGGTAAAGCTTTTTTTAATTTGCTTTCTCATTCCATCAGTAAACCTTGATGTTTTTTTTTTTATTTTTTTTATTGCTTTTGGCCAAAGGCCATTACAAGACTTTCTGAGCATCGAGCAGGTTCAATGTGATCTTTAGGATAAATTAATTTACTGCTATACAAATATGGTAATTCTGCTGTACAAACATTTCAAGGACTAAACTACCTAATGGGTTAAACAGGGTACCAGCTTTGATTTTAACTAGTAGGCTTATCCCTAAGATTGGCCCAACACTCTAGCAAACATGGGTTAACAGAGACCTGGGAGCTCCCAGTGGCAAAGGGATCACTTACAGCAGGGAGGGAGATTTGCTTTTCTTTCTCTTCCTGTGGACTGATCCTGTCCTGGCTGCCAGTGTATGTCAGCAAGTTCACAGGCTTTAATTCATTGTAAGCTCCGAGTTATTGCACACCAGCACACTTCCAAGAAAAGAGATGTCATAGAAATCCAAGTTACATAATGGGACACCAGTACGAATCAAATTTTGTTGTAGCAATCTGCCCCATAGTAATTAAAATGATGCTACCAAGATTCTTGGCATTTCTGTGTGACATTTCCTGAATCATTTGACATACTCTGTAGGAGGACAGCCTTCTTCACAAAGGTTTCTTTTAGGCTTTCTGTGAGTTACAGATGTCTGGTAAAAAGGACCAAGCCTGGTCCATCACTGGGGCCTTCTAAACACTTGCTTTCCCCTACCGCACCCCACCCTACCCCCCAGATAAAGTCAGCATAATGGTGTTCACCTCTGAGTGTCATTAGAGCTGAGCTGTCCTGCCCCTTAGTGTTGTGCCTTATGGTGCTCTAAGTCCAGGAGTGGCTCACGGAACCCCTACCCATGGGCACAAGCCAGTGAACACTTTGGGTTGTATTACCTTAAGAAGAAGGTCATGTTGGAGACATCTTATTTGCCTTCTCATGATGGATCCCTATGGTTAGATTCTGGGTGGTTGGGAGGACAGTGAAGTTTTATGCCCTGTCATCAACTACTCCTCTCTTTCATTCTTAGGGACAGAGGTGTAACTGAACTCCTCAAACATAGTGGCATAATATGACAACTCTTTTATTATGTTCATGAATTGTATGGGTCAGAAATTGAGAAAGGCCAAAGGGTTCTTCTCTGTTTCATAAGTCTGAGATGTCTCAAAGAACTAGGAGTGTCTTAAATGGTTACAGCTGGAATGGCTGGAGTTGGGGGTCCACTTCCAAGATGGCATTTTCAGTTACATGTCTGGCACATAGCTAAGATGGTTGAACGATCCGTCAGTTGACCTGAATATACTTACCTGGATATCTATAGGTCGCCTCTCCAATATGGTGGTCTCAGGGTGGTTGAACTTCTACCATGGTGGCTCAGGGCTCCATCATGAATATTCCAGCAAACAACATGGAAGCTATATGGCCTTTTATGATCCAGTCTCTAAGGTGACTAGCATCACTTCTGACATTCTTTATGAATCAAAACAGATGCAAGTCTTTCCCGATTCAAGGAAAGAAGACATAGATTCCATCTTTTTTTTTCCAGTGATTCATCAGTGTTATATATTGCCCAGTGTTCATTATATCACATGCCATCCTTAATGTCCACCACCCAGTTTCTCAAACCCTTACCTCTTTCCCCTCCAGCAACCCTCAGTTTCATTTCTATGTTAAGACACTTTTATGGTTTGTCTCTCTAGTTTCATCTTGTTTTATTTGTTCCTCTCTTCCCCTATGATTTTTATTTCTTAAATTCCACATATCAGTGAGATCATATAATTGTCTTTCTCTGATTAACTTATTTCACTTAGTGTAATACCCTCTAGTTCCTTCCATATCATTGCAAATGGCAAGATTTCTTTTTTTGCTGGCTGAGTAATATGCACACACACACAGACACCCCCCCCACACACACACATAAGTTGTGTGTGTATTTATATACCACATTTTCTTTATCCATTCATCTGTTGATGGACACATGGGCTCTTTCCATAGTTTGGCTACTGAGGACATTGCTGCTATGAACGTTGGGGTGCAGGTGCCTCTTTGGATCACTACATTTGTATCTTTGGGGTAAATACCTAGTAGTGCAATTGCTGGTCATAGTGCAACTCTATTTTCAGCTTTTTGAGAAACCTCCATACTGTTTTCCAAGTGGCTGCACCAGCTTGCTTTCCTACCGACAGTGTAAAAGAGTTTCCCTTTCTCCACATCCTCACCCACATCTGTTATTTCCTGACTTGTTAATTTTAGCCATTCTGACTAGTGTGAGGCGATATTTTATGATGGTTCTGATTTGTATTTCTTTGATGCCAAGTTACTTTGAGCATTTTTTCATGTGTGTGTTGGTCATTTGTATGTCTTCTTTGGAGAAATGTCTGTTCATGTCTGCTGCCCAATTCTTGATTGAGACCCCACTTTTTGATGGGAGAAATGTCATATAATTTGTAGGCATGTTTTCAAATATCCACATGAGCTTTCAAGTTGGTCTGGGAAAGCTCCCAGCACCTATGGTGACTATGGACTAAAGCAGCCCATTCATGAGCTAATCCATTTCTTTTCCAATCCTACCTAAAGTGGGACTGCCCCCTTGTACTAGTTAGGGTAAAGCCTCAACTACTGAAATAGAGACATCCCAGAACATAGTGACTCAGATAAGGTAGAAGTTTATTCTTCTCTAATATACCCAGATATACTTAGTCAGATGCAGGGTAATTAGGCAGCTCTACTATAAAAGGTCATTCAGAGATCCAAATTATTTTCTCATTTTGCTGTTTCATTTTTCTTTAGGGTGTTGTCCCTTTCCATGTTGTCAAAGGTGGCTTATCATTACCATGTTTGCATTCTAGCACAAGGGGAAGAGAAAATGGAGGGTAAACAACTTCCTTTTTTTTTTTTTTTAAGATTTTATTCATTTGATGAACAAGGAGAGAGAGAGCACAAGCAGGGGGAGGAGTAGAGGAAGAGAGAGAAGCAGACTCCCCACTGAGCAGAGAGCCCGATATGGGGCTTGATCCCAGGTCCTGGAAATCATGACCTGAGCCAAACGCAGATGCTTAACCGACTGACCACCCAGTTACCCCAAACAACGTCCTTTCAAGAAAGTGACATAGAAATTGCACACATCACTTCTATTCATGGTAGTTTTGTAGCATGGATATCCCTACCTGCAAAGGAGGCTGGGAAATGAAGTCTCTAGTTGAGTGTTTATCAGCTCTAATAAAAGCTGTGTGTACATAGGTTCTATCACTAAAAAGAAGAAAAGGAGACTGGGTAATGGGACAATTAGTGGTTTCTGCCACCAGCTTTTGAGACATCCCTGGAATATTTTCCAGGCATAGTCAAGAACGGAGGTTGGCAAACGTGTTCTGTAAAGGGGCAAAAAATTAATGTTTTAGGGCTTGGGAGCCATATGGTCTCTGTCTATATTAGTTTTCTATTGCTGCTGTAACAAATTACCACAAAGTTGGTAGCTTAAAACAACAAATTTATCTTACAGTTTGATAGGTTGGAAGCCTGACACAGGTCTCACTGGGCTAAGACCAAGGCTGCATTCCTTTCTGGAATGGCTCTAGGAAAGGGTTCATTTCATAGCTCATTGGAGTGGCTGGCAGAATTTCTTGTACATAGCCTCCTACATTTCAGAATGAGCACTGGGGGCATCCAATCCTTCTCATGTGGCCATCTCTCTCATTGGTCACAGCTAGGGAAGGATTCTCCACTTTTAAGGACTCATGTGATTAGTTTCAGTCATATACAGTCACAAGTTGTGGGTAATAGGACACAGACACTTTGGGAGCAATCATTCGACTTAACCATTGTAGGTCAAAGGGAGCCAGAGACAACATGTAAGCAAATGAGCATGGTTGTATTCTAATAAATCTTTATTTACAAAAACATGTCGTGGGTCGGATTTGGCCTGTGGGCTATAGTTTGCCAACCCTCCTTCATGAGCATGAAAATGAATTGTTGACTGAGGGCTCTTAGGCAGACAGAAATCTATTTCTACCACCCTGGCAGTTAGGTGTGCCCATTCCTCAAATGGAATTTGGCATGAAATGTGTTCTCAGGGCAGTAGTTAACTGCTTCTGTTAAATCTACCTTTACACTGAATTAAAATGACTTTTTTCAGAGTCTGATTTTTGTCCCTGAATGATGAGCACAGGAACCTTGTCTAATTCATCTTTGTACCTTTCCTAATGCTTAATGACATCAAGCCCTTAGTAGGTGCTCAGTAAATGTTCATTAAATAAAGAAAACCTCATGTAATGGTTAAGTGAGGGAGACATGTGTTGAAACACACACACAAATATTATTTATGTGTTGGGTAAATATTTTTTTTTTTCTGGGCAGACCTTCCATTTTGATAAAATTTAACCATTTTTGTTTTGTTTTACAGGTTAAGCCTGACACCTGTGATTTTCCATAAGGGTTCCTAAAGATAGGTCTTAAAAAAATTTTAAAACCAATTTTTGTTGCCCTAATGAAAATGAAAGGGCAAAGCCAGAATTACACATTAGCTAGTGAAGCCAGTAGTATGCATTTGACAGACATTTAATTTCTGCCTGCTTTTGCCAAAATAACAATGTGAGCATAAGGAAATTTGCAAATGGAAATATTTTCCTGAGTGTTATCCCAGACTTTGGACTTCAATGTGGGTTGAAAAGTGCACAGAAAGGTTTTTGACCTGCCAACCCATGAGTTCAGCTGTTGTAGGATAAACACGGAATTCTGATGACATTAACAACATCTGAGCCTGAAGTGGGCCAGGAATCCATCTCTACCTTATTTATGTGAAGTGTTCTCACACTCACAGCCTGTAGCCAAAATATAAGTTTATAGGTGTGTAAGTATTTGGGGGCTTAACTGAAGCCATTTTATATGTCAAGTCTTATAGGAACAACTCCTTTCATCCCAGATGTTCAATGAAATTAAGATACACAGAGGGCACTTTCCAAAAAGCAAGAACCAGTCTTGGGTTGGGACATGGCATGGATGCTTATTAAGTTATATAACTATGTAAGACACGGCCATAAGGATACTCCACCCATTTGAAATTGGCTCAAGTCTCTTAGGTAGATTGAAGAAAAAAAAGCCTCAATTTTTAGTACAAATGTCAAGCATTTAAAGAGCTCACTTATGCTTATGTTTCCAGTCCAAGGTGGTAGGTCTAGAATAGGTTCCCTAAGCTCTCTCCCAATCTAAGAGAATCATATGAATACTCTGCTTCCATACTCTCTGCTTCCCTAACTCCTATGAAATAAACTTCTTTCGTTCAAACTATTGTCAGTGGCACAGCCAGTGTGTTCACTGAATCATTGTACTTGCTAATAAAAAATGTTAAGATGTCAGACCAAAGTCTAGCTTTCTGGGAATGCCTTTATGCCAACATCAAAGCACTAGAATTATGTTTTGGAGCACAGCCCTACAAATAATAATAGGGTCCTTCTCATGTCATAAAAGCATTTTTAAAAAAAGATTTTATTTATTTATCTGAGAAAGAGATAGAGATAGTACACAGAAGGAGAGGAAGAAGCAGGCTCCCTCCTCAGGGGCTCAGATGTTGGGCTCAATCCCAGGACCCTGAGATCATGACCTGAGCCAAAGGCAGACACTTAACCGACTGAGCCACCCAGGCACCCCACATGTCATAAAAGCTTTTATGCTAAAATTGTCAGCCTCACTAAAGTCTATGTTTACTGTTTCTGTTCCTCTTTCGGCTTTTCTCCCTAACTTGTTATGAAAGCCAGTGTTCTTGAAAAAAAAAAAAAAAAAAAAAGCTAAAGCCCCATCTAATATGATTTACCCTTCATTAGCTACTAGCCAGCCCCTTACTCCTTCTGGGGATTTGGCATGAAATCGGTATTTTCTCTAGCATAACTCAGCCCTGTGATTTGCAGGGCATGCTAGGCAACCTGTACTAACCTCTTTCTTCCGGTGTCCCATCAACCAAAAATTCTCAAAGTATTACCTATTTGACCTGGACGTTTCAGCTGGTAATTCTTTGAGGTTCTGTGCTGGGTCTGGGTGGCCATGTTGATGTGAAAGCATCTGGCTTTGTGAAACGTCTTCCAACCATTTTCCGACCAATTTGTATTTGATGCTTTGCCTTCTTGTGGCAGGCTTCCTATGTTTATTATTTATGAATTTGGGTGATTTTTTTAAAAAAGTAAATACAAGTAAAAGAAGAGACTTATTAAATTTTTGTTTTTGTAAGTTCATTTACTGATCTGAGCTGAATTGTGTTCCCCCAAAATTCCTGTATTGAAATCCTAACTCCCAGGACCTCAGAATGTGATTGCATTTGGAGATAGGGTCCTTTGAGAGGTAATTGAGGCAAAATAAAGTCATCAGGGTGGGTCCTAATCCAATATGACTTATGTCCATAAAAGAAGAGATTAGGGTACAGACATACCCACAGAGAGAAGACCATGTGAAGACTCAAGCAGAAAATGATCAGCTGCAAGCCTAAGAAAGTCCTCAGAAAAACAGTAGGCCTACCAAAACCTTGATGTTGGACTCTAGCCTTTACAACTTGGAAGAAATAGGCACTCCTGGGTGGCTCAGTCGGTTAAGGATTTGACTCCTGATTTTGGCTCAGGTCATGATCTCAGGATCTTGAGATCAAGCCAGGTCCGGCTCCCTGCTCAGTGTAGAGTCTGCTTGGGATTCTTTCCCCTCCGCCCTCTCTCTACCCTCTCCCTCCATCTCTACTCCCCACTGCCACCCCCGATAGATAGATAGATAGATAGATAGATAGATAGATAGATAGATAGAAGGAATCTTAGAAATACATTTCTGTTGTTTAAGCCACCCAGTCTGTGTTATTTGTTATGACAGCCCTAGCAAACTAAGATATTTACTATTAATTTCATTTTTTCCAATGGACATTGATTATGCTTTTCATGTTCATACATTACATTGTAAGAGGACAGTGTGTTGTGGGTCACAAGGAAGGGAGACAATCTCATGTAGATGATCTCAAGACTTGATTTTTAAAAGCATCCAGCAGCATGACCAGAAACTTCTATCATTTTCAGGGCCATTACAATGATAATGATCTGAAATCATAACCTGAGAGATAATGTAGGATAGGCATGACTTCTCTGGGCCAAAAGTTTTATAGACTGGGTTACAAAAGACTATCCTGGGGCCACAAGTCCAAATCAGGAAGCTCAAAGACCATGTTTATAACATTTGTGCCTGGCTCATAAAGTGTTTTAAGATGAATTCTGCCACACACACAAAAAACAAATTTCCTGCTTTTCTTTAAAGTTTGGGAAGCTTTGTGGACCAGACTGAAGGACAGCTGCCCCCTTAGTTGGACGCTGCCCTCCAGAGTGCCCTCTCCCTGTTGTCACTTAATGCTCTCTGCTTTGTTTATTACTGAAGCTGCCTTGTCCAGATAATGGAAACACACAAACTATCAGCACCTAGATGATCAATTCTGAGAAGTGCTCATCAAAAAAGGTGAAAGGTCATTTCAGATGTGAAGAGTATTTGGGAAACTCAACAGCCTTCAGATACACTTCCTTGGAGATTTTCAATGTACATGAACACACTGAAAGACCTGGGAAGTTTTGTTAATAGAGAGATCCATTTAACTTTGCTCCCCAGCATTTCCCATTCCCATTTGACTAGAAAATCCCATTTCTTTGAGCAATATATATCTGACATCCAGTGGAAGGAGTGTTCTGTGGAACATGCTTTGGGAAATGCTGAAATAGATTCTTACAGTCTAGGCCCAACTAAGGACAGAAGAATGAATGAGTGAATTCAAATTCTGTAAATTACTAAATAATATGCATATTCATAAAGAACACTTGAAGAGTCAATGTAAAAAAAGTAAAAAAAGTAAAAGTACAGTTATTTTATTAAGGAACAATATAATTTTTGTGATGTTGTTTGATGCATCAAGGAAATCTACATAAATGACCATAAACCACCAAATGCATGACCAATGTTATCCGCCATGGGAAACAGACTTTACAAAAGTGAAATGTTTTGCTCCTTGTACAAGAAAAATAGATGTTAGCTTCACGAGAACTGTGTTCCAATTACTTTCACGGTGCTCCAGTGTCTTTGTTATCGCACCACAATGAATGCGTCACTCTCTTCATATTTCAGGTTAATGATCTGATTGGACTGTAAACATTTTGTTAGACAAAACTTACACCCATTATACTTGCAGTCATTTAAAACAGGGAATATGTACAAATGAACCCAGATATCCCTTTGTATTAGCTACTTTATTAGAGTAATAATGTGTGAATCCTGATTTGCATGTTCAACTAAATGATTGCAAACAGTTTTTGACACATAAATTCAAGGCAGCTCTACGTGCTTCCACTGAGTTTGGGAAGAGCGAATTGGTCTATTTGAGTTATCCTCCTTTGATTTCTCCAAGAAAATCAATATAATAAAGTAATTCTTTCCTGCCATCCTCTTCTTCGCTAAGCTCTTCTGAGAACAGTCAGAAGATGTTTTTCCTTCAATTATTTCAGGCTGTTTGCATTAAATTCTCTCCAACAGGCGCCAGTAAATGTGTTCCCTTAATAAGGATGTCTCCCTTTGAAATAAGCTAAATAAAATTTTACATTTAAGGTGAGTAAGAACCAGTTATGGAGAAAATTGCTCAATATCTGTTCTATTCTAATTTCTTTTTCCATGCAAAGCATGTTGCAGGTCTATATTGAGGAAAAAGTGTGATGATGTGGCATGCATAATTCATGCTTCTGGCCTTCCATATACATTTATTTTTTCCATCAGAATTCCACATGTTTAGATAAGGTCCAGCATTCTTCTTTCCTGCTATCAGCAGAACTTATTTTTAAGGAATAGGACATAAAATATTTGGGGGCTTTTCCAGAAGAACATTTGGGGTAATCTCACAATACAAGATTTTTTCCTGTGGCTACTTTAGATTTTGTTTGTTCTGTGAGAGATTGGTGGTGTTTTGTTAGACAACAGGATCCCATTTATTTAAGTGGATGGAATCCTTGTTGGTAAAGAAGCCTAGGATGAAAGCTCACTTGTTTGTTGGGAATTATTGCAAAATCGTGCCACTTGAATAATGTTCTCAGGGAATTCACCCTTCTGTGGAATTTCTTTTATTGTCTCTTTAAATGGTATTTTAACTCTAAGAAAAGCACATCAAGTCTTCCTCTAGGTAAAGTCCATTTCCCAGTCACCTTTCCAAATTCTGTTCTCTTATTCTTATTTGCCTGTTTTTATACCCCCTTGAGACTGGTGGTCTTCTCCATCTGGAGAGCCACAGGCATTTTCTACTCAGTGTGTTTATAGCTATATCCATCGACCTTCCTCTGCAAGCTGGTTTCCCCCAGGCAGTGAATTGCTCAAGTTGGAAGCCCGAGCGCCATCTTTGATTCCTCACTCTACTCGATACATCCAGACAACAGCTAAGGCCAGTCCATTCTACTTTCTTAGTATCCTTCAAATCTGTTCTCTTCTGCGCATTTACTCCCCACTGCCATTTCCTGGCCCAAGAAATCTTCATTTCTTTCCCAGATTACTCCACTTTCACACATGGTGAGCATTGCTCCTGCCTATAAACACACACACACACACACACACACACACACACATCTAAACCTGATTGTCAAAGTGGCTAAAGGGACTGTAGAGGACTCCCTGTCTGGCATGTTTCCCTGTGCAGCCTTTTCCATCAATCACATTTATTGAATGTAAAGGGCCATACTATTAGGGGCTATTAAGAATCTGAGAAAAAGTTGTGGTGTCTGCCCGCAGTCAATCTAGAAAATCTAGTAGACTTTTGTGGGGGATGCTTGGGAGTCAGAATGTCGTGAAAATCACTGATCATGTCTTAGCCACTGTGGCACTTTTTCTGTATTAACGCTCTTGCTGGGGAAAAAAATCAGGAGCTCATGGCCTTTAAAATGTTCCTAATTTGCCACCAACTGCATAATAGTACGTATTCTCAGGCATACATTTTAATTTTTGAGATTAGGACTTCAATAGTGAGGGTTTCAAGTAATTTCAAGGAGCATCCAAAGGTCAAGGCAAGCTAAAATTGTTTCCTCTCCGTACTGGTGGTCTGGTGGCTATAACATCCTCCTCTTTCCTTTCCTCTTCAAGGTCACTCAAAGCCCCTAAGTAGAGCTACATCAGGGGAGGAGAATTTGGGGTCACTGAATTTCACTCCTCCCCAGGGTATCTTCCCAATAACGATGGGTGTTCCTGACAATCTCGGACACCTAACACCTTCCATCAGGTTTTTATATAACATCTCTTCCAGAGGCTCCTGAGTTGTCAGGGGAAGTTTTGTATCTGCAGAGTTGTCAGCTCACCCATCTCCTTCCCTGCACCCTGATGCTCCTCGGCTCCCCCTCCCTCTCCACTCTGTATTCAGGATTCTGGGAGGGGAGCTGCAGCATTCCCATTAAACAGGAGCACATAACTCAGATCAAATCTCTGTGGTAAATCGGCTTCTCAGCATCTGGTGCCGTTCCTTTAATGAAGCCTTTTTCTCTCCATGATATGAATCCATTAGACACTGAGAAGCCGGAGTATGTAAAATATTTTGTTTATCTGGCCCTTCTCAAAGGTACTGTCTGTCATCATAGATGTCTGCAGTAAATATAGCAACAGCATCAGTGGATGTGTGAGGCGATTAGATTTATGAGGCACATAAACTGCAAAGCTTCTAATAACCATAATTCCTAACTTCAATCATAATACCAGTATTAGTGTCATGTTTTCCGGAGGATTTTATGTTTCTAAAAATATCTTAATTGTGGTTACCATGTTTACCCTCTAATTCCTTTAATTTGAACGTGGAAGGGCTCTGCCAGAGATGAAGCTAGGGGAAACAGCCCACCCTTCCGCATCGTTTCTGTGGGCAGTGGGGCAAGATGGATTGCCCATCTCGCATGGTTTGCAATTAAATTAGATAAATTTCCTTGGAAAAAAAGAGAGCCCACGCTAATAAGGAACAAGTGATGACAAAATCCAATATAGGGGTGGGGAATAGAGGGTAGGATCTTTGTCCGCACTCCCACTCTCCTACCTCACCCACTATCCCCAGGGAGATTCTGTCTGAGTGCCTTTAACCTGATCCCTTTCTAATTATTTGGCATCATTTGAAAAGCCTTTGAAAGGATGCCAATCATCAGTCGATTTTTCTTTTGACCCAGGCCTGAGATGTTAGTTCAGGTGCATGATACTTGATTCTTGGTTTGTGAAATCTATCTTTGACTTTTAGGGATAAAACAAAGACCCTCTTAGGGCTGCTCAGAATACACATGTGCGCATGCGTGCGCGTGCACACACACACACACACACACACACACACACGCACACACAGGCACATTGTTTTTTACAATTTCTGAACTAAGCAGGAAAAAGAATATATTGGCATTATCCCATGCAACACTTGGTCATTTGGTCTTGCTATTTACAGTACAACTCTTTCAAGTTCACTAGAAGCGTCATTTGAGTGAGTGGTTATTTTTGCTTCTTTGTGGAATTTGGCAGATTTGAAGGACACCCCAGATTTAGCCATTGAAAGATGATTCCACACATATATCACTGAACTTAAGATCCTGACAGGTGACATGGTAGACTCTGGCTAGAGACAAGGGCACTGGTTCAGTGGATATGTAACAAATTTTTTTTTTCTGAATAGATACAGAATATAAGCTTGTCATGTAACATTCAACTAAAGAGATGTAGAAAGTAAATACATAATTCTACCCTCTAAAGATAACCCCTATTAACAGCTTGGGGTATATTGTTTCAGGCTCTTTGCTAATACTATTCAAATACATTATTATTTCACATAAATGGAATAACACTATACATGCTGTTTTATGGCTATCTTTTAAATTTAATAATATGTCACGGATACTTTTGGGAATGAGTATACATTTGTTTCAATCTCTTTAACTCTTTGATGGCATTCCATGGCATAGTTGACTGTAATTTATTGGCTGTTCTCCTACTGGTGAGTATTAAAATGGCCAACAGTTTTTTTTCTTCTTATAAATAATGTTTCCAAGAACATCTTGGCCCATCTTGGTCCTTTAGATGCCAATGAGTGTATTTCTGCAGGGTAAATTCTGAAAAGTGGGATTGAAATGTTTACAGTTATTATCAAGTTCAAAGATTGATATGTGATGGAAAGTCGCCTTAAATTGTGTCCTTTTTTTCAGTTTTACCAACAATACATGATAGTGCTGTTTCTCCTCATCCCAGCATGAGAGATGAGGTTCGTCATTTCATCTCTGTTTCAGCTCATCCTTTCCTCTTTGCTAGGTGCTCACATAAAACAGTTGTGCTAGTTGCATTTGCTATTCTTGGATTAGTAGTAATGTGGGGAATATTTTCATCTAGATATTTGTATTTTTTCTTTTCACTAGATCTTATTCATATCCTTGTCCTATTTTCATTGGAGTTTTCATCTTTTCTTTATTAATTGACAAATACTTTCTATAGATACAAATGTAGTGATCCGAAGGGGCACGTGCACCTCGATGTTTATAGCAGCAATGTCCACAATAGCAAACTATGGAAAGAGCCATCAACAGATAAATGGATAAAGAAGATGTGGTATATATACACAATGGAATATTTCACAGCCATCAAAAACTGAAACCTTGCCATTTGCAATGATGTGGATGGAACCAGAGGGTATTATGGTAAGAGAAATAAGTCCATCAGAGAAAGACAATTATTGTATGATCTCACTGATACGAGGTATTTGAGAAACAAGACAGAGGATCATAGGGGAAGAGAGGAAAAAATGAAATAAGACGAAACCAGAGAGGGAGACAAACCATAAGACACTCTTAATCTCAGGAAACAAACTGAGGGTTGCTGGAGAGGAGGGGGCTGGGAGGGATGGGGTGGCTGGGGGATAGACATTGGGGAGGGTGTGTGCTATGGTGAGTGCTGTGAATTGTGTAAGACTGACGATTCACAGATCTGTACCCCTGAGACAAATAATACATTATATGTTAATAATAATAAAAATAGTTTTTATATATTATGTTCGTGATAGAAGCTGGAAATAATTTTCTAAGCATTTTGTTTATTTTCAACCCTATGGTATGCTCTATCACACAGAAATTTTATGTTTTGGGGGGTAAAGTCTATCAGTCTTGTCTCTTATGATTTCTTACCTTAGTTTCCTGATAAGAAAGATGTCTTCCACCTAAGAAGATAAGCATATTTTCCTATATTTACTTCCAGTTATTATCTGGTTTTTAAAAAATGTTGAAATCTTTAATAAATCAATATTTTATAAGAATAAAATAGATAAGAGTATAATTTATTGTTTCTTTCCAAATAATTATTATTTGGATAATTATTATATATTATATTATATATAATATATTATATAAATATATAAGAGATAAGAGTATAATTTATTGTTTCTTTCTAAGTAATTATTAATTATTTGGATAATTATATATTATATATAATGTATAATTTAATATACAATCATATATAATAAATAAATAATGTAAATGATAAAATAAATAAATAAAAATATATAAAATTATATATAATATTACATATAATATGATATATTAATATTAATAATATTGATAATAATGTTACTGTTAATATTATATATTATTATATAATATATAATGTTTTACATATATAATAATAATTATTAGTGGTCTCCACATTACTTAACATCAGTCCTCTTTTCCTTACTAAATTTCAAGGCTCTAGTTAAGTCAGTAGGCACCCATGTATTCGTGGATCTGTTTCTGCATTCTCTGTTCTGTTAATCTGTCCCTACCAATACCATGTTGTTTTAGTCACAGTTCCTTTAAAATATATTTGAAGCTGGGGGTGCCTGGGTGGCTCAGTTGGTTAAGTGTCTGCCTTAGGCCCAGGTCATGATCTCAGGGGCCTGGGATGGAGCCCCACATCAGCTCCTTGCTCAGTGGGGAGTCTGCTTCTCTCTCTCCCCTCTGTCCCTCCACATCCCCTGGTACTCGCTCTCTGTCTCCAATAAATAAATAATATCTTTAAAATATATATTTGAATCTGATAGTACAAATTCTCTCATTAGATTTCATTTTCAAAAATGTATCAGGTATCTTACGCATTTACTCTTCCAAAGTAATTTTATTATCAATTTGTAAAGGTTGACTAAAATGGAAACTTTTAGAATTTTTATTAACATAGTTTATTTTGAGAATCATCATTTTCTTCTAAGGGCATTTCTCTGTCTTCTCTCATTGAACATGTTGTGAACACAAACTGCTCTCCCCAAATGTACGTGTGAAGATGATAGACACAAATAATCTGGACTGAACCTTTTGAGAAAGATGGACTAGATGGACTTATGATGGACTTATGATGGACTAGAAAGTGATGGCTAAGTCAAAGCAACAGTGATATGGGAAAATGGCAAAGGGAAGAGATGAGGGAAGTAAGTGCAGAGTGAGTAGAGACTGGATGGAAGTGCGTACAGAGAGAGGAAAGAGAGAACAAGAATCTGAGGAGAAGGATTGATTGAAGAGCGTAATGAAAATGGTGACCTGAGGCTGGCTAGGCAGGAAAGGGCCAGAGGGGGTGGAGGGGCTCCAGAGTCTCACCCCTGTTGGCTGGGGCTACAGAGAACACATTGGGCAAGGGGGATACAAAGCCAGTGATGGAGGGTGGGCCTGCAAGGCAGCGGTGAACGTGGAGTCCTTTTGTCTAGGAGCTGAGTGCTTGGCCAGAAAGAACATGGAGTTCAATTAGCATAGAGAGAATTAAGGTTAATGGGGTATGGTGCGGCAGGGTGATATGGGCAGGCAAGAGGGTCTAGCCCAGAAACTGGAGCAGGAATTTGGAGGGAGCTCTGCTTAGGGATTCGGGCCTGGGATAGGACCAGCCTGAACATGAAGGTCAGGTGCTTCGTCAGGAATATTTCTGACCATGAGGACCCTGTCAGTTCCCCTCCTCACCTTCCACCCCTTCCTGCTCCTCATTTTCTGGGGCTTGCCACAGGGTTATATGTGTGCAACATAACTTGCTCGGTCAAGCTATACTGAGCTGTGCAGTGGTGGGCACTTAACCAAAGCTGGGCCACGTACTCACTTCCCAGAGAGAGTGGGTGTCGGGACAGAAGGAGCAATTGGATCTTTGTTGAAGGGACTGCATTTCAACACATAAATCCCTGGAGGTCTTGGGAATTATGCCTTATCATGAGAACTGAGAGGGAGGGAAAAGTGAAATACTTTAGGAAAGAATAAAACACATGCACAGAAAGAGCAGAGACCAATTCTTCCTTCTAGCTTATGTTTGAGAGCCAGCGGCGTTCTCTACTTTGAGCTCAGTGAGCTACTCCAGAACGGCCCCTTTGTAAAAGAGCTAGCTCAGACTGGGTTTGTGTCACATAGGGTCTTGGAGGTCTTAAATAATACAGGGACTAAGGAAGATACAGTGGCAAAGCCATGAATTTCCTTATTAATAAAAGCCAACATCCAAGTTAAAAGACTAAAACATCCTTGGTGGAATTCCAGAAAGCAGGGATTCCACAGGCTAGAGCTAAAAATAGAAGTCTGGGTTCTGCCTTCAACTAGACCAAACTTGGCAGCTAGGGGTGGTGGGAAGAGAACTGGACAGAGTCGGAGAAAGCCAGGCTCAAGGCCTTGGAACTCTATAGCTTTGAATGAGAATTGCTGGCTCTCTGGATAAAATGGTGGATAAAATTGTGCCTGCTTTATGGTCCCTGCCACACCCAAATTTTCTGAGATGTGTGTGGGGACTGGGTGCCCCTGGTGGGCTGTAAGACACTATCGCCATGGAAGTCAGTGTTATATCTGCCTCTTGCTCTTGTATTATGATGCTGCACCCTCTCCGGTAAGGTACTTTTAGCTCAGTAGCCGACTGAGGTGTGATCGTGGAATGGGAAGAGGCAGGATAAGAGGTGTAGGGTAAGGGTGGGGGGGGTGGGCATCTGGGTAGCACGATGCCAGGGGGTGCCACGCTCCCCGTTGTGGGTGGGAACGGCGCCCTCCAAGATACAACCTAGAGCACCACATAGTGAGGCCCCAGGAACCGCGTGACGTGGTGATCCCAATCCCAGGATCACAGCGAAAGAGAAAGCCCTCTCATGCTTGGAATGTTGGCCTTGGCCAGGGCCAGTGGTTAAATATAAAACAACCCTCAACTGGAGGAATTCCCTTGGCAGCTTCCTTACGACCGTGTTGTCCAAACCTCTGGGAAAAGGCTGAAAACATTAGGAAAAGCATGGATCTGGCTGGTACTCGCAGGCATGCACCCCGTAAACTGTGTCAGCACCCCATAAACATGCCACTTTTAATGACGAGTGCATGTCCCCATTCACCACCATCATTTATTCTACTGCAGAACTCCTTTTATCGTCATCATTAAACTAGCCTTGGGGAGCTACTGAGGTCAGTTGCCCTGGAGCGAGTCCTATCTCCTTCTGACCTTACCTGAGCAGTCACCTAAATATCGACAGAGGCTGTTCAATAATGCGGACGACCTTGCACAAGGCTTCCTGGTCAGGCTTGTGTGGAAAAGCCAGACCCGTCGATCATCCTTAATGGTTTCTATACGTTCACCCTGAAATCAGGATACCTTCAGACATGTGCTTTGGTGGTAATTTCCATGTGTAGGTGCCTGAAAGTTAGAGGGTACATAAAAAAGATACGCACACCACCTGGAAAGAAGGGTGCAAAGACAAAGACGTGCAGAAAAATATGGTGTGAGGCCAGGGGAATGGTATCAGGAGGGCTAATGTTGGGGGTGGAGCCAGGGGTTGCAAAAAATGACATAAAGCAAAGAAAAACCCAAATGAAATCAAAGTACATGCCCCCCCCACACTTGCTGCCTTGTAAGGAAAATGAACCCAGAAAGCTCCCAGAAAGGAGTTTTTTGGGTTTATTTTGTTTGTTTTGTTTTTTTTTTCAGTGGGGAGCAAAATGGAAGGGGCACTTGTTGAGTGGGAAGCCCTGGTAGAGAGCAGACCGGCTTGTCCTTCGCCCTGAGTTTCTCTAAAGGAGAATGGGTTTTGCACAGCAAGGCCGGGAAGGGATGCAGAGGAGAGGGCACTGGTGCTTCTGGGAGACCAGCAAGCTGCCTCAGAGAAGCAGCATGGAAGGGGGCGGGGGGTGCCGGGGTGTGTGCAGTCCAGCTGATGGCACCAGAGCACGGAGAGCAGGTAATTGGCAAATGTGAGGGGGGATAACAGAACTGGTCAGGGATTCCTGAGAAATCATGGGGGATGGCAGTGGTGGCAAAGACTGGGAGACAAGTCTGTGTTGGTGTCAAAAAGAGAATTCTGACAAATATAGAAGACTGAGACCGCTGAGCTCCTGCCTAATTTTGGAACAGATTCTAACATGGTGTGTGAGCCCTTAGAAGTAGACAAAGTCTTGTTTATTAGGGAACCTTTATGGATTCATAAGGATAATTCAATTCAGTGCAATTAACTCTCTTACCTACCTCCTCCTATCTGCTCTCCTTCCCTTCTTCCATCTTTCTCCTCTTTTAAGTTAGAAATTAAACAGAGAAGGGAATTCCAGAGATGAAGTAGCCTACTTTCCTAAAGATATTTAATTTCTTCAATATTTTTTGTGAAAAAGATGGACAAATATGTGAAATATATATAATAATTATTAAATTAAAGCATTATTATATAGACAATATATATTACATATTATACTAATAGGTGATTATTGCCACAGACGAATATTTATATTCCCACCCCAAAATTCTTATGTTGAGAAACCTAACCCCTAGTATGATGCTATTTGGAACTGGGGCCTTTGGGATGTGATTAGGTCATGAGGACAGAGCTTTCATGAATGGGATAGGTGCCCTTACGGAAGAGATCCCAGAGATCTCCCTTCTGCTTTCTGCCATGTGAGGACATAATGAGAAAACAGCTGTTTATGAACCAGGAAGCTGGTCCTCACCAGACACTCAGTCTGCCCACGCCTTGATCTTGGACTTCCAGCTTCTAGAACCGTGAGAAACACATGTTTGTGGTTTAAGCCACCCAGCCTATGGCATTTTGTTATAGCAGCCTGAATGGACTAAGACAGAAATATCACATAATAAATATTATGTAATGTCACATTATGATATATTATTGATAACAATATATAATAACATTAACATATAATAATTTAATATTACATTTTTAATGGAAAAGGATTGAAAGTATCTAAATAGAATGGAAGAATATAGAGTTAAGTGGCCAAAGAGTTGCTTAATGGATTAGTGTCAACCAGAGGAAATTGAATGGTTGAGTGGGGATTTTACAGAACCATCTGGGGAGCTAATTAGAGGTGCAAATCCCACCCACCCTGGACCTAGGGAATCACTGAGGGGAGGGGCCTGGGAATCACTATTTCAAACAGATCTCCAGGTGATTCTCAAGCTCCTAAAAGCCTGCACTGTAGACCTGACTTCTTTCCTGACTCGGGACTCGTACACCCGACAGCTTTCTCAACATCTACACTTGGATGTCTCACAAGAATCTCAAACATAGTTTGCCTAAAATGGAACACTTTATCCCCCTTCCTCCTCATCTCCTCTTCCTTCAGTAAAGGATGCCACCATCTGTCTAGAGGCTTGTCCAAAATCTAGGAGTCATTCTTCTTGCCCTCAAATCCTATATTGGTTTTGCCTATGAAGGAAATTATGATTCTCCTACCTCTCACCACTGCCATCCCACTAACCCTGGTCTAAATCAACACCACACTCCTCTGGGCTGCTGTTGTTACCACCCCTGGTCTTGCTGCCTCCACTCTGGCCCTGTTCCTTCTTCCTAGAGCAGCCAGTCTCCTCTTATGGTCACATGGGACAACTGATCCTAAAGTTCTCGCCGTGACCTGCAAGTCCTCAGTCTGGTTCCTGGCTCACTCTCTGACCCCCATGAGCAACCTGTCCCAGCTTTTCTTGCAGCCTTGGAGCACCGGGCTTGTTTCTGTCTCAGGGCCTTGGTGCTTGCTGAACTCCTTTGCATTTGACACTACAGCCTGTGTTTCATCACTCAGGCCCCTCCTTAAGGGTCGTCTTCTCAGAGAAGCCTTCCTGCCAATCCCAGTTCATTCTCTACCTGGTTCTTGTGTCATTCAACAACCTAAAATTTCTTCATTACCTATTCATTTTCATGAATATTACCTGATTTCTTGATGGCATATAAACTCCACATGAGCAGGAAATTTATGCCTAAAGCATTGCTTAGCACATCACAGATACTCAAAAAATATTTATTAAAGAGTCAAACCGCTGGCATAGCAGAGGAGGGCTGGATTTTGCCATCAGCCATGGTTTTAAATCTCTATCCCATCTTGGTTCATACTTCTAGCCCTGGCTTGAGGCTTGGGTAGAAACCCAGGTTCTTTGAAACCCCTGAGGTCCTTTTCCCTACCCGATTCCTATCACCTAGTCACCTCCCCTTCCTACCCAGGCAGCACATTTACTGAAGACCACCTGCCTCCCAATCTTTCTCTCCACAAGGACTAGCGTGACCCTGGGACTCTTCACGTCCATATAGCTGGAGCAGCCAGCGTCGGACCCCTGTCATTCTCAGCAGTGACTGCATACTGGAATTGTCAAGGAAGCTTTAAAACAATACCACTGCCGAGGTGCCCGGAAAGGGGTCCCTAGGAATGTCCATTCATAGATGGCAGGATGCTGGTTGCCAGGGGTGGGGGAAAGGGGGATGGACAGTGAGTATTTAATGACACGGAGTTTCAGTGGAAGAGAATGAGAAAGTTCTGGATCTGATGGTGCTGATGGTTGTGCAACAGTGTGAGTGCACTTAATGACACTGAACCGTACATTTAAAAATGGCAAAAATGGAACATTTTATGTTACATATATCTTACAATTAAAAGAACAAGAAACATGGAACAGCAGAGCCCTGAGCCATCAGCATTTTGGCAGGAGGGCTTGGGTGTCAGTATTTTTTTTTTAACTCCCCAGGTGATGCAGCCAGGCTTCCTGGCCACTGCCTTCTACTTGTTCCTTACCTTCATGACTCCAACCATTGACATCTGTCCTTCATTCCCGCAGCTTCCTCCTTGGCCTGGTCATGAGGTGCTGGGCATTGAAAGTCAGCCCTGTCCTATGGCCACCTGTTTCTGTCTTTCAGTCGGCTCCTCTGACTTTCTCCAGAGAACCCCCTCCCCTGTCCTTCAGAGGCAGCTGCTCTTCCCACCATGCGACAGAGCTGAAGTGCAGTCGTATGATGAGTAAAACCCCAGGGCCTTCGCACCACTTTTGGTCTAGCATCCGGGTTTGGGAAGAGTGGCATCATGGTGACCTCTTTGTGCTGGTCACGCTGCACATGGACTGTTGGGTTCTCTTCTGGAAAAAACTATCTCAGTGGGAATTTACAGTATGAAATGTTCCCAAAGGGAGCAAATTTACCCCAGGAGGGTAAAGAGTCTGGAAGTCTTATTATAGAACGGTTGAAGGGACAAGTGGTATTTTGCTTGGAGAGGAAAGCCTGGTGTGATGGGGAGGAAGGGAATGAGCTGTAAGGAATGCCTTCAGGCCTTCAGGGGACCATGCCGTACAAGAAAATATATTCATGATGTGTTCTTCCAGAAGTCAGTATTGGGATAAAGGACTGAACATTACAGAAAAAACTGTTTGACTTTGTTTAATGAAGATCCTTCTGGAGCCAAGAACAAGATGGACTCGAGGCCAGGAAACGGATAGACCATTCAGCGTTCCCAAGACCACAAGAACCTGCGGTGATCCTCACCCACCGAGACTGAAGGGGAAGTGGTTCAACGGCGGCGTCCTTCACTTCCGCAGCTGAGGAAGCAGGTGTGCCCAGTGGTGGGGACACGCTCTACATCAGGAAGGGAACCCATTTTCGTCTCTTTCGAGCAAGATGTGACCCTTCTCACAAAAGGGACTTAGAGCCAGAGATTGCTGTCCTAGAGAAGAGGCAGATATAAAACCCCCAGCCCTGTAGCAGTCAGGCTTGAGGGCCTGGCCGCTGCCTCCCGCTGAACCTTCCATGGGAAGGATCGTGTTGTGTTTCACCAGAGCGCACAGACATACACGAAGGCTTAGCAACAAGGCCCGCCTCGTAGATGGTGTGGGTGAGGGCCGCATGGGAGGCAGAAAAGGGCCGCAGAAGACAGAGTCTCTGGGAATACTTACAGAGTTCTCTTTGGGGGCGAGCCACACACTGACAGAATCTCCTCATGTTTGTGGTGGGAACATTAAGGCCAAAACTTGCATTAAATAAAGGGACATAGGTTTGTTGGTTGGTGGGGAAGGACCTGCGGGGGCTCTCAAGCACAGGTGTTACATTTTCCTGTCACCCAGAACGGGACGGCCGTTCAGTAATCCGCCTTTCTCCCCTTCACCAGTTCTGGGGTTTGTTGGGCCCAGTTCAGGCAGAGGGATGGCCCACGCTGCCTATCGTTCTTCTGTCCTTTCTCGCCAGGATTTGTCGGGAAACACTGGAGCGCCTTGTTAAGAGATGATCGTACCAGGGAAGTGGAGCTGTTATTAATTACCTGTAGGTCTGCTTAGGTGAGCTGCGGCCTTTCCTTTCTATTTTTCTCAGCTCTTCCTTGGTGCCCCAAATCACGAACGAAGCAGTAAAAGGAAATAGGACATGCCAGTGACTCCTTCTGCAGTGGCGTATGGGAAGAGAAAACAGACAAACAAAACCCAACCAAACAAAACCTTTTGTTGTTCTGAGCTCTTACAGGTATTTTGTCCCTGCTGATTGTTAATTACTGTCAGATAACACTTTGGGTGATTAATTGACCTTTCTCAGCCAAAACAATAACGGCCATTTAACGAGTACAGCGGGAAGCAGAGAGTGGTTTTGTCGCACAGTCATCTGTCTTTGGGTGATGCCCTACCTCTCCCCGCTTCTCATTCTGACCACGCCTCCCCGGGAAATAATGCTGCAAATACAATCCCCGCTTCAGCACGGGTCCTTCCCGAAGGCTTCAAATCTATTTGCCAGTTCTATTTTTGGAGTTGTTAGGATAGAGTGTTTTCCTCTCAAGATGGATTATTTAGTAAGTGAAAAACATCACGGAACCACACACGTGCACGAGAGTTCATTCTTGCTGGAGTTTCTGCCATCTTTCTGGGCACAGTTGCCCTGTGCTGTAAGAGGGATATAGTGGACTTAATGTCAGAGCCTGAAGCAATTTTCCGGTGCAATTAATATCTTCTGTAGAGTAATTTCTATATGCAAAGTGCTGTAGGAGATGAAGAACTGAACTGAGTTGATTTGGCCCTTCAGGAGCTCATGACATAGCGGTGAAGACAGATATATATACAGAATTCATTTGGGTCACCCAGGGTCCTGGCTCAGGCAGCCGGCACTCTGACGTGGCTTTCCTCTGAGCAGCTAACTCTCCTCCTAGGGCTCCTGGCGTTCATTTCCAGCTGCCTCCGGCTGTCTTGTGAGCATCTCCTGTGGAAAATGCCTCAGCGGAACTCTCCCTGTTGCCTTCAAATCTGCTCTTTCTTCTGGCATTCCTTACCTCAGTCCATGGGTATAGGTTGTCCCAGCCCTACCACTCCTCCACAGCCTCACTCTCCATTCCCACCAGGGCTGTCTCATCTCGTCCTCTCCACCCTCCATTAGTTCTTAACCTTGACCTTTGCCACAATCTCCTGTCAGACTTCTTAAGCCAGTGTCTCACTCCTCAACCTACTACTCTTCACCTCGCCTGCCAAATGTGATCTCTCAATGGGAACCTGGATTCTGCTAATCTGTGGCTCCTTAAAACCCTTCAGTGATTGTGGACAAAGCCAAACTCCTCAACAGGGTGCACAAAATCACTCTGATCTGGCTGTACTCACCACTCTTGTGGAACTTTCTGCATTTCTGTTTTCTACCTCATGTGGCTGGTGTTCAGCACCCTATTTCTCTACTCCTCACTTCTCCATTGCCCACCTCCAGATCCTTCCTCTCTTCTATCCCCATTGCTCTGCAGGACACCTTTCTCATGTAGAGTCACTTTAAGCCTGGTCTCCTCTCTGAGCATTTTCTGAGCTCCTGTGTAGACTTGGTCTCTCATTGTGCCCCTGCTCCACGCTGGACTTGCCTCTGTCACAGCACCCTAACATCACCTGAATCTTACTTGCTCGGAGGTGGATATAGTCTTATAATTCAGAGGTGATATGGACTGAATGTTGGAGTACCCCCCCACAAATTAATATCTTGAAGTTCTAACTCCCAATATGTTGGTATTTGAAGACTTTGGAAGATAAATAGGGTTGGATGAAGTCATGAGAATGGGGCCCTTATCACGGGATTAGTGCCCTTATAAGAGACCCCAGAGAGCTCTCCGCCACCCACCGCCAGACATACTCCACACATGTGAGCAAACAGGGAGATTTCTGCCACCTGCTAGCCAGGAGAAGAAGCCTCAGAAGGAAATCTACCTTGTCAGCACCTTGATCTTAGATTTCTCAGTCTCCAGGAGTGTGAGAAATTAGTTTCTGTTGTTTAAGCTACCCCATCTATTTTATTACGGTGGTCTGAACTGACCAAGGCAAAAGGGACGATTTTAATGGTGGAATTTTGTATATTAGGGTAGATTGATGAAACATACTTATAGTAGCTCAACCCCTTGTTCCCTTCCTCAATTACACCATCAACTCATTCAAGGAGTTACCTTGAATTACGACAAAAATCCAACATCATCTGATAGAATATCTACTAGAATTATTAAATATGGCCCAGTCTGAGGGAAAAAATAAGTTAATTCTCATAATTCTGAGGACATTTCTCTGTCAGTGTAAGAGTGGATCAGCAAACCATTTTCTTTTGAACAGGTTCGAGATCAATAAAAACGTATTGAAATGCCAGAAATATCCATGAAGTCCTCTGATTTTGTAACTGTTCTTCCTAAGCTTGTAACTCTTAATTATATTGCATGGGATAGATTTGATTTCTCTAGCTGTAGCAAGAGGTGATGAGGACTGCTCATAGCTTAACAGGAAATGGAAAATTGGGGAAAAGAGAGAGAGAGAGAGAAAGCTTGCAAATCATAGAACATAATCCTTCAAGGCAGGTGATCACAAGGGAGGACTGAGACATTCTTTAGGAAATGCTGCTCAGCTTTTCCTACTTCTTATTCAGCCACAGGGATGACAGTAACTTTATTTGTCCTCCGCACTGACCACCCCACTTTTCTCCTGCCAAAAAAATGGCTTGGTAGCAGGTGTTGGGAAGGGAAGACAAGCAGGGGCAAGATCTGAGATGTCCTCTTATGCATTACTGCGAACCAAGATGGCATTCCAGAGCCAGCCAGAGGCCACAGGGGATGAGTGCAGCTTCCCTGGAGCCACGATGAAGAAACATTTGATGCCAAATAAACAATCATATTCTCAACTTCTAGTTTGAAAGGGCAGGTGTTTCTGTTATTTTAATGGCAGAGTCCAAATGGCATCCATTGCTATTATCATCTTATTAGATATTCCTTAGACTTGGAAAAGAATTCACCTCTCTGTAGTATATCTGTTGGGCTGGAGTGTGTTTCATATTTTTAGTTACAAGTAATGACAATACATTTCATACAAACACATATACCCATTTATTACTATTTAAAGCGAATCCCTATTTAAGCTAAAAATCATCAGGAATTATATAATATAGCACTCTTAGTATCACTGCAAGTAATTCATTTTCATTTCTAGTTTTTCTTAGATCAGTGCTTATCAATCTAAAGGACCATTAAAAAGTTCCAATATTTTGTAGATCCATACTTTCATAAAATACAATAAAAATGAATCAGTAGAAAAATAAAAGATATACAAAATGCAAACAGCAATTTGTTACTATTCAGCAGCTGTCAAATTGCTATAAAAACTTTTCAGTGCTTACTCTCTATTTCTGTTCTTACCTGTCATTGACCTATAACACATGGGCAAATGACCACACTCTGAGTAGTGTAGACCAGTTACTGAGTAAACAAACAAGCACCTAAGACTTCTCAGGGCAGAGGGGTCATTACCTTAAAATTGCTCAGAAGGTTCTAATCTATCAGAACCTGGGAGTTTTCCTCTAGGAATCTCTAGGATCCATTTTCCCTTGGCAAGATGGCACTTGGAGACATTGTTCTGGTTGAATTGGTTTTCAAGTCTCCTTCATGCTAGCACTCATTTAACCAGAAAGGCAACCTTGTAACATCTTTTGCAGCACCCTAGGGAAATGTGGCACAGGGGGTGTGATGTCAGCTGCCTTTAACTCCAAATGATCTCTTCTCGATATTGAAGGCTTTTCAGAATGAAAATCGAAACACACAGAAATGGTCAAAACAGCAAGAGTTAGCAGCTAAAGACTCAGCTAAATTGACTGAGAGTGAGGCCTGATGGGAACAGGACAAAAGTCACAAGTAGCAAGAGATCAGGATACCAGGACCAAAAAGAGCACAGATTAAATGTCCCTGAGTGGGGTACCTGGGTGGCTTAGTTGGTTAAGTGTCTGACTCTTGATTTTGACTCAGGTTATGATCTCAGGGTCATGAGATCAAGCACTGTGTCAGGCTCTGTGATGGACATGAAGATTGCTTAAGATTCACTCCCTCTCCCTTTGCCCTTCCCCACTCTGTCTCTCTCTTAAAAAAAAAAAAGAAAGGTCCTTGAGGAACACATCCATCTGAGGTCGGCATTATTAATAAGGATTTTAATGCTTTTTAATGGTTTACCATAGGTGTATGATGAAAACATGGAGTGCAGGAACTAGCTCTCACCCACTGCCCCAGGATAAGCACAGGGTTTAAGACAATAGAAGTCATTCTCCTGATTTTAGAAAATAAGAACAAGATCTGTATGTGTATGACTCCTTTAAAGCAAAAAAAAAAAATGTTATAAGATTTATGGTATTTTTTACTATTCATCATTCTGTTTAAAAAGTACTCTTTAATACTCTAGCCTTCAATTTAGCGCATTTTCTTAAGAATTCTAAATATTTTCACTAATATTATCTTGTTTTACTTGCACATCATTGTTGAGATACTATCATTCATTTATATATTCAGTCAACAGTTCTTTATGGAGGCTTCCTGTCTAGTGGCTACCAATCTACAAAGTGGGTAGGAGCCTTAACAATTTCTTCTACATTTGCGAGAATACACTTCAAGACAGAAAATACCCTTGATGTTTTATATATATTTCAGATTTAAACTATTATGGGCTTTTGTACAGGCTCAAAAGTGAAACCAACAAGACAATCTGTGCCCTCTCCTGTTAAAAAGTGCTTGCTAGCTTCATCATCAGGATGCCTGTGAAGGGTACCAACAGGGAAAACTTTTGAGTATCTTTGAAGAGTTTGCTAAATATGTGTTCATGATTGCTTTGTATTTGTTACTAATGCAGATTCTAGCAATGTAGGACCTATCAGAATTAAGGAGATTTTTAGCTGAAAACTGTTTTTCTGTTTGAGAATTCACTTATTCCCTGTGTATGAACTTGCCCCAATTTAGTGCTTTTCATCTGAGTTCTGTGAGGCACTCAGTCTCCATGAAATGCTGTATGTGGTGGTTTCTTGCCTGAGGTTAGAGAGCTGAGAGCATTTGTATTTAACACAGAACCTCTTGCTGAAGAGTTTAGATGAAAGTAAAATAAATGACCATGATTTTCTATTCCATACACACTAAATTGTTTCTTGTACACAACTGGCATCCAGAGATAGTGGCACAGGGAAGCAGGAGTAGTAGAGAAATCATTTTCGGGCAGGTGCTGGAGATGGCTTGGGGGTGGGGGGCGGTGTCCAAGTGTTCAACGCCTATGGCAGATGTGTCCTTGCTGGGCTGGTTCAGTGTGTCCTTTTGGTTCTTGTCCTGGCTCATACTGGGCATACATCTTTCCCACCTGTTTTCTGAGTGTAGTTTTCTAGTCTTTCAGGTGATTCTGTGAGCTATTCAATAAGTTCAATACAAATAATAAATTCATAAATTAAATACAGGTCTTATGGTGGGATTATAACCTGATACAACCACTGTAAGTTGAAAACGTTGTAAATTGAAAGTATGTTTAGTACACATAGAATACCAAACATCACAGTTTAGCTCAGCGTACCTTCAGCCTGCTCAGAACACTGATATTAGTCTACAGTTGGACAACATCATAATCAAACACAAACTCATTTTATAATGAGGTGTTGAGTATTTCATGTAATTGATTGAATACTGTATTGAGAGTGAAAGACCGAACGGTCAGATGGGTACAGAGTGGTTGCAAATATGTTGGTCGTTTCCCCCTTGTGATGGTGTGGCTGACAGGGAGTTGTGGCTGCCGCCATGCAGCACTGAGAGAGAATGTCGTACCCTTTATTGCTAGACCCTGAAAGATAAAAAATTCAAGATTCAAAGTACTGCTTCTATTGATGTGTATTTCTTTTGCACCATTATAAAGTCAAAAAGTGAAGTCGAAACGTCCTACGTTGGGGGAACCCTCTGTATTAAAATTATGGAAACTCAATCATTGGTAAAATGTGTATTGTCCTCATCCCAAGTCAACTGTAGAAACACTTACATTTAGAGCATTTCATGAAAATGTTATACCAGTTCCTGCGACTTAGCTCTGGCCATTTTAAGACAGAGTTAGGTGAGTCCTGGATAGTTATGGGCAGAATGGACAATCTCGATGGTTCTGGAATGTTCACATAGCCTATGCCTGGGGCCTCCACCAGCCCATTCAGTACCAGAGAAATAGGAACAGAGTCTCTACCTCCAACTGGGCACAGTCCTATTCCAGGAGAACTCTTGGTGGCTTGACCTGGTGCTGGATCTTTGCCTCACTTGCCCTCTTGGTTGAGAGCTTGTATAGGGTGTAATCTGCACAACGTATGTGCTCGACCTGCGG
>CM053605.1:48516027-48554089 GCA_028646535.1 Procyon lotor
TTCAGCCATTTTGTTCTATTCAGGCCTTTAACTATTTGGGATGAGGCTTACCCAAGTCAAGGAGGGCAATTTGCTTTATTCAGTCTACCTATTCAAATGTTAATCTCATCCCAAAACATGCTGACCAAAACATGTTTGACCAATATATGGGCATATTGTGGCCCATTCAAGTTGAGAAAATTAACCATCATAAGGACATTTAAAAGATCATGCCTAGTTAATTTCCCGATGATTTCTATAGGTAAGAAATGCTTGGAGACGTGTGACGGACGTAAGGTAGCTTCACCTGATGGCAGCCTTGGAAGGCAGATAGGTGTGAAGACTGGTAGGCTTAGGCTTGGGCTGAGATAACACCTCCACACAGGCTGCCTGCCTGGACCCTGGGACAGTAAACCTCCCCCCTTTCCAAAAGATAAAGCCCAAGCTCAATTGCCTAGGTATGAAAGTCTTTACAACTAGAGCCAAATCTAGTCATTTTGGTGTCATTTCCCAGAGATCCCCCAGCCCCCCTTTTAAAAAGATTATTTGAGAGAGAGAGGATGAGCAAGGGGAAGGAGAGGGAGAAGCAGGAGCCCAATGTAGGGCTCGATCCCAGGACCTCGGGATCATGATCTGAGTGGAAGGCAGACACTTAACCAATTAAGCCACTCAGGCACCCCGAGTGCTCTCTTTCTGAGCCAGCATTTTGCAGGTCCTGCCGTTGGTGAAGTGCTGTGCTAGACACCACAGCCAGAATAGTGGGTGCCTGGGGGTGCCTGCACCCCTTGCCTCTCACTCATGTTCTATCTCCCTGGAATGAGCCCTCTCAAATCCCCTTTCAAGATCCACCTTCATCAAGTAACTCTCCCTTGCCACCCTGTCTTACTATAAGCACTTCCTCTTCTGAACACGAATGCAATTATTTTTGGTGTAAGTTATTTGAAAATAGTGGCTGGTCAACTATTTTGTCCTGAACTGTTATCAGAATCTTTTGTCTTTGACTTTCTTTTTAAATATCTTTTATATTCCGTTCATCTCTCCAACTGGGTTATAAAATAGGAGACCACGTTTTCTAGTATCTTAGTATCCTTTGTGAAGGCTTTCAAAATAGGCACGAGATGTCTGCCACTTACACTCAGTTTTAGCCAGTGATAATGTAAAAAAGGGACACCTTACCCCTTGTCATAGTGGCAGGTGGAGTGATCTGGAGTTGAGACACCTCTCCAACCCAGCAGGGACTGATGGGGCAGTATCTTCTCCTGAAGAGAAAGACAACTTGCTCAGGTGGTCCTAAAGTGATTCTTACTTTAAATTGTCTGCAAAAGTGAGGAACAAATGAAAGGGGGTGGCTAGCAGAGCATGCTCTCAGAAAGCAAAGCAAAACTGAAGTTTGCGCTATAGTCCCTTTTGGAAGCAGAAGTTCTTAATTGCAAGAAATATATAATGAGTTTCTAAAGGGGCTTTAGTGCATACTAAAAGTCCAAGTATTGAGCACAATGAAGGAAAGGAAGCTCATTATCCTCCTCCTTTCTCAAGTATAAGTCAACCACCAAGTTACCTGACACCTTTATAATTTCACTTCGAGGTTACCAATGATAACTCATTTCCTAATCCTGGACACTTAAGTAGAAGCAGATGACTGTGCCAGAGTAAACAGCATTAGTAATAAAGCCAGGCATCAATTTTTCATTTCCGGCCTCATCACTAAACTTTTCAGTGAAACTGCATGTGATACATTGTAGGTGTCCCTATATATCAATAAAATTGATTTGAACTAGTTGAATCAAGCCCACAATTAGAGTGAAATTGGCAACACTAATATGTGTTAATGATAGGTGGGCCACCTAATTTTGAGAAATAGTAACGATTAGAATGCAGCCTTGAACACTTCTATTGGACTTATTAGTAAACTTAACCTTACTCCTGGTTTGGGCCAAAGTAACCTGTTTGGTAAAAGGAGCTCTTTGGGTTACAAACTGAATATTCTGTTAGTGCTTGAAACCAATCCAATCAGTGGATCATCTTCCCACTAAAACAAGGAGGAATGGCCAGCTCTAATTTGGTTAGCTAACTTTTCTCTGCGTAGTCACTTCTGCCTGCATTTCGATGGCCAGAGCAAGTCACGGGACTGCTTTGGGGCCTAGGGAGGTGAGGAGGAACATCACAAGTTCATGGCCAAGCCTAACAGTGGCGGACCAGGGATGCATAATCCTTTCACAGAGGGGGCAAGAACATATTTGGAGTATTTTAAAATCTACCATAAAACACGATTTCATTTTTCCCATCAACCTTCCAAAAGCTCTTCATGAGAAGAATTTTCTCAAGGCTAAAACTCCTCCATTCCTTTTATTCTCTAAGACAACATTTTAAGTTCTGTTTCATTTTCTAAGCATACTTCACTCTGCCTGCATTTGCTGGACTATTAAGCTTCGTAATGACTGGGACCGTGTCTCTTTTGTTCCCTATCAGATCCCTGAGGCCCAGCACAGTACCTAGTACCTACAAGGCATTCAACAAATATTTATTGAATGAATAAAATGTTTTTTAAGGCTCTGATCAATGCACATTGCAATGAAGATATCACTACCATTATTGGAGATCTTGTACATCTTTTATTATAGCTTAGAATCATAGGTATATTACCACATGACCCTATGAACTTGTTCTGTCTCCATTGTTGACTAAAACATTTTCTGTAGTGGTTGTTTTTACACTTTGTCTCCCTTGTGTATTATTGTACAATTGGTTTTTTTTAAAAAATTTTGAATTTGAATTTTTAAATTTTTAGTTGAAGTATATCTGACATATTATATTAGTTTCAGGTGTACAACATAGTGATTTGACAATTTTCTACATCATGGAACGCTCATCACCATAAATGTAGTTACCATCTGTCACCATACAAAGTTGTTGCAATACTATTGACTATATTCTCTATGCTGTATTTTTCACATGACTTACTTTATAACAGGAAGCTTGTACCTTTTAATCCTCTTCATCTACTTTGTCCATCCCCTCACCTCCTCCCCTTCAGCAAACACCAGTTTGTTCTCTATATTTGTGGATCTTTCTATTTTTACTGTTGTTCTTTGTTCATTTGTTTTGTTTTGTTTTTTATATTCCACATGTAAGTGAAATTATATGGTATTTGTCTTTCTCTGACTTATCTCACTTAGCATAATACCCTGTCCATGTTGCCACAAATGACAAGATCTCATTCTTTTTTTAATGTCTGAATAATATTCCATTGTATATATATATACCACCTCTTCTTTATGTGTACAACTGTTTTTTTGAACCTGTACATAGCCCTTATATTTCACTCCCCAAAGTAACATCTTATTTCATTCAGGTCATTACTCTAGCCTTTGGTTATTTTCTGTAACCCTGGTTTAGTCACCTAGTAATTTTGTATCCATCTCATAGGTATCATATACAAGCATATGGAAATTAGGTGAGCTTATCTATGATCAAGAAATTGAAAAAAGTGGAGCAGGAAATATCTTCCAAGAAATGTTTGGTGGCACACTGTCTGAACTGTACTTGGAGTCTGCCATTAATCTGTTATTGGAAACCTAGTAATCATGGGGTTGCCCAGATAAGAAAGTCTGTACGACTCCATGGTGCCGACTAGAGCGTGACTCCAGGCTCCATCACTTACTCGCTGCTTAACATGTTTGAGCCCTGGTTTTCTCTCTGTATAATGGACGATGGCAGGATTAGAGAGGGCAAGTTGGATTTATTACATCATGAATATGAAATGCTTAGCTCCATGTGTGGTTCCTGAACAGGTTTCTGCTCCCCCAAGTGTCCCATTTGTAGCTCTTCTTGGGTCTCTTTTCATTGGGCTCAGATTAGAAGGCAAATTTGCTGAACCCTTTGATGTAAGTATAGACTCTGGACCCAGAATGCCCAGTCTGGATATTGGAGCATAAATATAACCCTCATTCCCTGAAGTGCCTATGCTCAGGTATCCAGGAATCTTGGAAGAGTTTTCAAATCCACATAGATACAAAAGCATAGTATATATATGAAATTCTGGGAATATCTTCAGCAATAGCCTCGGATATTTATCTAGGAAACTAATTTAGAGATTCCAGAGATAAATATGCAAACTAACTTTAATGATACTCTAGGACTATAGTTTTTTCTTTCTTTTCTTTTCTCTTTTGTTTTCTTTTTTTCTTTAGCAGATTCTTCTACCTAATTGTATTTTGCTCAGGCATATCCGAATTAGTTTGAGCTGGGTAACAGAGGGAAACATGAGAGGAATTTGTCTCTGAAAATCCACAATCTGGAAAATCCACTTGTAACTAATGAAGAGGATCGTAGATGAGAAAAGAGGGCTCTGGGGATTTCTGGATGTTTCCCATCTCTTGTCTTGGTCTCAAATGTCAAGTTCATTTTAACCCAAGCTTCTGATACATTTTTACTAATGAAATACCTACATATATGCTCAGGACTGAATTGCAGCAGTAAATTTGTGTTCTAGCCATTATCTTCACTTTAGCCGAATGTGGAAGCATGCCTAAGTTTTAGTGCATCAAGGACATTACACTTCACTTTAAGTACCATTTTATTTGTGCTGGGTTATACAGCCATTAGCTTAGTTAAGGTCCTTCTTCTGCAGGGCTCAAACCCCACATCTGGGTCCAAGGACTCAGACACACTCCAGGTTCCAGTGATAAAGATGCTTTAAAACACTTTGGCCAAAGGCCCAATGTACAGCTTGAATCAAAGGTCAAAGTACTTCTGGCTGAAGGGAAAGTGCCGGAAACAAGATGGTTGGACCTGTGGTTACCCAGTATGAGACTTGTCAGTGCTCAGGGAATCGTGTGGATAAGAAAGAAAGCAGAATGTGACTGGCTCCTGGCACCTGAAGTGAGGGCTACTTAGACTGAGGGCAGTGGGCAGCCTGGCCCGGCAAACCCAGCTGACCAAGGGGTGTTCATCCCAACTGCCTCCAAGATGCCAGGCTTTGAATCAGTGCCGTTCCATAGACATTTCCTGTCATTTGCTTTGTGCCTCATTGTAGTGGACTCGGAATTTTTCTTTTCTGCATTTTGCAATGATGCCACATGAGGTGATGATGAGATCTTCTGTGGACATAAAAAAAATAGTAGGAATAGCCACAGACTGCATTAAAAAGTCTGAGATTATGATTGCTTGAAAATATTACTCTATTATATAATAGTTGAGCTTCATGAATTTGGATTCTGGCATCTCCACATTTATGAAGATGGAAGCAGAGGCCTTCCTGGTTGATCTTGCATTTAAAGAACAAGAAAAGATATGTGAAACAGACAAATAATGGAAGCAGGCTTACAGGACAACCTCATTAAGAAGGCATGCTGTTCCCAGTATTTTTGAAGCAAAAATTTACACAAAAAGTTATTATGCAAGTATGCTAATTAAAAGACATTATTGTCTATTATCAGAATAAGTCTGTAAGCATTCCTATTTCCACTAATTTGTAAGCCTCTGTCCTTTACTGGGTGCAGCAGTTTTTATTTTATAGGATATTTCTTTTTAAATATTCCATAATTCAGACTAGGCTATCCCTCATTACTCCAAATCATTAAATATTTTATCTTACACTAAAATGTCTGTTTATAAGCAGACGAGCTTTAAAGATATCTGGGATGTGGCCTTTCCTATTTAAGGGAATAAATTTCTATTCCTTGAAATGGACTAAGTATGTTTGCTACAAAAATTATTATTCCAGAGAATTTAAGAGATTATATTAAGGAAGAGGCAGCAAAAGTGAGAAAAATAAAACAGGACGGGAAGTAACCCATGTCGAGTGGTGAAATGAACCTGCTAGAGAGTTGGTGAGAAACCATATATTATATAGCATTTTGGTAATTTAAGAATGTACCTGTGACGAGGAAATAAACTACCAGACGAGAATGAGAAGAACAGTGTCCCTAAGAGGACCGTCAGTTGAAGTGAGTTTTAGGAGAAAGTATTTAGTCACATACCCAGCCATTCCCTGAGATATCACATTGCAGATTCCATTTTCATTCCAAGTAATGGAGTGCAGACGAATGTTTTGGATGGAGGTGAGGGATCGAGAGGATTATATAAAGTGGGGCTATTGAAAATCTCAGTGCAGAGGAGACATATTCCAGTGGTCCAGCTCCCATTCTGGAGATCAGAAAAAAAGCAAAGATGACTTCATACCCAAATGCTTAAGCCCGTGCAAAATGCTGGATAGGCAGACAGACGTCAAAGCTCTCTCTTCCTCCCTGGGTGATAGTGAACCACATGTGATCAAATCAGAACCAGATGGCTTTAAAATAAATGCCTCCATTCCTGGGAATATGTGTGTGTGTGTGTGTGTGCGTGTGTGTGTGTGTGTGTGTGTATTCATATATATCCATATATATACATATATATTCATACACACACATATGGCTGTGGCATGGTACACAGGGAAGACCCATCATTTTAATTCTTTATCATGTAAAATTTTAAAAATACACAATGTAAAGAGAATAGTAAAATGAACTCTCACGTGCCAATGACTCAGCTTAACCACTATTCTAATTCTGCCCTCCTGGCTTCACGTCTACCTCCATCGCATCCCCGATCCTCTACTCAAAAATTTTTAAGTTTTTTGAGATAAAATTCGTATACATCAAAATGTCTTAACTGTGTAATTCTGACAAATGGATATACTTGTGTAATCCATATTATCATTTCATTCTAAGCCTCAGGGTTTTCTATAGAGTCCAAAGCAAGACTGAACTACTTAGACTGCCATTTGAATGCCAGCATGGCCAACCCAATGCCAATGGTGTAGATTATATGATCCCGTTAGCTCTGGATATGTTGAAGGAATGGCAGGGTAAGGAGAGATCTGTATCTATTTAGGCATCTTTTTTTAAAAATAAAGATTTATTTATTTGAGTGAGAGAGAGCGTGCACATGTGTGAGTGGGGCAAGGGGCAGAGGGAGAGAATCTTCAAGCAGACATACTGCTGAGCGTGGAGCTCACGGTGGGGCTCTGTCCCATGACCCATGAGATTATGACCTGAGCCGAAACCAAGAGTTGGACGCTTAACCGACTGAGCCACCCAGACACCCCTTTATCTAGATATCTTAAAAAGATCTGAGGAGCAGAAAAGGAGGGAAGCCCACTCTCAAGTAAAGTGGGACTTGGACTGGCCTATGAAAAAAGATAGGCAAGCCATGAGAGAAAGAAGAGACTTGCAGCTTCGTGGGCTCAGTGAGAACAAGAAGAGAATTCCTAACTCTCAGCTTTTAAGTGACTATTAAAGGAATCCCAAAACAGAGCCTAAGAAACCACCTTGACCCTCAGTGTTTTAAAGCTCCTCCACAGCCTGTTGAGAAAGCCAAGAATGAAGATTTGCTCACGAGGACACAGAGCCCTCAGTGCATGTCTTCCCTCCATCCCACACCCCCAGCTTCTTGGTCATGGGAACTCTGCTTGTTCCCAGCGAGGCTTCATGACCTGGTCATATTGCTGATCATCGCCATTGTTTTCATTGACTCTCAAATCTCAGTTTTGGGGAAGGGAGGCCCTCTAAGAGGTACCATCTAGCAGAAGGCCATGTGCCCTCTCTCAGGGTGCCTCCTCTCTGTGCCCCCTCTCAGCGTTTTTTCCTGCATCAAGTCCATTTTAGGGCAGTTGTCTAACCCACAAGACCCATGGCTCTTGACGACACAGTATAGCTGGAGAGACTCCCAGAGTGAATACTTCATTGTTCTGCACCGTTTCCTGGAGAATTCCAGCACCTCAGTTTTTTTCTCTAGATCCCACCTACATTTGACAGGTGGTTTCTTCGTCTTCGATCCAGGTCTGTTCTGGTGATTGGACCTCAGTGCTGAGGCTTGGAACTTTACTCAGAGATCTATTCCAGATGGTCCTTTATCTGCTAAACTCTAGCCCTTTCCACTCCCATTTGGTTTGGTGGTATGGACCAAAACCACCTGGATTGGTTCTGGATTGGTGGTATGGACCAAAACGCAGATTCGGCTTGATGCTCCATGGTGGGCCAAGGCAAGAAAGTGTGAGCAAATGACTGAATTAGGATAGCAGGTATAAGGGCAGGGGGCGAGATCATTTTTGTATTGATAGAACCATTTTAGAGTTTTTTTTTAAAGGGCATCTGGTTCACATGTCTGTTGGACTTCCAAAAAGGAACATAGTGTGGAGAAGCTTTAATATAATCCCCCATATTTTCTTTTCTTTTCTTTTTTTTTTACCCACTAAATGTAAATTATGTCAAGTTCAAAGACTCTATATTTTCCTCAAGGTGGTGCCTTGCTTTGTAGCTAAGGGAAAGTGAACTTTATTATATTTTTGCAGGGAGAAGAACCAATATGGATCAATGAGGTGTTATTTATTCTTTCATTCTTTTTTATAAGCTCACACATTTAGTTAAGAATATTGGTTTTGCCCCATAGATGTAATCATAGCACCTAAGAAGCATTTTGGAGGCTAGTCACAACCAGTAGGAGTGTATGCAGAACAACTTTGTTTTTCTTCAATAAACTCTCATTTTAACAACTTAAAATTAAAAAATTTACTTAGAGAGTACGTGTAGACACACATTCCATGTAATACACAAGTACATAATTATTCCTAGAAAAATGAGTTTATTTTTGTGTTCTTTCATAAAGTTCCAAGAATTGCTAGAATTCAGTATGTTGATGTTCACTCTACCCACGTATTTTCTTTCGCATTTGGTCTTTGGTTTGTTTCTTCTCCTGATCCCCATTCCAAACTTTGACTTTCTACACGAAAAAAACCCCAACATTTCTTGGTCTGTAGCCACATAGAAACTCCTTTAGTCCCTTGTCCGTTTTAAAGAAAGATCTGGCATGTTTCTTGGTTCTATTTTTCTGTTTTCCTCTCAGTGAGTAATCCTAAGCTTTTGTCTGTCCTTGGTCCCGCTTTCCTGCTCCTGCTACATCAAAACTACAGTCAGATTTTTGCTGAACTTAAAATATGTATTTTTTACTACTCAAGTGATAGTTATCTTCTATTTTTATTCCACTTATATGTTCCTCTTTTTCTCCTCCATAAGGATTGATTTTCATGGTTCCTAAACTTCTTTAATCTTCATATCTCTTTGTCTCCTCCTTTAAAAAAGTCTGGTGCCCTCTGACTGTTGGTGATTTGATTTCTAGTGGTTTTACTTTATATAAATAGACAGTATTGAAGTACTTTTGAATCATGTATGAAATCTGTGTCCAAAATTTTTTAAAGTAATGAATTTGCCGTCATATGCCATTAAGGACCTGCTTTCCTTATTCCTTCTTGCAGCTGAGGACCATTACTAGGTTAGTTTTGGATCCCTGGGAGCAACTGAGACTTTGAGTGTAAGATTGTACGTCATTTGGAACTGAGCTGCCTTTACATACTTCAGGTGCAAAAATGCAAAATGATAAAAGCCTGACATTGGTGGAATTGCTGAAGGTAGGATTGCTGAGCCAGCTGAAGGATGACTCCAAATACCCTGTGACAAAACTAATCCCCTCATTTATTGCCAGCTGGATGTCTTTTTTCCTCCTGGTCACTAAAGCCATTTACATAATGTGCAATGACATTTGAACCTGTATATTTATATGCTAAATCTGAATCTATCCCAGTCATTGTTTTGTGGTGTTTTGTTTTTTTTTTTAAGATTTTATTTATTTGAGAGAGAGAGTGTGCATGTGCATGCAAAGTGGGGGTGGGGCAGAGGAAGCAACAGGCTCCTTGCTGAGCAGGGAGCCTGAGGTGAGGCTTGATCCCAGGACCCCAAGATCATGACCTGAACCGAAGGCAGACACTTAACCTACTGGGCCACCCAGGCACCCGTATCCAGCGCATTGCTAACTGCAGACTAAAGTGAACATATACTGGTCATGTTAAAATAAGATCAGGATTCAAATCTTTGCCCAAACTCGACAGGAGCAAAAAGTGTAATTGCTATGGCTTCTAGTTCAGCAGTATCTATGCAGGTATGTGTAAAATCATGATCAAAGTCTTGAACCTCTCCTTCAGAGGAATTTTTCTTGAATATCTTCTGTAGATCTGTTTATCAAGAAGAATCTCTAAATCAGTCACATTATATTCAGAAAAAACTGCTTTCCTCCTGCAAGACTCCTTGCTGTCTCTGGAAGAAAATGTTTAAGGGAATCTTGGGAGGACGTTGATGTTGTTGCCCCAGAAATAGGTCTTCCTGTCCTCAAGAGTGCCTTGCTCTTCAGGATGCCCTTCAGGGCTGGGATGGTACATCCTCCGCAAGGATCGTGAAGACGGGCCTTATGAGAGACAGGCAGTTACTGAAGAGTTGACTTTATTTAGTGCCAAATCCACTGGTTGTTTTCCCTTCTGAATAAAGAAGCTGGAGGACACCATGGAAAGAGCACCACTCTGTTTTCCTTTTCTTCTGATATCGTACCCTCTTGGCAATTGCTCAAGAACAATCTACCCTTAACCCGTCACCCACAGATGCTGCCAGCTTCAAGATCAGGTTGAGCTGAGTTTACCAGCTCTAGAAAAGCATTCAGGGAGTCAAAGGCAGCAACCTCAACCACTATGCGCTCTCTGCCTCTGTGGATTTGGCAGGTGCTATCAAAACCAAGCAGCCCCAGGGGCTGCTGGGAGCTGGCGCCTCCCTTTCATTCAGCCCCATTTCCGGTTAGAAGGATGGGCCCGGCATGGAGCTGCTTTATGGCACATGAGGCATTTGTTTGCTTTCATTCATGTTTCATTAACCTCTCTGAGTGGTGTCCAGCATCTTTTCCTATGTTTTGTGTTGTTTGTTATTACTGTCAGAGGTATAAACTTGATACAGACTTTGAATGTTTATGGGCCTGAGCCGCCCAGGACGACAGTATTCCAAACTCCCTGGCCTGTTTCCAGACGTCTGCTTTATAACCCTCATGATGATAGGCAACGAGCTCCTAGAACACCGAAACTTCCATGTCAGACAACCCGACCCGGTCTTTTGCTGGCTTTTGCTTTTCGATGCCAGGGGATGGTGGGTCTTCTCAGGTGGGGTAGGGGTGGGGGGAGAAGGTGGAAAATCCCATGAGATCAACCGAGGCCCACGTGGGGTCACTCAGGTCAGACCTGACATACGATCAGGTGAAAATTCAACTCCAGAAACTTGGAGAAGACCTCAACTCCGGAAACCATTTTTAAAGAAAATTAAACTTTCTAAATGGTTTAAACACATGTTTTTAATACTTGTTAAATGTCTTTTCTTTCTGGAAAAGACATGCTTCAAGAAAATGAAGAAAAAGATAAATATTTGGCAAAACAATCTCTTCTACAAATGCCCCTGGGTAAAAGCAAATGAAAATTGTACTTACTACCAGGTTGGGCTCTGTTCTACACCTGCGTTTTGTTTTTCTTTCTTCGTTCTTTATTGTGTATATAATGGTTTGCTTCGTTGGACTTCTTAATTAAATATTTAACAGCTCGTAACAGTGGGGGTTGGGTGATGTTATGCTATGTTTTACTGCAGTAGCTTAATATGTGTATTTGTACTTTGTGCTGGTGTTTTAACCCACAGGGAGGGCTCCCTTCCATACAGAGACCCAGTTGCAGCTCATGAAGAGGACTTCAAATATCTTAGTTCAGAGAGCCAAGCTATGGCAGGACTAACAGGTAGACCCTAATGTGTCCTGATTCAAGTATTACCCTTAGTCAGAGCTCCCTTTGGCTTACTGGGGAGAGGATGCCTGTTGCCATGTCATTTCTTTTAGAAAGTCTGATTTGTCTGTATATAGAGTGCACGAGGGGGATAGATATGGAGGAACAGTCTACAGCAGGCTGGGAAAAAAAGAGGGTTGATGATTGGTAATAGGGAAATTCTCACTGATTTAACAAGAGTCACCAAGTAGCCAGCTGGGCTTGAGAAGGACTTTGCAGCTTTCTGTGTGCGTGGTGATACGTGTTGGGGTTGTGAGGGTGTCAGAGGGTAAAATGCCGAGGACCTCTAATTGGCCCAGGGAAATGAAAAGCGGGTCACTAGAGAGATGGTTCCTTCTAAGGTGAGTTGCCATTTGGACAGGGATTCTTCTTTCTGCAAGATGAGTGACACAGAGGTAGAGCTAGAGGTATGGGTAGAGAGGATATGTGGGGGGGCCTCACCCTAGTGCCAGTGGAAGAGCCATGTAAGCAGTGAGGGTGCCACGTAGAACTCTCTGTAGCCTTTTGCCAAAGCCTGGAGCTGCAGTTCCTCAACCTATTTAGATTGCAGACCCATTGGGAATGTGATGAATGCTTGCTATGGAATCTCACTCCAGAACAAGGTTTCTCAACCTTGAACTAGTGACATTTTGGACTAGAAGCCAATAACCACCCCTTTGTCTCCTGCCCAGTGAGGCACCATGGTCTCAAGACATTGGCAAGCATCCCCTGGAGCGGGGTGGAGGTAAAATGGTCTGAGAACCTGGTCTGAAAACTACAACTCAGGAAATATACAAATATATCCAAAATTTCCAAAGGGTGTGGGAGGGTGGTGCTGGATCTTGAACACCTATTCATGATCCTCCCAAATATATCTAGCACCTTGTTCTGACTTCTCAGAGAAGCTCAATCTCCTACTATTCATACGATCTCAGTCTCATTACTGTCCAGGAATCATGGATCTTAGAGCCACAATGGGCCCACTGAATCTACCATCTTTGTGAAATGTATGGAGAATTTTTATCCATTAAACAAAGGGGGCAACTAAGGTTCATAAAATGTAAATTACTTATCTCTGGTCCCACTGAAATTACTTGCCTACAATGTCATGAGATACAAGAACCTAGATTCTTTATTTTCTGGGACAGATACATCTTTGTCCAGTGGTTCTAGGCCACCAGCTTGTGGGATTTGAGTGAAGTCATTATGACTCATTAATACATCATCACATTGCCTTGCCTCTTTATTCTATCTTTCTCCTCCCTCACACAACCCAAGAAGCATTCTTCTTGTCCCTTTTTGGGAAGCTCCTTTAGTCTTCAGGCGTATTAGATATATTTCCGAGTGCCTTCTTGCTCTTCTTCTTTCTCAGAGAATCAACCTCTGCCCATGGACTCTGCTGAGTGAGCAGTGGGCCACATGTCCCTGCTTTTCACTCCTTCCACAGTGTGAACACTGACCTGAGAAGAAAGGGGCTAACGCTAAGTCAGTTGATGGCCTGTAACTTGCAGCCTGAATCAAAAGGATAGCCAGACCAATAACACTCCTCCCTGGGAATTCGATCTAAGTGACACCGAGGAAAGTGACCTGTTGGTAGCAACTAAGAGAGAACCTCCTGCCATAGAGGTCTCCAAGGCTTTCTGGGACCCAAAGTCAGCTTCAGGGAGGATCAGTATCATTAGAGTTTCTGCACTCGTTATAGCTGGAAAGAACCTTCATCGAGCCCTGTAGCAAACACCTATTCCATCAACCTAGTGGGCCTTCCGAAGTGGCTGCCCTTCTACCAGCTACTCTACACACACAGGTGAACAGAATTCTGAATGAATTATAAAGACAGTCCTGTCTGAGGTCTTTTAAGGCGGCATTTCCCACAGGAAAGCAGGCATGGTCCTGGTGCATCATCTATAGACTTCTATGTGAACAAGGACATCCCGGTCTGTTAATGAGGAGTAGGGCTGATGCTGACTAAGGGTTTGTGATGTGCTGCCTAGGATAGCTTTGCTATGGGAAGTCAGATGTGGCCAAGGACAGATATGTGTATGTCTCTTCAGGTGTAGATGTTTTAGAGTCATTTAGTGTCTTCTTGGCAGAGTCTACAATACTTGTCACTCTGGGGGGAAACCAATTTGGCCATCATAGTGAATGCATATGCTCATGTTTTGTGCACTGGCAGTGTTTCCTAGAAACAGTGTTTTATCCACCTGGACAATTGCCATCTCCCTTTCAAAAACATGGATGCTATAAAGCAGTGTACCTCAACAGTGGTCATACTGCTTCCAGATGGGGAGGCACATTGAAGATGTTGCGGGGGGGCAATTTTGACTGAAACATGATTGAAGAACACTACTGGCATGTATGATCAGAGACCAGAGATGCTAGATATTGAAGATTTGTGCCATGATCCACATGAATTTTGAATGTCTCATAAGATCTCTTTGTAATTATCTGAACTTCAAACCTAATTCAATTTAACATAAAAGCAGAAAGTAGTTTGGCTCAGTTTTAATGGTCACTGAAACTTGTAGGAATACAACAACCATTTAATTAAGGGAAGACTGTCCCTTTTGTTTGGAAACTTACCAAGACTTTTTCATTTCAGAAAATCATGTTAACTGATGTTACCGGTAATGATTGCCAATTTGAGTTGCCATGATGCAGTTTGTGTTAGTTGGCACTGGAGTAGTGACTTTCATGATAATTCTGTGTATATGTACATCTGTTTGTGGCTAGAGTAGAAAGACCACAGTATCAGTGTAGGTCTCCAACTCATAAATATCTTGAATCATGAAGAAGCACTAAGGTTTTCATCAAAGAGTAATATTTTGTAGTGAGAGATTATCACCTTTACCTACGTAGTCCACTGTGAGTTTACATTTCTCCTTAGGGAATGTGAACATTTGTACGCTTCTTTATGTGGAGCCAGACCTTCATCTTCAACCACATCAGAGAGCAAAGCAATACACTCTGCTGCTGAAGGAGGAGAACAAGGAGAACAAGAGAGCTTCTCTTCTTTTGGCTCTCTCTCCTTTGACCCATACGGGGCATGTTCACACATCTCCCTGTTTTCCAATAGTTTTATTTTCCGTCTCCAAGCAGATCATCTGCTCCTGTGACGTATCAAGATTGTGAGGACCAGGTCTCCACAACTGTTCCCTAGGTTATTTTTCCCATTTAAAGTTGCTTAAATTTATGTTTATCATCCCCATTGGTCTCAGAACAGTAGAAGTTCTTGGACTCCAGAGAATGAAGACCTCTACATTTTCCATGGTTGCCATTAATACTTTCTTTATGTAAGATTTCTTCTGACTCCTTTCTTGGCAGCATTAACTTCTCCTGGCTCTATTATCAGCTTTGATTATCAAGAAGAAATGTTCAAATGAGGTTATTTTTAAATGACCTTTTATTTCGTAGCTATTTCTCTAGCAAGAATACAAACAGCCCACTTTCCTGAGTACTCACTGTATAGTAGGCACAATCCTGAGTTCTTAATGCATGTCGTTTCATGTAACCGTCATAAATAACCATGTGAGGTAGATGCTATTATTATCCCCATTTCATAGATAAGAAATCTTGGAAAGGTTAAATAACTTGCCTAAGATTTCATAATTAATAAGAGTCCTTCTCTGTCCATCAGATGTAAGTCATGTAATACCCTAAATAGAAAAGCATCCCAGAGAAAAATAAATTGAGAAAGTATGAAAGTGTAAGACTAAATCCATCACCAAGACATTCCATCAGAGTCGTGGTCGTAGTAGGCCTAGCTTTTCCCTAAATATTGGCTCACAATCACTTTCTCATTACTCATATCCAAACTATATATAGCAACAATATGTCATCGAGAGAAGAATGACTCTAGCAGCCGATGCTAACAGATTTCAGTGTATGTCTCTTTTTACTTTGGCTGCTGTCCTACTTAATTGGCCAATTATTCCTAATCAGAGAACTGAGAAGAATAAAATTTAAAAGGAAGTTACTCAGTTTCTCTGAGCCTAGGTATCTGTTTCCAAACGCATGACCCTTGTTTTCCTTGTATTTATGAGCCTGGAGCGGAGAAGTGTGGATGACTATGGTTTATACTAACAAGGCCAGTGCCATGGTTTTAAATTATTCCTTGTAAGCTATCTTTTCTCTATGCTTTCACCATAGATGATGCCCTTAATCTTGGTCCTGAACTGTTGGTTTTCAGAAGGACCAGGGGAGGAGATGAACCCACCACTTCTACTGAAAAACAGATCTAAATGTTGGACACTGAGTAGATAAGCCGCGTGTTGTCAGTTGGTACTCAGCTCTGCAAAGACTTCCTATTACCTCATATTCCTCAAATGGAAACCTACTTCCCTCATTACCCAGTCCCCCATGCCAGCTGAGTTCTGTGGGGTTCTACCAATGAGAAGCGCTGAGGAGAGATTAGAAGGTAGGAGGTTCTGAGTTAGGCAGTGATGTCGGAGGAAAAAGGGGCTCATGGTTTCTCTCCAGCAGCAACATTTGTGGCATGTGTGATTCATGGCTCTGAGAGACTTAGCTTTTCCTTTTCCTTCTTCAGCCCTGGCATTTTCTTATAGTTACTTATCTTTGTGAAGTCTTGTGACTTTTCTTATTTGCACTCTAGCCCTTCCAATATGCTTGTAATCAATTTTCTGTGTCACTTTGCCACCTCCCCTCCCATTTGAAATGAAGTGGTTTCTATTTTCTGGCATAGACACCAGATTGAAAATATGTGGAGGGAAATTTATAAGAGCCAATAGCATCATTGTCACAGATAAAAGATAAATTTAGCCTGTTGGCTGATTTTATTTATTATAAAATGAAAAGAAATTAAAGACAGTTTATATAGAGTAAATGGTAATTAGGCATACGTAAAGCACCATTCTAGCCCTAGTGGATTTTAACCTGAGGACGAAAAGGGTTGCAACAAAATAAGCAAGCAAGCAAACAAAACAAAAAGGAAAAAAAATCTTAAACCATTTTTAGTTATAATATATAGGTGGAAGTGTTGATATTGTTTTCTGAGATTCTTCTAGAGCAAATGTGATAAAACAAATAATTATGTTGATATGACTGTGTATGAAGTTTTTCAAAAAGAAAAAAGGAGATACAAATGTAAGATCCATGAGGTTACATTAAAAACTCTGTAGTCTTAAAAAACAAAACAAAACAAAAAACTGTAGTCTTGAATTGCAATTGGAATTAGCACTTTAATGTGGTGAGGTACCTTATCCTTAATAATGTTTTTCCTATCTACCTAAAAGGACTAAAAACAACCAATTCATGAACAATGAGCATCTTCTGTGACCAGATTGCCATTTCTAATAATAATTTCCCTATTTAAAGAATCAGGGCTTTTTGGAGAAATGGGTGATTCTAGGCTTGGGGCAGGAAATGTACAAGATGATTCTATAGCATCTTGCCATGTTGTGAAGCAAGAAAGCTATCAAAGAGCAAAGGTGTCATGTCAAAGAGACTCAGGGGCCAAGTTGAAGAAGTTCCCATTGGCTAAATATGGGTCACTTTGAACATCAGTAAGAGTAATAACTCCAATGGATTAAGGCACATAAAATATGTATAAGTACATGAGATTTTAATAATAATTTAAACATAGGAAACATTGGCCACCTTTGGAAGATGGCACAGAACCAACTCATATAGTGGATAAATAATTCTTTTATTCTGCCTTTCTTATAGGAGCTGTATTGCACAGTAACCAAATAATTGATTAGAGGAAATTCCTCTTTATAAAGGATTTCAGATAATATGAGAAGGAAGGATAGAATTACAATATCACCTTTCTGTAATCCCTATTAAATTAATGGATTCAGGCTATACACATCAATGACGGCTAAAATTACAAAAAGAGAGTGAGCCAGATAGAATGTTAAAATGCACCACACCATCTTCAATATGCTCTTGGTTAAAAAAAATTGAACCTAAGTTTTACTAAATCTGCTAGAACTAACTATTAAATTACAGGTAACAGAGGAAAATGTTAAAAAACATCATGGAATGAAGTTTGCAAAACCTAAACTGTGGGTTTTGACACATAATATATAATGTGGATATTGACATGCATAAATTATAACAACAGGGAAGAAGAAATAGAGGGGAGCCTAGAGGTCAGAAGGGACTGAAGAAATGTGAAATAATTGCAGTGTAGAATCCTATTGGATCCTGATGCAAACAAAATCATAAGACAATTGGAGACATTTCAACACTGACTATAATTAATTATATAAAATTAATTTTCTTTTGGTCCAGTAATAATTTTGTGGTCATGTTTTTTCCCCCAAATATGTTTATTTTATTTTTTCAGTGTTACAAGATTAATTGTTCATGCACCACACCCAGTGCTCCATGTGGTCATGTTTTAAAACAGTCTTTATCTTTCACATGTATTATAGTGATGTGGAGAAATGATGCCTCCACAAATGTAGAATTTGCTTCAAAATAATACAGGGAAGGGGGAATTATAAAGATGCATACAAATCAAGATTGGCCATGAATTGATAATTGTTGAAGCTGGGTAATAGGTATATGGAAGCTTATGATATCAGTCCCTGCGGTTTTATATAATTTTATAAATTTTCTATAATGAAAAAGTGGAAAAACGTGGAGAGGTGTAAGTAAATCTTAGTTTCTAATTTCAGGAAATTAAATGCGTTCATCTGTTGTTGAGAGCTGCCTGCTATGAGTTCCTTGGCCGTTTCCAGGTACGGAGACTACATCAAAATTTAAACCAACTCTGTGCCTTTCAGCTTGAAAGGTATGGACAGCTAGTAGCCACCAAAAGAATGTGTTTCCAATTGCTGCTGTAACAAATTACAACAAACTAGGTGGCTTAAAACAACACAAATTTATTTTATCTTCCAGTTCTGGAGGTCAGAAGTCCAAAATGAGCTTCACTGAGCTCAAATCAGGTGTCAGCAGGGTTGTGTTCCTTCTCGAGGCTCTGGCGGGTGGGTGGGGGGATTTGTTCTTTGCTTTTTCCATCTCCTAAAGGCTGCCTCCCTTTCTGAGGCCCACGGCTGCATCACTCTTATCTCTGCTTCTGTTCTCACCTTCCTCCTCTGACTCTGCTGCTTTTCTCCTTTACTTATAAGAATCACTTACAAGACCAAATCCTTGCTCTCATCTGGATAAATCATCTCAAAATCCTTAACTTAGTCACGTCCACAAAGTCTTGTTTGTCATGTAAGGTAACATATTCGAAAGTTCTGGGGCACCTGGGTGGCTCAGTCATTAAGCATCTGCCTTCGGCTCAGGTTATGATCCCACGGTCCTGGAATCAAGCCCCGGATGGGGCTCCCTTCTCGGCAGGAAGCCTGCTTCTCCCTCTCCCACTCCCCCTGCTTGTGTTTCCTCTCTCACTATGTCTCTCTCTGTCAAGTAAATAAATAAAATTTAAAAAAAAGAAAAAAATTCTGCTGTTAGGATGCAGCTATATTTGGGGGCCATTATTCTGCCTCCCACAAAAAGATAAAGAAATTAGAAAACAAAATTGATAAAGGAAGTTGTCTATCAGTCAGGATTCAACCAGGATACAGGAACCCTTCTAATATTTTAAACAGAAGACACTTAATACAGAGAGTTTGTTACACAAGAGATGGAAGATCTAACAAGTCAAAGGATGGTGCAGTACCCAGAGTTTAACAATAGCAGAAGCTAGTATCAGTTCTAAGACAGGAGGGAGCAAAGGAAGGAGGTGGTGTTACCAGGATCCAGGAGCTGGGGTGATTTTGTGAGAATCATGGTGGAGACTTCCCAGTGGAAGTTGGGAGCAAGGAGGTATGTGCTCTCCGGTGGGAAGCTGGACTCCCAAAGGAAACATGGGCATCACTGGGAAATACAGTATGTTTTTGTTATCTGCGGTCCTTGTTTTTTATAAAGTCACCACAAACACGGAATTAACAAATACTGAACCATTGCTCCTAGAGAAAATATAGAGTCAGGTTCCTGTGAGCCTCTGGTCACAGCATTTTCCTCAATCCATCCATCCATAACCTGGTTTTATGTGTTTCTGTTTAAAGCAACTTAGCTAAAATATATTATTGCTTCATGAACATTGAACTCATGGCCAACAGCACTGTAAGTCGTGACTGCATGAAGCTTATCTAACACGTGTATTTTCTCCCTAAGATATACCACAACCGTCTTGTGCCCAGGGACACAAGACAGAGCTTCAGTACTACATGTGGGGGCCATTTTAAACAGTGACATCACCAACAAAATCACATACATGAATAAAATAGGACACTACCATCAAAAGGACCCTTATTTACAGCATAAGACTCGAAATAAGGCAGAGTGTGCCTTGCCTGACCTCAGCTGGAGACACATCTTAGACAATTCAAATTTTTCACTGTTCTGTGCATGTCCGCAAATGACCATAGAAGTGTGCAAATATTGATTTGGGGATTACAAATAAATTTTAGTAAGTAGGCAAATTTGCAAAGATGGAATTCATGAATAGTGAGGCTTGACCGTACTTGCCAGGAATAAGACCCTGGATTCTTCCTATCTCCTACGTTCTAGTCTTCTACCAGGGTTCTCTTTGGCTAAATCATTTGCAAGAGAGTCTGGGAAACAGAGTTGGCAGGAGGAGGATGGAGAACACATCTGATTTCAAAGAGTCAATGCACACCACAAAAATGTAAAGAACTAAGATTTGGCAAGGAAAGAATGAATGGAAAACATTCAAGGACTTAATGATTGCCTTTAGATTTATAGGCCTTACAGAGTAGATGATGACAGGCTGTTTTTAATTTTCATAGAACCCATATAAATTGATTTAAATGAAAATAGAAGCTCTGGATGGAAGATTCTTTTTTAAACATTTTTTATTAAGTTCTTAATTTTAATTCCAGTATAGTTAACATACAGACTGTTCTATTAGTTTCAGGCAAACAATACAGTGATTCAACACTTCCATACATCACCCGGTGCTCATCACAAGTGTGCTCCTTAATCCCTATCACCTATTTCACTCATCCTCCCACTCATTTCCCCTCTGGTAACCATCAGTTTGTTCTCTATAGTTAAGAGTCTGTTTCTTGGTTTGTTTCTCTCTCTCTTTTTTCCCCTTTGCTCACTTGTATAGTTTCTTAAATTCCACATACGAGTGAAATCACATGGTATTTGTCTTTCTCTAACTGGCTTATTTCACTTAGCATTGTACTCTCTAGTTCCATCCATATCATTGTAAATGGCAAGATGTAATTTTTTTTTAATTAACATATAATGTGTTATTTGTTTCAGGGGTACAGGTCTGTGAATCATCAGTCTTACACAATTCACGGGACTCACCATAGCACATACCCTCCCCAGTGTCCATCACCCAGCCACCCTATCCCTCCCACCCAACCCCCAGCAACCCTCAGTTTGTTTCCTGAGATTAAGAGTCTCTTATGGTTTGTCTCCCTCCTTGCTCCCATCTTGTTTCATTTTTCCCTCCCTTCCCCCATTTCATTCTCGTTTATGGCCAAGTAATATGTCATTGTGTGTTTGTGTATATGTATGTATGTATGTATATGTGTATCCATTCATCCATCAGTGGATACTTGGGCCACTTCCATAATTTGGCCAGTGCAGATAATGCTACAGTAAACATAGGTGTTCATGTATCCCTTTGAATTAGTGTTTTTGTATTTGAGGAATAAATACCCAGTAGTACAATCACTGGATTGTGGGATATTTTTACTTTTTGAGGAAACTCCACACTGTTTTCCATGGTGCCTGCACCAATTTTCACTAGATTTCATTTTCTCCACATCCTTGCCAACACTTGTTATTTCTTGTCTTTTGCTAATAGCCATTCTGACTGGTGAGGTGATATCTCATTGTGGCTTTGATGTGCATTTCCCTGATGATGAGTGATGCGGGGCATCTTTTCATGTGTCTGTTGGCCACCTGGATGTCTTCTTTGGAGAAATGTCTGTTCATGTCTTCTGCCCATTTTTAAATCGGATTATTTGTTTTTTAGGTGTTATATGGAAGATTCTACCTATAAACATTGAGAGATCTAAAAATACCTTAGAAAGGAAGAATGAGGAATTCCCTTCCTTGGAAACAAATTGGTGCCAGGCACCAATTTATTTGCAGTTATTCGGTTGCAGTTATTGGTTGGCCTAGCCAGAGAGAGGGGCATGCTCAGTGAGGTGTGAGCTGGCCCTCGCTATTATTCTGTTTGTGGCTTAATATCACCTTGAACTCTGTAGAGTAGCGAATGCCACTGCAGCTGCCTTGCTGTCTTGGCTCTGAGAAAGGGAAAAAAAAAAAAAAAACCTTTTGGTAGCAGAAGGGTGGTGAATAGGAAGCAAATCAACCAAAAGATCATTTCAGCACAGGGGCTGGTGGTTTACTTGAGTAAGTGATTTATGACACAATGTTTTTATTTGATCTGGCATTACAGGGATAAATTATTGAGTGCTAATTGTATGTTGATAAGCTGTTCCTGCTTAAATTTATTCCTTCCTCAGTTTGTGTTAATTGGGGTATATTGGAACAGAAGGGGAATTGCCCACTTACTGCCTGGTTTAGTTTACGTTGTTGTAATTGCGTCTTCACTGTTAATTCATGTTAAATGAATAAGGGAGCTCCTACCGGTGGACTTTTGTTTGTCTTCTCATTAATGCGTATTTTTTTTTTTATAAAAAATGAAATGTTAAAGAATAATATCACTCCTATTTACTTGTTGGAGTTGACTCAAGTGGTAGCAGAAGGTAGGGTCAGAGGTGGACTGGCAGAAGCCTGGGGAATTTTATATGCATATTTTATCATTTGAAATGTAAATCTTTTTTAGATAGAGCCATCATGGGGGGAGGTGTTGGAGTGGGGGACATAAGAGGACGAGATACTGAATGTTTCCTGCATAGGTGGCTTTCTCTCCCCCCCTCCCCCCCCAATCTCCCTGTCTCTGTCTCGCTCTGGCATGAAAGATTTTGGGCGGCAATGTAGTATGAGAGGCCAGCGATGAGAATCTGCACGTGCCATGGAGAGGTGTGGGTATGGATGCGCTGGGATGGTGACTACCAGATATTTGGGCCATGTCTCTCGAGGGTCTCTGTAATAAGTACTCTAACTCCAGGTAAATTGAGTGAGTCCAAATTTCAAGAACTCAGTACAGACAAAAAACACAAATGGCCAGCAGGATCAGACGTAGAAAGCCGGGTCGAGAGGCAAGGCAACCAGCAAGTGCAGAGGAAATAATAGTAGGCGATGTGGGCACACCAGACCCAGGGGACCCGAGGGCTTTTCAAATGACTTACTCTACATGACCTGAGGGCAGGCTTGTAAAAGCTAATCCTAGACACAAATTTTGCTCTCTGCCTTGATTTTATGAATTCTGGTGGTTGTGGACAGGTGTGCATCTGGCTGTAGACCAGAGAGAGGTGGGCCTTGCGGGTGGCAGGAGCTCCTGGCTATGGCAGGGACAGTGCGCTGCTCTCCAGCCCCGCTCCTGGGATGCAGATCCCCTCCCATTTCTCCACACTCAGCTGGGACTCTCCTCCCTCTCCCAGTCTTGTTCTTAGATGGCACATATAATCTCTTTCTTCTGGCTCATCTCCCTCAAATTAGAATAGGAAAGAGTTCCATTGAATGTCACTATGCCTGTAGCTTTCCTGGTCATAGTAGAAACAAGCTCATGGGGCTCTGTGTAGGGAAAATTGTTGAGGATTAGGTGAGTATAGTTACCCAAAGACCCCTCACCCTAGAAGTGCTGCAAGAACCTTGTAAATGGGGAGTTTACCTACTGCCTTGCCCTAGAGGTGTGGATTGAGAGGGCAGGGCAGGGTCATGCTAAAATCCCAGGAAATATCTCTAGCGTGTGTGTGTGTGTGTGTGTGTGTGTGTGTGTGTGTGTGTAATATATATCTATACCATAAAATTATTTATATAAAAATATATAGATAATGTATTATTTATATAAATATTATATGATAAATATATAAATATATTGTATATTATAGAGTTATATCATATATCATATAGTAATTAAATAAATTATATTATTAATCAATTATATTATATTAAACTTATAGATTAAATATTGATGTATATTAAATATATGTTATATATTTAATACACAACATATAAAGATATAAGATATATAATCATATAAATATATTATATATTATTTATATAAATTATATTTATTATGACTCATATAAATATTTATATATTTATATAAATATATAATAAAATATTTATATAAATAATTTATGGCAATGTAGCTAAGAAAAATATATATTATGTAAAATATATATGAAATATATCTATATTTTAAGATTTGTTTATTTATTAGAGAGAAAGAGAGAGCAAGCATGTGCAAGTGGGAGAAAAGGCAGAGGGAGAGAGAAACTCAGAGTCCCTGCTGAGCAGGGAGCCCCATGCAAGGCTTGATCCCACAACCCAAGAGATCATGACATGAGCTGAAACCAAGAGTCAAGATGCTCAACTGACTGAGCCACCCAGGTGTCCCTATCTAGTTCAAGCCACTTGTCTTTTAGCTCATTAATTAAAACAAGGATCATAATTACAGGAAGACTAGCTAAAATGTCGTTGTCACTATGATGTACTTGCTCATCCTGTTGTATTTATTCATTTCCTTCCCGGTGAAGAGAAACCACCTAAGTTGTATCAACCCCTGTCTCACTGTTGCAAAACTGTTCAACTAAAACATGTTCTACTAAAACATGCAATGGCCTAGCGCTCCTTCTTAGGAGTCACGGGAAGTAATGGAAACAGAGTCACAGGAGAGGAAACAGAGCTCTGAGTCCTAACTTGGGTTTCACTACTGACAAGACTACTTTCACCCTTTTCCCAGGAATCTGGAGGTTTCCCAGGGAAGATTCTGGCATTCAGGGAGCCGGGGTCGGGGGCTGGGGCCAGGAGCTGGAGCCTCTGGGCAGCGGTACCACCTGGAGGGCTGAGACCCGGAGGGGAAGCCGTGCCACCGCTCAGAGGAAAAAGCAAGGGTCAGATCCTGGAGGTGCGGCCCACGCTGGGATTCCCGAGGCGGCTGGGAGACGCGGAGTGAGCGCAGTGTCTGTTGTCGGTGGGCCCCACCCCACGTCAGTCTCCAGGTCCCAGCCGCCAAGATCAGCCCACGTCACCCATGGCTTTAGGTTGGAAGGAGGGAGCTAGAGCAAGAGGGGAACTGACAGCCTCTCCAGAGTCATGCAGAAAGGTGAGATGACTTGTGCAGGATCAGCCAGCTGGAGCTGGCACTTACATCCAGTTCTCTGAGTTTTCAGGAATGCTTTTCGGTTATAACTTCCAGCCCACCTGTGGCATCCATGTCCATCCTGACCTTGGGTGAAGGGCACGCTAAAATCGCTCTAATCAACCTAAGCAGGGAGACAGGAAGTTAAAATGGGACCCCGGAGTTACTTGAACTCCATATTAGACTGTTTCCGGATTATTTAACTTGGTCAGGTGAAAGTTTAGGTGATGGTGACAAAAGTCTTGAGAAAAATTGAGTAGTGACCACTCTAGTAAAGAAGATTGTCCCTGCTCCGTGGAACTGAAGATTGACATCAGTACAACTTCCTTTGTTTTTATTGGGAAGGCTTAATCTTCTTGATTTGATTTTCTATCACCTGGGCTGTTGTGGTTGCGATCTGGCAGGTGGAAGGTTGCTCTAGACCTTGCTTTTCAGAGAGGGGTCCCCGGAGCAGCAGCATTAGCCTCACCAGGGAACTTTTAAGAACTGGAAAGTGGTGGGGCCCACTCTGGGCCTAAGGAGTCAGAATCTCTAGGGATGGGCCCAGAGATCTGTGCCTTAACATGGCCTCAAGGCGATTCTAGTGCCCTCTCAGATATGAGAAGCCTTGAAGTAGAATACAAAGGCAGTGTCGAGTAAAATAATATGAAAGGCAGTACAAGGTAATAGTTCCAACTCTGATTGCCAGCTGGGAGATCTTGGGCAAATGGTTGTCTCTCTGTGCCTCGGTTTCCTTGACTCTGCAATGGCTGGGTCTGCCTCATAAGGTAGTTGGGAAACTCAAAGGAGATGATGCAGGCAAAGCCTTACCCACATTTACTGGGTGCTCAGTACACTTTACTTATTAGTCTCATGATTACTACAGTCGCAGATGTCTCTAGCTCTGATAGATCATGGTGTGCCTTCCAGACCTTCCTCATGTTCTCTCTCTCTCTCTCTCTCTCTCTCTCTCTCTCAGTCTCTCTCAGTGCTTCCACAGCCCCCTTCAAACTCTGTAGCTGCTTTGGAGTGGGCTCTGCAGCACTGGGCTGGGGGCCTCCTGAGCACCTCCAGAGGCTCCCTGGTTCGAGCCTTCCCAGGAAATCCAGATGGGATTAAACCACGTTTGGTCCTACTTCATGCTATAGGAGAGAGGTTGTGGAGACCTTACATTCTGAGCCCAAAGTCCAGACCCATGAGCCACAAGCATGAGTCTTCTTAGGCAGAGAGGGGGTCCCTAAGCTCAACACTGGGACCACCCGCAGAAATTCAAAGTGTCTGGCCTTGCTGGGCTGGAGAGTCCCACTCTGGCCATTCTTTGTGGCGACTGCCACCAGCATCCAGGCAGCCACTTTTGGAGCCAGAGGCCAGCCCCCTCTCCAGAGCAGCCTGGCGCCAGCCCAAGTGTCACAGAATACAGAACACAGACAGAGAAGTGGCAGGCTGGCGCAGCAGCTGCCTTTGCCTCCCTCAGGGCCGCTGGAATGGCTCCGGGGGGGCCAGCCCAAGCTTGGATGAGCCTTGGAAAATTAGTGAGCAATTCTGCCTTGTTTAATTTTTCTCTCTGAACAACTTGAGAGACCATGTCCTCTCAATCATCTTTTGAGAAGAAAAACAAGAGAAGAGAGAGACGTTCAAGAAAACACAGAGCAGTTCATCTGTTCACTCATGTTCAGTAAATGACTCTGTGCTCTGAGTACATTCATTCTTTTATTCTATGCCTATTGGACACACACTCTGCACGGAGTGCTGGGGGCATGAGGGTGAATCAGGGGCATTTTGCCCTCAAGGATTCTGCAAACAGGCAGGGAGGAGGAGGGCAAAGGGACTTATCACTTGATGAGTACTCACTGTGTGCCAGGCTCTGGGCTAAGTTACTTGCCCCTCATGAGAACCCCATGAGGTCGGTATTCTTACTCATCTGACAAATGAGGACATTGAGGCTAAGGGAGAAGAAGTGACTGACTTAGAGTCACCCATTTGGGACAATGGACAGGATTATCAAGTGCCACAAGAAGATGCAAGCTCTGAGGACCCCTGTCAGTGGAGAGGGAGAGCCCCTGGCTGCCCTATGGGTCTCAAGGCATAGTCTAAGGGAGGATGTGAACCCGGGGGAGCAGGTGGAGGCAAGTTTCTGAGCAGTGCTGCAGGAAAGCCTGGGTGAGGGGCTGGGCCGGGCCAGGTGGGTCCTGAGGGTGGACTTCAGGAGTCCAAGGTAAGGAAGAAGAAGGACCAAGCAGCTATTATCCTTGGTCAGGCCTTGTCCTTGGTATGATCCTGGCCTGCACCAATTATCAAGCAACTAGGATAAAACTTGGAATGTATCTTGCGCTCCCAGATAAGATGCAATAAAACCTGGTCTGTGTGTTATATTTGCTTTCATTTTTATCATCACCTCCCTGCCCCCCCCCCCCATTTTCTCAGTGATCACAGGTGCACGAAGTGCTTGGCATTAGGGTCAGAAGAGGTCCAAGGACACTACTACCCTTCTTCACCCAGCCCCTTCCCCTTGTCCATGCTGGGTCATAGCAGCCACCTCCTGCCAACATCACTTGAGAGTATCGGGCAGAAACTGGCACCTGCAGAGAAGTGAGAAGGCTGCAGGTGCTCCTACATGCCTTGGGTGTCCTCACAAGGCAGTGACATGATTCCCAGTTTCTGACTGTGGTCACCAAGGCTCAGAGAGTCCAAGGTGTGAAGGACCCAGCTAATGAAAGTGGGACACTGTCTTTCCAAAGTTAGTGCCTTGCCTTAGGAGTTAAGGGGGGGGGGGAATGCATCGATAGGTTTCTGGGGACAAATAATAATCTGTGATAAATTTAGTTGATTCAAGTTAATCAATTAAAAGTTGATCAACTTCTATAGCCAAAGTTGAGGCAATGTGGTAAAGGAGAAAAACAGACTGGACTTTGTAGTCAGTCCTCGGTTCAAATCCTGACCCCACTGAGCCTTACTAGGTTAATCCCTACCTCCCCTGAGCCTTTCTTTGTTCATTTGTAAAATCAGAATAATAGTACATACTTTGTGGGGTCATCAATTTATGTGTACTATGTAGCTCTGTTCTTGGCAAAAGATATCTCCTCCTCTGCCTTATCTTTTTCTCCTGCAAATGCTTGCTTCCAGTTCAACTGGTTTGGACACATGAACTTTGGCCATTTCGACCTACTCAGCTTGAGTATCATTTGATTTATGCGGGATGGCAGGGGTACCCATGTACGTTGTTTTTATGGGCAGGCACAAGGGAGCGAAGACAATTAGCACGAGAGCACGGCTCTCTTCAAGTAATGCCAAATGACCCAAGTCTTCAGAGTTGGCCTCTTGAAATTGCCATGGTTTCATGATTCCAGGGCTCTTGGTAGTTTCATGTGGCAGGGATGGGCCATTAGTTCATCAACCTCTTTCCCTTTTCCTCTCAGCTAGACTGTATTCCCCAGGCTCCCTTAGAGTTTGGTAATCATGGGACTGAGTTCTGGCCAGGAGAATATGAAGGGAAATGAGGGGAATGTGGAAGGCGAGTGAAAGTTCCTCTCCTTCCTCATCTGCTGCTAGATAGAGGATCGGTGAAGGGGATGGGGAACCTGGGTCTCTGCGTGACTGTGTGGAGTAGAGTAAGCATCCCACAGTCCAACCTGCACCGGACTGTGAGTGAAACATAAACTCTTATTATATTAAGCCACTCAAGTTTGGGGTTTCCTGTAATAGCAATTAGCCTGCCCTGAATGATTCAGCCTGCATATGACTTGTAGCAGGATATTTCCAGCCATCATTAATACTCTCTCTAAATGACCATATAAAATCAAATACCCTGGGAGGGGTAATATATTTCTTTACATTAGCATAAATTAATTTCTATGCTTAGCCTGCCAGGTCCACGCAGGGCCCCCCAGATATATGGCGCTGATCTGACTGCAGGTACAGCTGAGGTAGGGGGATGGCCAGCGAAGTGGTTCTCAAAGCTTCGATGATATCACTCACAACTTGTTAGAAATGCAAATTCTTGGGCCCCATCTCACATCTACTGGATTAGAATCTCTGGGAGGGGGCCCAGTAGTCTGCTTTCCCAAGCCTTCCAGTGGTTCTAGGGTGTCAGGCACATATTTGAGAACACCTGCAGGAGGACCACTAGAGACCTGCTCCCATGCAGACCGAGGGCACTGGGCGGAGGGGACAAGGGGAAGAGGGGGCCAAAGAAGAGGACTTGGCAATGGTTCCTTATGATCATGTTGTTGATATGGCACAGAGCTGAGGAATGTGATTTGTCACGTCATAGAGGATGAATTGCTGCTCCTGAATTCTTAGTGTTAGTCTGCTAGGGCTGCCAGAACAAAATACCGCAGACTGGGTGGCTTAAACCACAGAAATTTATTGTCTCACAGCTCTGGAGGCTGGAAGTCCAAGTTCAAGGTGCTGAAAGGTTTAGTTTTCTCTGAGAACTCTGTCCCTGGTTTGCAGATGGCTGTGGGGCTTGCTGCCTCCTCACAGGGTCATCCCTCTGTGAGCCCACAACCCTGGCATCTCTCGGTGGGTCCTGATGTCTCCTTCTAAAGACAGTACACAGATTGGATTAGGCCCTGCCCTGGAGGACTCATTTTTAATGAGGACTCATTTTAATCACCTCTTCAAAAGCCTTAGCTCTGCATAGTTACATTCTGAGGTGCTGGAGGTTGGGCTTTCCCATATGAATTTTGGGGAGAACACAATTCAGTCCGTAACAGCTATGTAATCTGGAATACAACAACCTTCCAATTTTCTTGTCCCTCTTGAAACTCTCTCTGAAAGAATCGTGGAGCCAAAGAGAGTTACATGCTAAATTTATTTTAACACATTGTTTGGAGTAAAAACGTGCTCAATTTTAGTCTAACAGAAGTTAGAACTGAGTTAATATTTCTGGCAGCAAGTTGGCTGATTGAAACTAGATGCAGATAAAAGTAACGCAAAAGGAAATCAGGCCTGTTTTAAAGAGAGTTTCCCCAAATGAATGTAGAGAGCTTGGCAAATGGGGGGCTGGAAAACCACCTTATGATCTGCCGGAAACCCATTTGGTCCTGAATTGAGGGCTGCTTAATGCCACGGTAAAGGGAAAAAAATTTGTCTTTGAAAGCTTGGTCTTTGGAAAGAAACAGAATGATACTTTGGTTCGGATAGAAAAATGAGTTCCTCTGAGATGCTTTGGAGTCAGCTTGGCTTGCTAGTAAGCTGTAGTAATAGTCTTAAATAGTCGTAATGACTGAGTAACGTGGAAGGAATTCTATATGCGGAAAATAGGATGGGTGAAAAACAGACCGACGACTCTTCCTAAAACTCATGTTTCACCAGCTCGTCGGTTTTTCCCCGAGAGAACTCTTCCGCATGTCAGAGCGCTGCTCTCTGTTTCATTCCACATTCTCTGTTCACATGTGTCTCCTCTTCCCTCGGCTCCCTCCCCTTCATATTAACTAGCAGGGGTCATGGATTCCGTGCCCTCAAGCTCTGCCACACCGGCTTCAGGTAGTCTAAACTTGGGGCAATTTAGCTGCCTTTAAAATCGCACCGAATGAACTTTCTTATCATTTGTTAACTGCCAGGGCAAAGTTCACTGAAAAACATTCCCACAGCTAGTCTGTGGAAAGGTGGCTGTTGAATTCTCTGCCTACGGGCACGTTAGCCTGTGCTCAAAATATGCTTATGGGGCAAATTCTGATATGATTAATGTTGGCATCATTGAGCATACATTAGTGGAATTTGCATACATATAAATTTGAATAATGTTCAAGGACATTAAATGATTTCAGATTTAATAATGATCATAATAGCTACCATTAAGTGAAGCGTTATATGCCAGACATTTCTCTAAACATTCTACATAATAATAACGGAACTGGTCCTCACAAGAGCTCCAGGAAACAGGTCCTGTTATTATACCCATTTTACAGATGAGGAAATGGAGGCACAGAAACGTTCAGCAACTTGCCCAAGATCACACAGCTAGCCCATAAGCAGCTGAACTGAGGTGTGAGCCCAGACAATCTTGCCTCCAAGCGGAGCCTCACGTGGCTGTAGTCATTAAGTGCACTGAGCCAGAAAAATGGCTTTGCCTTCCCAGGACAGGTCATACGAGAGCTCCATGGAGGCTTCTCTCTTAACACAGGGCTTCAGCAAACTGATATTCACCCAAAAGTGTTATCTGGGGGAGTTCGAAAACAAAGCATGGGTCTGTAGGACCGGGATCCTTGGACCTCCCCTCTGTCACTTTGGAGAAACTCTTATGCCTGTAAGCATTTAAGAAATGTCTGTTGAGGGCTATTTGCTGGGTCCTGAAGAACTACAGTCTCGACTGAGACAGGCCCCTGCTCTCTAGGAACACAGTAGTGCAGGGAGAGTCCGGCCCAGAGACATAATGACAACACAGTCTAAGGGCCCCAACACCCCAAGTAGAGGCAAGAACCAAGAGAGGGACTGGGGAAGAATTCCTAGAGGAGGTATTGACGGCGCGGAGTAGAAAAGGTGAATAGAACTTCACTGCTGAGTAAGTGGGTGGTTGAGGGGGGTTGCCAGGGTATAGAGGGGGAGGACACGAGGGGTTCCTCAATAGGAACACAAGTGGGGCCATCATGAGGCCCCATGATGAGGGCTGGGGCTCGTACTGTCCTGGTGGGACGCAGAGTCAGCCAAGGTTTGTAAACCAGATAATCCCAGCCCCAATGATATACTTGCTTTTTTTTTTTTTTTTTTATTTAGCAATTTAAGTACAGATTTGTCTAACTGGAGTGTGGGTGATCCATGATCCATGGGAAGAGTATTGATGACTCTAGAAATGACCTTATGCTAATGTGGAAGAAGTGGTGGTCTTGGTGCTCCAGATCCCTCCGGACCCCCCAACCCCATTCACATCTCTCTTACTTGTTTGCTGATGTTCGAAGTCCCAGAGTTAGAGACTTTTCCTACCACGTGCAGGATATTCTTAGAAGTCACTTAAACCTAGCCATGCTAGCAAGCCCATGCAGTTTTCCTTGAGGGGAGGTTTGGGTGAGACATGGAGGGGCGTGGGAAAGGAGGAGAGCATGGGGAGCGGAATTGGAGCACACGGAGGAGTACAGCAGTTATCCAGCGGGGACTCATGACTCCGTTACCCCAAAAGATAATATAATATCAGGGTCAGGCTGGAGATGATGTGGAGTTCTGATGATTTTTCAAACGATGAATCTAAATCTTTAGCTTATTAAATGCTTGAAAATCACAAAGGTTTACCGTAATCATTTTGAGGGGCCACTAAGGGGCTTCTTAGTCGCAGATGGCAGAATCCAGTCCTGGTTAATGTAAGCAGAAAAGGAGTTCATTAAAGGATATTTGGTAGCACATGGAATCTTCAGGAGGGCTTGTGAGCCAGGCATGGAGGCTCCGTCTACAGTCAGGGATGGTGACTGAAATCATGCAGTGGAAGTGGTCCCAGTGGGGACCCTCTGTTTCTGCTTTGGGCACAGATTCTACACCAGGTACTGGCAACACCACTTATTTTGGTGCTAAGTGATTCCACCAGAGAAGCCAAATTGCCTCTGAAAATTGCATCTCCCTCCACCAAAATGGATTCTAGAAAATGCCACCGCATTCTCCTTCCTCTCTTCCTCGTCCTTCTCTTTCTTCTTATTTTTTTTTTAAATGTCTCCTTCGTGGCTCATGAACATCCCCAGTAAAGTGTAGCCACGGTGCAGGCAATAGGTGGAGCCAGATGTTCCCCGGCTCCAGGGACTGGAAAGGCGCGTATCTGGCACCTTGTGGGATAGGTAGACTCCCTCTGGGCAGTGGAGCCCCCAAACCTGAGAGCCAGGTGCTTTGAAAGGAGCAAGGAAGCCAAACAGAATGACACTCCCCTAACAAAGAGTATTTTTGCACACGCTTATGATGCTGCCTGAGTTACTAAGGACAAAGGGAACTTTAAGCGTACTCATAGCGATGCTAAATATTTTGAAAAGTAGAGCCTTTAGGTTCTTCCCCATCCACTAGTTAAGGGCCAGTGCTATTATGTCAAAATAAGGAAAACAGTTTGCTCAGTTTTAGAATAAGGTTTATGTTTTGGCTTCGGACTTAAGATTTTTCCCCTCTATCTTTGTCTCTCCTAAAGTGCCGTTTTTTTGCCATATTCTCCACACCTAGTTACAAATAATGCAAATAAATCTTTAAAAACTATATTATGGAGCAAATAGTTATAAGAATATATCTTCTTAGGTTTCTAAAAATGAAGTCATAGTTACAGCCATAAATTTTGACTTGATTGCAGAGCGGCTCGGTCAGAAGGGGCGTGTCATGTGACCATGATGACAGGCATTCATTCATAATTTGATGATTTCCCCACCTCAACTCTGGCAGCCTGACAGCCCAGCACCTGCTCAAGTCCAGCAGTGAGCAAGGAGTCTCTTAGCAGTAAATGAAGGGATGTGGGTATAAGGAGATGTTTTATCACTCAACATTTTTTTGGTCTCATTGTCCAAGTATGTAATATGTAGTCTAATGCCTTCAGGTTGATCATAAAAGAGACCTGAGGATCTCATCACTCTGCACAAAGCTCACGGAGTTGTGGGGAGAAACAATTTATTTTCTGCAACTGTGCAGAAGTATAAAAATGAATGGGTTGTAAAGAACATTAACAATTTAGTGTTACAGAATCTCTAAAATTTTCAATGTACATACCCACTTTGGGGGAATCTATGCTACAAAAGTGGAAGCATCAGTATATTTATCAGTACACATTCACAAAGATGTGTTTATTTCAATATTGTTTGTAGTGGGGGAAAGCTCTTGAACGTCTATTAGTAGAGGAATAGTTGAATAAATTCTGGCACATTCTTCCTGTTAACTGTGATGTGTATGCTTAAAAGAATGATTTGGATCTATGTGTATTGACCTGGAAAGATGTCCATGTATATTGCTTTGATTTTGAACGCAACCCTGAGATTTTATTGTCTTCATTATATAACAAAACATGAAGCTTGGAACTGGATCACTTGGCCCTTTCTCTTGTTATCTCCTCCCAGTTCAGTCTGCTTACATCTCTTAAGAGTAGTGTTCTCTTGGGTCTGCAGTTGGGCTCAACACATTCAAGCCTCAGCATAATCTTCTTTGTGGTTTCAGCCTTTTTCCATAAAATCGGCTCAGTCTGCCCGCCATGGCCACTCCACTTCCGGTCATAACACCGCTTTCCCTGGGCATAAAGAGAATCCTTGCCCCTCTTGGGCTATGTCCCTTTGTGGGGCTGGTGCTTGCCACACTTCTTCCTGAAAGTCCAGTGGGTTGGAGGGACGTTCACCATGTTTGCAAGAGCGCTGCGGGTGTGGAAAGAAAGCACTGTACTTTCCACCTTAGAAGAGCCACTGCCAGAAGAGTGTAAGTACAAGCCCATCTTCATACAAACACCGATGTGTCGTAGGTTTCTATGTGCTGGGTGAGCACTGAAACGTATTGAAAGAATAGAAGCTAAATTGTCAAACCCCTATTTTGCTAGGGGTTTGGGTTCTGAGATTGTTTAGTGTGTTGCAACAAGCGTATATTAGTTTTATAATTAAGACACAATATGGAGAGGAAAACTTCAAAAATATGGTGAGGACTCAATGCAATAATATTTGTAAAATGCTCGGTATAAACCCTGGTATCTAGTAAACCTTCAAGAAATGTTGGATGTTATTGTTTGATTTTTTTTCCCCTCTGGGTTTGATAGGGCAAACAGCAGCCGGGCTCTTGCCATCGTCCATGCTATCCGTGTTTATCGCATCCATGTTCCAGACGGCTTATAATCTGAGCCCACCATGCACTCTTTCTGTCGCCCTCCAGCCTCTGCAAGTCCAATTCCCTGAGAACCTCAGATTTCCACTCCTTCACCTGGTTAGCTGCTTTGCATCTTTCAGGTCTCAATTTAAGTGCCCTTGCGACCTGCAAGCGAAGGCAAGAGACCTGTCCTTTCTGGGCTGTGTGTCCCATGCTGTCATCCTCACCACCCTTGTTGCAATAGTTTGTCTGTGGGGCTGTGTCCAGCCATCTTTGTATTCTCAGGACCATGGAATGGGTCCTCAGTAAACACCAGCAGAGTGGAGACAACTAACTGTCTGGATGACTGAATGAGAAGAGAGAGAGGCAGACAGGGTTTCTCAGGACAGGCTTGGGAAGTGGGACAGGTACTGTGTCGCCGCGTTTCTGCTCTAGGTGCCTGCTTGTGTTACCTGAATGTAGTGTTTTCATTACTCAGGTTTTTGCAAATTGGAAAAGGACGAAGGTGCTGCTGCTTTTTAAGTGATTAATTTGTTCAGATTATCATATAATGTCCCTCCAATTTAGAAGTTATTAACTTGCCAGAGCAGTTAATAACCACTCTTTATTAACTCTCCACATCTGTACAAAAACCTCAGATTAACCAGTGTCAGATAAAAGCAATGGGGAAAACACATTGCAGACTAGAAATTCTGAGAAGGGCTTTGCAGACGGCGGTTGTGACTATAACATAAATAACTTGTGCGGCCCTTACTGGCAGAGGAATCATTTCTTGGCCCTGTTTAAAATACAATTTATTTTTTGTATTTTAAATTTTAGGACTTTTTAAAAAAGCTTAAATTAGGACTCTCCCACAGTTATACAATAAATACATGTTCAAGATTTTCCTCAACTCATGAATCAAGGAGGGAGCATGGATGTTATAACCAATTTAAAAGAGAATCCAGGGAAGAGATGCTTTAGGAATGGTCCACATTAAAATGAACAAGAAAGTAGGAGCTAGAATGAAACCGTAGTTATGGCAATAAATATTGACTCAGTTGTAGAGTGGCTTGGTCAGAATGGGTGAGTCCGGTGTGATGGCCATCTTGTGTAAGAGGGCCTCTCAAAGTGAGATTGTCCTCGTATGTCCTAGAAGTTCTTTGGAAGACTGAGCTGACTCCCTTAGTTGTGTTCTAAAGCTAGGGTGGGGGGGGATGGCATCACAAGGGCCCACATACCTACTGGAAAGACCTTATTTCCTCATAAGACAATAGATAAAATGGTGGGGAAGGGCTTTCCCTGTTTGACCGAAGAAAATGCAAACATGTGAGACATGGAGGAAGATTCGATGGTGAGAGATTCCAGTCAGCAGCACTGGCAAAGGAAGAGCCCTGTGGGGCTGGGACAACAGTAGGTGAGAGTCATTCAGTAGCAGGCCCCATATGGGGCAGTAGAGCAGATGACACTGAACTGGTGAGCAGGGTGATGATGGAGGAATGATCAATCAGCAGAGGGAAGGCAGAGCACAGACAAGCTACAGAAATTATAGGAAACGATCTCCATGTTGGGAAAACTTTGCATTCTTACCCTTTCAAGGGTAGGCAAGTTATCCATCTCTTGCATTGAGAGGTGAGTTGTTATAATGTCACTCAAACAAGTGTAGGGTTGCCTGATCTGGAGGGGAGGAGAAAGGCAAAAAGGATAAACAGGATTATTAGTTAAATTTTATGTTCAGATAAACAACATCGCTTTTAGTACAAGTATATCCCATGTAACATTTGGGGCATACTTACACTAAAATTTATTTTTGCCATTTCTCGGAAATTTACATTCAACGGGGCATTCTGTATTTTGTCTGGCAATCCTCAACTGGTAGGGGATAGGATGCTTCTGGATAACAGCTGTACAAATTGTTATGTTTTTCATCAGGCCTACTCCCTGGTCTATATGCCACATGCGGCATGTGGCATCCTGATAGGGTTATCCTATCTCCCCTTGTCCAAGGTCATGCTCTTCCTCCATATAGCCAACGCATTAGCAAGGACTGTGGACTTGGCCTGTGCAGTATTCTCAAATGCGTGCCATTGTCTTCATCACTGCTGCCTGAGCTTTGGGTCAGGCTCTCACCCTCCCTGACCTAGAGATTTGCAAATTTTGAATTACTCCTCCCATCCCTCCTACATGCTGTCAACAGGTTGTATTTCTGGATTAAATTTTCCCCCACTTACTTCCAGTAGGAGACGATTCAAACCCGCCAGCAGGACCCTTCCCAACTGGATCTTATTCTGTTTCCCTCGCCATAATCGCCACCACCCTCACTGCCCTACCCTCCTTTTGCTCTAGACACAGTGGTTATTCCAACCCTGAGTCTTTGCTCATGCTGTCTGCTGTGCCTGTGATGTTTTCTTCTCATCACACCACCAGCTCCCACTTCAAAAGCCTGCTTAAACATTACCTTCTTTCCAAAGCCTCCCTGGGATCCAGGCTTTCCTCGCCTCATCCATTCAACCTTCTTCTCCTTGTGCTTCCATCATACCATGATGTTATTAAAGCACTTGTCAAGTTCTATTGTCAGTGATCGTATGTATCTGTCTTGCTCACTAGACTGTGAGCTTCTCAAGGACAGGGATTATGTCTTACTCATTGTGTTAAATATATAGAACCCAGCAGAGGGCATGATACAGAGTATGTATACCTCATCAGGATAAGAAGTAGGCATCTATAAGTCTTAGGTCTCCATCAGTGAAGGAAATCTTCATGGAGCGCTTGAAGATGAGGTTGCAGCACCTGGAGGTACTAGGAAGCTAGCTGGTTAAAGATGGAATACATACAAATGCCTATTTTTCTGGTCCATTGGATTGTACACAAATAATCATGCTCACACATATTTTTAGCATGAGCATGTGCATGTTTATTGAGCAGTAAGCACATAGGTACAGATGTCTAGCACAGAATGAAGACAGCGGGGAATAAATGCTCCTAGAACTGGAAGTTACTAACTGAGCCTTCATCACAGACTTGAGGACTCTTCAAGTCTAGGAAGTTGAGAGTTAGGGAAAGCCTGACTTGCTGTCCTTTACACCCCTTCCAAGTGTGTGAGGCACAGATGAAACTTATCACTGTAACAAGATACACCCCATCACCTTCAACATTGCAAACTTTTCAACTCTTCCAGAATACTTCTGAATACATCCAACTTTTATACTTGAGAACCATTTCCCCTGTAGAGTTCATCATCTGGCCATGTCCTATGCATGAACCCTTAGCTAAGCCTCAGCAGTATCTGAGAAGTCAAGAAAGGAGAAACCTTGCAAGCATTATAGTACTAGGGGCTCTGGCCTATTTTATTTCTTCCCTCGGGACGGAAACTCGTGAATTTCTCATAGTAGAATTAAAAATTGTGTATCAGGGGTTACAGGCAAAAGGAAGAGAGAGAATGCAGTTTTTAAAATGTCATCCCAGGATCACCTGCACTGGAACCCCTTGGTGTGCTTGTTTAAAAAGGATGTGGAGAG
>CM053605.1:48554189-48566689 GCA_028646535.1 Procyon lotor
AATAAATAAAATCTTTTAAAAAAAAAAAAGGATGTGGAGAGAGGGGAACCCTCTAACACTATTGGTGGGAATGCAAGTTGGTGCAGTCACTTTGGAAAACAGTGTGGAGATTCCTCAAGAAATTAAAAATAGAGCTACCCTATGACCCTGCAATTGCACTACTATTTGTCCCAAAGATACACATGTAGTGCAAGAAGGGCCACATATACCCCAATGTTCATAGCAGCAATGTTCACAATCGCCAAACTATGGAAAGAGCCAAGATGCCCTTCAACAGACCCATGGATAAAGAAGATATGGTCCATATATACAATGGAATATTATGCCTCCATCAGAAAGGATGAATACCCAACTTTTGTATCAACAAGGACGGGACTGGAAGAGATCATGCTGAGTGAAATAAGTCAAGCAGAGAGAGTCAATTATCATATGGTCTCACTTATGTGTGGAGCATAAGGAAAAACATGGAGGACATTAGGAGCAGGAAAAGAAGGGTGAATTGGGGAAATCAGAGGGGAAGATGAACCATGAGAGACTGTGGACTCTGAGCAACAAACTGAGGGTTTTAGAGGGGAGAGAGTGGGGTGTTGGGTTGGCCCGGTGATGGGTATTGAGGAGGGCATGTATTGCATGGAGCACTGGGTGTGATGCATGAACAGTGAATCTTAGAACACTGAAAAAGTAAAATTAAATTTAAAAAAAAGCAGATTTCTGAGCCCAGTCTTCATTTACCAAATCAGACTTTGTTGGAGAGGGGTCCAGAAAACTGCATGTTAAATAAACTGCATACCATTTTATGTCCTAGATAGATGTAGAGCTGGTAGGACAGACACAAGAGAGCAGCCTCCACTCACAGGCAGTGGAGATGCTCCACTACACTGTGAGATGGGGGACAAAAGCTCACCTTGCAAGGGCCAATCTCTTGAGACCATCACTGTAGCCACATTCTGGCTAATTGCTGTCATGGCTAATTGCTAACACCTGTGGTCAGCGAGGTTCAAAGCTGCTGCTTACTGGCTGCTGTGTGAATCGTCTGAGTTGGCAACAGAAGCCAGGTGACTCTACGCTGAGTTTAGGATAGATATTTCCAAGACAACAAGACTCTAGGATATTGGATAATGAAGTAAAGGGTGCATTTCTTTTTTTTTTTAAATTTATTTGACAGAGAGAGAGATCACAAGTAGGCAGAGAGGCAGGCAGAGGAAGAGGGGGAAGCAGGCTTCCCATTGAGCAGAGAGCCCGATGTGGGGCTCGATCCCAGGACCCTGGGATCATGACCTGAGCTGAAGGCAGAGGCTTTAACCCACTGAGCCACCAGGCGCTCCAAAAGGGTGTATTTCTGAATAGGGGCTAGAAGGCGCTCTGATATTCCTGGAGACACTCTGTTGGAAACCAAATAAAGCTCAAGTTTTAATACTTGAATACAGCAGTAACCTTATTCATGGTTTTGCTCTCTAGGATTTCGGTTACTCACGGTTGTTAGTGGTCTGGAAGCGGATGATCTCCACCTGAGGTATCGTCATAAGGTCAGCAGTAACCTAACAACACGTCATGATGCCTGTGTCATTCACCTCACTTCCTCTCATCACGTAAGCATTATATCATCTCACATCAGCACAAGATGGGTGAGTACAGTAAATTTTTCTGAGAGAGCAAGAGAGACCACATTCATGTGATTTTTATTATAGTATTTTTTACAATTGTTCTATTTTGTTATTAGTAATTGTTGTTAATTTCCCACTCTGCCTAATTTGCAAATTAAATGTTATCATCATTATGTATGTATTAGAAAAAGAGTCTCTAAAGGGTTTGATACTATCAATGGTTTCAGGTGTCCATTGGGGGTCTTGGGACAGATGTGGGGGGCACTGTATTGAGTTTTAAAATTAAATTACTAAAATTCTATTACTGCAGTATAAATTAAACACTTATTACCCACCCTTGTATTTCAGATGTAGAAATGTTGGCATTTGATACACGATGTAAAGAAATGTCACATGTGACATGAAATCGGCACCTTCTCCTTGGGCTTCAGGCTACAACTTGAATGTATAGCTTTTGTCTCTTGTTTATATGAATCGCAAATAGAGAAGATGATTATGAGATCACGCTCCTTCAGTCTCCTCCTGCTTGCCTAAACCTCCGCGCCTCTCTTTCCCAGCTGGCCCCAGCTGCCTGCGCGAGCGTGAAACTCACTGGGAGCCCCTTGTCCTGCTCCTCTTCTGTGAACTGTTCTCTTACTTCTCACTTCCTCTCTGATGGAAAACTTTAATTCACCCGAAAATATTTCTCAGCCGTAGCCCTGGAGCTCTCAGCATTTTATGTACTTCCTGTCTTAAGAGGCTAAAACTTTCCCTTTCCTTGGTGAGGAAGCAGACAGCTGAAGCACTTATAATGGAGAAATATCCCAAACCTAGAGGAAGCTTAGCTAGATGATGACTTTGGTTGGGCTGCATAATTATAGCGGGGACTCCTGCGGGTTTGACGCTATTTCTTTTGATACTTTCAGCGTGGACGCTGTTATTGCCATTTCGCCAAAATGTTCAGGCCTAGAAAGGTGAACTGACTTACCTGGGGCCACACAGCTAGAGAATGGTGAACTCAGGATTTGATTTCCAGGTCTGCGTGGCTCCAGCTCCCAAGTTCCCCGCCTCAGCCAGGACATTTGGTGGGAAAGACTGGCAAAGACTTTCTGTAAATTTGTAAAGAGTCAGTTTGTCACAGCTAATCTTCTTTTGCCCTTTAGTGGCCTGGGGACAGCTGAATCAGGGCAGACCCTATAGCTATTTCAGGTTTAGTTTTAGTGTGTATGGAAGAAATAGAAGCATCCAGGGGGCTAGCAAGGAGAGCCGTGAGGAATCCAAGGGGGGGGGAAGTCTAAGACAAAGGGAGTAAGAGAGGAACAAACAGGCAAGCGCTGTATATGAGCGGAACCAAAGATCTATGCTGCCACCACACACAATTCCAGCTGATTTAGTACGAATCTACCTTCGAGTCGTTGGCTAATATCTGTGAAAGCTAAAAAACTGAATTTCTTACATTGATTTTCAATTTTACCTACAAGGGACCAAATGATGTAATTCGGTGGTTTTTAAACAACAAGAAAATCAGTTGAATTTTTGTCTTGATACAAATTCTGGCCAGCCTGATGGCTTTGGGGAAGTCTGCTCATGAGCCCCTTACTCTGCAAGATGGTAGGGATGATGACGATGACACGGGGGCTTCCAACATCACAGGGCTGTTGAGATCTAGGAAACCAGAGATCCTGTGTAAACATCTAGTGGTGTTATTTTGCAGTCCTTCATGGTAGTACTCTCAATCTTTTATTTTATTTTATTGATATAAAATATCAATCTCAATATTTCTTTTGGAAAAGTTTATGTCTTATAAGTGCTTTCTGACACTCAAGAATGTTGTACCATGTACCCAGCTTTCCTAGAGGGTTGGGATATTCCCATTTCTCTTATTTTTCTGCTAGCCATTATGACTTCAAATCCTATTTGGTAAGAGGGTAGGGGAACCCCGAGACCACTTCTAGGTTTGGTAACTCACTAGGGGCACTCACACACACTCACAGGACTCAACGCATGATTATAGTGAAAAGGGACAGAGCAAAATCAGCACAGGGCAAAGGTGCATGGGGCAAAGCCTAGAGGAAACCAGGCACAAGCTTCCAGTGATCCTCTCCCTGTGGGGTCACACAGGCTATGTGTACTTCCTCCAAAATCAAATGGTAACAACATGTGTGAAATGTTATCTCTCAGGGTAGCTTCGTAGAGACTCATTGTCCCAGGTTCTCACCCAGGGCTGGCCACATAGGCTCCCTCTGCCTAGCAGGTGTTAAGCAGGTATTAAGAATACCTGCCTAGCAGGTATTAAGAGTCCATAACATTAGCTGTTATGTTAATTCTTTCCTGCTCAGTAAGCTTCAGTCTTTTTTCCTCTAGTCCCCTGTTTAAACAACATGGATATGAAAATACCTTGGGAAAATTCAGTAATGCTATTTTCACATCGATGCCAGCATTTCTGAGATGAGAGTTCCCGTTCAGACTCTCTGAACTGATCATTTACTCCGCCCCTCTAAAAGCTCACCATTGCATGATGAAGTAAAAGGAAAATAACAAAAATGAAACAAAAACCTAAAAGGAAGAAACTAACGTTTAGAGATATTATGGCAAAACATTATGTTTTTTGTACAGAGAGTATCATTAAAATATTTAAATCTAAGTCTATCCCTAAAGCCCAACATTTTAGGGTACAAGAAGATCATGAAAATAACTCTGAAAGCTCCTATATTAATTAGATAAAATGTTAAGCAGCTCTAATAAGAGACGCAATAGAAAGGTAGCTTGCAAAACAAAGATGTTTATTGTCTCGCACATAATAACACTTCTAAGGTGAGTGGTTCAGATGGATAAGGCTGCTCTGTCACCTCCATCCGGGAGGGACTTAGCTGATGGCCATCCTGCCATTTACCTCAAGTGGTTCTCCATACATTTTTCCAAGTTCCGGCCATGAGGGGCTGAAGGAAGGGGTTATGAGTCCGGAGCCTGAAATTTCCTCTTAAGCAATGAAAATTGCTCCCTTAAGTTTTGCTGATAGTGTATTGGTGAGAGATTGGTCACATGACAGTATCTAGCTGCAAGGGAAGCTGAGAAATGTAATCGAGCTATAAGCCTAGGAAGAAGGTCAGAACAACTTTTGGGGGACTGCTAGCCATCTCTCTGTGGCCATAGGAGTTTGCCATTACAGGTGTAAGCCAGGATATTTAGCACTCGATTTAGTGACTCATAACTTTCCAAGTAATTGCAGAGCAAGTCAAGACATTTTCTAGAATGATACTCAAGCTATCACTTTAAAGAGCACTATAATAGGGGTGCCTGGTTGGCTCAGTCTACAGAGCATGTGACTTTCAATCTCAAGGTTGTGAGTTTAAGCCCCATGTTGGGCATAGAGCTTACTGGGAAGAAAAAAAAAAAAAGATATGCAGCATGAGAAATTCCAAGACGGAAAACTCATGCTGATAACTTACCTAAATGCTTTCATTGTATTTTTATTATTCTTGATAGTTTTACCCCAACTCCAGTTGATACATTATTTCTCTTGTTTGTTCTTTCATGCACTATGTAATATTTCCTGCCCAAAACCATTCCTTCACAAAGGGCTTTAGTTCTGTTGAATGCCTTTTAACCGCTATATTATAATTATGATTTCAAGGTTTAATTGTACTTCCTTAATGTAAATCTAGGGAAATTGAAAAATAACCCACCTCATTTCCAGTTTCTACATTCATACCACATCTGTTATCTTACTTATGGATATAACGTAATATCCAATTCCTTGAGGGTATTACATTTATAATTGACTTGCTTATATTTTCATTCTTGACACACAGACAGTAGAATTTGATTTGTAAAGTTTAAAATTGCCTTATAAAACTGTTCACAAGATTCTTTTGTTGTTTTATTGTATAATCTCCTATGATTTATGTGGCTTCGTTTTAAAGTCAGTGTGTGTAAAAAGGGGTAGATGCTAGATACTGATGACCAGTACTAAGGCTTCATATGCTTCCTTAGCTGGGAATACATAAAAACTGGGTCGTCGACTTGTCCATTTGTTTTTTTTCAGTTCCACATTTTGAGATTGTTGTGTCATACCCACACACATACACTATATTTCGCACATGTATATGTATGTGTATATGTATATTTTTTCCATTTTAGCAGTTTTTGGTCTAAATGTAAAAAAAATTCCCCATTTGCAGAAAAGTATCCCATTGCTAAAATTGTGGTACTTTGTACTGAGATAATACCACCTGGCACCATGATAAGAAATTTCATTTTGATTTGTCTCTTGGTGGTGGAGGCAGCTTTGTATGGAGTTCTTCTCACTCTCTCCCACAGTTCCTGGTGCAATCGAGAGGAATCATTCACCAGATGCCAGATTTGACTTAGGCACAGAGCATGTGGTCAGAGGACAAAATGCAAAAACCAGTTCATGTGTATCAAATCTATGCCTTAGTATTTACACAGGACACTGAGCTGAACTGCGGCAGACAAATAATCCTTTAGTGCTTTGAAGTTACAGAGTGTTTTAAATATATATAGTGCTCTCCCCCGAAACTATTGCTCATCTATTATCTCCTGATGGTTTCACAAAAGTCTAGAAAGGTACGAAGAGTGAAACATGACAAAATATGTTTTTCTTTATTTTTTCATTTTCTCCTTCCTTCTTTCGTCCTCTGCCCCCTTCTTCGCTCCCTCCCTTCCTTTCTTCTTTATTTTCTTATTTATTATTCATGGAAAGAGAAACTAAAGGGGCAGAGATCTTGAAGTAAAATCTTTAGAATTGAAATCTATTAGCAGCAAACCCAGTGTAATTGCCACCATTTAAGGACGTAGATGGAGACAGAGGAAAGTGTGTGTGTGTGTGTGTGTGTGTGTGTGTGTGTGTGTTGGGTGAGGGGAGTGAGGCAGTTCACAAGTGTTTCTACTTCAAATCTTTCCCTCATTATCCAAACCACTGTATCTTGGAAGACGCCCTAGGAGTCATCTGGGTCAACTTCCCAATGACATGTGGCACCACTCCTTGATCTGGCTTTCTCTTGATCATTTCACAGATGAGATGCTCGGATCTCACAAGGCAGCATGTCCTAGTTTGGATTGTTTGTGCTCTAAGAGTGTATATTGGGTTGAAATTTGCCTCCCTCGGACTTCTATCTCATATGGGAATGCATAAACGAGTGTGACCTTGCCTTGACAATCTCTAGTCTAGACATGTGATAACACCTATCATGACTTCACCAAGTTTTCTCCCCTCCAGCAATTTCTCCCTTTTATTTCCTACAGGTTTGCCTCTCTATGTTTATATTGCATACTATCCCTGTCCCTCTTAAGATGTACAGGGAACTGAGAGCCAAACTCCAGCTCAGAGAACAATGGGAAGTTACTTTCCCAGAGTTGAAAGCCATGTGTAAGTGGAGATTCAAAGAATCTCCAGGGGCAGAGGCTGGTAACGTTATCCTGAGGCTGCCCCAAGATAAGTTACCTACCTTTTGTCTACCTCTGTTTTTCCATCTATAAACTGATGATGCTAGGAATAAATGAAATAATAGTCGTGAGTAGCTTGGAACAGTGCCTGACCCATAAGTCTACGTGTGAGCTGTCATTACATTTATATTTTTGGCAGTCATGCCACATTGTCAGTACATTCTGAACTTTTAGTTAACTGAAGACCATGGCCATTTATGTACAAACCACTAAAAATCAATATCCTTTCTCTCTTACATATGTATGTATGTGTACAATTTGTATGTGAGTGTATTTGGACCTACATGAAGGACTCCATCCCTGTTAAAATTCATCTGATTTATTTTGGTATATCTTCCAGCTTATTAAGTTTTTTCAGTCTTGATGGTGTCATCCTACGTAGCAAGTCTCCTTTCCCATCTTTTTTTTTCTCTCTAGGGGTTTGATAGGCATGCCTTTTGTAACTTCTACCTTATTATTGAAAAGAGAAGCCAAATAAGACCGGAACAATTATGTCATCATCCAGCCTATACGTGTTTATCTAGTCCATGATGGCATATGCTATTTAACTTCATGTTTGTCCAAAATCAAGATTTCTACCTTGCTAGGATTCTGTATTGACTTATCATTAAGTATTCATATATTAACACAAGGAATGGAGATTAGTTTGGCATGACTTATTTATAAAGCACATTTTTGGTTTGCTCCTTCCTCAATTCTCCCAGCTGTTAATAAATCACATTAAATACATGTGGCATTGGCTATAATATGAACAGCTACTGCCATAATTTGGCTTATGGACTTGGCCAGAATGTATAATTTCACTAGTTGAGGGCCAAATGAAAGAGTGTATTTCTGGTTTAGCAGAAACTAATTATTATTAATCCAACCACGGGTTGTATTTTATAATTAAAACCTATGAAAATACTCTCTCTTTTCCTCAAAAGTCTTCCAGTTCTTCACAGAAAGTAATTTAGTTCTCTTCATAAATAAATGATCCCCAGCAAAGCAAAGAAAGAAAATCAAATAGAAAAGCATGCCCGGGGACTCCTACTTACTTTTTTGGAATGATCCAGGAAGTAAGTAACAGAAGGAGTAACAGTTAGATTTCCTTTCTTCTCACCCAGGATTTTCTCCCCAGAGCAACCCTGCATTGCGTGGGCCCTTGTATCTCTCTTTGGAACACCTTATCTGGTAGGATTTCGACAAGAGCTTTCAGATAGGCTTGTTCACATGAGGCTTATATGTTTGAACGAACTCACCTCTGAGTCTTTTGAGGTTCGTCTGTCACTAATTTGCAGTAATTGTTTTCACATTGTTGATCTCTCAGAACATAAAACATATTTGCTAATAATAAAGGGGCTGTGATTTCATTAAGGGCGTGTTACATTTCAAGGGGGAATACAATATTTTATGAAAAACAAAAGGAACCTTGTCATATTCTATTAAAGCAATCTCCTAACCTCCACTGAAATTGCCTGAGGACTTACATGCCTCCTAATTATACACAGTCTACCTTGGATTTTCACATAATTTAAATGAATGGGTCTTGTACTGAACGTCTCATTTTTAAATTACTCAATGTCTCTTATTTAAATTGTTCAAACTCAATATTTTGACCTCCTTCTTCAAAGAGTCACCTAAGAGAATACAAGATTCTGGGAAAAAAATCTCTCAGAAAGTTACCAAATTACTCATTATTTTTTTAGACTTGACTAGTTCTACTTTACTAAAATATAGAAGAGAGTTTGCCATAGAATGAAAGCAATGATGAAAAGGTTTAAGTCAAGGGTTTTATTTTCCTAAATATTTCCCAGCAAGATTAGAAAGTATGTATTAATGCTACCTTAAAATCTGATCTATAGGGCTTAACCACTGCTATCTGTATTAAAAGTGAAGTAAATGGCCAGATTGTAAACACAGCTTGAGTTGCCTCCTTTCTGAAATGAACCTTAGGTCCTTTTGGGATTGGAACTTAGTTTTGACAAAAGGTGGCTCTCTACTTCAGAAAGGGATAAAAGGAAATCGCCTCTTAATGTCTCCTTCTTAACCTAATTGTCTTTTCTGATAAACAAACTGAGGGTTTTGAAGGGGAGGGGGTTGGGGTATTGGGTGAGGCTGTTGGTGGGTATCGAGAAGGGCACATATTGCATGGAGCACTGGGTGTGGTGCATGAACAATGAATCTTGGAACACTGAAAAAATAAAATAAAAGTTTATAGAAAAAAAAGTGGTCATTTTAATGAACTCAGGTATAGATATGAGGAAAAAGTCTAAATCAGTGAGGATTTTTGAGTCTTTGGTTTGAGGTGGGCTTTGAATGTTTGGAAAATGTTTTCAGAGCTCACTTGGACTGGAATGTGAGGAGTGCAGAGTGGGAGTACGGGAGGTGGGGAGTGTTCATTATTTCCTGGATGTACCCAAAGCTGTGTGAAAAAAAAAATGAGAGAGAGAGAGAAAGAAAATCAAGCTTTTGGCCAACTTAAAACATACCACTTTTCATGTCATACTTCATTGTTACAGGTTCTTTTGGGTAGACCTTTCCTTATCTCACCATGTTCATTTACTGTAGTGGGAATTCTCATTGAAACGCACAGATACGGGTGAACAAAAATTGCCTGGTAAAGTGTTATGTATGAGCATGGGCCAGTGGTAAATAATAATAGTATCAACGACAAACATAAGAATAAAATGTAATAATAATAACTAATATTTATTGAGGACTCACTCTGTGCCCGACAAGAGTAAGTAAGTGAGTTTTGTATCTACTACTTTTGTTCTTTACAACAACCCTATGCAGTAGGCACCTTTACTATCCTCACTTTTCAGGCAAGGAAACTGAGGCACAAGGACATAAGGAAATTAATCAAGTTGCCTCAGCTTTAGGCCAATGCTACTTGCATAGCTTGCTTTTCCTGTAGTAGGAGCTTAGATTTCTAGAAGCAACTGTGCCCAGTAACTGATAGGAGAGGCATCATCCACACGCTAGAATGACTAGACCGGAGTCCTGTTCTGCTGCGTTGTCTTTGTGGGGCCATATCAATTCCCAGTGACGGTACTTGACCATAATGTTTGGGGGAGGGGCGCTGGCGGGAAGTGACAAGTAGCTCTAGCACTCTCTGTGAAGAGCTGAGACAAAAGCAAAAACTTCTAGGATGGAGCTCTGATGGATGAATAGGACTTGGATTTTGGTCCTTTGTCAATTCATTCAGCAAATATTCATGGAGCCTCGACCGTGGGCCTGGCATCCCATTCTCGACTGTGGAATTGCAGTAGCCATCCCGACAGATGAGGCTTTTCCTCTCTTGGAGATGACATAGCCTCTTAAGCAAAGTGACTTTTCACTCACACTGTTTAGATTTTCAGTTGTCTACAATTCTCTGCTTTCAAGGATCTTCCTTCTGTGTTTCAGCTACTTGTCTGGAACCTTCTCCATATAAACAAGTTTATTTTCTGAGGCGTAGAAAGAGATTATATACACCCAGTTGCTAGGATCCGGGGAAGGAAAACCTCCTGCATCTTATTTAAAATCTGTACAAAGATACACAAGCAAGACTTATATAGTCCTGGGCTCTGGCCCAAGAATGTGCTGATCATGTCTGCAACTACAGAACTGCATAAAGACCCACATTAAAACAGTAATAACAGAGAAATGAAAAAAAAAAAAGTCATGGAGACAGCAGAAAGGGTTCTTGAATTAAATTACTTTTATCTGGGCTCATTCACTTAAGGATGCAATCAACTCACTATTTCAGCAGCTTGGGACCTTAGAAATGCATTTCAAGATTAATTATAAAATGAATTCTTTAAAATGGAAAAATACACTACTTTCCGATTACTCTTAACAACAGACTCTGGTTAATGAAGGCTTGAAGCAGTTTAGTGGTTTGACTGCCACCTACTGTTCATTTTTTGACACAACTCACATACGTAGCTTGGCAGGAGGTAAGAAAAACGCCTTAAGAGAACGATTTTTTTTTTAAGTATTTAACATAGGGGCTGTAACATAATTATTTTCAAAAATTTAAGAGATTGAAAAAAATGTGATTGATTTCGTTTCAAATTACTATGATTATCTTAGTAGTTTATGACACATTGGTTAAAAAGGCAAGTTCTGTGGCCTTCTAAAAACATGCATATATGTATACGCACACGTATATACAGGACATTTCCTTTAGTCCTGACAAAGCTATATACCGGCAATTTATAAAAATACACCTCAAATATGAATTCATCAACCTGAAAATATCATCTTATGAAGCTGGCCTTTGATCTTTAAAATGGAAAAGAGATCTTCATCATCATACTTTTGTGCTTATACGGCTGACGCAGACTTCAAAAATATAAGCATTTTTCTACCTAAATAAGGAGATAAAGTACCGTCTATCTCCAGTTATTTCAGAACGACCCAGGCTTCCGAGAGAAAGCTCTTCAGCTAACGCTGCCTTCCTGAGATTCTGTTCAATGCTTAGGACTCAGTAGGCAGGATGGGTCAGTGCCTTTTTCTCTCTCATACCTAAATTACTTATCATAGAGTAATAACTCATCTTTTGGAAACGGCGATGCTGGTTAGTGTCTAAACATAGAATCTTGGTGGAAACTTTATAAACACATGATCCTCAGACATAGTCTGTGTGAGTCATTTTGTTTTTAAAATTGTACCTTTTCAAGTCTTGGTACTAAATTATACCTGTAAAGAAAAATTGCAAACCATTTATGTGTTTTTCTTGAGGTATTACATATACTTATATGCTTTTGTGTTTTTAAGGGTGTTTGTAGATTGCTGCATCCACACTTAAAATCTAGTTATATTTATTATGTTTTTCATAGCATAAGGGAAAAATCACCCAGAATATTTTGGCCTTGTTAAAACGTACTTCTTGCTAAAGCTATGTTGCAGTTTTCCATATAAAATGGTGTCAACAGATTCTAACATTCTAGAAATCTTCTCAGCTAACATTTCTTTTCTCTACCAGGAACAGATACGGAGTGGTGGTAGTTTCATTTGTTAAGACAGTATTGGGGAAAGGCAACATAAATACCCTATTTTATTTTTTGCCATAATAGTATTTTTTTCTGATATATGAAATAGCCACCTTAGATTCAAAAATCACTATGAGGTCTGTGCTTAGGCCTCTCCATATAGAGTTTTACAGATAAGTGCACATTGTTTGAAAATTTGTCCTTTGTGGTGCCGATAATCTGGATACAAAACAAAAGCTTTTCATGTGGCTTTATTTACAGTGGCACTGGTAGAATTTGTAAAACTGGCATAAGATGATATTAATTACACAACATGAACGAATTTGATCAAATGTTAGTTTTTATAGCTTACCCCCCTCCCCGGAAGCGATCCCACCCAATAACAATGACTCCAACCCAAAGCCAAAGAAAAATAGTTTTCCCTAAAATATTGGCAAAGAAGCTGAAACAAATAAAATTAGGCTGACCTTTTAATAAATGTCTGTTCATT
>CM053605.1:48567889-48595183 GCA_028646535.1 Procyon lotor
GGGGGGGGGGGGGGGGGGGGGGGGGGGGGGGGGGGGGGGGGGGGGGGGGGGGGGGAGTGCGTAGGAAGCAGAAAAGAATGGGAGACTCTCACAATAGCCCATCTTAATGGAGAGCTATTGATCTCACTTCATAACACTTTAATCTCCAACTAAACATCTCACTTACCTCTTGTAAAAGAGATGCCAAGTTGAAATAAATAATAAACACACAATATTTTAAGGACTTTTGAATTTTGCATGGTAATAAATATTAATGCAGCTTGTGACTCCCAAAGAAAATAGAAGGCACTTAATTCTGTTGTTGATATCAGGTACCGTGCAGGTTGATTTCCCGAGGCGAAAGTGAAAAATGCACTATTTGGACTTAAATTTAGATTTAATAAATAACTAATTTAGAATCTTGTTCTCTATGCAAGGATATAATCACAAGGCATTCGTTTTTAAAAGGTTTCATTTATTCTTGTGAGCTTAATTATTGCAAGGAAACTGTGAGCAATTTGTTTTTTACCAGTGTCTGATTTCTGAGAATGGTTATTAAATATTAAATGGATGCATAATTCAGGCAATTAAGAAAGTAATCACACAAAGTAATGTAATGGAAGTTAATTATTACTGCATAAGCAAATAGTTCATTAATGCTAGTAGTTGCTATGGCTGCATTCTTAATACATGCAGAACCGAAGCATGACTCCTCTGTGTATTCAAGGAGCTGGTAGGAAGTACGGTGCCACGGAGAGAGCGTCACTAATGAAAACCAGAAGCAAATAAGGCCATATTGACCCCTGACTTGTCTAAATAAGGTGGGATCATCATTACTTAAGAGAGTTTTATCGAAAACCACGACTACACTAGCTGCTTATAATTTTTCTTTTTTTTTTAAGGTTTGTAACACAAACCATGACTTAAATCAAGGAGAAACCAAAAGAAATTCAGCTTGTTAAAACAAAAACCACCAGTCATGCATCCCCTGTTGTTGTTGTTGTCTTAAATCAATTCTTGTTAAACAGCCAAAGTCATCATTTGGTGACTTAAAAAGACTCCGTAGATTATTTTTCTTTTCATAAAATTATTACAGCTGGTAACACACCTTATTTTGTCCTGCCGCTCAACCCCAGTTAAAAATCCTGACATTTCTGCACTAACACTATCTCCCCTAAAGCACCATGCTTTAGAAAGGCTATTTTATATTAATTCAACACATATGGGATCTGGCTCTCTCCAAACCTTGGGCTGCTGTGAGTGACCAAGGTGGCCAGGCTAGGCCAGGGGAAGGGGGTTGGGGGTAGTGGGGGTGGGGGCAGGGGGTATGAACAATGGTGAGGATTCCTCTTGAGCCCCCAGGACCAAGCCAGGCCTGCCTCCAGAGGAGACCAGCTCCTTGCAGGTTTACTTTTTAACTACCCAGAACTACCCAGGGCTCAATGCCTCGCTGCAGCAAAGACACCCCTGGCCTCGTCTCATCGTGGAATTTCACACAGAGAAAGGCAATGCCTTCCGGCCAGATGACCTTCTACCATTATGATATAGGCATTAGCTCACCATAGTAATCCTTTGATCATCTGCTTGCCTACATGCGATGCTACTACTAGGCTCTATGCACCACCTCTTAGGCTGGGGAATGTGCTAGGTAGGCATGATGGAAGTCAATAGACATTGGTTCTGTCAAGGGGATACTTCTGGCCACTCAAGGGCAGTGTCCTCTCTGTTCCTAGCACTTGGCTAGCCTCTGAGGGAACTAGGAAAGATGTACAAGACAGATTCCATCTCTGTTCTAGGAAAGCAGCTACAGTCCCATTAGAACAGTGGCTCTTGTCATCTTTGGAGGGGTCATGGAGCTCTTGGGCCATTAGAACAGTGGTTCTTTTAACCTTTTTTGGGATCATAGAGCTCCTAGACATTTATGTTGAAATTTGCCTGCAGTTTGAAAGGGTTCATGGTCTTCCTAATCCTACCTATGGATCTCAGATTTAAGACCTTCTGCTTTAGAGGAGACCAGGGTCTTCAAACAGACAGTGAACAGTTAGGAGATAATCTGCTTGGCTTTCTGGCACATAGACCATAAATACAGAAAAGGGGTTGGTGGGGTCTGAGGTAGTTTGGGGAAGGCTTTATGGAGCAAATGAATGAGCCTTGAGTTTGACATTGAAGAATGGCTGTTATTTTGAAGGCAAAGGCAGAGTACTTTGTGTAGAATAGCATGGGCAAAGAAAGGTAAGACTTCATTTTTTCATTAACACATTCAATCATCTAAACACTACCAAATGCCTACTCAATTAGATAATCAAGGGAAATAAAGGTAAGACATATTCCCCTGACCTCAAAGAGTTTGCAGTCTAGAAGAAAGAATACAGCAAGCAAATAAATTATATTACAAAGGAAAAGAAATGGTTCTGAGCCAAATCCAAAGAACTATAGGAGAAGGGTGAATTCAGCTAGGGGCATGTCGAAATGCTTAATGTAAGAGACATATCTCAGCAGGGCAATATAGCAAGGAAACTGCAAATATGTGGGCAGATATGAGCTATTGTTAAGATTCTGCCTTTGGTTTGGATGTGCTACCTCAAAAAGAGAGAAGCAATCTAGGCCAAGTCCAGGAGGTGGGGAAGTGTGTCGTATGTTTGGAAAACATGTGCAGCTTGAAGAAAGTGCAGGTTTTGAGTAGAGAAAGTTTCAAAATGTGAATGGGGCCAGGTCATAGATGCTCTTAACAAGGGGGTAAGGGAGTTTGAGCAAATCATGGAAAATCACAAATTTTTCCTTAATGTGGTACTTTAGGAAGGAAAAGCCAGGTATAGTGTGCTGACTGGAGTGGCCCAGCAATAGGGGAGAACTCATAGGCCGCTGGGAGTGGCCCAGCAATAGGGGAGAACTCATAGGCCGCTGTCACAAGGCTGGAGGTCTCCACTGAGGAACTATAATTGGTATATGTATCAAGGAATGAACAAGATGGGGTGAACAAGAGAGGGTGGGCAGTGAAGGGGAGAAAGGAGAATTTGTAAGCCTCATCCACCTGCTGGGGCAGAGATGAACCGTGACTCAAGCCAGAGTCACCTTTCGAAGGAGACAACAGTTTTACTCACCAGGAAGGAAGTGGACTTGCTAATCAGGACAATGGACCTTTTTTTTTTTTTTTTTTTAAGATTTTATTCATTCATTTATTGAGGCGGGGAGGGGCAAAGGAGAGGGAGAGAGAGGATCTTAAGCAGACTTTATGTTGAGCGCAGAGCCTGATGCAGGGCTCGATCTGACAACTGTGAGGTCATCTCCTGACAGGAAATCAAGAGTCAGATGCTCAACTGACTGAGCCACCCAAAGACAATGGACTTCTGTGGTGTCTCTGCCATAATCTCTGCAGAAGCATTCTCAATGTGCTCCTTGCTGTAGAAGGACCGGGCATGCGTACTAGCGGTACTGTTTATTCTCCTATAACACATTTAAGTATCTCCTCACCCAGAGCAGTGTTTCCCATGCAACCCCTGGGGCATTAGTCTGGCTCATTTCCATAAATTTTTGGCCTTAAAACTGTTACTCTGCCAAGAGTCAAGGGTTTCCTTGAGTAGGGCTTGAAGGTTTCAGAGCACGGGCTTCTCCTCTCTCTGATTTAGGAATGAGCTGGTCTTGCAATTCTTTTAAAATGGAATCTCCTACTTTATTTCATTTGATCCCCATAAATAGAAGGAGTAAACCAGAAAATTATTATTATTATTTCTATTTTGCAGATGAGACTCAGAGGAAATAAATGCCTAGCTTAAGATAACATAGCTAAGGAAAGATGACCCCAGGCTTAAAACTTTCCACCTCCTGACAGTATTGATGTTCAAGACAGCCCGGAGTGACTGTAGCAGCCTCAATTTCCTCTACCCGGATCCATAGAATTTCTTCCTCCTCAGTTCAATTCTAATATTGATAGACTACACTCAAATCAGTTTCAGGCAGAACATTGGAAACTTTGAGCTTTGTCTTTGTTTGGGGGACTACTTAATTTCCCATTCAGCTTTAGATCCATTCTTTATTCTTATGGAGACCTCTGTCATGGCAAGCTCCCACTCGCATTCTCTCTTGAGGTGCTTTCCCCCCACTCTGGGTGGGTCAAATATTATGTCCACATACTTGTGCTACTTAGAAACAAGTCTCTAATCCCCTTCCAAGTCTCTGATGACTTTAAATGTCAGAACTTACCCAGTGATACAAAGTGGGCACTTTGTGTGTTCATCTGTATCTATGGGTTCCACTGAAAGTCTCAAGGCCAGGGGTTTTTTAAACTAACTCTAGAAGTTTCCAGAGAGTCCCAGAGGACTTCCAAATTTTAGCTGCTTCTTCCTCACTGATGAGATGAAATGTTATCCGCTTATAGAATTTTGCTCTCTTACTTGACACTGTTAGATCTGATGCCACAAAACTCTCCTTTAACACATGCCAAATCAGCTGCTAACCAGTTTCTTTTACTCCACATTCGAAATCTTCAAACCCTGGCAAAGCAAGCAGCCACAGCCTGGGCTGAAGATGTGTATTGGACACTAAGCTGTCGTACTGGGCCTTTACAGTGTCACTGGAGGGTGTTGCTCAGTGGTCTTTTGGCAATGCTCATTGTGATGGGGTGGCAGGGGAGGGGCAGGGATGAAAGGAAAATCCCCGTCTCGTGTGAACTCAGGGCTGGCCTGCCCAGCTCTCATTAGACAGTGTCTAAGCTGCCAGAGAATGGCTCAGCTCTCACACTGGGGCTCTCATGTTAAACCCTCCACATCACCACAGTGGGAGAAAAACATGCCTTATGGGGACTAATGACTAATTCCCTACATCATGTCTAATGTGTCCCAGGGTGCCAACTTCAGCACACCTGCCTCCACTGCTGGTAAGGTAATGAGAGTGCTTGTGAGTTACTGGTCACTGAAAACATTTATAATATTCTTCAACCTAACATTATTGCACAGGTCACTGTGCACTGTTCACCAGGAATGGGTGATCTCTGTCACCCTAGGAGCCCCAGTTTTATGAGTAGTTGGTTGGGGAAGTGGTTGAAAACCCTTTAAAAAATGCGGTGGATGCATTTGGAATGGTTCTAGGTGTCCCATGATACCCTGTTAAATTTTGTTACTAATTACATCATCAAGAGGTAATTATAGCACTCTGAGGCCAGAGATTTTAAAATCATAACCATCCAGGAAATTTCGCCCGTAAAAATGGTATGCTTTGGCTTGGGTAACTGGGATGGTTGAGGGAATGTGTGGGGGTGGCGTGGGATAAGGAGCTTGGAAACCCAGTTTGCTTGAGTCCAGTTAGCATTTAAACCTGTAGTTGTCACCGTCAGGTCTGTGCTATTTAAGGTTGGAGTACCGCTGCATCAGGGACACACTTCTCAATTTCAGAGACTCGAAAATTGCCCAATTCACTCAGGATTGTATCTAGAGGAATTACTTACTTATTTCTTAAATCAGTCTCTTTTTTTGGTGGGTTCTCAGAAGGCAGAGCTAACATTCAGTTTAAAGTGAGAAAAGAAATGCAAACTTCCTGAGGGCAGCATTTCAAGATAATGTAGATAGATTTTGATACCAAGTAACCAAAGAGGAATTCAATGCAATGAGACACAAGTGGGCCCAGACTCTCTTCAGAAGAGCTTGTTAGGCTTGGTCTTCTAGTACTATCTCTCTCCTCCTTTGCATTTATGCCATGAGTGAACCAGAATGAAGAGCTTACTGCCCCTTTCCTGAGAGGCACTCTAGTGGAAAGGTTGGGAATAGGGATGAGACAGAATCCCCTGATTTGCTTTCTGGCTGCTCTGGGGTAATCTTGCATATTTCTTAGGGTAGCACTAGTTGCTATCACAAATAAACCCCCAATTATCAGTGCATTGACACAGTGCAAGCTTATTTCTCACCCATGTAACCATTCAATGCTGGTGTTTCTGGTGAGCAACCCTCCATACTGTGATTCAGAGATAAGGCTCCTGCATCTTACATTTCTTGCATCTCCTAGAACCTTGGTATCTTCTGTATTCAACCAACCAATAGGTAAGGAGGGAGTGTGGAAAAAGCACACCCAGGAATTGACAGAGTAGGACACACATCTCTTCCTTGGCTTTCTATTGGTGAGGACTAGTCACGTGGTGCTTAAAGATGCAAGGAAAGCTGGGAAATGTAGTCCTTGCCTGGACAACTTGATTCTATGGAAGGGGGAAGCACAGGTGTTGGTGAAAAGTCAGCTATTCTTGCCACACCTGGGCAAGGTACTTCAACACTCTATACCTGAGTTTAGTTCCCTCACCTATAATACAGAGACAATAGCAGTATTTACTTCCTAGAAGCTGACAGATGGATTAAAGGTGATCACATGTATAAAGTGTTTGGCATACAGAAGGCACTTAGTAAAAGTTAGCTATCATTTCGGCAATTATTATTGTGGTTAGCTTTTCCTTGAGTTACTTTATTACCACCCAAGAGAGATAGACATAATTAATATCCCACATTACTCTAATTAAAATAGCTCGCCAAGCAATATGTGATAAGGCTCATGTTTATTTTCTGAAAAAAGAGTATCTATTTGGTGGGGTGTAAAACCACCCAGTGTGACAGTCAGACAGTCCCTAAAGGATGTGAAGCCTGCCTATATAATCATGGCCTCTTCTCTACTCTGGCTGTACCTTCCACACACAGACGGAGGGAAAAGTTCGCCTTTCTCAAAGGGGATGACAGAACAGTTCATCATTTCATTGTATCCAGGTTATTTTTCAGTATTTATTTCCATACCATTTCCATTAGAAATTACAGGAAGCTTTTGTCTTTGAATCAATATCTATGTGCACTTAAAAGACTCAAAAAAGGGAATTTTTCAGTCCTTGGTGTGATTCACTTCTGTTGCAATAAAATTGTTTCATGAATAACAACGAATGCAGTAAGGTCAGTTTTTCTGGTTGCTAAATTCCTCCTTTAGAGTGCAGAAAAATTCCATGCTCACCAACAAGAATCCTGGGAAAGTTAAAAAATAAATTAATGAAGATAACGGAGACATAATTTTATACATGGGGGAGCCAGGCTGCTGATTAGATTCTTCAAAGGCCTGCTTACTTGTATGTGATTCTAGAAGCCAAACCCAGCCAGATCCAATCACACCAAATCTGACCCAATGCAGCCTAGGTTGGTTGGAAACCTAGAAGTCAGGACGGTTTAGCAGAGTTTTTAAGCACAGGGGCTCTGTTAGCAGAATACCTGGGTTGGACTCTTGGCTTCACCCGTAAGTATACCTGTACAACCTTTGGCAAGTTATTTAGTCTTTGTAAATCTTGGTTTTTCTCTCTGGAAGTTGGGGTAAAGAGAATGCCTGCCTTACATATTTTATCGAGGTAATTGATGTGATGGACCTCGCCCAGGGCTTGCTGTGTAAGACTAATAGCAAGGACTTATGTTCTCTGCCCGAAGAGATTTCCCTAAATTTTCTCATTTAATCTGCATAATGACCCCATGGTGTTAGGTACTATAATTACTCCCACTTAAAGGGTGAGGAAACTGAGGGCAGAGGGGTTGAGGGGTCTCCCTAAGATCGCACAGCTAGTTCAATGGTAAAGTCAAAATTCAAACCCATGCCCACTGGTTCCATAGCCCATGCCCTTAACCTCTGTATCATACCATCTCTTCATAAAGACTCAGAAAGGTTATCCATTATTTACATTTTTATTAAAGGCAGAAGCTAAGAATTTACTTCAGGAATGTTTGACAATGTAGCTCTTAAATTGAGATTATTCCAGAATAAGAGCCTGGAAAAACTTTGTTCATCAACATTAAGTTTGCAAATAAACACATCAGTGAATACTTGTGTGGATGAAAACAAATCTCTCATTATTTGAAGCCAGGGATGCATCTCAGAACCATATTCTGAAAATGAGGTTTGGTTGGAAGGTGTGGACACTGTCCTGCTGCAGGTGTGCCAAGGAGCACGAAATGACGGTTCCAGTGTACTGGAGCCCTTTGAGTCATGGAACCTCCCCGCGCTGGGTCTCAGACCTCAGTGGAGGGAGACTCCACCCCTTGAGGAGCGTTGAGTGTGGTGGTCCCGTGTCGGTAATGTGCGTGCAAAAGTGGTTTGCCAGAATGCAGTGCTGGCCCATGTAAAACACATTTTTATCTGACTTCCTAAAGCCACATTCGATGTTCCATTAGCAGTATGTAGGAGGCCCGAGTGTCCTCTGCATTACGCTAATTGTTTAAGCATGACAGGTTATTACTTCAGTCAGAGGGGTAATGTAGATCAGGGGGGAAAAAGTAGGGCACAAACACAATTTTCTAGTTTTTGAGAAGCAATTATAAATAGATGAGAGGCCATAAAAATATTACACGTGGGATGGCTTATCAGTAGGATGGGAGAGGCGGCTGGAGCCCGTGCAGCCGAGAGCAGGAGTGGTTCAAAGCTGACAAGTCTACAGCAATGATTTAAAAATAGCAATGGTAATTCTGCAGCAAAACAGAACAATGAAACCCAGAGTCACCGTGCTCAAAAAAGAGTTGGCCCCATACAATGCTCTTTCATTGGGTAAGCTATTTTCATAGCAAACCCAAATTTCAAAATGTCAGCCTGATAAATAGGGGAGATCTGAAAGGATAAAGTCAAGGTGTTTTGTTGGAATACTTAAAGAATAAAAGAAACTTATTCTTGTTTCTAAGAATCTTTTAGAGCTTTAAGGAAAGAGGATGTTGGGCTTTGAGACGAGATCGAATTACGTCTGGTCTGGATGCTATTTTAATATACACAAACATTAAGTAGATTTAGATCATATTATGAGGCTCATTTTTTTCCCTCTATAATAGAATGAATATTGGGTACAATTCGGTAACCATAACGAGCTATAAAAGTTTAGAATATAATGTCTTACTTTGATTTCCGTTGCCTTCTGAATGCGTTATCTAGGTGTGGTAAGATTAGATACTTTCTACCAGCATCTCATGTCATATAATAAATACCAACCTGGTCGGGTGTCTAGGAGCACAGACTTTAGAGTTACACGGTCCTAAGTCTGAGAACCATCTCTCTATCTTGGCAGGTGAACTTGGACAACATTTAGTAAATCTAAGTTTCTCTTTTCTTATTTCTAAAAGGGAGGTAAATAGCATCTACTATATAGGGTGATTTTCAGGTCTAAAATAATGAATGCAAAGCACATAGTATGAGCTGAACAGATAGCTGCCATTGTGGTTACTTTCACTACTACTGCCTACAATCTTGGGCAAGCTGTGTGATATTCGGCAAGTCTCTTGTTCTATTTGGCTCTTGAATCTTTGCAGGGACTGGGCTAGGTAGCTTTGAGGTAGCTTTGACTATATATATAGTCTATCAGTCTATACATATATAGCCTATATATAGTCTATATATCTATATATAGTCTATGCACACACACACACACACACACACACACACACACACACACACAGTCATTCTTCATAGAAATCTCCGCATACTTTCAATCCAAGGTCTAAAATGTCTTTCCAAGAGCACTGTGTTTCTTTGGAATCAGGAATTTTCATCCCAATTGTCCCTCCTGCTGGGTGAAGACCTTCTTAAAACTGAACTCCATATCTGAGACTAGAATGAAATCATAACTGATTTCAAGAGCTAGGCATATTGGAACAGCTGGCAAGAGCAGTTTAACTCTATATACCAGCTCTGTCTTAGAGGTACATTCTTATTTACTAATCATTTAAAACTAAAGGAAAGATGTTTCAGTTACTGGCTTGTTCTGCTTTAAATCCCCAGTTGGAAACACACTTAGAATTAAATAGGACCCAGAGAGGAACAGAGTGCAGTCCTATCCCAGTCTCCTCGGCATTGTTATTTGCTCTGTGATGAGAGAGAGAAAAGCCATCCATAAAGTTCCAAGTGAATTAGAAAGTGGAGCAGCTGCAAGAGTCCAGGGCTGATTTCAGACTATGTTCTGACATTGATTATGCCTGCCTTTGCTATTGAGTGTCATTCCAGTCAATGGGATTACAATGGGGAGTTTAAGGAAGCACAGAGAGAAAATGATACACAGAAGCACAAAGAAAGTAGTAAAAGGAAATGCTCGAGAAAGGCTAAATTGTCTTGGCACTTGGGTGGAAAGGCCAGGGTGGAATCCCTATCAAGGAGGGTAACAGGAGTGCCTGATGATCCTTCTGCCAAATCCTGCAGCTTCCACAGAAAATCCAAGATCATTTTTTTATTTTTCATCTTCACATCCCCATCTACATTGAGATAATATTAATTAGATTTGGAAACCGTTTTGGATTATTTCCAAAAATAAATATGGAAATTCTGTTTTGACGATCTTGAGACAAAACCTATGCAGTTAAGCACTCATTCATGATAATAACAATGTATTACTTTCATAGACTACTTAACATTTTAAAATGCATTTCTATGTATTTTATTTTCCTTGGCCTTTACAGATACGCAATGATATTGTTATCTCCTCTCTCAGTTGGATGCATTTGGCTGCGAGTAACAGAAAATGCCACCAAAATATCTTTAACAATAAAAAATGTACTCTTTTAGTTCAGCCCTATGGGCAGGTATCACGGTTGGTTAATTCAGTGACTCAACATTGTCCTCAAGACTCCATTATTTCTGTCAAACTGCTGTCATTGGTGTTACCTCCATCCCTAGACTGGTGGGAAGATGGCGGTTTCTTCCCCCGTGGTTCTTTCTCAGGAGGAAGAATTTTCTTCCAAAAGACTTCCTGCAGACTTTCCTTCCTGCTTCACTGGCCAAAGTTGCATCACATGCACTTCTTGAACCCATCCTTAGCAAGAGGCATGGGAGTACTTCCAGACCAATCCAGCCTATTCCTGGGGCTAGGGATGGAGTCATGGGTGCCCTGATGTCCATGGCTGCGTGGAGACTGGTGGAGGACACACAACAGAAGGGGTTTATGTTACAAAGGAAGAAGTGGGGAATAGTGCCAGGTATACAACTCACAGTGTCTGCTCCACCCCATGTACATGTAAAAGAAAATTGAGACTCAGACTGGTGAAGGGAGTGCCTAGTGAGTAGCAGAACCATGGTTGATCAAAGCTGTGCTTGTTTATTAAGGGTGTGTAGCATATTCACAGAACTGAGAGCACTTCTGCTAGAAGACACTATAAAGGTCATCAAATCTCTCCCTACCCTAGTACTTTGAGAGTATGGGGGGTTTCACTAGCTCCTCAGCCACAAGAGCTTACTGCTGCATCCTCTTGAATGGACCTTAGCCCACAAGTCTGATGATCTTCCCTTTGAAGGGCAACAAGGGCACGTCCCATGAAAATGTTACGTGGTAGGAGAGCAGGCCAGGAGGGCTCCCATCACTGAGGTCCCTTCTGCTCCTGAGTAAGAAGAAGGTAAGGGAGGCAGGCACAGGACAGGAGCTTGCTTCTAGCTGAGTGTTCCCCAGGAGAACTGGGGGTGGGGATGGGCAGCCCTTTGTACACTGAGCATTCTTCCCATCCACCCATGGCCACCTTCAGACACACCTAGGTCCTTCTCTCTCATAGTTCCTACAGTCCTCTCTGTCTTTCATGGCACTGCTTGGCTCACTTGGTGCTTCTTTTTCCTGTTATCATTAAGTCCAGGCTTTGTTTCTATCTGGATTTACCTTGATAAGCCAAGAGCAGGAGCTGGGACCTGTGTTCAGGTTCTTTAAGTAGGAGCTCAAAAACAGGGGCATTGCCTGTGCTAGCCTCTAAGAGAGGTATCTTCAAGATAGCAAGCCTTGACTCCTACAAATATTGCTTGACTGCACATAGCATCATTCTTGTGTGTTAGTATGCTGCCTGAGTCTTTGTCTCTTTGCTTAACCTTATCAAATATTCTTAAGACTGTCTCTCTTTTAGCATAATTGTAGAACATCTTAGCACTAAAAGAGCCACTTTCCCCCACCTCATCAAAGACATTTTTATTCCAACATGGCAAGGGCAGGGGTCGGGATGTTCCTTATCACTGGGCCTGCCCCACACTGTCAGGGCTGTTGGTCACACCATCCCTGGCTGGGTCACCAATCACCTACCCCTTTGTCCTTGAGTCTCTGTCCCCATGATTCAAAGTCTTGGCAGCAGTGGCTGTTTGGCTATTCCTTGCCTTGGTGTGTGCTTGTGTGGAGAGGTTAGGGCTTGAGGAGGGTGAGAGAGGGGGACATTTCTGCTTCAGTTTTTGGAGTGGAAGGGGGTGCTCTGTCTTCCAGCAAGACATTTAAAGTAGAATTTAAATGTTGGGAATCCAAATGTTAGGTAGCCAACAAATGACCAGAGTCCATGATCCTGGGCCATGAATTGCCTGAGTTGCTAGAGTGAAAGAAAGGCTTGGACCCAGCCAGAATAAAACAATCGACTTCAAGAACACCTACTAGCGAACAGAACCAATCAAACAATCAAATGTTTCTTAGAACCAATATGGCAGTCCTTCTCAAACTTCTGGGTGTGTCACATTAGGAGCACTTAGTAAAAATACGCTTTTCTAAACCCCACCTTGACATATTGAATGAGACTCCTCTGGGAGTAGGGACCAGGAATCTGCATTTTTCAGAAACCTCCCCAGGTAATTATAATGCATTTGGTCCCTAGAGCTCCTCTGTGAAATAGTGTTATGTGAGGCCTGGGAGAAGTGACCAGCCTAACAGTAAAAGTAGCTAATTTGGGGGGCACCTGGGTGGTTCAGTCATTTAAGCTTCCAATTCTGTATTGACCAATTTACCCACATTATCTCATTTCAATCTCGCAATAGCTCTAGCTGCTAGTACTATTTTACCCATTTTACAGATAAGCACAGAGATGTTAAGTAATTTGCCTAAAGTCACAAAGCTGGTAAGTAGTAGGTACAGGATTTGCAACCCACTTGGACTGACTCCAAGCCCATGCTCTTAAGTCTGAGAAGGTCCCGGTTAAGGACAAAGAATGTAGCCATGTGTCTTACTGAAGTTTGTGGGTCCTGGGGATTGGTCCCAAGGAGAATACAGTGAGACAAAGGTGATTATCACATCTAAAGAGAACAAGCTTTCCAGCTTGAAGCTGGAAACACGGAATTAATCACAATAGCTAAAATGTTCTATTTTAATGTCTTTTAACATTCTAAGATTTGGTTCAATAATCTTGAAACCAGAAGAGAGAGAGAGAGAGAGGATTGATTTTCTGTGACATTAGCTAAAGCTATATTGTTTTATTTTTACGGGAGTAAAATTATCTAGATTTTAGAATCCACCTCAAGTTCAACTAATAGTAATCCTCAGACAACTGGATTTATCCTCCCTGCTTTTGTCTGGGAAAAAAAAAAAGACAAACGATAAAGTGATAACCAGAGAGAATTTTGTTTTTTAAAATATCACCTTCCAAGGCGTGTTCTTCAGACCCGTGCATGTTGAACCCAATATCCTATACGTTCTTTACTTGTGTCCAAAGTACCACCCAGTGAGACCTGACATTTGGAAAGATGGCCCCGTGGCTCTGCAAATCCCGACTCCTAGAATAAATGTGTGTGCACCGTGCTGAACTTGTGAAGGAGTGAGGGGAGCTTGAAACACAAAGGTTTCCTTTCCATTGACCAGAGATTTCAATTAACCAGAGAAACCCATTCATTGGACATATAGTACTGTCGCCACCACTGCTGAATATCATGGTTTCTGTATTTGCATGGAAGGGAAATGGCACGTGGAGAGGAGGGATGCGTTTGGGGGAGCGACGTTGCGGGGAGAAGCTAGCCTCTGTAGTACATACACTTCTGAAAAGAAAGGAGTACCAAGTGTTCTGTATATAACAAAAGATATCAGTCACCTTGATGAGTTTAGATTCAACATAATAAAAAAAAAATAGGAGAGTTTCAGAAAAAGAAGAGTAGCTTTCTGCCCATCTGAGTGGTGGGTCCCATTGGGTAGCAGAGAGATGTACAAAAGTCTTTTTGTACCCATGATCCTTTGATCCTTTATTTTTATAGGAGATAAGACGGTAATTTTTCTACTGACCCACAGAAAGATTCCTAAGAGAAGACCAGAAACCACCCAGGATTATAGTGAATTTATAAAGGCAACAGAAAGCATATATAAAGGTGATTTCTTCCACCGCATTTTATATATCACTTTCCATTAAAGAAAACACTAACAAACAACATTAACTAATAAACAACAAAGATAACAACATTATCTTTCCTTTTTTATCCCACATTCTTAAGAAATGTGAGGGAGAGATACTGTGCATATCGTTTGGAGGCCGAGGAGAATCTAGCCAGCCTGTTAGGCTCCGGAGGCCGAGAGGTGTCAGAGAGGAACTCTTTACTACCTAGCTCTACCTTCATTAATTCATTAATCATCCATCAATAACCATGTGGCCTCTAAATATTTTCTGCCTAAAGTCCCCTCCCAGCTCCCCATTTCCGCTATAAATAGCATCTTGGTCAGGAAAAAAAAAAGATCTTGAAAATGCCATTTCTTGTAAGAAGACTTAAAAACGAGTCATTTCACTGGAGAAGTGAACTTTCTACTTGAAGGAAGAGAAATCAGAAAAGATGGGTGACCCTGGAATTTTCACAGACGTTTCTCACGCGGTGGGGGCTAGGTGCTTGTCCTCCACTGCGAGGCAGGTGGCCCTTGGTGTGCGTCTCAAAACATCCATTGGATTCCCCCCCACCCCCCGTCTATCTCAGTGGGAGTTTTTGAGGCGTGGGAGAGAAAGACACTTAGTGACCTTTAAAGCAGCGAATCCATTTGTAGTGTCTACTGTCGACTCTGCGGTTGCTTCAATATTTCAGTAGAGGTTTTTAATAGAAAGGAGGTTCAGGAGCCACACGTTTGATTTCTACTTGACCACTGGGAATTACCATATTTGGTCATTGGGAGGTATTATAAATGTTCTTTAGTGTCACTTACTACATGGCAATCAAATCCTAGAACTTGCTCGGAGGAGGGCAGAAAATGGTAGCAATGTACGAGCCAGAGGATGTGGAACAAAAGAGCTCATGAAAAAATGAGTTTTTCTGTTGAGTTAAAATAGAGCAGTGAGTCTGTGGACTCATGGCCTTTAGAGCGTACAAGGCTGGCTTTTGTTGGAGAAGGGACAAATTCAAGGCAGTATTGGCATAAAGGTGGTTTATGTCCTCTGGGCTAGGATCAGAGTTGTTCCTTTCCCATTTTGGACAATTCTGAAAACAAAAACAGAAACATTTTCCTCATCAAGGCTACGTTTCGGGTTCTGGTTTCAGAGAAATAACACCGAGGGTTTCTGTGGAGGTTGACAAGTGTGAATGGGGGGGCGGGAAGGGGCCGTCACTAGGCAGCCTGCATGCCCCTTACGACTAGCTGGAGAAGGGCCACTCGATGATGGTGGAGGGGGTGGCCATTGCTTTTGAACAATGCAACCATAAGGTCGGCAAAAAACAAAAACCTTGAGAAATAACTAGAAACAGTGGTGGGATGTGGTAGTCATTCCGGGGAGACATGACCAGAGCCCGACCTGAAGAATGGAGATGAAGGGGGAACGGGAGAGAGAGAACATGGAGGTACAGCTGGCAGTATTCAGAAAGAGAAGAAAGGCTATGTGAAGGGAATGGAAGAGGTCACATTAGTTCCAGGATTTTTATTTTTTTAATGGAGAGCCTATAACCAGGAGACATCGCCCTATGTGATGGGTAGATGGAGATGAATTTGGTGTTAGCGATTATGGTTCTCTCTGAGCCAGTCTTGAAAACAAAATGGTGCATTCACATGAACCAAGGAGGACAAAAAGGGACGCGATAGATCTATGTGTCACCTATGTTTTTTTTTCTAAAAGCTGCTTGTTCTTGTAGAGTGGCTTATTTATGGAATGCCTGGAGGGGGATAAAAAGCCATACCTAGACCCAGAGTCAAGTACTGTAGTATATTTCAAAAGTGTTCCCCAAATGATTCAGCAAAGCCACACACACACAAAATGTAGTGAAATGGGGATAACCGAGTATACCCATCAACCAAGATGTTATTGCATGTTTTGAGTCAGAGAACAATTATATTAGAAGCCAAGTAAAAAAGACCTCAAGGCATAAATGTCTTCCAAAAATTATATTATTTTGAATTCAGGCTATAAAAAAAAAATTTCCAATGACTTTTACTTGCCTGACAGGGAAGAGAATATTCTTCAACTTTGTTCACCTGCTATAAAGGGTACTAACTTTACATAATAAAAAATTAAGTACATGAAAGTTCCAGCATATTCTTAGCATAAAGTTAGTACTTTATAAATGTGAATGAGTTGAATATAAAATTAAGTGAGACTCCCCGCAGTTTGAGTTTTATTGCTAAGCTATTTTACCCTTTCAGTTGAATTTATATAATATATATTCCCTTATAACTACCTGCATCTCTCCTTCTGAAAAGAATCATCTAGCTTTTGTTTCTATTTCCTTGTTTTCTTCCCATCACTAGGCTTTGCCCACCCACTCCTCATGCAAACTAATCTGGAAGGAGTTACTGATTGCCAACTTCGATGGCATTTTCCTTTCTCCTTTTACCAGACCTTGCTGGAATATTTGACACTCCCCCCCCCTTTTTTTTGCTCCTACATCTTTGGCTTCCTGGACATTTCTCTCTCCTGATTTTTTGCACACCCTAACCCTGCCTTCTCCTTCCCCTAGTTGCGTGGTTTTGTTGTTGTTGTTGTTGTTGTTTTTGATATAAAAAGACATCAGTGGCTTCAACTACCACATGTTAGCTTGTGACACCAGGTCCGAGATGCAGCTGAGCTCTCCCTTCGGGTCCAGAGAAGCAGCACCAACTCCCTGGAAACCTCCCCTGGGATCCAATGTGTAGATAGCTCAACATTACCATGTCCAGAACCGAACTCATTCTGACCCTCTACCCCATAAGTTTCCTCCTCTATCCCGTCTTGGCGAATGACAGTACCACCTTCCCGGCAGCCAAAACCATAGATTTGAAACTCCTCCTCAACTCCTCTCTCGGGCTCAAATGACACCATGTCTGTCCTCAGCTGGTGTTGTCTTTTTCACTCCTGCTGCTCTAATGGAGTTGGAACTCTTCTCATGGCAGTCACTCTCATTCTTCTTGCTGCCAGCCTAGCCATTCATTCACTCATCCTTTCATTCATTCACAACACAATTATGAAGTGTTTGCTATCATCCAGGCCTTTGCTGACAATGGGATGCTTTAGGTGAGCACAGCAAACTTGGTCTCTCTACACGGAGACCACACGGGGGCCCACACCCAAATAGGATCATGCCATTGCCTGTTCAGCATCCTTGAGCAGACTCTCAAGATTCAGGGCTGTGTCTGCCTTCCTTAGAGTGGCTTGGAATGGCTTATGTGAGATGCTGCTCATCACCTCCCTGGGGGAACCTTGACTGCAGCCGGACAAAGGGTGCCCAGAACACAAGCCATTATCTTCCAGACTCCCTTGCCGCCAGGGTCCCTCATGAAACTGAAAATCAGGGAGCCCTACACCAGTGTCAGTCTACACACTGCCTCATCTTCGGGTGAAGGAGAATTTATCCTTTATCTTGATTGAGCCACTATTGTTTTGCAATCTTATATGCAGTTGAACTTAATCTGACTAATGAGACTTATAAAGATATTTACAGGATGAGCCTTTCTTACCTCTCCAGAGTTATCTTACTCCCCATGTAAGTACTGGAGCCCCAGCAGCTCCTGCTTGTGCTCTCACTCTCTCTCTCTTTCTCACACAGACACACACACACACACACACATTCATACACCTACACACTCACACCTTCATGCCTTTGTCTCTGCTGCTCCTTCTGCCTCCAACGCTCTTCCCACTTACCTTCACCCCTTCCTTGGTCTAACTCTTACTGCCCCGGTTCAAACATCACTACTACAAGGAATAATCTTTCGCTACCCCTTTCCAGCTCGGTTTAAGTGCCCCTCTTAAGTGCTTCCTATGCGCTCTGTGCTTAAAGTCCTTTTAATCTCATGCCTGATATATTTCTTGTTTCCTCGTCTGAGTTCTCTACTAGCCTGTGAGCTCCTTGAGGGCAGGGGCGGGTAGGCGCCTGTTCAAATGAATAGTTTGCGCTGTAATTTCTCCTGCCCCTCTGCCAACTTCATGCCAATCTCAGTGGAAGAAGAAGTTTGAACTAACAGGGTTTAATGATTTCACCAAGGATGATCTTAAAACCATTTGCCTGTCTTTTTTCCCCCCTGTTGTGTGCATGTGTGTGGCGGGTGAGGTGACCTCATCTAAATGGGAGAAACTTGCTGACGTGTAACCTTGCCCTCCAAGAGGAGGTAAAGTGAGTACGGCAGTTTCCTAGATATCTCATAGGTCTTCTTCTTTTTTTTTTTTTTTTAAGATTTTTATTCATTGGGGCGCCTGGGTGGCTCAGTGGATTTAGCCTCTGCCTTCGTCTCAGGTCATGATCTCGGGGTCCTGGGATCGAGCCCCGCATCGGGCTCTCTGCTCAGCAGGGACCCTGCTTCCCCCTCTCTCTGCCTGCCTCTCTGCCTACTTGTGATCTCTCTCTCTCTGTCAAATAAATAAATAAAATCTTAAAAAAAAAAAAGATTTTTATTTATTTATTTGACAGAGAGAGAGACAGCAAGAGCAGGAATGGAAGCAGGGGGAGTGCAAGAGGGAAAAGCAGGCTTTCAGCCGAGCAGGGAGCCCGATGTGGGGCTCGACCCCAGGACCCTGGGATCATGACCTGAGCCGAAAGCAGACGCTTAACGACTGAGCCACCCAGGCGCCCCCTCTTATAAGTCTTCCTATGATGGGCTACCAACCTAGGAGCATGCTCCGCACATTGTTAGTGTTCATTTGGAAATCTGTCCCTTACCCAAGGGTTAGATTGAGCCATCCAAAATCCTAGGCTCACCTCACCACTTACCAGACTTGACCAGATCTGCTTCCTCACTGAAGATGGCCAGCCTCCTCAGTGGGGCACAGGACCCTTTTCTTTTTCTTTGTCTTCTTCTCTCCCCACCACTTTACCTTTTCCTTTGCACACTAAAGTGCCTGTCCTTTGCCCACAGCCCATATTGTTTATTTCCTCTGAACCTTTGCTCCAGCTATTTCCTCTGCCTGGATTGTCCCCCCTTCCTTCTAAAAATGCTAACTCTACCCATTGGTTAAGACGTTAAACCTTGATCCAGGAATCTTCCTTCCCTGGGAACTCCTCCCTGGGGACCCATTGTCTGGGTTAGATGTGGCCCCTCTAGGCTCCCCCTGTACCCAGCTCATTCATTTTCCTCCCTCAGCATTTAGTAACTCATCTCTGGTGTGTCAGTGCCTCCAAAGGTAGGAACTGAGTCTTGTTCATCTTTGAATCTTCACAAGCCTGGCAGATGGCCGGTGTTCAAATTTCATTGTGTTAACATGTAAGCAAAATATTTAATAGAAATGCCCTCAGAACCAGGCAAATGACCTTACTGCACAAATTTTCCTTGATTTCCTCTGACAAGCCATCAGTCTGACCCTTTGCACGTTCCTACTCCTTGGCTGGGATGAATGATTTAATCAGCTCAGAGAAGAGTTTGAAGCTGCATTTAGGAACCAGCCCAAATGTTGGAGGAGGAGGTGGGACTGACTGTAAATCCTTTCATTTAAACAGTGGGCTTCTGCTAATAACTGTGAACATATCTCGCCACCCCACCAGCTCTGAGCATGGCCGCAACTCCCTGTCAGGCCACATCACACTGCAGGAGGGCTTGTGGTCTTCACTTAACTCCAGAGAGCTGTCATTCGCCCAGAGAATAATGTGACATCCCATGAATTCCCCTACCTGGTAAATTGGGGCAGCCCAGTGGGTACCTTGGGTGCTGCTTGGTTGAAGTGCCACTGTCCATGTGTGTCTGAGATGTTTGGCTGCCATCCTTCCAGACTGAGTTCCCACCTTGCAGATGTAAAAGGTGCCAGAGATTCATGCATGTGGAGGCCCAGTTGGTGCTGACCAAAGGTTACTTAGAACCTGTGTGATCTTGGGTAAGTTACTTAACCTCTCTGTGCTGTAGACTTCTCACGACGGGTATGATAATGCCTATGGGATAGGCTTATTGGGAAGACTAAATTAGATAAGTCATGTAAAGAGTCTTGCAGATGCAAGGTTAATAACGAGTGCTTAATAAATGTCAGCTGCCATTATTACCGTTGTTAGATGTCTTCTGGTCTGCGGTGCCTACATAGACCTAATCTTGAGAACTCAGAGAGAAAAAAAGCTTTCCCTCAGAGGGAAAGTTAAATGAAAATGTAAGCCATAGTCTCTGTGTTGGGATTCAGAATCATTCCATTGAGGAAGAGTACGTCTCATGTCATTTACTGATCTAACTAGTAAGAACAAAAGAAAAAAAAATTTGCATCTGTTTTCGTGTTATACGATTATTCTGTTTTTTTCTCTCCCCTTTTTATGCTGTCGCTAACTTCCCTGTGCAACAGTCACCTCTTAGGTCCCTCACGTTGATTTGGCTCAATTATCTTTTGGAGCAGCTCTAACCTGACGGTTTATGGGACATGGCAATAGCTTTCTTCCTTCCAGGGGATCTCAGCCCTCTTCACAAAGGAGGCTCTCACAGAAAGTAGTCTTTGCTGTTTTTAAATACCAACCTCTCTTGCCTACTTTACAAGATGTGGCTGGCATCATCTTTCTGGTCAAGTGACTGTGTTTTGTACTGTGGAAGCTTGAGATGAAGCAAAGGGCAGGAGACAGGCAAAGCCAGGAACATCCTAAGTCCAAAGGGGCCTTGACAGGAGGGGATCCCCGGGCCCAAGGTATAGATAAGTAAACCATTGTACCAACTTTGCTTTTGCACACAATTGGGGTTTCCACACAATTTCCTTAGGCCTCCTATTTGCCATTCCCTTTACCAGCTTCTTTTTCTCTGCTGGTCTTTCAGTGCTCATGTTCTTCAAGGCTCTGTTCATGAGCCCGGGTTCTCACTCTTCACTTTCCCTGGGAGATCTCAGGGATCTTCTGTTCCCAGAGCAACAGAACCAGATCTGTCTCCCAAGCTTCAAACAACTACATCGAACTACTTTGCAAATGGTTCCCATTTGGATATCCCACAGGGCACTCAAACTTGATATAACAAAAAACACACCAACAGTCTTTCCTCCTCTCTCAAATTTGCTTCTTCCTCAGAGTTCCCTGTCTCAGCAAATGGCACCATTCTCCAAGCTGTTACTCCAGGAACAACCTGGAAGTTGACCTTGAGTTTTTGCTTTCCCTGTCCCTACCCCTTCAATCAATGGTTTCCTGCCAACCCTCCAGTTCTTTTCTACATTACCACAGGCGTCCTGGTCCAGACCACCAGCACCTCTTTGCTGGGCCAGTGCAAAATCATCCCAGCTGACTTCTCTGCATCTAGGCTTGCTCCAGTCCATTCTCCACCCTGCCGCTGACTGCATAGTCTAAAACTGAAAATCTACCGGATCTAACACTTTCCTGTTGCCCTAGGAATTATGCCCTAAACACACTCTAAGGACCACAGTTCAACCATGGTCTAGCTTTCTCAGCCTCCTTCTATTTTTGTGCTCCAGTCACACGGAGCTTCATTCAGTTCCTCAAATGTCCCCATGCTTTTTCTCATCTTCACACCTTGGCACCAGCTAGCTAGTGCCTCTGCCTGTAGTGCTTGCCGACCTTGGTATCTGGCTCACCTCTGCTCCTCCTTGACCTCCCAGGAGCACCCGTCTGACCCCTAAGCTTGCCTGCATCCCTTGTTCAGTGTTTGCATTACTCTTTACTTCCACCGGCCTAAACTGCAATCACTATCATTTCTGGGACCATAATGTGTGGGAGCAGGGAATGTATGTCTATCTTATTCAATTGTGTTTTCATTGCCTGCCATTTTGGGTACAGTCATGCTCAGTGAATATTTATTCATCATTTAAATAAATGAATAAAAAACCAAAAATATCTCTTCATTGCTTCATTTTGAATTTTTCTGATTATCAGTAAGATTGAACTATTTTGGAGTTTATTGTTCATTTTTTTATTAGTTGCCACTCCATATTCTTGGCCTCCTTTTCTTTTGTTTTTGCTATTAATTGTTAAGGACTTTTTGTAAATTGAAGATATTAATTTCTTTATATTTTGAAATAATTTTTCTTTTTTAAAAGGTTATTTATTTATTTATTTGAGAATGGGAGAGAGCACAGGCAGGGGGAGGGGCAGAGGAAGAAGGACAAGCAGATTCCCTGCCCCTGATGCAAGGCTCAGTCCTAGGACCCCAGGATCATGACCTGAGCTGAAGGCAGATGCCCAACCAACTGAGCCACCCAGATGCCTCTGTAAATAATTTTTCTAATATATTCTTTATTTTTTACTTTTGGTGTTTTTTTCTCATAAATAAAAGCTTTAAATTGTACATATTCAAATTGATCAATACTTCACAGAAGGATTAAAAAGGGCTCCACACACACTTATGTTTATATTCACAAAGTCAGGAAACATATTTCCTGTGCAGGCTAATGTGGAGGAATATGCCTATGAGAAAACATTATGTTTCCCTTTTTATAATGTTGTGAAGCTTTTTTTTTTTTTTTTAAGATTTTATTTATATATTTGACAGAGAGAGAGAGAGAGAGATCACAATCAGGCAGAGAGGCAGAGAGATAGGGTTAAGCAGGCTCCCCACTGAGCAGAGATCCTGATGCAGGGCTCGATCCCAGGACCCTGAGATCATGACCTGAGCTGAAGGCAGGGGCTTTAACCCACTGAACCACCCAGGTGCCCCTGTTGTGAAGCTTTTTGTAGAACCTTTGTTTTTCAAACAAATATATTGAAGAATGAGCAATACTACTCTCTCTCTTCCTAGAGATAGAGTAGATATATTTCCCCCTATTCCTCCTGCTTAGTAAAACTAAAACCTCTGAACATTACATAAAAATAAAACACAAGACTCTGGAAGGTAGAAGAAAAGAAGGCAGACCATCCAGGGAATTCACAACCCCAGGAATGCCAAGGGACACAGACAAAACCAGCCCCGACAGAAGCCTGCTCTCTCTAGCTAGAGGACCAGGGGAAAGGCAGTCCGGCAAGACAGAAAATGTTTGGATGATAACCACTCTACTCTTGTTCAGCATCAGAGAGGAAACTGAGCATACTTCCCTCCAGGCCAGCAAAGGTTAAGTGGAGAGGATAACTTACATTCACCTACAGCTGTAATGAGGTATTCCAGCACCCCCTCTTTCCTGTTGGGGTGGTGCCAGAAAAAGCCAAGTAGAGAGCCAAGTCTTCTTAAGGTCCCTTCCCATTCTAGTGTCAGTAGAAACCATATGGGGAGATAAGACTTCCACTTCCCCAGCAGTAACGAGATACCTCTTCACTCCCCACTGGGGTGAAATCAGGAAGCCTAGGGGAGAGTCAGGACTTTCACCATCACCCAGGGGTAATGAGGCCAACCCCACTATAGTGTTGGTGGAGGCCACATGGGAAGCCAGAACTTCCATCTCCACCCAGCAGGATAAAAGATTCCCTCCACCACTCTGCCCCTCTGGTGTCAATGGAGGCCAAGTAGGGAAATGTAAATTTATACGTCTATAGTGAGGCAGCCTCCTGCCATAGTGGAGTCAGGATAAGCCAGCTGAAACACAAAGTTTAAATAAGATCCAGAGTCTCCTAACTTAATATATAAATGTTCCAATTTGAATTGAAAATCATTCCTCATACAAGAACCAGAAAGATCTTAAACTGAATTAAAAAAGACAATCAAGAGATGTCATATTCATTTCCTGGGACTGATGTAACACGTTACCCCAAACTTTGCATAAAACAACAGAAATTTATTCTTCCACAGTTCTGGGGGCCAGAGATCTGAAATCGAGGTATTAGTAGGGCTGAGCTTCCTTCAAGGCTCTAGGAGAGATTCTGTTCCTTGTCTCTTCTAGCTTCTGGTGACTCCAGGTATTCCTTGGCTTATAGCTGCATCATTTTAATCTCTGTCTCTATAGACATACTGCCTCCTCTGTATTTCTCTTAGAGGGATGCTACCTATCATTAGATTTAAGTACTTCTCAGATAATCCAGGATAACCTCTATAACTTAAGATCCTTAATCACATTCGAAAAGACCTTTTCCCAAATAAGGTAACATTCAGAGGTTCTAGACACATTAGTGTCTGGATATGTCTCTTGGAGGGGCAATTATTCAACACACTATGAGTGTCAACACTGACATGACAGAGATGTTGAATTATCAGACAAAGGTTCTTAAATTGCCATGGTGAAAAAACAAACAAAACAAAACAACAACAACAAAAAACCTTCTATGAGCAATTATGAACATGCTGGAAACAAATGAAGAAATAGAAAATCTCACCAAGAAATAGAAGATAATAAGAACTATTAAGTGGAACATTTAAAACATACAATATGGAAATAAAAAGCTTAGTGATGGCCTTAACAGCAGAATGGAGGGGACAAAGAAAAGAACCAGTGAACTGGAAAATAGAAATGACTCAATCTGAAAATTGGATTGAAGTAGATTAGAGAAAAAAAAAAAACAAAACAGAACCTCAGGGTGCTGTGGAACTATAGCCAAATATCTAACATTTATGTCATTGGCCTTCCAGAGAGAGGAGAAAGATGAGCTACAAAAGTGCACAAAGAAATAATGACCCAGAAGTCAAATTTGACAAAAGACATAAACCTACAAATTTAAGAAGCTAAGAGAATCCCGATTATAATAAAGCTGAAGAAATCCATGTCAAGATGGATCATAATTAAATATCTGAAAATTAAAGACAAAAATAAAGTTCTTAAAGCAGCCAGAGAACAAGTGTACCTTCCTATAGGGGAAACACAATTCAAGTGGCATTGTATTTCTCATCATAAACTGGGGACAAAGAACTGACACAATATTTTTTAAATGCTGAAAGAAAACTATCAATCCAGAATCCTATACTCAGTAAAAATATCCTTCAGGAATGAAGCAGGAATCAAGATATTCTCAAATGGGGGCACCTGGGTGGCTCAGTTGGTTAAGTGGCTGCCTTCGGCTCAGGTCATGATTCCAGGGTCCTGGGATTGAGCCCTGCATCGGGCTCCCTGCTCAGCAAAGAGCCTGCTTCTCTCTCTCTCCCTCTCCCTGCCACTCTGCTTACTTGTGCTCTCTCTCTATCTCTCTGTCAAATAAATAAATAAAATCTTAAAAAAAAAAAAAAAAGATATTCTCAGATGAAGGAAAACTAAGAGAATTTGTCTTCAGCACACCTATCTTAAAAGAATGGCTACGGGAAGTTGTGTAAGCAGAGAGGAAATAATGAAAGAAGGAACTTGGAAACATCAGGAAGGAAGAAAACACAGTAAGCAAAAATGTGGGTAAATATACCAGGCTTTCCTTCTCCTTCTGAGTTTCTTAATTATATTTGATGGTTGGAACAAAAAATTATACCAATTTCTAATGTTCCAAATGTTTCAAATAGTTAAGGCAATTATAACCTGGAGAGGTTAAGAGCATTTATAGAGAAGTAAGATTTGTATACCTTACTTGAACTGGTGAAATCACAACACCACAGGTGCCTGGTGGCTCAGTCATTAAGCTTCTGCCTTCAGCTCAGGTCATGATCCCAGGGTCCTGGGATCGAGCCCCACATTGGGCTCCCTGCTCAGCAGGAAGCCTGCTTCTCCCTCTCCCACTCCCCCAGCTTGTGTTCCCTCTCTTGCTCTCTCTCTGTCAAATAAATAAATAAACTCTTAAAAAAAAATCATGACACCAGTAGACTGTGATAAGTTATGTATATTTAATGTAATAGCTACAGCAACCACTAAAAAAGCTATACAAAAAGATATGCTCAAGAACTCTATGCATAAATGAAAATGGAATTTAAAACTACATTTAAGTAACCCACAGAAAAGCAGAAAAAAGAAAATCAACCAACTAACCAAAACATGAAGGTGAGAATAAACAGAAAACAAGACAAAACAAAAATGGCAAACTTAAGCCTTATCAGATCAATAATTACATTAAATGTAAGTAGTCTAAATATATCAGTTGAAAGATTGGCAAAGTGGACTAAAAACATGACCCAATTATATGCTATCTACAAAAATTATATTTCAAATATGATATAAATAGGTTGAAAGTAAAAAGATATATATATCCTATGAATCAAAGGAAAGCAGGAGTAACTATATTAATAGCAGAGCAAAGATAATTACCAGAGACAGAAAGAGGTACATGACATGATAGAAGAGTCAACCTACCATGTAGACACAACAATCCTGAATGTTTATTTACCAAACAGCAGCACTGAAAAATACGTGAAGCAACGCTGACAGGACCAAAAAAGATAAGTAAAAAAACTCACAAGTATAGCAGGAGATGTCAACACCCAACTCTCAACAATTGATAGAACAACTAGAAAGAAAATCAGCAGGGATATAGAAGAGCTGAACATCATCCATCAACAGGATCTAATCAACACTTATAGAACATTCTATCTGACAGCAGCAGAATATGCATTCTTTCCAAGTATCTTGGAACATATAACAAGATTGATAATAATCTGAGCTACAATACACACCTAACACATTTAAAAGAATTGATATCATATGGGGGGACTTCTTGACTACAGTGGAATCAAACTTGAAAACACTAACAGAGAGATCACAGGAAAATTTATAGCACCTAATGCATATATGAGAAAAGCAGATAATCCTCAAATTAATAAACTAAGATTCCACCTCAAAATAACTTAAGAAAAGAGGGGCAAAATAAACTTTAAACAAGAAGAAGGAAGGAAGGAATAAAGATAAGAATGGAAATCAATGAAAATCAGAATAGAAAACCAATAGAAAAATTAATAATGAAAAGAGCCGATTCTTTGAAATGATGAGGAAGATTGACAAACCTTTAGCAAGAATGACAAACTAAAAAAAGAGAAGACATAAATCACCCACCTCAGGAATGAAACACGGGCTATCACTACAGACCTTGCAAATATCAAAGGACAATAAGGTAACACTAAGAACAATTCTACATGTGTGTAATTAACAACTTAGACAAAATGAACTATTTCCACAAAAAACCCCACAAACTATCACAACTTATCCACTATGAAATAGATAATTTGGATATCTCTATATTTATTGAGGAGATTGAGTTTGTAATTTTAAAACTCCCCAAAATGAAATCTCCAGGCCCTGATGTTTTTACTAGAGAACTCTACAAAATGTTTAAAGAAGAGTTAACACCAGTTCTACACAATATCCCTCAGCAAATGGAAGAAAGAATACGTGCTAATTCATCTTGCTAAATTCATTTTATGAATTAGAAAGTAGTAGTACTCTGAAATCAAAACTAGACAAAGACAACAGAGGAAAAAACTGCAGACCTATATCCCTCAGTTGATTCTTGACAAAGATGCAAAAG
>CM053605.1:48595683-48607781 GCA_028646535.1 Procyon lotor
ATAAAGTCCCAAAAGTTCATTTTTGCTTTTGTTTCCTTTGCCTTGGAGACATGTCCTGAAAGTTGCTGTGGCTGATGTCGAAGAGGTTACTGCCTATGTTCTTCTCTAAGGTTTTGATAGAGTCCTGCCTCACGTTGAGGTCTTTTATCCATTTCAAGTTTATCTTCATGTATGGTGTAAGAGAATGGTCAAGTTTCTACATATAGCTGTCCAATTTTCCCAGCACCATTTATTGAAGAGACTGTCTTTTTTCCACTGGATATTTTTTCCTGTTTGTATCAACATGGATGGGACTGGAAGTGATTATGTGGAGTGAAATAAGTCAAGAGAAGAGAGCCAATTATCTTATGGTCTCACTTACATGTGGAGCATAAGGAAAAACATGGAGAGCATTGTCAGAAGGAAGGGAAGGGTGAATGGGGGGAAATCAGAAGGGGTGATGAACCATGAGAAACTGTGGACTCTGAGCAACAAACTGAGGGTTTTGGAGGGGAGAGGGTCAGGGGTTGAGCGAGCCTGGTGGTGGGTATCGAGGAGGGCACGTTTTGCATGGAGCACTGGGTGTGGTGCATGAACAATGAATCTTGGAACACTGAAAAAATAAACATATTTGGGGGAAAAAAATTTAACATTCTCCATTTTTAAGCAGTCAGTTCTTTATCATAAAACTGCCCAATATCCCCTGCTAAAGAAGAGGAGAAGGAGATGAGAGGAAAACAGGAGCTGGGCAGAAGCCCACACTGTCAGAAACCAGACCTGCTCAAGGGAACATTAAGAAGTGTCGCAGTGCCCGCACTGCACAACTGGCCCACAGCTGCGCTGGCTGGTGGTACTTGGTAAAGTGTGTGTTGAGTTCTTCAGAGTCATAGGGCCTCAAACACAGCTCAGTGAGCTGCACTCTCTCTCGTTTCTTGTGGCAAACTGTCCTAGAGAGAGGAGGCTCTAGGACTCATGCACAAGACAGGTCACAGTAGTAATAACAGCACTTACTCACATTTACATTTATAGGTCTGGTCTTTTCTCAATCTGTTTCTCAGAAAGAGAAGTCAAATACCGGACTGTCTGGTTTAAAACCAGACACATGGCAACCGTATTTACTAAAACGTCACTAGCTGCTAGGAACCGGGCTATCTGTGTTCACATATATGTGTGTGTTATTTCTTAAAACACTTGTTATGGTTCTGTGAGTAAAGTATTTAATTCCTATGGTGCAGATGAAGAAATGAAAGCTCGGAGAGGTTAAGTAACTTGTTAGCTAGTTACCTAACAAGGGAGTGTGATGTTGGAATGTCTGATTTCACATTTCTTTATTTTCCTTTGATATTTGATGCTTTGAAATGATTCAAGATCTCCTAAAATCTGTCATCAAGCCTTTCCTTGACTGATTTCTGGATCTGGAATACTTCAAACCTGAATAATAGCATCTTGGGGGATCTCAGAAAGTATGCTGTGTATGAGGTGTCAGCAAAAGATTTGAAGAGTATCATCAATGATCAACCGTTGATAAACTTTACTGAGGTTAAAGGTCCCCCCCCAAAAAATAAAATTATCCCAACAATCCCTGAAATACAAGAAGAAGAATTATAGGCTTTGATCATGAATGTCCTCTGACTTGGTCAGCAGCCACCTCAGGATCTCACTTTACCATTAAGATTCCGGACCTGCCCAGCTGAGGTTGTCTACTGGATTCTAGGTGACTGGTTTGATTAGATTTTGAGACTATTTATTTTTTTCAAGACTTTCAGCTGTTTTGGTACGATGGCTGAAACCAGTTGGAGAGACGATGATGCCCCTTCCATCTTCCTAGGAAAATGCTTAAGGAGATCCCGTGACAGTTTTCAGACCACAGGCTCTTCTAACGGTGTGAATCCTTTTGGCTGTGATTCCTAGACATGTGAGCCAATTTCTTCCCAAGAGACTTTTTGCTTTCCCTTCTACTGACAAGCTAGAGCCTCCTGTGAAGGAGCACCTCACAACAAAACTTACAGAACCATCAGCTGTATATTGGCACAAAGCCCATGAATATGTCTCGGTTTCAATTCTGGGCAACAAAAAAGACTACTGAAGTAATGTTGAAAAAAAAAAGCACTTGTATCTGTTTGGAATTGACTTGTGGTTGCACGTATGGCTGTTTCTATTCTTTGTTTAGACAGAGGCATTTTTCCCTTGAATTTCTGAAAATGATACAACGCCTAGACTTTACTGTCATGGTGCCAGGTGGTGGGAACTCTACCTCAACTTCATTTTAATACGTGTGGAGAGTGTATGACCTGTCCTTTAGAATCTGTGCTCTGGACTGATGAAGTTATAAGCAGAGCACCGATGAAATCCTTGGCAGTAAGAGCAGAAGTTGGTTTATCTGTGATGATATGCAGGAGTTCTGGGGATGAGTACTTTCTTTTAGTAAGAGGCAGAGGGCCCATCTTTTAGAAGCCATCCCCTGGTATCTGAGGCATGAAGAGCTAGACTAGGGTACTTTACTGGACCATGAGAAATGCAACATTTGAATTAGTTAAGAGGCTCCGAAATCCCCCAACCCGTTGGGTTGAGAAAGGCTACAGTTGTAGGTGGTGTGAGGCTGTCATTGGTGTGTGGATTATTTTTATGACATTTTAGTTCTTTTTCTATAATTAACGCAGTAGAAATAAACACTTTTCAAGCAACCTGATATGTTTACCAAATGCTCTCATCTTAAGTGAAGCAAGATTAGTGATGAGCTTTAGAAGAACATATGTTGTGCCTCACAGATCTTCAGAAACACACCAGGAATGTATTTAAGGTAACTTTATCTTCTATGCTCCAAAACACTAGAAGCCTCTCGGCATGTATAAATAGTGAAGACTCTTTAATTCACAAGGAATAGAAGCCTGCCTCAAACAAGCCAGAACAAGAGCGGTGACTTTCCAGGTCCTAGATCTGGGGAAGACTGAGGCTAGAGCTGTCTTTGTGACTGCTCTGTCCTGCCTGGTGTTGTTGGCTTGCCCTCTCTCCCTTCTATCCTTTCTCTCCAAGGATTAGCCTCTTTGCTTTCTCCTTCATCCCAAACACTTCCTTCCTTCATTTACACAGCTTGAGGCTTACATCATTCAGTTTTACAATTCCCCAAAGGAGTAAAAGAGGTTCTTTCTTGCAGAGTCTTATATACAATTCAAAAAGTAAGACTCCAATTGTTTTTGCAGTTTCATATGCTCATTAGAAGCCCCCCTGTTTCAATCAGATCGAGGCACTGGTCCAGGCAGTATGAGGAAATCAGTAAAGGACACTTAATGGCAACAGAATGCTAAGACATATAGGACATTAACAAATACCACCTAATTTGAGGCAGCATGTGAAATTGAGAGAGAATAAGTTTAAATGATGGAAAGAGACATCATTGAATGAGACGAGGGCTCTTTTATGAGGAGAAATATTGTATCTGTTTACTGAAGAAAGAATTAGATTTCATGGTGAAGAATCAGATAAAGGGAAAGTCATTCCAGAAGGAAGGAATGGTGTAGAGAATGGCAAAGAGTCAGGGAAAAGGGAAAAGTTAGTATCTGGAATAAAGCATAGATTTTGGGGCACCTGGGTGGCTCAGTTGGTAAAGCGACTGCCTTCGGCTCGGAGTCCCAAGATCAAGTCCCGCATCGGGCTCCCAGCACCTCTGAACTTCTTTTCTCTCTCTCTCAAATAAATAAATAAAATATTTTTTTTAAAAAGCATAAATTTTGTAAGGGGAGAAATGTGAGCCAAAGTTAATAAGAACTGTTGGCATCAGATCATAGAAGACCTTGAGGTTCTCAGGTTCAACCCAAGTTGTGTCCACTTTTTTTCAGAAGGCTGTGTAGAGCCAGTGAAGATTCTGGGGCCAGGAGAGACCAGATCAAATCAAATTAGAGAGTTTCCAAAGGCAGCCACAGTGAGGCCAGGAGAGACCAGATCAAATCAAATTAGAGAGTTTCCAAAGGCAGCCACAGTGAGGAAGGGCTGGGTGGGGAATTTACTTCAGCTTCAGGAACCCACCTGTGGCTGGGGAAGGGCCAGCAGGGCACCCTGGTTGCTGGAACAGAATCCACGGGATTGCTCCGCGTGAAGCAAAGCTCTAAGTTTCATACACCGGGTTAGAGTCATAGCTATCAATTGCCAGTCAAGATCAGATTTTATTTGTAATCACATGGCCCCATTTCTCTGCCAAAATCAGGTCCACGGCTCCAACCAGTAGCTGGCTATCCTCTGGTATGTCCGGGCACCGTTACCTCACATTCAATGCCACCTCTCCCATCATCCTTTTGTGGTGGCATCATTTTCTTAGCAATTCGGGCTTGGCCATTCCTGAGAATAGGGGACAACTTTGGTGAGTCACCAGGAGAGCCTCAGAGGCCCATATTTATATGTGGGCAAACATCAGGTTAAAACGAACATGGAGGATGCGCAGAGAAGGTGAAGCCAGTTCCCACAAGTCAGGTTTGCTGCCTCACAGCCTGGGAGCCACACGGCAGGGCCAGCCCAACCTTCTCTGCAGATAAAGGGAGTAAAAAGTTTCTTTGTTGTGGACAGGCTGACAGGAGCCCAGATCATTCTAAGCAGTGGTGGGTGGAAACTCTTCCTTCCCTTCTAGCCCCTGAGTCTGGGTGACAGCCCGTGCAATAACTCCGGGGCCCCCAAGAAGCTTCCTCCAGGTCCATGAGAGCCACAAGGATTCATTTGAATACACGTCAGTTGCTATAACCACGACTCCCAAATAATAGTGACTTAAATTAGATACAGGTTTATTTTTCTCAGGCAATAATCTGGGCATCAGCAGCCCTGGGCCGATAGGGCAACTCACTGGGTCGGCAACCTCGGCATCTTAACACACAGCTTCCATCCTGTGGTCTCATCATGTCCACAACACAATCCCACCAACCCTGCAAGGGCTCCCTGAAAGTTGTGCACATCACTTCCACTCGCATCCCAATGGCCATGACACAGCCATACGGCCACGCATGGCTGGAAATGCTAGGGCTGTGTGCTGATGTTCATGCTTTGCATGCATGACTTGCTACCCCATGAGGTAGGTACGGGCATTATTCCCATTTCACAGGCAAGAGAACAGAGGCGCAGAAAAGTGGAATAGCTTACCCGTGGTCATCAAATAAGTGATGAGGGTGACGTTCAAACACTCACAGCTGGTTCTGAAATTTGGGATTGTCATCATTCTGAGACACCGCCTCTAAATTCAGGATTCTGTTAGTAAAGGAAGAAAGGGAGAATGAAAATTGGGGGGCAATCAGTTATCACAACTCTGTCACCCCATTATCCGTGCTTGTCACACGCTGCAATGGCTCCAAGCTTTGGGATCCTCTCCCTTACTGCTCAGTCACTTTTAGTTTTCCAGCACACTGTCCTTCACAGCAACCTGAGCCCCCTCTCCCCGCTCCCCACCATGGCCCTGCTGCGATGGCTCACATGATCAGGGCTAGTCTAGCCTCTTGGCTTCCGGCTTCTCACACTCCAGCCTCCCCTCCACTCTCCCACCAAATGAATCTTCCCTCATGCCATTTCTTCACACCATGCCCCTTCTTTAGAAACTACCAGAGGATAAGCACTACTTAACCTGATCAACTTCCTTCTGCTAAGTCTGGCCTTCAGTTTGCTTTCAAACACACATTGCAAACTTACAAATCCCTCCTCAGAGTCCGCACAGATCCTCTCAGCACCTGTCAGATGGGTCTACACTTAGGCCATAGGTACTCCTGTAGCTCGGCTGTCAGAAATGATAGAAAAGGAAGTGTCACCCATATATAGCTACAGGAATTTTGCTTCAGTCCTTTGGCCACTGAGAATGGTTGCACCTAGCCCCTGCTCGCTTGTCTGAAGTCTCCCCTAGTTTGCATCTGGCTTACCCAGGGGCTAACTCAGTTCTGTGCCCCTGTGCCCTGGATGGAGAGATCCTCGGTGGCTCACCCTGCCAGCCTCTGGCGCCCACTCGTCCCTCCACTCTCATCGCTCTTCCCACAGCCTGGCCAACCGTATCAGCCTTCCTCCTATGTATCTAGCCTTGCATGTTATAAGGTGGAGGCCAAGTTTTTTGTTTTAACGTGATCCCCCACTGCAGTGAGTTTCTCAATGTTCTTTGCTGACTGGCTAGTGGTTGGTACTAAGTGGCTTGGTTAGTCACTTTTGAGCATCCCCGTAAGTAACATAATTTGGAAAACAATTGTCCAGCTAATGTCCAACGATAAGGAGAAATTCCACATTGAATCTGCAGGATGATCGCCTAATGTTAAATGTAAAGAAAATAAGAGTATTGCATCTCTTCCTTTGCCATGGGTGTGTATTGTCCATCTTAGGTCAGTTAGAAAAAGCTAATGGAGATTTGAAAGGCTATTTGATGCTCCAACAGATCCTTTCCTCTATTTGCATTAGGAGAAGTATCAAAGAGCTCTTTCAGCTATTGGTACATAACCTTGAACCAAACTTGAATACCAGCCATCTCTTGAACATCAAGTTCTAAGATGTGGGGAAGGAAGCCAGGGGGGATTGATGAACAAGCTTTGTTCATCGAGGAAGGAGGAATGTATTTTTCAAAGAGGTATCTTTCAGAAACCTTGTTTGTGTTCTTGGCCTCAGAATAAGAAGGAAAAAGTGGTGACAAGAATATATTTTTAAGCCAAGGCATTGTAAGCTCATCTTAGACTTCTGAGCTTTCAGAGTGTTTGTTCAGGAGGTGGTTTCCAAGGTTTTACAACTTTGCTAAAAACATCCTGCCTCCTCTTTAGATCCATCCAGCTGATATCATTTTTAGTGACTTCCGACGCAGCATTGTTGCTGAGAATTGATACAGCAATGAATCTTTACTAGCACCCATGAAAACATGACTTTCGTATCTCACATTTTACTTTGACTAAATTTTGTTTTCTCTTTTAGAAATGCCCTGGAAACTAGCTTTATCTTACCAATTGAATAGCAAGCATGGACTTTATTTATACCTACTGCCTGGTCACAGGGCCACAGATTTGCATCTTCTGGTTAAATGCAAATTGTTCATCTTTAAGTTCAACGGCATTTGCCTCTCTTTAAACAAACAGCACTAAAGCGACTTGTAGACACTCACTGTTTGTTTAGCTTGGCTTCTCTCTTTGATCTCATGTTAACATACCTTAATGGCAGGTAATGATTGATAATAGAGTATTGTAAAGTTCGGGTAATAAATACTGCTTAACTCATAATAATGCTGAATAATGTACTTTTTATGACTTGGTTTGATGGAAAATTTCCTTGTCAGCTTGGTCTAATTGTCCAAACAAAACCACCCATTACTTGAAGAAATACATGTCCTACCCTAGACACATTAATTAGGGTCATGGCTGGGCTGCACGAAGGAATATAGTAACACTTTAGTTATCTCTAAATGTAATCTTTGGGCAATCTTAACTAATGCTAAACTCAGGTTTAATGAGACTTTTGTTTACACTTTGCCCTTTGAGGCTCGAGGGCCTCTGTTGGAATCCGTGGTGGTGGTGCTCCAGGCCCCCTGCTCCCACACCGGGGTCTTTGCTTTGAGACGTCCAGGGGTCATCAATTTCAGTGATCTGAATATCAAAATTCACAACAGTCACTTCTTTATCTTGGCATGGGGGCAAGGGAACTTGTATGAAGAGAGAAGGAACCTCTTTTAATTTTTTATTACTGGCTATTTGAAGATGCAGGGCATTGAGATTAGAGTTAAAAGGAGATTTGGTGTCTTGGTTTTGAAAAGCTCAGGTGCTGGGCATCAAAGTGCTTGGTGAAGTCCTCCTTGTCCACATGTGGCATTTCCATGATGCTCTGCTGTCTTTGAAGTCCCGAGAATATTCCAAATACAGGACAATCAAAATCCAAAAGGGGACCATGTGGGCTTTTAACAAAATGACCAGTGTAACACCCAGGGTTTGACTGCAGGGCACACCCATAATGAACCCAAAAATGGTTTTCTGAGAAAGAATGCTTGGTTTTAAAGTTTAGAATGATCCAATTCATGATTCCAGATGAGCGAATTGTTACTATACTCACTCCAGGGGCTAGTTCCTTGCATGCATACAGTGAAAAAAAGGGTGTGTGTTTAATTTTTTAGACTTAGGCCAAATTGCCATCTCATTGATGATAGTTCGTTCATATGTTATTTAATACCCAAGTTTCTAGGGAAACCCACAACTGGAAACCCACGATGGGAAAAATTTCATTCTCACTTTTCTGATGACTCTCTATAAATGACTTATTCCTTAGATATTAGATATTTATAGTTCAGTACCCAGAAGGACTTGTTTTCATGAATAACATTGTCCCCTTCATACAAATTACTTGCTATCTACCTTGAGTCGTATTTTTTTGAAAGAGCAGAATATTTCAGATTGGCTTCCAAATAAACAAAAGCTGTTTGTCCTTAATAATTTCACCCGTTTATCCCAATGACTCATTTCATGTTCTACTTAAGTCTGTTTTGGCTGAAATTCTTGGAAGACTACAGAATTAAACATGACATTCTTTAGAAATTTGGTTTGCTGAATTTATGCGAAGATTGGTGTCTTAATGGGATTGATTTGTTTGCTCCTTTCAATTAAAGACATAAATGCTTTCTTCATTGTTAAACATGAGAATACATAACTAGAACTCTCATAGCAGTTAACTCACCATGGACTTGAGAAATGTTCCATGTTAAGAACTGTGTGCATCAAACAATAGGTACCTTGCAAATGTCACTGCCAATCAACGGCTTTGCCTTTCCTGATAAATGCATACTGATGTTGGGTGAGGCTGACCAATTGACATTTGTCTCATAGGTTTTTAAGACAAATTAATGCAACAGGAATGATCATTTGATCACTGTGTACTTGAATTACATTTATCTTTTCTGATATTTTATTCATTTAGATAGAAATCAAGTTTTCAGAATCCTTATTTTTATATACTATTTCTTTTTTTAGTTTTTAGAAAATATTTTATTTATTAGAGAGAGAGGGAGAGTACAAGCAGAGGGAGTGGCAGGCAGAGGAAGAGGGAGAAGCAGGCTCCCTGCTGAGCAAAGAGCTCGACGTGATGCTTGGTCCCAGGACCCTGGGATCATAACCTGAGCCAAAGGCGGATGCCTAACCAACTGAGCCACCCAGGTGCCCCTATATTAAGAGGAACCCGTTTCAACTGTATTTTAGTGATTTTAAATAAACTAGACAGAGCAGGTGTTCTCAGCCCTAGCTGCACAGTAGAATCACCTGTGGAGGTCTTTAAAAATGCTGATATCCCAGGCCCACCCAAGAAAACTTAAATTAGGATCTTGGAGTTGGGGCTCTGACTTTATATGAGATTTCTCTTAAACCTTCTCCAGGTGGTTCTAACGTGTAAAGCAGAAGTTAGAAACCACTGAGTGGGTGCAATGTTTCTAAAATTCAGGTCCCAGACAGCCATCATACAAAGTTGAGTGGGACACTTGTTAAATACATCTTCCCCAGCCCCTCTCAGACCCACTGAAACAGACTTGCTTCAGGAGAGCCTGGAATCGGGAAGTTCAGCATGCAGTTCCTGGGCATGTCCAAGTGTGAAATTGACTACTCTGCTCCATCTACTTCATTTTCCAGATTAACTAGTCTCATGTAAAAAAAAAAAAAAGTTAGACAAGCTCCTTTAATCCTCACAACAACCATTTTGGAAAGGCTACGAAGATTATCATGACACCAGTGGGAAAACTAGCCGAAGGTCCCACTGCAGACACAGGATTTGAACTTGCGCGGTTGGACTTTACAGCCTGGGCATACACACAGCTGCCGGTCTGTAGCTCCAGAGCTTAGGCACAGGACTGCTACTCTGCAGTGATCATTAGAGCCAGCTCCGTGGTTAAGTTACACGTTCCTGAAGCACAATAAGTCAAGTGTAATGAATGTACGGTAAGGTAGAGGAAAAGGGGGATCCATTCTGCTGCTGAAGATTTCAGGAGAGGTTTCATGAAAAGACCAACCATTTGAGCTGGACCTCTAAGGGTGCAGAGGGTGCAAATCTGCAGGCAGATTTTGTGCAAACACAGGCGGAGCAAGGTGGGAGGTGCTCAGAGAATGGCACGAGTTTCTACAATCAGTGCAGGGTGGTGCCACGTGGGACCCAAGGCTAGAGAAGCAGGCTTGAGGTCTCCTGTGAGGGGACTGGATTACATTTCCTTCTTACCTAGTCCAGCAATCAGCCGTTCAACCAACAAATATTGTTATTCCAATACTTAGATGGAGGTTAGTTAGCAGAAGGGAAATTTAAGAAGTGGAATCTTTCATCACTTTTGGGGGTCACTCAGACAATTTAAAATATTATTTTATTAACTTTTGAATAGGAAATACAGTCGCATGGATAAAATCCAAATGAACAAGCTGTCCATGAAAAATAAGTCTCCCCCTACTCCTGACCACCAGCAACCCAGCTCCCCTTGCCAGAAGCAACCATTATTACTCAGCTAGTGAACACGTGACTGCGGCATCTTTCTTCCCTTTACCACATTCACATGGGCACAGTCTGTGCAAGTAAACCGTCCCCATCCCAGTAATTTGCTGAGGTTCAGTCCACAGTATGGTCCTAGAATAATACATCCAGAATTCTCATGGATACCCATTAAAGAAATATTCCTGGATGCCTACTGTGTGCTTACAACGGAATGGCTAGAATGGGGATGGGGAGATCAGTAAGAGATAACACTTGCCCTTAGGGATCACACAATATAACAAGGTAAACCTCCAAAAAATAATGATTATAATGCACTGTGGGAAACGTTGTAATAGCAATAAATGCGGGGCTTTATGAGGATAAGTGGCCTCTAAAGCCCAGGCTCTTTCTAGTTCCTCCTGCCTCTGGGCACAGAAGGCTGCTGAGCCACTAAAGCCTTAGGCTAATGTCCTACTTAAGGTGAATTGTATCCTTCCAAACTCGCTGAGTTTTTACTCTTGCATGATTTGATCCAGGTCATTCCTCCTTGTCCTGGTCTCTTCCACGGGTAGACATTTTCAGATGGGTGTTCCCTTGTTAATTATTAACTATGAACCACAGTTCACTCTTTTTCAGTCGATTCATTTTACTTTTTAAATGCATTCTCTCGCAATACTGTTTTGGATTTGGGGCAGATGGCGTAAACCAAATTTTGGGAGTTTTGTGCCACTGGCATGTGATTTTTGAGCCCTGCTTTGTTCTGTTTAATTCCCGTGTGGTCCCACTGAAATGTCCATAGACTATGAATATTCACAAGAGTGCAGGTTGCAGTAGCGCCTTTTACGAAAAATAATACAGCACGTTGACCATGAAGTTTTTATTCTTTTGAAATAGTTTCTTAGACTGTGTTCCAAGGACGTGTTTCATAAGATATTAAAAGATATTATACTCAAAAAAAAAAAAGGATTCATGGCTCAGTACTTTTGGATATGAAGAAATAAATGGGCTTCTTTACTCCAGAAATTCTTAGAGCCTTTTTTTTTTTTTTTTTTTAAGAAATTGAGTATTTTTTTTTTAAAGATTTTATTTATTTGACAGAGAGAGAGATCACAAGTAGGCAGAGAGGCAGGCAGAGAGAGAGGGGGAAGCAGGCTCCCCACTGAGCAGAGAGCCCAATGTGGGGCTCCATCCCAGGACCCTGGGATCATGGCCTGAGCTGAAGGCAGCAGCTTAACCCACTGAGCCACCCAGGCACCTCTTCTTAGAGCCTTTAATGTGCCAACATACGTCGTGGATTTTCAGGAGAAAGTTGTATGTGGTGCTCTCAACCCTATTTGACCATGAAAACTGGGTTTTGTTTGTTCGATTTTTGGAAACATAGCCATTGTCATCTTGGGACGTTCTGTTTTATTAGATGACTCAGGGTGTCTAGTGCAATCTGCATGTGAAATGCCTTCAACATTTGGTTCTCTGTGAGAAGAGAAATCCTCTTAAAACCATATATATTGGGGCGCCTGGGTGGCTCAGTCGTTAAGCGTCTGCCTTCGGCCCAGGTCAGATCCCAGCGTCCTGGGATCGAGCCCCACATCGGGCTCCCCGCTCCGCGGGAAGCCTGCTTCTCCCGCTACCATTCCCTCTGCTTGTGTCCCCTCTCTCGCTGTATTTCTCGCTGTCAAATAAATAAAATCTTTAAAAAAAAAAAA
>CM053605.1:48607881-48661795 GCA_028646535.1 Procyon lotor
CATATATATTTATATTTTACAACATGTTTGTGTAACTGAAGTGGTGACCTTTCCGTACATTGATAGAACATTCTAGATGACTTTCATAAGTTCTTTACTGTGTCCCAGTGAGGCCTTGAACTTGCGTGACTTGGTTTTCAGCTCCGAGGCTGGTTGTGTCCCACTGGATGCCTCTTTCCCCCTTTTCAGCCTTTCGACTTTTGTTAACACCTCTTCTTTTCCTCTGGTCCAGCGGCCCCCTCTGTCCGTGGGGAGATGTGGATGTGGACATCTGTACAGATGACAAAAACAGACCAAGTGGGAACAGGCTGCCAGAGCACAGAGATGGGGATGGAGAGTTTAAAATGAAGGTAGAGAGAAATATGACCATATGGTAGCTCACACTGATCTTTATTTTTATTTTATTTATTTATTTTAAATTTAATTTTACTTTTTCACTGTTCTAAGATTCATTTTTTATGCACCACACCCACACACACTGATCTTTAAACATTTACGTCTCATCACTTCTCCTAGTGGTCTGATGAAGTAAGGTGCGGTGTGCATATCACGGAAACCTAGGAATGTTCCCAAATTGTAGGGGATTGGCGATAAAGAGGAACATTGTCCTCCATGTTGCTCTGTGATGAAGCTGGTTTTGGAAGTTCCTTAGGAAAGATCTAGCCAGGCAAGATTTCCTTTCCATTATCACTTTCCGCCTGTCAGACTCTATGCATCTATAGTCTTACTCTATGTTCCTAGAAGGAATGACGCTATAGTTGATCTCCTTCTGTAGACCTTCTCATGGCTATGGCTAAGAATGAGAAAAATGGGTGTGGAGGAAAGAAATAAACTCAGAAGCTCAGAAAAGAGCTGATGGGTGAGTAGAACACAAGGAGCTACGGATGGAAATGAGCAGACTTCAAAAGAAAGCCTTTCCAAGGATGCATTAGTTACAATTATATTCCTATGTGAGTGACAGAAAATCCAAGATAATGGTGGTTTCAACAAGATAGAATTTCATTCCTCGCTCATCTGGAAGTGTGGGGAGGTGGTCTGGGGCTGGTGTGCTCCATATACCTTATATTTTTTTCTATTGACCTCATGCTCCAAAATACTAGCACATGCATTTTAGGCAAGAGGATGGAGAAAGGAATGAAACACACACACACAGAGAAAGGACACACATGTGCTATCCTTTTAGGAAGGTTTCTAGAACGACTCTACCACAGTCTGCTTACATCCCATTGGCTCTCATTGGTTTGGGCCAATACCTAGCTGCAGGACAATCTAAGAACTTTACTCTTCGTTCAGCCATTTGTGCAGTCAAAACATGAGCTCATTGGCCATGGAAGAAGGAGATAACCTGGTATTAGGGGATGCATAATTATTCACAAAAATTGCCCCTCACTTGCCACCGACATCACATTTAGCCACGTAACTTAAATCAGCCACTGAACTGCAAACCAAAGCCTTAAGAGCTGACCAGTAATTTACCAAGTCCTTCGCCCTCTGTTATGGGATGGGCAACGTTCCAGCCTGAGGCTGTTCCATCACACTATGTCCTAGAGGGAAGATGACAGAGAGCAGAGGGGCGGCTGGCCTGTGACAGACATGAGACCTGAGTGGAAAATGCCCCTGTGATTTGGGGGCCATCTGTTACCACAGCGTAACCTACCCCAGCAGTTTCAAAGCGCAGTCCCCAGACCATCACCTCCAGCACTGCTGGGGAACATTAGAAATGCATTCTCAGCCCCACCCTAGACCCACTGAATTAGAAACCCTGGGGCAGGGCCTAACCTGGGGGCTAACAAGTCCTCCAGGGGCTTCTGATGTGACTAAAGTTTTGGGCCACTGACTTAGTCTATTTTGCCTGCTACCGGGGACTAGTTGTCTCTACAAGTAGAAGCAGGGAGAAGGAGCTGCCAGCCATTCCTCATGAGAGGGCAAGGAAAAGAGATTCAGTAGCTACAGAGGAAAAGTGGCATCTCCCTACCATTTGGTGTGGCTTTAGCCCCAAGAGAAGACACCACAGCTAGAGGAGTTGTGGATCCTAGCTCCTCAATACAGTGAGGGAATTGCTCATTGCAAGAAGTGGATACAGGGCCCACAGCCCTGAAGAAGCAGGAGCAGAGTGATGACTTAGAAATTGATTCTTTGACCTTAGGTCACCCTGTAGAGTTGGGGGGCACGCAAGCCACTGAACCAGCATTATCTTAAACATTACAGCAAATCGCCCCTTACGTGGTCTATATCTGACTGGCCTAGATACTACCACCTCGAGACCGTCGAAACATTCTGGTTTGTTCCAAAACATGGCTGACAAATTATACTTTGATTTCTCAGATGTGGTCCAGTGTAATGCCTCTGTATCCTGTGGGGAGACCGGGGTGTTGCTCTGGAGGGCTGGAAATGAGCAATGGACACATCCCAGGTATAAATCTTCGGTGCTCATTTTCACCCACTTGCAGAACTTCCTGTGTCATCCAGATTGCTTTGGTCTGCCAGAATTCCATATTCTAGAGCTTCCCTAACCATCCAACATCTCCACTTTCCTGTGTCTAATTCTCTCATGGTGCCAGGTTCGATGATTAAATAGATGGGAACTAAGATGTCTGCTGGTATGTTGCTCTCTTAGAGGTGGGTTTTATTTTAAATACCATGAAAGTACGAACACTCATGGCTCAGGCTCTAGGAGATGTCTGTAGGAATAACTCTTCCATAGGACCATGAAAGGAAATGCAGCCAAACCAGGGCGAAGTGTGGGAGAGGAGCTGGAAGGATGTTTGAGCCCAGAAACGTTGGCACGTGGTGAAGTCACAGCAGTGACTTACTCAGGCAACTGTATTTCCCCCTCTGTTATGCTTTTGTGAGAAATTCAGGTTTCAAATAAAATACCAAATAACCCTAATGAGGCAGCAATTTAGCCTGAATCAGCAGTATTCTACATATATTTGCCTCATGATGTGAACCGAGCAACCCTTCCCATCTTGTGAAGGAGCAGGCACCTCATTTGCTGCTTTTGGCTGAAGAGTTGCCGTATTTAAAAGAACAAACATGATTTCCCTAGGATGTAACTTTTCATGTGCTCTGGTTGATTCTCAGACTACGCTTTTCTCTTAGTCATTTGGCATTTTCCTCAGAGCCCACATGGAAACTCCACTGTCTCCTTCCTACTGAATGCTCTGTGCAAAATACCACTGCATCAAAGAAGCCAAATGTCCTGAACTCCATGGGAGAAAACCACAGATGACACCACTCTGGGACTGATCCCTGAGCAGACTAGCTCTGAATCCCATGCCTTTCTGCCTGGGGCCGTCACCAGCACAGTGCAGGGGCCGGAACAAATCCTACTCTCCAACTCCTTATATCTTTCTATAAGGAAGATCAGATTAAAATGAATATCAAGGAGAGCAGAAAACCAGAAGATGACACAAAGATATCATGATGGTGAGAGCGGGGACTAGGGTGAGTTATAGGAAGGTGACACGGACCAGTGTTTCTCTGCTTGTGGGTCTGTGAACTCCTGGGGTCTTTTGTTTGACATTGGTTAGTTGACCTGGACAGTAAATTTTAAAACTCTTTTTGAGGGGTGCCTAGGATGGCTCAGTTGGTAAGCATCTGTCTTCACCTCAGGTCATGATACAAGGGTCCTGGGATAGAGCTCCATGTTGGGCTCCCTACTCAGCAGAGAGTCAGCTTCTCCCTCTCCCTTTGCCCTTTCCCCCACTCATGTACATGTACACCCTCTCTCCCTTTCAACAAAATAAATAAAATATTTTTTAAAAAAGGAAAGAAACTCTGAGGTTCTTTCTTTCCCTGGGAAAAAACTCTTTAATGACTGTGGGAGGATATGGCAAACAAGATAAAGGCAAGCAGCTTTTTTAAACTACTTCTTGCTTCAATTTATTTCAAGACCAAAACAGACTTTGGCTTCCTTGGCTTTTTTGGGATCAGCCCATAGGAATTTCTGGGCTCTGAGGCAGAGCCCATAATGGAGCGTTCCCTCACAGAATTCAGAGGCAAAAGAAGTCCCTGAAGCTGCTTCTTATAGGGGTGGCTTGTTAGAGTGACCTACCCAGTTGGGTGTAGCCATAATTAGAATGAGATGACCACAACTGGGTTATCTCACTCCCACACATCAGACCTCTTGCCCACATGCTCCCTATCTGTCTCTGCCCTGCTCTTCCCTTGGTTTTTATATACGTACCTCTTCCTGATCTGATGGCTACTCACCATCAGGGACACTTTTTCCGAGCATATCTCAGCTCCTAACCTAGGCTGAATAATTGCATTGACCTCTTTCACCACCATTATTTTCTGAAGCTCACAGGAATGAATGAAAAACTATACATACTCCAATGAAGGCAAATGATTTGCTATTTTATCATTTTTACAGTCACAGTCAAAGCTTTCACAGTATTCCCCAAACCACAAAAGTAGAGACATATCAAAAAGCTAAAGATCAACCCCCTCCCCCCCAGCTCTACCTCTTAGGTCCTAGGGTCTGATGGGTTTCCCCAGGAGGGTGGGGTGTGGGGCGCATATGCTCCACAGCACTGTGTCCAGCCCTGTGGCCCAAGGCTCAGGCTAGCCTCCAGGGTCCTAGGCTGCGTTCACTCCTTAGGGAAGGAAGGGTATGTGCCTTTAGCAGCTGGGCTGCCCAATCCTCTTTTGTTTCAGGGAAAGAAAGAGGTTTTTGCATTCTCTCTCCCCTGCAGGGAAGATCTTTGTCCAAAGACCACTGCCATCTTCTTCTTCCCAGCCTCACGCCATTGCCCCTGGCTGCTCCTGCTCAGAACTGCCCCAAGGTGTGCTTTCTCCTTTTTTCAACATTCTCTTTCCTCCTATCCTTACTCTTTTCATTTTCTGTGTGTCTTCCACCTATCACCCAGTAGAGTATTGCCCCTCAGTTGTTCTTATTCTGTCTTCTTCTCCTTCCAGGACATTCTACCTGATACAAAATGTTATCATTAAGCAAAGAATAGTAAATAAGAGAGGATTTCCCAGCAGTGGACTCTCTTTTTTAAAATTCCAAGGTAGTGTCTGTGAGTCTAATTTATTTTCTTTCCAACTTTTTATTTTGAAAAATTTCACAAGTTGCCAAAATGGTACAAGGAATACACATATGGCCTTCGCTTAGGTCGACCAGCTGTACATTTTGGCCACATTTGTTTCTGCTTTCAGGGTGTGTCTATTCATTATTGTTATTTTTCTTGCTGTATTATTTAAAAGAAAGTTGCAAATATCATAACCCTTTATCCCTAAATACTTCAACATGTATCTCTTTAGAACAAGAGCATTCTTTTACATAACCACAACATAATTATCAAATGCAGAAAATGTAATAGTGGCACAAAACTACTATCTAGTGATCCAGCCATGTGAATCTATTTAAATATTTGATGGAAGACTCTGCATTTGGCTTTGATTTACATAATCTAAAAATAAGGGCTTCGTTGCAGTTTCACCAAAATCCACATCAATTGAAATGGCTGGTGGCCTCACGGAAATGCTTTTCTTCCCCCTTCTTATTCCTTAATTTATTTCCCTTATAAAGCATAGATACCACTAATAATATCTATCAACCAAAGGAATTTGGTTGATGAACTGTATTTCCAGCATGCTTAAATCATTGAAAAAGTATTGGGGGGGCGTGGTACTATACACACAAAGGCCAGTGCCTCCTTTGGAGATGACTTCCAGAGCCCTTACGTGACATTTTGATATAATTTAATTTCCTGAGGACTCACATTTAGGGGCATAACCCATCGAGCTTCTTCCAGGGATGTGTTTATAGCAAATACCCCCTTCAGAACAAAAACCGAGATGATGTTAAAATGGAACCCATAGCTCTTTGTTGTGTTTTTAAAGGGAGAGGCTTGTGCTTCTACACGTGTCAACAAGCAAGCGTTGGTTTAAGAGCATCTGTATTCCTGCATCCCCGACACATAGTTCTGCCTGACAACAGCTGAAGTCCAAGGTTCGACTTAAGATTGATTGCACCAACCTGCTCGGAATAAACCACAAGAGATACCTCTCTGGCCACTCTACCAAACCTAAACCGATGCTTCTGGAATCAGTCCCTTTCCTACTTCGGTGGCTTTCCTGCACCATTAAGAGGACAGCCAGTCTTTTGCCAGAAGGGATTTGTCCTTTTTATCTCATCAGGAGAGTGCTTCGGCTATTTGCATTTCTGAATTGCTTAGCTGCCCAAGCATGCTCCGTGTGTGCCGTTTGAAATGTGTCATTGAAGCACGTGACTGCTGTTCTCAAGCTGATGTTGGACTTTCTCCAACAAATATGGATTATGTTAAAGTCGGTTCTGAATTGACGAGGATATGTTAATAACTCCCAGATGGGCATCTCTGTGCTCTCCAGCAGGGAAATGCAGGCCGTCGATGGCGGGAACAAGTGTTTGGCAGGTCCATCATTCCGTCATTAAAGGCCACATTATTACTTACAACTGTGCTTGCATGACAATGGCCGCGATGAGCCCAGCTCACAGTCATGAGCACTAGGAATTTGCTTGGAGGTAGATTGTTTTCCAGGTGGTGAAAAACATTTAGTATGAAATGTCCCTCTTCTTAGCTCCAAATAGGATCATACGAGGGAGTCAAAGGGCAGGCTGGGAGGGAGGTGGGGTGGGGGGGTGGTCTATGCTCTTGCTTGTATCCCTGGCTACACAGCCAGGGATGTATGTCCAAGGGTCCTCGTGCAGAACAGCCCTTGCTCTGTGGAGCAGCTTTTCTCTGTGCCTGTCCTGAGCTTGCGTCCTTCAATGCCTACTTCCTGCTCTGGCAAGTTCCGGTTGGAACAATGAACTACATTAGGATTATTTGCATTGTGGTTGTAGTTTCCATTAGAGGCATGTTTTCTTTGTCTTTGGTCCTTAAGCTATAATAATCTGGGCATTTCATATTGTTTTGAAACTAAAAAAAAAAGAGAGAGAGAGAGAGAACCAAAAGAGGCACCTGGGTGGCTCAGGGGGTCCAACCCTTAATCTCAACTCAGGTCTTGAACTCAGGGTCATGAGTTTAAGCCCTGTGTTGGACTCCACACTGGGGGTGGAGCCTATCTTTAAGAAATAATAGTAAACAAATAAACAAAAATGAGAAAAGAAATGAAAAAGGCCCCTCTCTCCCATTAGAGCATTTCTAGTCCAGGAAACAAAATGGCATACCTTTGGTGTTAAATACCAACATTCTAAGGATCGCCTCGGAGTATGCAGGTCGTGGGCTCCGTGGCTAATGTAGTGAATTGTGATGAAATTGGATAGGATGATGAAAGGCAGTCATTTGACTGAAAAATAACATACTGGGGAGAGTCCCGATGCTGTGATAGATTTGGCGCGTTTCAGCAGAGGGGTGAGAGGCAACAGGGTCTCTGTTTACAAACTAAATGCTGCATGTGCATTTCTTTCACTTAGAACGTAAAAGAATCTTTCGTCCCAATATGTGTGCTGTGGTGAGAATGACCGAGCACGATAAAAAGTAATTGAAAACATTTAGTTGTAGATGATGCGCTTTCTCCTTTGCTCTGGGTCCCTGTTTCAATAACAAGTAATCCAGCCATGGAGAGTTCCCTTGCTCTACAGTCAGGTATTTTATGATGTCATTTCATCTGCATAGGCATATCTATATGTTCTCTTTTCCTTTCCAGCAACTCCAAGGAATTTAAAAGTATAAAACCACATCTGCCAATAACATTAGGATGAACCATTTAGGATTTGGTTTTTTACAAGGCGGCAGCACTAAATGCCATTGATTCCCAGCATGCACTGGTTCATTTTTAGTGCTAACAGTCAGGATTTTAAAATATTTCATTTTAAGTCGTTTAAAAATATCTAATGATCAGCGGAAGATTTCACAGAGCTTCCAGATTGAGGCCGGCCCAAAAAGGGGGTTTTCTGGGGGTGGGACTGTTGAAAGGTAACAAGTTGGAATATTCTAGAAAGGTGGGGGAGAATAATCTAGCTCATAGGGTTTTCCGTAAGATATGGCCACGGGGCTCCCTATGGGCTGCAATATTTAGACCATCTGCACAGAGGGGGAAGGATTTTTTGCCATCACCCGCATGCAAACTACCCCAGTGTTTTGTAAGTGTGTTTTAACATGTTGTGCTTCCTTATGTGTGACTATCTTGAAGTCTCTATAGCCCATTAGTTCCCATAAACCTGAGAGGCTGAATATTCATTGAAAATGCCTTCAGCTGACCTCTACATTGAGAAAAGCAAATGACAGCCCCGGGGATTTAGATCCCACGACCCCAGAGCAGGACCATCAAGTTCCCTTGCCTGAGCTTGCCCAAGCAACAAAAAGGGGGAAATTTTTGCTTAAAAGACACTGTCACTTTATTGACCCTGGGTATTTCTTAAGTCTTCCAAAAGTACTTTTGTACCATTAATATTTCATTAAAGAACTTCAGTTAATGAATTTCTATTTGTAGAAAGTTTGGGGAGTTGGCAGGTGCGATAGCAATAGAAGATATCCTATTTTAATGACCATTAAGCTGAAACTTTCTGAGATACTATTAGACCCCAATTAGTCAGCTGAGTATCACCAGTGGTTCATCATTGTCATTAGGTATTAATTAGCAGCTACAGAGTGCCAGACATGTTGCAGAACTCACCAAAGCAACTGTCCCTGTTTGGGAGAAATGTGTACTTCTAGGGGTGGTGATCTTTGTTGTTGCTACATTAGCATTTGTAATGAGCATTCACGGAATGAAGTCCCTGGTATTTTGAAAGGGCTTTACCGTCTCTAATTATAGCCTCCATAGCTCTTGGTGTACAATGTTACATTCCCAGGAAAGGGAACCAACTCCGGAAGAGGTCCTGTGGTTGAGGTGGCACTGCTGTCGCAGCTTTCGGACACCCTTTTAATGTTCTGTCACCTTTGACAGAACATATCCCAATAGCCCAGAGCCATGTAAAAACGGGAGTCTTTGAGGAAGAGAGACCATTGCGGGATTTATCAGAGAGCAGCACAGGTCAAGGGGCGAGGGTTTTGTTTCTCCTTCCCTATCCTTTCCCACATAGGACAGTATTCTTCTCTTAATGGCGCTCAACTTTCTGGATTGTTAAAAAGAAGCTTATAAGAGCAATTGAAAGTAATGTGGGCATTTTAATATCGTGACACTTAATGCTACATAAAACCTTTGTTTCCTACAGGTTTATTGAGCTGCTGTATTAGATTTCCTGCTGTATGAGCAGGAAGATTATGGTGGCTTAGGTCTAAGTATACTTTAGGGAGGCATTTTGTATTTTCTCTATAAATAGTCTTTCTAAAACAACACAATTGTGTAACTATTAATGTTTATATTGCATTATACATCTCCCGAAGTTTACTACGCGTGGTGTAGAGTGCGATAACCAAAGGAAATGTCTTTGTCTATGAAATAGGCTAGGAGTTGTCATTATCAAAGTAAATCTATTTTACTTATTACTTCATCAGTAGGATTTTCATGCTTCGGTTTTACATTATGGTATTATGTCATTACGTCTCTAAGCTTCCGGGGGCTTGTATTTATCGACATACATACACACACAGCCACCTGCATACATGCGTACGTCATGCTTTGAAATAAAAGCCACGGCAGAACTGAAAGGCCAACTTTAAAATAGGAATAATGACACTTAGGTGACGCCAAAATGGGCAGAAAACGAAAAACGCTGCTTTCAAGTATATGGTGTACACAGATGAAAAATTTGATCGAAAGGACTTTTGTTTAGAGCACGCATGCAAGCTTATTTTTCATCCTGAAACAATTTCTCAGGCTTAATGAAACCAAACAGATCATTCACTCCCTATTATATGTGCCTTTTTGGAAGAGGTTGTGTCCAGGTACCTCTCACAAGTACAGGGTCAGCGGCAGCCCTGCAACGGTAGGCCCCAGACTTCAACTTGGGTTACATTTCTGTCCCTTTTCCTAGGGAAACATAACTGATGGTAAGATTGCCTTTCTTTGTGCAAGTAATTTAATGAGCAATTTCTTCTGCATTTATAATAGAGAAGGGCCCCAGCTCTGGCAGGGCAGCCCCCCCCCGCCCCCCAGAGCCACTTCTCCTTCCACACATGAATAGCCAGTTTCATTATTACGGTCAAAAACAGAGCACGAGAGAAACAAACGGGGAGGGCAGTTCCATCCAAAGCAATGAAAGATTATCTTCTCCGAGCAGCAGAAATTAGATGTATCGGGCCTACCTTGGAATCACTCTCAGCTTCAGATAGAACATGACGTATGGGTAATCTGCAATTTGCTAGGGGCATTGTTAGCATGCTTTCGCCTCCAGGGTAGGATTTTAACCAGGCCTCCAGCAGCTGTGTGTTCGGCGTCTCGGCCACATTAGCTATACAGAAACCCCCCTGCTATTACCCTGGTGAAACTCGTGCCAGGGCCCCTGGTGACACGATGGAGGTATTAGGTCAGATGAGTTACATTAAGTGGCAAGTGATAAATTCAAGATGACAATTCAAAACAGCAGTGTTTCTTCTCGTAATTAATTCCAGTGGTGCCTGGGGCGGTGGTTGGTGGCCGCTGCTGGTGTGGCTATGCTGCGTAGCTAATGAGAAAACATTACAGCGAGGATTAGGGGCCTGAGCATTCTGGCAGGCTGAGGTCACTATGATTAGGAAATATTAACACAGACTCCCTGTGATAAACCGTATATGCCCAGGAAACTTAATTTTCATTTTATCCATGTAAAAACTGTTGGGACCCTTTACCGCACGGTGATGCACTGAGTGGGCTCGGGGAGAGAGGTGAGGGATTCCACTGTGGCTCCAGGGCAGCCCCTTTGGGGACACTGGGATGGCAACAAAGGGCTTGCCAGAGCCACTGGCCCTTTTTCTTCCGTCTGTGGATGCCGTGTCTTTGGCACCTAGAGACACTACAAAATGGCGGGCCTGTTTCATTTTCCCAAATGAGACTTAATCAAGAAATTTTCTTGTATGACTCATCCTCCTTGCCTAAGGAGTCACTCTGAATTGGTTTTATGGTGATCTTGTCAAGCAGTGGATGGGAGTTTACTTCCTCTTGCTAAGTCTGCTTGATGAGGGGGCCTTCGATGTCATCGCGCTAGCCAGTCTTCAGAGGGCTTGTTCCCAATTATTCTCACTGCCAAACAATCCGGAGAGCTGTGTGTAGGAAGTGTTGCCACCCCAGGATGATCGACAAGAGAGGTGAGGTCAGAGAGTGATGGGAACGAGTCGGGATCACATAGTCAGGCAGCGAACTCCTGGTTAGGCCTTGAACTCGGCACTCAAGGCACCAACATATTGCTCACCTGAGAGTCTCCTAAAGAAGGGGTGCAGAGGGGCGCCTGGGTGGCTTGGTGGGTTAAGCCTCTGCCTTTGGCTCAGGTCATGATCTCAGGGTCCTGGGATCGAGCCCCGCATTGGGCTCTCTGCTCAGCAGGAAGCCTGCTTCCCCTTCTCTCTCTGCCTCTGTCAAATAAATAAATAACATCTTTAAAAAAAAAAAAAAAGAAAGAAGGAGTGCAGAGCCAACCAGCCTCGCTGTTGCCTATAGAATTCCCAAAGAATATTCCACTGGGCATCGTTTTGTGCACAAACACATATGTGTGCATGAATACACACACATTTACACACACGCGCACAAACATACACCGAATGTGAACTCATCCCTGGCAAAGGACTTTTAGTATGAGCAACTACAGATGTCCTGTGGTGTATTGGATATGTGACCTATAAAATACCTACTAAATACTTTGCCTTTGGCACTGAAAAATGAACTGCTTCTAGAGGTAAGACTGTTTCCTTATCACCTGCTATAAATTGGCTCTAGTGTCTGATACTCAAGTTCAATATGCGCTCGTCCCACAGGTATGTGTGCGAGTGAAAGGAGATGAGTGGAAAGGCCATTAGCAACATGTGTTCTCTGAAATGTTGAAGTGTTGCCACCACTTATATCTCTGTGTTCCAACTTCTTAGTTTACTAAGTCACATACATTTTAGAGAAAATAAGAAAAACTAAGTACAGTATATTTTCTTATTTTTCTGAATTCCATAGAACCCATGATATTGATCTTGCATTAGTGACAATGAAATTTAGCCAGTCCCATTTTCTAGAATTGTAGAAATAACAGAGAGAGCTTTTTCTCCATGACAATGGAAGAGAGAGGCTCCATTTCAACAAAGTCAGAATTAAAAAAGACTTCTAATAAGGTATGTGTGACTCTTGTCATTTTTGTGCATGGGAAAGAAACTTCGGAAAAGCTAGTGTTTAGCAAAGAAGTCTATCATTCTTTATATGTTTTGAGCTGATGGTTTGAAAAATCCCCAGAGAGTTTCTACAAAGTCTTTCTAAACTCTGTTTGAAGTGGACAAGAGGCGGGCAGATGAGAGATATCCGAGTTAATAAAGGAGTGCGTGGAATGGTCAAGTTCAATCACTGGGCCGTGCAGAGTAGGCAGTGGGGATTCATGTGATGAAGGCATTGAATCAGAGTGTACTCAAATTATTTTTGTCTTAACTTCTATATTTTAACCTTGAAAGAGTCCTATCTTTTTGCTTACTTAAGTTTCCACAGTTGAGCAAAAAAGCATTATGCAAATCATTTTCTGGGAGGCTAAAATCTACCGAGAACAAAACATAACTTCAGAAATGTGTAGGAAATCACAGTGCAAAATTATGATCCTAAGCTGCCTGCCATTTTAAGAAATGAAAGTAGACTATATTTTCCTTCTGTAAGAGCTTAAGATTATATTCTGCTCAATTTATGTCATACTGTTTGATCATCTAATTTTAGTTGTAATTTCACACTTGAGAATTTTAAAGATTCCTTTAGTAAGGAGGGAAGGAAGTGCCCATTTCAGGCCTCGGATGAGATGTTCTTTTTTCTCTGGGACAAGTCAGAAAATAAAAGTTTTCTAATGTTTGGAAGCTTGTCACATGTCTAAATCAGTAAGCGGGTTTTAGCTACTAAAACAATGCCACGTCTTACATAAGAAGCTCTAGAACAAAACCATTAATTCATCTGGATTCAAGCCTGCTTCTCATCTTGTGTCTAGTTACCTTTTTTTGAATTAACCACCTGGCTATCCCATGCGGAAACCAGGCTATTGCTGCTTTGTTTCTGCCAAACTTCAGGTTCTCCAGGGTCTCATATTTTAAAATACTTTCATGCCAACAAAGGAAGAGCACTGGACTGGGAGTCCAGAGATTGGGCTCTAGCTCTAGCTCCACTGCTGACTCACCGTATGAACTCCAGGCCTTAGTTTTCTCATTTATGAGAGAGCAGGTTCCCAAGCCTGACATCCGATGTATCATATGTACTCAGAAGGTTTTCATTTTTCTTCTTTTTAAAATTTGTTGAGATAGTCTTTTTTTAATTTTTCAAATTTTTTGAGAGAGAGAGCATGCGTGCAAATGCACGTGTGTGCTCATGCTCTGCAAACCAGGGGAAGGAACTGAGGAAGAGGGAGAGAGAATCGTAAGCAGGCTCCACATTCAGCCCATCATGGAGTGGAGCTGTGGCCGGGCTCAATCTCATGATACTGAGATCATGACCTAAGCCAAAATCAGAGGTTGGATGTTTAGCTGCCTGAGCCACACGGGCCCCTATAGATAGTCTTTAATTTAAAGTATTCAAGTAATTTGTTCTTATTTTAAGATGTCAAATAATATGAAGTACAAAGAAAAAATTTGATAATGATCCATCCTCTTCCATCACACTTGCTTCCAATCTCACTCCCCTGAGATAACCCATCATTAACTTTGGCATGGGGATTCCTTAGAATTATGCTTAGTTGTGTATAGTTGAAATACACCAGAGGGAAATGACTTAAACAAAATCGAAGTTCCTATCTCTCACACTTAAACCATGTCCCAGAGGTAGGATGTCCAGGTTTGGTATGGTGGCTCCGTGGTGTCATCAGGGACCTTGGCTTCTGTCTTTCCATTCCACTATCCTAGCTCATGACTGCCATGCTCAAAGTCACCTCATGATCTAAAATGGCTATTGGAGCTCCAGCCAACAGAAACACATTGCAGGCAGAAGGAGGAAAGGCAGAGGAAATAAAAAGAGGTGGGGAAATCTCTCCCATCTTAGTCATCTCCCTTTAAGCATACAATTTTGTCTGCATCTTGCTGGCTGAAATTACATGGTCACATCATTGCAAAGGAGGCTGGGAAATGTAGCCTCACATTCTGGGTGCTAATATACCTGGATACAAACTCATTACAATTCTAAGGAGAAAGGAGAAAAATGTGTATCTTTCCCTGTTCTCTAGCTTCCCACACTTGTTTTTTATGCTTGTACAAACACATATAAATATAGAATTTCTTTGGGTGGTCCTGTTGTGATTGTTTATTAAAATGAGATTACATCTTATATGTTTTTCTATAACTTGATTTTTTTTCTCAACATATTATGGACATTCCTCCAGGTCAACGTATAGCAATTGGATTGTTTCTTTTAATAGCTATAGAATATAATATGAATTTATCATAACATATTTACTCAGTCCCCTACTGATAAAAATTCAAATTTCCCCTATTTGGCTACCAAAAAAATGTTGAAGTAAATATCCTGATGTGTATATCTTTAGCCATGTTTTCTTATATTTTTAAAATTACTAATTTTATCATACATACAAATGAGTATATGTAATAAATATGCCCAACTATCTTTAAAGTCCCCATATACCAGTCACACATAGCTTACACCCCCATCTGTAACCAATATCCTGAACTTCATCATTCCTTTGCTTTTCTTTATAATTCTACTACGTGTGGATATTGCTAAATGTATCATTTGGTTTTACTTATTTTTGAACAGTGAGGTCATATTATATGTATATTTCTGTGACTCACTCTTTTCGCTATACACTATATGGTGAGATTTACCCATGCTGAATGTGGTTCACTATGGTTTACTAATGCTTGCTCATGTGTGTTGGTAGCCTACTGCATGAATATACCACAATTTCTTTATCTGTTCCCCTGTTGATGAACATTTGTTTCCATTTTTATTGCTAACACAAAAAAATGCTGCTTTATGCATTCTTGTTTGTCCTTATTTTCTTATCCACATGTGCAAGAGTTTCTCTTGCTTATATACTCTGGAATGTAGTTACTAAGACATAGGGTCTATGCTTTTCCCTCCAAAGTCTTTATCCCAAATTATACTGCACCTTTTGTTACACATCTTCATCAAAAGTTAGTCCTTTCAGACTTTTTTCCTTTTTTTTCAATTGAAGTATAATTTAAAAAAATATTATGTTAGGTTCAGGTGTACAACATATTGATTCAACAATCCTATACATTACTCAACGCTTGGTAGTGTTGGGCTCTTAAAGTTTTGCCAGGCTAGCTGTTGAATTGTCTGGAGGGCCTGTTAAAAGTGCCTTGGCTCTCAAGAACTGATTGGGTAGGTCTGGTTTGGTCATCTTATAAAGGGTCCTAGGAATCTGTATTTAATAAATCTCTGGTTGGTTTTGATGCTTAGCCAGGTCTGAAACCACCAGACTAGACTGACCTCTAAGACCCTGTAGAGCATGACTATTTCCAGATCCTCTGTTACCTTTCATTGCCCACACTGATGCCACCATCTTGGTCCAGGGAGTCTTTTTCCACAGAGTTCTTTGCATCTCCATTTCTCTTTCCTTTCCACTTCTCTAGCCAGCACACGAGCCCTGAATCAGGCCCTTATTACTCTCTGCCAAGATTAGAAAGGACACAGAAAGTGGTAACATACAGACTCTGGAGGGAGTCTGGTTCAAAAATGGGCTCTGCCATTTACAAGCTGTTTAGCCTTCAGAAGTTGGCTTTCTCTGTAAAATGAGGATGATAATAAACGTGCCTATCACATGGGATATGTGAAGAGTAAAAGAGTTAACATATGTAAAGATCTTAAAATGGTGGCTGGCACAAGGTAAGCATGGAAGCAAAGCCTCTGACCGTCCCTGTGGCTGTCAGCTTTGTTCCCAAACAGCCTCCTGCAGGAGTGTGAGGAATTAGAAAGAAAGAAGGCCTCCCTGACAGCCTCTCTTCAACCTCAATTCTCTTTACACTAGAGTGCTAAAATAATCTTCCACCAGCAGCATTTCATTGTATTCTCTACTCTTCAAGAATGTACAATGGGGGGGTGGGGAGCGGGTACCTGGATGACTCGGTTAAGCATTGACTCATGATTTGGGCGCAGGTCCTGATCTCAGGGTCTCGAGATCAAGCCCCATGTCAGGCTCTGCGCTTGGTGGGCGTGGAGTCTTCTGGAGATTCTCTTTCCCTCTGCCCCTCCCTCTCCCTCCCTCTTCAAAAAAAAAAAGAAAAGAGAAGAGAAGGGAAGGGAAGGGAAGGGGAGGGGAGGGGAGGGGAGGGGAGGGGAGGGGAGAGGAGAGTAGAAGAGAGGAGAGGAGAGGAGAGGAGGGAAGAGAATGCGCAGTGGTCCCTTTTGCATGTCTTGGGGTAATAGCCCATCAGACAATCATGGAAATGTCAGCAATATGAGGGGTTCATGATGTTTGAAAGAAACAGTTTTGCCTTTCCTTCTCATTCAACTGTAGCTTGTCTTCAACCATACTTAAAAAGTGGCTTTTGGTCATTGTAGGAGCCATGTGGTTCGACTGCTTTAGCAGAGACCAAATAACAGTGTTTTAAACAAGCTAGAAGTTTATTTCACTCTACTTAATGCCAAGCTTCTGGGAAGCATGGGAGGTCAAGCGGCTGCATTTCATAAGTCAGACCCTCGCACCATCCCTGTTGTTCTTACACCATTCTCTCGAGCAGAGGTCAGCAAACTTGCTTTGTAAAGGGCCAGACAGTAAATATTTTAGGCTTCTGTGGGCCATATGGTCTCTGCGACAACTATTCAACCCCGCTGTAGGAGCACAAAAGCAGCCACAGGGAGGACATACATGAATGAACATCGTCTCTAGCTGGGCTACCATGTTCCTAGCTAAACCTTGAGGCGTTTTACTGCTAAGAAGGAAAGGAATGGCTATCCAGGGTCCATTAGCAATCTCTGCCACAGCACCTGGGAATCAAATTGGAATAATGACAGAAAGATCATCTCCCAAGGATGCTTTGAGTTTTGTCTTCTTGTCGTTGCCAAAAGTGAGATCTTGGATGCTCAGTGACTATAAAATAAATGACTTTCGCTGTCCAGTGGGACAGACATGAGGGTTGTAGAACTGAGGGGGCAAAGGTGGCTGCTCACCCAACTGACAACTATCACTAGTGGAAAATTGTCATTTAATACTAAAAGTAGGTGTCAGAAATCCTTGCAGAAGCAAAGTACTTTTGGCTAGTGGTTTGAGTCTTCTACTTGTGTCATTTTTTTTTTTAATTTAAAAAATTTGCTGCTATCTGGTAAATGTTAACATAATCCAACAACCCTTATCTAGAGGTTAATATTGAGGCTGGCTACCCCACTCCCAGCCCCAAATTTCTAGTTCATGCTGGAAGAAGAAGAAAGGGGGAAGGGCAGGAAGTCAGATGCTCACCGAACCTCTTCTTCTAATCAGAAAAATGAGAGCTTTCTAGATAGACTCAACCATAAACTTTCAATCTGACAAGAAGTGAAGGTCTGTTTTTTTTTAACCCAGGCACATTGCTACCCTGAAAAACCTGAGGTCCTGTTGGTAAGGGGAAGGAAAGATGAATTATCAGAAGGACAAATGACTGTATTTATCACGTGCAATTCGACTGTTGAGTTTACAACAGATTTATTGAGCACCTGCTGTGTGCAGTGCCCTGCCCTGAGCCCTAGGAAAGCAAAAATTAACAATACATAAAACATTTGTTCTTGAGGACTTCATAGTCTAGAATGGGAAACAGATTAGCAAACACATAATCACTGTGTAGTATGATAATAGACGTGTGTATAAAGGTCAGAAAGAGTTCAGAGTGGGTAGTAGTTGACCCTGACTTTGGGAGGGTGAGAGAGAAGGTCAGAGAAGCATTAGCAGAAACACCGAAAAGAGATCCACCACCTTATTCCCAGAGAATGGACTCTGGGTGTGAACATCATCCATATCATGCATGTGATATGAGAATTCTAGAATAATCACATCAAATGTGTGCCAGGGTGCATGCATGTGTGCATGTGCACACGCGTCTGTGCACATGCACGTGCATGTGCATGCTTACACAGGAGCAAATCAGCACCAGGAGCAACACCATTTCCCTGCAGGAGTCTGAGTTTTGCTGCCGATAGTTGGTATCCCGCATTTTTCCTTACGATGGGGCAAGGGCTTGTTCCAAACCCAAGGACCATCTTTACAAGCCCTACCTTGTCGAAAAATACAACTTGTATATTAAAGTAGGCTTGGGATATGTAAGTTTATTTCTCTTCTTTGGTGCTCACTTGGTAAGAAGTAAAAGGAAATGCATTTCTTAGGGTATGAGGGAATATATATGCCAGAAAGTTCTCTTTTTTCTTTCTCAAATTAAAATGGGTTGCTTATTGTTATATGGCATTATTTATTTATTTTTTGTTTACCTAGAATGCTGCCCGTGTTTGCATCCTGGGCTTAGACATGGTAGACCCCAACAAGCATTAAAAGCCAGAAGCGGAAGGCTTGGAGAACATACAAACACGGGGAGATGACAGGTTTTTGCGGCAGTTGGAAGCTGGGGAATAGATAATTACATCATTGTCTCTCATTCTGTTCCCACGCGGACTTGCTTAAATGTCATTTCCACCGCAGGGTCTCACTCTTGCCTTCCTCGGAAACCTCCTTCAACCTGTGCTCAGACATCTTGAGAGCTGCCCCTCGGCTCCGCGGTGGGCCCCACGGGGCATTCCTCCTCCAGCAGCCAGGGTCCTTGACCTGGCTATTGTTGTTTGTGATACTTCCCCGCAAAGTTTCTCAATCAATACGGCATCAGCCCCAGCTGCTCCTGGGAATGGAAGCCCGCAGCAGCGTACTTAATCTTGGAGCCAGCCTGTGCTCTCTGCTCGGCTGCTAAACTGGGTAGTTGGCCTGCTTGATGTGGCATTATTGCTTCTGAGGTCAGGTGTGAGCGGCGCGCCGAGGGCTGATGAATGGCTTTCGGGGAGGAAGCGCCTCTCCCGCCCACCAAGAGACGTTTAATAATGATGGACCATAACTGCGCTCGCACAAAAATCTGTGTGGCTTGTTTCTGCGGCTTCCTGGCTGGAGGTGTGGAAGGACTGGCATTATTATGGAAGGAAGCTTTGAAAGTGGTGCTTTGGGGTTTCCACGCAGAAAGGACAGGGGAGGAGCTGCAGGGACTGTTGTGGCATTTTCAACTATAGTAAATCGAGTTTTCTTTTCCGTCTCAGAGAAGGCAACTGCTATAGGCTTGGTCCAGCCTTTGTTTTAGCCTGACTTGGAGGCAGTGTGGGGAGGAAAAAAAAAAAGGAAATTATTTAAATTGTATTAAAATGGATCGTTAATAATAATGTTCATCATTGAGGGAGAGAGTAATTATTTCAGAATGAGCAGCCTGGTTTTTGCAGTGTAACACCCCCTAAAAGGAAGGAGAAATTCATATCTAAATACTAATTGAGCATAGCACTGAGCCCTCACCCCCTATTGTTTAGAATGTAACACTGTGAAGCCTGGATCATTCTAAATATGGTTGTCCTGTAAGAGGTTCAGCGCATTATTTATCTAGCTATTTCCTGTTCCGTGCGATCCTTTTTTTAGTAATCAGACAAAGAAAAAAAAATAAAAATGCTTGGAGTGACCTAAATATTCTGTCTGTTATAAATGACGGCAGGTTTCTCTGTAAATAAATAGACCACAAAATATTGTCAAGAAAATCGTCAAAAGTGTAAATGTTGGGTTCAGACAGAATCTGCACAGAATCGGAGGGCTTCATTAAATATTTGATTACACAACAATTATCTAATGAGGAGGAGAGTGATGACTGGCTTTTCAGAGGTGTGACAAGCTTAACGAGTCTTTGGACTGTGCATTTCGGGAAGGGCTGTGGATAATAGTTGTGTGCTCTGGGCAGAGATCTTGATTTATTCATCTTCTATCCCAGGACAGCGTCTCCTGTAAAAAAAGGTCTGCTGTAAGCTTGGATAGTGAGTGGAATGAAACAGAAATGAAATGAAGTAGAGGATGGTTTGGGGACACACCTTCTGCGGGGAAGAGAATTGATGCTCTTCTAACTCTGCAAGGCTATATTTTCCCATCTCCCTGGTGGTAACGATGGGGCCAGCCTAATGATCTCAAACGGCTGATGTCTGCTCCGAAGGCTGCAAAATAATGTTTTCAAATATTTAAGGTAATTTCAACTTGCCTTTACAGTTGTAGATGATCGCTTGGTAACCGGCTCTCACAAAGGGGCGAAGAAAATTTAGCTTTCCCATTTTTTTTTATGACTAGCGCAATCTTTTTTATGTACTCCAAACCTTGGATCATCTAAGTCCAAACGGTTAAATTCAATCCCAAGCAACAATGTCAATAGATGGTTTACATATTGTACCTTTTCTAGTTTTCTGTTCTTCTTCCCGTGCTTCTCTGGTACAGCTCTGACTGGAGAGGAGACGTCACCCAACCTCTGGTGGTGGGGAGGAAGGGGTCTTGGCATGACAGGCTTAGGTCATTGTTCTGTCCTCTTGATCCTGAGACACAGCTATCCCAAGTCCCTGGGCACCCTCCTGGCATAGGTGCGGACTTGTGTGGCTGATGAACTTGTGGTCTGTCTGCTTGGCTCCATCTCCGTCTGGCGAGTCGGGTGCACCTCGATCTTGTAAGCTCTGTGCATGCCCTGACATCTGGCTGCGGCCCCCACGTATCCCCAGCCTCCACAGGCTGCCCTGCAGGCTGGGACTTCAGGGCCCCTCTGCTGTCACTGGGGCAGCCCCTCAGGCAGGATCCGTGTCTCGGCACGTGCCCTCTTGTGCTGTGGGAGAGATCACGTGAGGCTCTTCCACACATCTGGCAGCCGGGAAGGACTAACTCAGGTGCTTTCTTTGCTCGGCCTTTTCCCTGGCTGTGGAGAAGGCATCCCGTGAGGTGGTCTTAGCCATCCTCACATAAGAAGTGGAGAAAGCCTCTGCCTTTGGCTTCCCTGGACCTGTCAAACACACTTCTCCTCTGCAGGACTTGGGCACAGAATGGGAAAGACAGAAGATACTCGTCTCTTCCTTCCGCCTAGGAGGCTCTCAAGGCCTGAAAGAAGAAGGCTATTTGCTTCCTATCCCAGGCAGGGGACTTCTCCTCTGTCAGCCTGTCCTCCTCCTTCACAGTATGTCATGCCCTGTGTTTCCTGGAGCCTGTACTTGAGAAGCCGTGGGTGAGACTGCATGTGAGGGAGGATGGAAGTCCAAATTTAATTGGTTTTGAATTATTATCCCCCTTATACATACCTCTTCATTTCACTTCTCTTCTCTCCCGTTGTAGTACTTTTTCTCTACGCCTCGGTAAAACACAGCCCAGTCAGTGTTTGAACCCGAGCTTCAGGTTCCTTGTAAAGTTTGGCCTCCATGAGGGATAGCGGTTTGAATGACAACTCCCCAAAGGATTATGTGGCATCCAAGAAACTGGGAGTGTAACCTTATTTGGAAATAGGATCTGTGCAGCTGTAACGAAGCTAAGGAGGTCAAGATAAGATCATTCTGGATGATCCAGGGGGACAGAGCAGAGAAAACGTGGAGAAGACAAGGCCATGGGAGGATGGAGGCTCAATTGGAATGAGAGACCACAAGCCAAGGACTGTCCTTAGCTGCCAGAAGATGGAAAAGGCAGGGAATGAGTCTCCCCGAGAACCTCTGGAAATCAGCACCTTGATTTCAGGCTTCTGTGAGAGAAAAACTCCTCTTGTGTTAAGCCACCCAGTTGATGGTAGTTTGTCCCAAGCAGCCACAAGAAACTGTTGCATGAGGTTGTGTCAAATTCGTTTCCCCAGCCAGACTCCTTTGATTCTGGATTGGTGAGTGTTCAGTAAGTAGGAAAGACCATGTGACTGGTTTCTGTGCAGTATTTCTTGATTGCTTTCCAACACTAGTTATCCTTTTTTCAGAAATACCTCATTTAATTTTCATATTTATTGAGCACTTACTAGGTGCCGAACACTATGCTAGGTGTGCTGGGAGCCAAGGATAAATAAGACCCAGTCCTATCCCTTCAGGAAATTAAATGTCCATTACTATTAGCACAAGAACATAGCGATATATCTTTTGGTTTACTCTGGAGCTGGGATTCCAAATGGACCTCTTTTTATGCCGTTCTCCCTGGTTCTCCAAAAGAATAATTTCTGTACGAATCTGAACCAAGAAATTTCAGTGGTTTTCATGCCAGCCCAGTTCTCAATCTTTCTTCCCAGGATTGTCAAATTAGTCCCTGTTTTCTGACACAGACTCCCCCAAATAGCAATAATAAGGACAAATATCTCTAGATAATAAGATAACCTGGGAATTAAAAAAGCATGTACCAGCATTCATTTTGCAGTGATTAGGCTGTGTTGGCTGGACGAGGCCAGATGAGAAGTAATAATCAGTGTACACATATGCAGATTAGAGGGACACGGGGACTGTCTGTGGGAACCTTCAGAGATCACCAAGATCATTATGTTCAAACACAGATTCAGTTTCCTTAGCCACATCTTTAATTTATTGAGGGCACGGTGAGGGCTGGCTTTACATGATCAATGGTACCCTGTTGGATCCCCAGGGTGCACTTGGGATCACGAGACAAGAATTATGGGCATGGGTATTGGGTGCTCCACATTAACCAAAGAAAAGAAATCCAAAAAAGCTGAAGACTTAGAAGTAATAGCCAGTGATTCTATAGCTATTTTTAAAGATAGCAAGAAGCTGAGAATCTAGAACTCAATCATTGATTCAGGCTTCCCACTCTTGCTTCCAGGAGAAGAAAGATAGCGTAGAAAAGCAAGCTTTGGAATAAAGGACACTTGGTTATAAATCAGGCCTCTGACATTGCCTAGCATACAATTTGGGGCCAGTGACCTCTCTGCCTCTGTTTTCTCACCTGAAAAATTGAGACCCTATTACTTGCCTTTCAGGCTTGTTAAAAGATTAAAAGTCACGGTTGTAAAATGTCTCACACGGTGCCTTTGAGTGATTCGTTAATGAATGAAAACTCTTGTTATTTCCCTTTAATTCCTGTTCATCATTTTAGCTGAAGCAGCAGGGAATGAGAAGTGTCAGAGGAACATCTTACTGGCACAGAGAGTAAGGGCCTGTGGAGGAGTATGCTCTCAAAAGAAAAAGAGGATAACAAGGAGAGACAAGGGCCATTCAGTCAAGAGGCAGTGGAGAGGCCAGTGGCCTGGGCTGGGAGTCATGGCAGGTGCGGTTCAGCCTGGCTGCTGAGCTGCTGGGTGAGCTGGGGAGAGAAGAAATCCCCTCTGTCTCAGTTTCCTCCCCCAGTAAAGGGTAAGATTTGAACTTAATTAATATTCCTAAACATCCATCTGGGAACTAATGCTAGTCTTTAACTAAGTTCTCACCAGTATGCATCGAGCTAAGACAAAAAAAAGAAAAAGACACTCTTGGTAGTTTTTCATGATACTAAATGGATTACCTTCAAAGGATTGCCTTTAATCTGAAATTATGTCTGCCCTGACTTTTTGATGTTATACTGTCCTTTCTTTTGAGAAACGATGGTGATAGTAGATGGCAACCACATCTTGGCAAAATATAAAAAATGGGCAACCTCACAAGTGCTCCAAAGTTACTGGTGTGTGTGTGTGTGTGTGTGTGTGTGTGTGTGTGTGTGTGTGCTGGTGTTTTTGTTTTTTTTTTTAAACTTATTGGACCATGAAATCCCCAGATTTGGGAGCCACTGAGCTAGATGATCTCAATTGCCTCTTAGCTGTAAAACCTCTGGCCCTACCAAGTATCACTAATAATATTTTTCTCTTGGGTTGCCTGCTGGAATGAGAACTTGATCCAAAACAACTGATAGGAGGGATTGCAAGCAATTCAGGCAGTCATGATTTGAGAAGGGAGTGTGTCTGACAAGGTCTATGGCGGTTGGTAGGCAGTGGGATGGGCCATGCGGAGAGAGAGGTCCTAAGATCCAGAAGCCAGGCATGTCCACCATGGTTGAACCACCATTTGGAAGTAGAGAAAAATTGAGATCATCTAACTCAATGGTTCCCTAGTCTAGAGGTTTTGTTTTTGTTTTTGTTTTTCAATAAGTTAAAAGAAAAACAAAAGCCAAAGAAATGTGAGCAGTTATAAGTTTGCCCTTTTTAAAACAATTTTTGCCAACATGCTACTGTCCATCTACTATCACCATTATTCCTTAAAAGAAAGGGCATTATAACACCAAAAAGTAAGAAAGGACATGACCTCAGAGAAAAGACAATGCTTTGAATGTAATCGGGTTAGTGATGTGAAAACTTGTAGCTGATGCAAGGAACCCTGTCTAGTGCAGAACCAGCATGGTGTCTGGATGACATGTGGACAGGTGATGAAGGAGGGTCCAACCAGAAAGAGGGACGCTGGCTGCTAGGCCAGTTTGGAGGGTGGGGGAAGCAGGCATCTCAGAGGAGGCAGCTGGGGCTGTGTCAACAGGTAGGCCTTGAGCCAGCATCAGGGTGTTTGGCAGCGGAAGTGATCTTTTCATTAAGAATGGGGTTCAGGGCCTCGCCTCCAGTCCTGGAGAGGGGCTGGTGGATGGATGGATGGATGGATGGATGGATGGATGGATGGATGGATAGGAAGAAGAGGCAGGGCGTCACTGCAGGAGAACTTTTGGTAGAGACCTGGTCATCAGGCAAATAAACTAGGCAGAGAGATATAAGACCAAGAACCAGCTATTCAAACTGAGAGACAAGGTGAAGTTTCAGAGCAGAACTGGAATACACGATTCGAGTGGAGCTGAACTTATCAACTAGGGCAGTTTACACTGAGGGCCTCAGATCTGCTCCCATATTCAAAACCTCACTACCCATGTTCTGATATAATTCTGATATCCCAGATTCTGATATAATTCTTAGGCGGTTGGTCCTAGGCGTAAGCCCGTTTTTAGAAGCTTCCTCAAGGGACATGCAGCAAGGGTGGGGAGCCTCTGGGTGATTCAAAGGCTCTGTGGGGAGGATAGGATCTAAGCTGATAGGAGAGGGCTGAGATGTGGTTGGGCCCACTGGCGCACAGGTAGTCCTGACAGTGGAGGACATACCATAAAGAAGAAGAGAGGTGCCGAACACACATTCAGGCGTTGCTCCGTGGCTGTCTGGACAGGAGCTCAGGGAAAAACTAGTTTGCTGAAAAATTCAGAGCTCTTTGCTATTCACTGGTATAAGCTAACACCCCCATTGGGGAGCACTGGCTTAGCAAATAGAGCTTTGTGTGTGTTAATTGCTTCAGTAGATGTAAGAAGCATGACAGGTATCCACTCAAGCAGAAAGATCAGAAATTTCTCAGATATCTTCCACTCATTTTATTCAAAATTGAAAGGATATTCTGCTGTCAGCTGGAACATTCTGCTCTGCACAGGAAACACAAAACCTTCATCACCTGCCTGATGGTCTCAAGCTGGAAACCTGAAGAAATGGGCAGAGCATCACTCATTTCTACTGTTTGAAGTCCAATGTTAAATTCTGCTTAGAAACCAAAGCAGTAAAAAAAGTTGGGTATCCTTCCCCCACCCCATGCTTTGGTAGTTTGCCAAGCAAAAGAAAACACCCATTAGAAGAGCTTGAGAACCTTTTGGTGGGAGACCTACAGTATCAAATAATAAAAATAATAACAATAGTAGCCAACATTTACTAAGGGCTCACTGTCTTAGTCTGCTTACGCCGTGATAACCAAATACTACAGATTAAGCTAACCAACAGAAATGCTCATAGTTCTGGAGGGTAGAAAAGTCCAAGATCATGCCAGCCCATTTAGTTTCCAGCAAGAGCTGTCTCCCTGGCTTATAGATGACTGCCTCTACTGTGTCCTTGTATGGGGGAAGGAGAGAGAAGGAGAGAGGGGAAGAGAGAGAGAGAACTGAGACCTCTCTTGTGTCTCTTCTTATATGGACACTAATCCCATCACATCAGCCTCCCTCCCCACACCTTGACCTCATTTAACCTATCACTTCTCAGCCTTTTGGCTAAGATCAAGTACAGTTTGACCTCATTTAACTTTAACTCCTTATAGGCCCTGTCTCCAAACACAGTTACAATGGCGATTAGGGCTTCAACATAGGAGTTTGGGGGGATGCAATTCAATCCGTGGTGCTTACTGCATGCCAGCATTGTTTTGAGAACTTTGTACATGTTATATAATTTAATTCTCACAGTCCTATGAGAAAGATACTCTAGTCATCCCCATTGTACAGGAAAGGAAACTGATGCTCAGAGAAGTTGAGGAATCTGCCCAAGGTCACATGGCTGTAAGTAATCTCTTTGAAATATGAAGTATACAAAGAAATGAAGAAACAGAAGCACTATTAATACATTCCCTGATTCTTATAGAATAAGTCCTCTTGCTTATGCCAAGTTCCCCAAGGACTCTATACAGCTAATGAGCTCTGACACCCACGATTAGGAGAGCTATATTGGAAATACATGGTACTTACACCCTCTCTCTTTGCAGTGAACCAAAAGTTCAATTCAAATACACAATCTCATGCTTGTTTGTAATACCATTAGGTCAATATTATTTCCTTTATGAATTAAACCAATATTTTTAGGAACCTACTCTTAACTATTAGGCACTCAGATCTTTTTTTCTTCTCAAAGAATTTAAGTGAGGAAGCCAGACATATTTATAAACAATTACAATACAAAGTAATGGCTGCTGTAAAAAGTTGTGGTCCAGGAGCTTGGAAAGAGATGGGAGAGACCACAGGTCACAAGGACCATCAGAGAGGAGATGGTACTCGGCTGGAGTCCTGAAGGATGGATGCCAGTCGCCCAGCGATCCTTGCAGGAAGGGCCTTCCAGGCATGCGCAGAGAGGAGCAGGTTAGGGAGCCATGGCAAGATGGAACCCAAACTCCTATTTGGGAAAAGAGCCAAATCCCAAACCATTTCTCAGAAATGCTCCTGCTGGAGCTGCTGGCAAGCCATGCAGGACCTCAACTCTTGGAACAACAGGACCAGATTTGTGTTTCTGAAGGATGATATCAAGGACACCAGAGAGTTGAACCACTAGATTGAAGACAGGGGGCCATTGCTCTTGATGTTATCAGAGATTCTAGGAGCCTGAACTCAAGAGCCAAGTGTGGAGATGGAGAAGCCAGAGCAGTCTTGATATATACAATCAATATTTAGGAAGTAAATCCAGTGGTACTCAGTGCCATAAAATAAAAACAGAATTTGCTCCCTGATCTGATTATGCATAAATATAACTTCTTGGAAAACATGAAGTGATTTGTTTCCTTACTAGCTCATGATACTCTTTAGCTACTTTTCACCATCAAAAAATTATATGATTAGATTGCTGTTCACATGTAGAACTCTCCCAGTTGCCAATATGAATTGACCCTAAGTGCTATAGTTTTAAATAATTTACTTCTACAATACTTGAGACTCCTTTATGTCTTTTGTCAGACCTTTCTTCGTTCTGTTGCTGTGGAAAGCAATAGGCCAGGTGAGAAGAGGTCCACAACCAGAGTTCTCCTCAGCTCTGTCAACACCGAGTCTATCTTCATCAGCTCCCTATTCCTCACCTCCCAGACTTCTCTAGCTGCTTCTAGGAACATTCCCTCCTTTACTTTTCAGAACTTGGGATTAATAGTTCTCTTAACCCCTTAGTTTGGCTGAGATAACACTGGAAATTTTTAAAAGAAACTTTACATAGGACACATTTCTTATCATATGTCCATGAAAAAATTGCTCCTCTAGATATCCTTACGCATGGCGTAGCTTCCAGAATTTTATGTCGAAGTACCTTGGCTTCCTGGAAGAATTGCTAAGCCACATACTTTCTTGAAAGGCAAACGGCCTCACTTCTTACTTTTTGCTTCGGTTACCAGGAAGCTCAAAGCCAAATTGTGCACTTAGCTGTCACACATGGTAGAATTTACCCTGGTTTCTTCCACCTGCATTTTCTCTTTTCTTCAGTCCTTTTTTTTTTTTTCTTTTAAAGCGTATAGTACATCATCTCAAATCTTTTCAGAGAAGTGAGACATAAGTAAATTCTCATTAGTAAATTCTCATCAACTGAGCTTGAGGTGCATATAGATTTGCCTGGAATAGGTTTTCCGGTGTCAGTTCCTTGCCCTCCTGTCTGATTCAGTCAGAGGTAATGACAACATTACATCTGCCTTATGGCCCAGTCACTGGAAAAGCCTAAAGCTGTGCCGCCTCTGGAGCAGAAAGTTGGCCATCACCAGGGCAAGGAGGTCCTCAGAGTGGGCAGCCTCTCCCTGTTGACTGTCTCCTCAGTGACCTTCCCATCTCAGAGAAGGCACCTCTGCCCCCTGTTCTAAGCCCACAACATTGCTTCCTGTCCTACCTCTTGCTTCCATCCTAAGAGGTCTCTCTAGTTCTTTGCTTGTTCTGGCCCAAGACATCCTCAAACCTTTTCCAGTCAGGTCTTCCTGACTGACCTCCTACTTCCCCCAGTAAGTGTTCTTACTAATAATAGTTACATCAGTAACCAACACACACTATGAATTTCTCATCTGCCCAGAATTGTGTCAAGTGCTTCCAATACATTATGGTGTTTAATTCTCAATGAACTCCCAGAAGTTCAGAAATATTACCATTCCCATTTTTGAAGAGTATTCTGAGATTTAGAGAGATTCGGGAGCCTTTTCCATCAAATCAAAGCCAGGAATCAAACCAGGCTTAGACCAAGACGGTCTGATCCTTGAGTGCCCACTTGTGAGCCTCACAGTATCCTTTACCATCAGGGGCGCTCCGTGCTGTGGAGTGATCACAGCAGATGCTGGCCATCCCAGTTTAGAAATGGCAGTGGACCGTCAACTTCCTGAGGCAATTACAGGGAAGAGGTAGGTGGTAGTCTTACCCACCTATGTCTCAATTTACTTTTAGTCATTCTGTCATTTTTGGCTTGAATACAGATGGGAATTTTTATGATGTAAATTATTTCATACATACCATTTCTGATCACTTTCATGCTTATTGTGAAACCCCATTTTTTATTTTTTGTATTTTCAGATTACAAAAATAATAATTGCTTATACATGCAAATTCGTTCCTTCAAGGAATAATGAACAGGACTTGATTTTTGCCTGGAAGAGCTAATACTTACTCTTGTCTATGTACTGCAGACTTTCTTATTAGGAACCACATATACAAAATGTTCAGAAATAAATAATAAAGGACGATATTTATTATAGAGAAAAAATTACCTTGATGTTAATAACTATCACATTTAGAACATCTCAAATGTCATTGTCATCTATCTGGTCTAGCACACCGGTACTGGGTCTCTGTATCCTCTGAGAGCAGTCTTTAATGTTAGTATAAGAAGCACACCTCACTTTGGCAATAAGAAAAAGATTTCTAGGGCAGAAACTGTATCAGGTTATGTTGTTTCGAGAATATACTATTCTCTCTCTCTCTCACATACACACAGAAATCCTTAGCTCGCAATAGGCAGATGCCTCTGAATGGGTTAAAAATAAACACAAGCCCTCAAAAGAAAGGCAGAAACAGTAATGACAGTTTTGAAGTATCCAGTACCGTTGTGACAGGAATAACAAATTAATTGGGACTATAACGGATTCTTTGTAAAGGTGAAGTAAACACACTTGACTGTATATTTTTCACCATCAGTTAAGTCTCAATTGGTTCTAAAAATAAACAGAAGACATTGAACAGTTTTAATGGATTCTGACACCTAGGTATTATGCTGTCACTCCAGTATAAATGAATCATAACTTTAGACTGCACCTAGGAATTACTACACATTTGGAGAAAATTTATGGTGCACCAAGCTTTGAATCATGATGTGATATCAAAACTAAAGTCAAAGGAGGAAAAAAGCTGGGCATAAATTATTATCCTCAATCCCATATGTACCTTCCAGTGCAACAGGTAAAGGTTGGAGGATTTAGGAATACTGCCAATAATTATCATGGGTGCTGAAACAAATTTATCCTTCTGAAAGTGGTTTATAGTTAAAAAAGTCTAGCTGAAGGCCAGTCTTGTACACATGACAGCAATGTTTAATGTCTGCTTTGTATGTGAGTCCTTCTGTCCAGTTAGAATGACCCCTCCTGAGGGCATGAGTATTTCTGCAATCTTGGGGTATCTCTCAGGGGCCACACATTTCTATTTTCAATAGAAAGACCATTCACTGAATGGACGACTCTAGTAACTGTAATCAGTCAAGTTCATTGTTTCCAGGGACATGGGCAAAAATCAGTACTTCCTGCTCTTCACATGAACAGTTGGTATGGTCCAGACATTGCTTTGAAGGCTGTGACTCATCCTAGAAGGAAGGTTACCAGAGGATATGTCATTTTGAGATGAGAAATCTGTGAATGAATACCTTGGTATTTTGAGACTCCAAAGGTATCATCAGGAGACTGCTAAACGGTCACGTATTTATGTGGTTGAAATACCAGGTTTTAAAGAGAACAAGGCCTAAAGATATCAGATTCCAACATCAGGAGAAAATTTTTATGAAGTGTTTCTATCGCATAGTAGGAATTATGCTACCGCACATATGTACGTCATTTGGCATTTTTCAAAGCATTTTCATCAATAATACTTTATTCTGTTTTCTGTAAAACTGGGGCTGGCCTATGACTCCATTTTATGGATAATGAAATGGAGATAAACAGGTCAACTCAATCAGGGAAGAAGCAGATATTAGAATGCTGGTCTTTGCTTTTAGGACCAGTGTTCTTTCTAGAAGTTTACTTATTTTGTCTTTGCATAAAGAGAACATTTGCACCAAATCTTTGCATAGTGCTGTATATAGTGCTGATGGGGTAGGGAGGCTTATCCCCATTTTACAGAGGAGGAGGCTAACCATCTGAGAGAGAAATGGAATTGTGCCTAGTTGCCAGCTAGTAAATTACCAAATTGAGGAAGAGAAACTCCCACTCTTCTCAAAAGCCTTCTTCACACCCATTGGATATAGAAATCTGGCATATTAAACAGGACCACTCTCCTTTCTCCTGTTCAGCTCACTATATTCTCATGGTCCCAAACAACCCTGTTACTTAACTCATTGGGTTTGTTGATTTTCCCCGCGACCCTTAACTTGTAACAACTGAGGCCCTACATCCCAAAATAGGGGTTGAAGGCTGACCAGAGATGACTCTTTGCAGCTGGTTTAGAAGTTGATTCTCTCTGATGTTTGAAGAAAACTGCAGTGAATGTCCTCATCTTTTCATGGTGAATCTATCAATGATCACAGGTGTATCAAACTATAGGACACTCAGGGTAGATGTCTCCAAGGAAGTTCCATGTGTCTTTGAGAGAGGTTGCTAGTCTGGGTCCTGGCAGGACCCAGGGGACAAGACAAAAACCGTGTGTGGAAAGGAGGGTGGGAGTAAGGTAGAACTGGGGAGGACTTGGGGAGTGGGAGCTGGCCAGTAGAAACTCACTGGAAAGAGGCAGAATGGCAGCCCCCTAGGTCAACTGGCCAGGGCCTGGGACCCTCTCCCTACCACCGGGGCCTTGCACACAGGTTGGCCCAACCACCCCGTTCCTGTCTCGGCTGCCATTTTGTCACATGCGTCTGGAAATGGCATCCGCCCATTCGCGATGCTCACTCTTAACTTCTAGGTTTAATCCATCCCTTGTGGCTACTTGTGCCAGTTCAGTGTCGTCGCAAGCCTTTCCGCATTGACCTTGTACAGCTATAAATGTTTTAACATCCATACAAAAATAAAAACGCGCGCTCCCATAAAGAGCAGCAAACAGAAAACGCAGTAAGTAGTGGGAAGATTTGAGGCCAGCGCTCCTGCAGGCTTGCATCGCATCCCTGAAGTTTAATGGCTGTGAACGCGGTTATCGCGGGCTTTTTAGACGGCATTATATTAGCATGACCGCCGGTAAGTGCCAGCCTCACATTTTTATCTCCACCGCGGAGCAGATCATTTCCTAGGCTCCTTGAGGAAGGGAAACGGGGCTTTGCAGCGTTTTGAACCCCCAGGAAAACCGAGTGCGGCTGCACTCTTCACAGCCCACCCGCTTCCGAGGCTTTGGGAGCTTTCCTCGGGTTAGGAAGATGTGCTGTGCGTGCTCCAACGCAAGTTTCCGAGTGCTTTTGTTTTTAAGATTAAAAAACACCGGAGAGGGAAAACAAAGCTTTTAAAGCCCCATAAAAGGTTGCGAGTTCACTCCTTTCTGCTTCTCGGGGTTATAAACATGGTTCCGGGAAAAAGCTCCATCTCGGCGCCGCCGGGAAACCCAGCAGCTATTTAAAGGGGTAGCCCCTAAACTTGTCAATTTCGAGAACACCAAAGATCCTGGAGGTTTTTTATTCCTTTAATCAGCTGTAATTTTCAGCTCTGATGCTGTCTGACAGGCTGCATCTCAACCCCCGTGGAACATTGCTCCTCTGGCTTCTTCGCTGTAAGATACAAATAAGGGGGAGGGGAATCTGAAAAATGAAATGACAGCCTCAGTTGGATGGGACCTCACCGACCGGTAGGGACGAGTTCCACAGTGGAAGGATGTGAGGGGGAAGGGTGGAGAGGATGCCCGCTTTGTGGAAGAGGTGCCAAGGCTGTTTACGTTTTTTCTTTTTTTCTTTCTTTCTGACCTTCCTTACTCCCTCCTCTCTTTCTCTCTCTCCCAGTTGTTCCTATCCTTCTTTGGATGGTAGGCACGCACACATATGCGTACATGTGCACACGCGTACCCGCCCACATACACACTCAGAGACAAACACAGGGGCGTTCATATCTTGCACGTCAAACAACAACAACAGCAACAACAACAACAGTAGCTATCACCTTTTGAGGACTTTCTCCATGCTAGCCCTGTGGTCCCCGCTTTACAATGCATTATCTCCATTAACCCTCAAGTCCTCTTCATGAGGCTCATTTTACAGATGAGGAAGCTGATAGAAGCACTGGGTGTGGGGGGAAAAGAGACCAACTCCAGAAGCCCATGGCCACCAGGTCAGAAATACTCCTGCTTTAAATGAAACTCTCAGGGGCGCCTGGGTGGCTCAGTGGGTTAAGCCTCTGCCTTCAGCTCAGGTTATGATCTCAGGGTCTTGGGATTCAGTCCCGCTTCGGGCTCTCTGCTCAGCAGGAGCCTGCTTCCCCCTCTCTCTCTGCCTGCCTCTCTGCCTACTTGTGATCTCTCTCTCTGTCAAATAAATGAATAAATAAATAATCTTTAAAAAATAAATTAAACTCTCAGTTTTATCTATAACAGATAAGCCCCTATATATACCCACAAGTAGTTGGAGTTCGCAAGGAGTCATCTTTGGGGACTGATAACCCCTGCAGGGATTGTTTCTCTGGTGGAAAGACCACTTGGGTCTAAAAAGCACTTCTCTTTTACCGCACCCTCATCTAGGTGGGGGTTGATGGGGGGCCATGAGATCAAAATGTGGCCCCGAGCTCAGAATGTGCGGGTATAAGGAGGGTTTTCCCACTTGAAATGCCAGGATGAGGGAGGAGAGGGGATTTGGGGCATTCTTTCTGATCTTGCACCCTAGGAAAGGTCATGCCAGTGCCTTCTGAATGACCTGCCAGGGAGGGGGGAACCCTTCCTCAAGGGGGGACCCTACGTCAGGTTCCACACACCTAATGCAGGTTCTTCTCCCTGTCTCTTCTCTTAAGTAAGCCTTCAGGCCTTTCCTGGGGAAGGTTTCCTAGCCTTAAATATGTAGATTCACATGCCCTGAATTACTTCAGAGTCATTTTTAGGAATTCCCCTTTGTGTAAACAATTCAGAAGTGTTCATTGCATTCCTACCTCAGCTTCCTTGTGAGTAAAACGAAAACCATAAATCTATTCCTGTTTGGAAAAGATAATGCAAGAAAATACTAAGATAAATTTAATTCTAATAATCAAATTGTTTTAGGTATAGATGAATAATATGTTCCTAGCTGGTGTAATTTTGTCATTGTATAGCTACAGTCCACATTGTATTTCCTAGGTAGGTCCATGGGTATCCCAGGCAGTGTGAAATGAGGATATGAAAATCATACTTCTCATTTCTGTCCAGTGATGCTTTCTCTCGTCTTCATTCTCCTCCTCGTCGTCCGTCTCCCCACCACAGAACAAAAGCAAAACAACAACAATAAGATCATATCTAGACAACTTGAATACAAGGTCATTCAATTCCATGTATCTTGTTTTTTTCCGTTTTTAAAAAAACATATGAAAAATCCCACAATTGTGTATAATTTACTACTTCATCCAGGAGTAATTTCTTATTGAGGAATCTCCTTCCTAAATTACAGTTCAAGGTCATTATTGACTTACTAGTTTGATCAAATCTAATATAATCATTGGCACTAGAGACTTGAATTCTTTTGCCCTTTGCTTACTCTTGCTAGTTTTAAATCATATTGCTTCTTCTAGCTACCAAACAATGTCAAAGCCACAAAATATTACCTTGAAGAAGTAAAATAACTAACTGGCTTTTCAGGGTCTTAAACTTATAAAACACCTGTGCAATCACATAGGTGAGACCATCACACATTGTGAAGAGAATTATGCTCTGGAATTATGGTAATTAACCACCTCCTCAAATGACTGGTTGTACTTGTAACCCTCATGTCAGGAGGAGAATCCTTGAAATAACTACCCTGTTTATGGTTCTAATTTGGTTTGCAATTGATTCGCCTAAAAACCAGAAGCCCGAAACGTACTTATTTGACAGACCACATTATAGCGTTGGTAGAAACTGTTTTCAAATTACTCTGGTGTCCTACAAACTTCTAGATCTTTTGTTGTCATAAATGATGAAAGGGAAATGTCACAAGTGCTCGTGGTGTGGGGTCCCGGCTCTGTTGACAGTTGTATGAAGTACACTCAGTACAGCTGGTCGGGAGCTGAGAGTTTCATCAATAAATATGACTCTGACCGCTTCATGTCGACGGTCAAGGTAATGGCGTTTAGTATCTTGGAAACGCATCCCACTACCAGGCATACGTGGACTTGAGAGTTGAAATCCACAGTGTGGAGCTCATCTCACTCTTCCCTCTTGACAGAAATTTCACTTTTTATCTTTCTCACAATTCTTGATGATAATCTGTTTTTAATACAGTCATATTTCTTACTTGTACTCTCCTACCACGTAAGGCAACTCATATATTAGGTATAGCATGTGAGATGAAGAGTTGAGGCTAATATTGTCGATTCCAGTAGAAGGAGTATTTCGCCTCCCATCCAGTTTAAGCATGGGTGTGACTGCTTCCCTGGATCCCTAAAGGCAATTAGATCAGTGTTTTAAAATATAAGAAAAGCAGACTACAGAAGGCCAGGGAAACTAATCCTACATATAGGAAAAATTGTGTGAGATAAATCTCAAGGGCATGGGGGTTTTTTTGTTTTTGTGTTTTGTTTTTTTTTTTAGAAATCAATATTAAAACATTTTGTGTGTGAATTAATTTAAAAATAAATGGTAGCTCTCCTTAGAACCCAAGCTGCCCTACTTTATCAGTTTTTTTATTTACCTTTTATTCTTTAGCTGCAGATATCTCTACCATGAAGGATATTTTGTATGGATGTTATACCCAGATACATGCATAACAAGCCTTTAAATTAGTTTCACTTCTTTCAAAATTACATTAAAAATAAATGAATGAATGAATAAAAATAAAAATTACATCTGTCTACATTTTGCTTCTCTCACAATTTTGTAATATAGCTCAGTACAGAAAGTTGATGGATAAGAAGATATTTTTGATAAAAAGGGGTTTTTTGAAAACAGATTAAAGACACTGTATTAAAATGTGGAAAGCTACACTTACATAGTAAATGACTATTTTTATTTTTCATGTGCTCTTCTTATTATGAAGCAGTTCTTTTTAGGCAGTTCTTTGTCCCTAAATGCTCTGCTCAGAAAATTTTTAAAGTTAACATGAAACACTTAGGCTTAAAATGGCACACAAAAAATGAAGTCTCACATCTTTACGCCACTAAATTTTTGCTTCGAGATTTTCCAGTGTTGACTTATAACATTTTTTTAATATCCACAATCACCTTGACAGAATTTTCAGACTCTGAAATATAGTGTATTAATTTGACTGCAAATGTTTCCTTAAACCACAAAACACAGAAAGGCAGGAAATCGCGAAAATCCTTGCATCTGGGTAAAAGGGTGGTAAGTAGGTTAACATGTTATTGAAACTATAGGGAGATACAGTTTTGACGTATGAATGTTAAGAACAAGGTCTTGTAGACATTTAAGCTGTGTTTTTTGCCCCTTTGAATCTATTTTTACAGTGACCATAATTGAAATAATGTTAAAGTGTAACCAAAAGAATTCTCAGCAAAAACGTCGAAAGGGACCAATTTATGTGTAAAAAGATCAAGAAAGACAGGCTAATTTTTAAAAAGCCCTATACTTCCAGCATTAATTTTCCATCTCTGCAAAATTCATTTTATACGTATAATGACTTTCTGTTTTCGTAAAGAAAATACTTTTTCCTCCTTTATTGACCCAACCGTGATGAGAAAATAAGAAATTTAATGCCAATGGATTATTCCTACTTTTTTTTTTCTGAAGACCTGGGAAAGAATTGGCTCCAATTAATGCCTAGACCACTTTATTTGTGTAAAAATATAACACGCTTAATAAAACGTTAGCCATGAATAAAAATGTAACTCCAGTGAAATGCAAATGTGGGCACTACTAATGTGCAGTGCTAGCTACCCGTGTTGATTTCTTTAATGGAGAAAAATATCTATGATGCTCTCAGTAAATTAAAGTACATCAGAATGTGTTCTTTAGGAGGTTTTGGAAGCTTGAGATTTCAGACTTGAATGCCTGCACACAAACTGACTTTAAAAAGCAAAGATTTGAAACAGATAGAGCAACATTTTGCCTAAAGTTCATTCATCAAAGGGCTGCATATTTTGAAAAGGGTAAAAGTACTACTAAACCCATCAGGGATAAGTAAAGGCTATATACTATAGATTATTTTAATCCCCCAGCTAGATATAAAAGGGATAATTACATATTTGTGGTTGAAGCCATGTGGTGGAAAAATCAATACAACTTTTTTGTATGACACTTCATTAGTGTGAAAAATTTTTAAAGCTGAGAAGAACTGCCTTGCAATTAAATGCCTCTGCTACTCCAGCTCCAGTAATGGGTTTGTATTATTATCTAGTTTATTTGAAATAGTGGTTGCACTATAGAAGTAATTGGAAAACATTGATTATGCACTTGTATCTGGAAGGCCTGGCAAATCATTACAGGGCCTGGCAACAGTTAGTTAGCCTTACTAATGAAGCACTAATTGCTCTAAGTAGGTTAACATGTTAGTGAAACTATAGGGAGATAATAGTTTAGAAAATTCTGAGATAGCTGGCCAAACATGCATTTTCATTGAAAATTGCAGAGATGGAAGCTGTGTGGGGTTTTTTTCCTTTTGTTTGGTTTATGATGCTGTCTTGAAAAAAAAAAAAAAGGTAGCCTCAATGAAGTTCCCATATTCATTTGGCTTGAAATGACTTCATTTCCTTTCATGCTCTTTTCCTATTAACCCAACCACTTCTAGCAGAAGGAGCTAAACTGCTATCAACACGATTGCTTTGAGCAGGTGTTTGGGTTCTTCCTTTCAGAAACCTGAGCTGTCTCTCTTGGTTCATTCTTCCAGCTCAGGGGTTTCATGGTTCAATCCATGCAGAATCTTCCTGCTGTTGGCCATCATCCCACTGTCCTACCTACATAAAAGCTATGATTTAAGAACTATATACCTTTTTAGTTGAAATTAATTTCGTTAGTGGGGTGTAATACAGTTTTAAGAGCAGGAAGAGAAGCAGTACATCCCCCCATTGCCATTCTTGGGATTCTCAGGGGGAAAGAAAACTCTAGGAGAAATTCCTGCATTTGTGCGCCAGGAGACAACAACAAGAATGTTCATAGCAGCATAGCAGCAGTATCTGCAAAAATAGCAAACGGAAACACTTGCAACCACTCAGTGCCCATGGATGGAATCAATAAATAATTGTGTTATATTTGCACGATGGACTATTATGCAGCCAGGGAATATGTGTGACATACGGTCACACTCCTTATGAATGAATCTTTGAGATAAAATGTTGAATGAGAAAGCAACATTCCAAAAGAGTGCATATGATATAATAAGTAGCCCCCAAATAACCAAGGCTAAATAATTGTGTCATATATACATATATAGCAAAATTATACTGTTAAAAATCTATGAACTGGTATAAATATAAAGTTCAGGATAGAGGTTATCTCAGGAAATGGGATAGGGCCACATAGGAGTTCCCAAAGATTTCAGCAGTGGTGTAGTTTGTGAATTGGGTGGTAAATTCATGGGTGTTCATTTCAGTATGATTTACAACTCAAATTTATGTTACAAGTGTTCTTTTATATATATTACAACAAAACTTTTTGAAAGGGTCAGTATCATCCACTCCCTTAAAAAAAATTACATCATTTTGTCATGTCAAATAAGCAAGTCTACGCCTTCTGGTTTTCTAAGGAAATAAGAGGTAAAATGTTCCCATATAAAAGTTGTATTTTCTGGCTAATAATTGAGAATATAAATGTAGGAAAGCAAAGGAGAAAACATGTTTTCTTTAATTTAAAAAATCTGCATAAAAATACTGCATTTTTACAAATACAGTAATTAGCTTTTGTATGATTATTTATTCATAGGTGTATTTATTCATAAATGTAGTTTTCTTTGCAAGGCTTGGGTGGGGAGTTCTCGCCACCAGTGTGTAGGGAGTACATCAAGGTTTATATCCGAGTAGCAGATTTATCTTTTGGGGCAATTAAGGAAACACTAGGGGTATAGGGGCTGGAAAGGGCAAGTTTTTGCCCCTATTAAAAAAAAGAAAAGAAAAGAAAAAGAAACTGTTCTTCTCGTAGCATCATTTACCAATATAAAATGCAATTGAATAGCATGTCTCTATCAGATGGCCAACAGACTCTGGAGGTGGGTGTGAGAGGGATGAGTCTATTTCATGTGTGTTGCATTCCCTGCCTGGCCATTTCTTTCTTCCTGTATCTAATAGAGCTTGGCATGTAGCAAGTGGTCAGTACAAACATTCGGATCAAACTTTTTGTGGAAACAATGTCTACGAAGACAGATACCCTGAAGTATGGAATTATATTTGAATGCCAGAAGTGATCATTTATAAATAGTAAGACAATAGCTCACAGAAGAAAAGTTTGGCTACCTGTATCCCTCAAATGAGTGAGGTAAACTCTCCTCTGAAACAGACCAGAGACTAGCAATGCTCTTGACTTTTTCTTTATATTTTCCAGCATGTGGTAGGGTGGTATTATTTAGAGAAATGCAGCTCATGGGAAAACATGTCCACTAAAGTCTTAAAGGTTCAAATATTTCCTTGACCTATTAAAAAAATACCAAAGGCTTCTTATCTTTTAGAGATACCTGCTGGGATGTTTGCAGGTCTGATAAATGAAATAATGCTTAGGGTTTGCTTCAAACCAGTGCAAGGTGGGGAGAGGGTGGAAATGCAGATGAAGCCAGATTGGCCGTGAGCATGAGAAGATATTGGCCGAAGCTGGGTGATGGGTACATGGGAGTTGTTATATTACTCTGTCTCTTTTTGTATGTTTGTTTCTACACTAAAAAGCTTAAAATGTATGGGAACAGATTTATTGAATTTCTCACGTGAAAATATTTTTGTTAAACAGTAGTGCCTAGCTAACTACTCATTCTCTCTCTTTGGGTTGGAAAAAAAAAAAAAAAAAAGCCGGATTCTCCTTCTGGCCACTGAGTCCTCTGAAAAGACTTATTTGTTTATTTGAAGGTGACATTGGATGGTAACAAACAGGTGCGATTAGGTGATGCCCGTTGAACTAGAACTCTCTGCTTTCAATAGGGATTTGTGTCTCCCTAGATGTTGATTTTCTTTTTTTTCTCCTGGAGTTATTGGAAGAATCTGGCTGGGGTGGGTGGTTGCAAAGAGAGGGGATTATTGTTTAAATGGAACCCTGCTTCTTAGCTGTAAGTCAGAGGAGAGCCATTCTGGTTGCATTCAATGTTGCAAAGAAAAGTAACAATGCTCTCAGAGAGTCGCTCTCTACAAAGCAGCTCATTATTGTAAATGGAGCGTGTTTAGACTGCTAAGGCAAATCATGAAAATACGGCCTTGACCGCAAGCTCCTTTGGCAGTAAACATTGTCCTCAGGCCAGATCTACTTGTGGGGAGCCCCCACACCACCAGCCTGCCTGGAAAGCTCACCCAGTGATTCCGAAACGCAGAGAGTGGAGTTACGGACGTATAAATGTGCATGGTGAACATTATCTTCGAGGTCTTTTATGTTAAGGAAATCATGACACCTGCCAATCTTTCAAATTCCAAAGGGTAAAGCATGAGGCCTAGTAGGCTGTCATTGAACATGACAGGCTTAATGCCAAGTTTATAACAGAAAAAGGGCAATCTTATTGTGGTTTATTCGGTTTTATGTGGCTGGGTCGGTAGGAAGGCTCTCCCCCCTCTCTCGCTCTCTTTTAAAAATCTAATTTATAACATTTGAAATACCAAACAGATTCTTTACATATCTCCTGAGCCCCTGCTCCTCTTCACTACCTCCAGTCTCTTCTTTAGGGAGCAACCCTAAATCCTTCCAATTTAGCATCTTTGCGAGGCCAGACAATGGTGTTAGTTGAGCATTTCCTTCCGTTGTTATAGAGCTGTTTCTAACTGCAAACATCTCCGTTTAATTACCACTCCGACTGTTGCTATATTTTCACCCAACCTGCCCCTCGCTTGAGCCCATTGGGCTGAAGAAAGAATTACTCCCCGCGCTGGTCCTTAGCCCTGCTTGTTCGGATCTGTAATTGGCCCTGTGTTTTTGACTTTTTGCTAATAAGCAGCTTACTTTCTCTCCCCCTAGACTCAACCCACCACTTTTGTTTCATGAATTTTACAAAGGATTTTAATAGATGCTTTAGGCTATGCAAAATGTTATATGAAGGGAAGCATTAATGCAACAGCCTTGACACAGAGGACGTGTGAATGGCTGCTTATCATTACAGTCAGGTCTCAAATTTTCATTAGGAGTTCTGGAGGACAAAAGAAGAAAAAAGTGCAGCTATATGAAGGAATATTAACCTATACTGTGTAACCAACTATAATTGCTTAGCATTTTACATTAACTCTCTTCAGACACGGCCTCTCATTATTTTTACACATACATAATGCCTGCTTATTACAGCGGCATAGTTCATGTCCATACATTGTGGATAGGTTGTGTCAGCACTTCTCATATAAGACCCACTTTTCATGGGTTTAAAACAGCTGTAAAATTTACCTCCAGACCCAAGATCGGTAATCAACTTTCCACCTGGAGAGGGAATTTTGTTTAAAGTTTAAAAAAAAAAAAAACATGTGCGCGCACACACACTTTCATTAAGAGAAAAAAGTTAACTTGTTTTAAATTATGAACGTAAACAAAATGAATGAACATGCCAAAGACATTTTTTGAATTTCTAAATGGGGTGGTTTGCTTAAAGCCATTCTGAAGTGTGCTTTTGAGGGTAAATGTAAATAAATAAGTTTTAAACAGCACCAAAATTCAATGCTACATCCATAATAGACTTTATTGAAAATATTTATATTCCCAGTAGACTGCATTTTATGCTATGGTGCCAGAAACTCCACACATATTTTCGAGATGCATAATCCATGGTTTTCATCGGAGAATGAATAAAAATATTTGTCAGTTTCAAGTGTGAAGAGCCCATGAACACTCACCCACTTATAAAACAACATGCAGGCTTTTAGAATTGTGCTGAAATTTTGTTTTCAGAAAGTCTCCGAACGAACGGGTTCTAAGGGAAGGAGAATAGGAATTCAGCAAAAACGGTGATCTTATTCTGACCTAAAGTGAGGGACTGTTAAGAGGAAGTGGTAGATTTGCCATCTGAAATAATGAATCCATTCGTAAGGGTTTGGGCTTCTGACAGAGTAATTCAAAGAATGATATTGCTAATTTTCATTAACTTGGCAAAATATTCCAGTTTTCTACCCATGCCCCCACATTTGTTATGAGTTAGATCACTTGTTTCCAAAGGAAATGAAAGCTACAGAATAGCATATAATTTCTTGACGTTCTCAGAGAAACCCTTCTAAATGGGCAAATGAGAACTTACATGGAAATTTTCACTCACGTTGAAAAAAAAAAACGCTTAGAAAAATATTTTGAGAGTACGTCCAACTGTACCGGTTCTCTAGCAACAATTGGAAATATAGCCTTACATGCATTAGGTTTTGGAACAATAGATCGACTCTATCCAACACCCATGGGATAAAGGAGATCTTGTGTCCCTAATATCCATTAAGTTTCTAGTTTTTTTATCTGCTTCTTTCACCTTTTAGCTCAAAAGAGAAGGCCACTCGCAGCTAGCACTTCTCAGACTTAGCTGATGCCCTGACCTAGCCCGAGAACCACAAAAAAACAAAAAGGAAGAGATGTTCACCTAACAGGACGAACCCACTTCGAATAATATACGATGGTATAAAGCGGTTTATTCTATTGCTATGTCTGGAAGCAACAGCTTAAGGGGAGGTGGAGACGCGGAAGCAAAGCGGCTCCCAGCACAAAGACACTCACGTTTCCTGGTTTGCGTGTACCAGGGGAAGAGCCGCCCTGTCCCCACACTGTTGGGGCAGAGGGTTCCCGGCTGGCAGATGTGTGCCGACTCGTCTGTGTTGCGAAAGCTGCAACTTGTTAGTACAGTTCCAGTAAACAGAGAGCTGGCCCCACATGGCTAATTAGCTGTGGCCCCGGCTTGCCTGCGCCGTGGAGTGACAGTCTAATCAGAGATGATTGTCATCAGATATCACAGATGTGTCTTGCGCCCACGCTGCTCAGCCCAGGCAGGCGCTCGCGCAGTTTGGGGAAGGCGGCGCGAGGTGCTGTTCGGAGACACGGGGTGTCTGGGTGCCTCAGCTGCTGGCTCCAGGCAGCTCGTCACTCCTGCCTGCTGCGAGCAAGAAAGCCGGGGGAGGCAAGGCGGTGGGGTGGGGTGGGGGGGGTAGCATACCTGTCGGGTTCTCCAGGAGGCAGTGATGCAATCAGTCTGAAAGGAGAGGTTTCCAAACACAAGTATGTAAGGGAAGCTCTTTGGGACTTTTTGGAGCCACCTGGGATGCTGGGAGATGACAAACTGCGAATTCTTCCCATTTATTGTGGAGGTTTGAACTGAGTCTCAGAGAGAGGGGGAGAAACGGACTTAAAGATTTACAAGCCACAAGCAAGTTTGTGGGCAGAGAGATGAAGCCCGATGCAAAGCAGTGCAACTTTACCCTAAAGCAAGAACCTGACGGCCCCAAGATCCTCTGCCTCTCCTTCCCAGCCTGTCCTGCTCATTTCAACCTCACGAGCTTCTGAGACTTTCACCTGGCCTCTGACCCCCTCACCTGGCATCCTGTGGCCCCTCAGAAATAGGGAACTTCCTCTTACTGGGGTTGCTGGCAATCTTCACTCTGAAGACCCTCAGCATCTGGAGCTTCTCACAGAAATACAAATGGCCACCCTTCGGCCCTCTCTTCACCACCATCCCCATGGCTTCCCCAGTGCTCTCGCTGCTCTGCCAGCACTTCTTGGGCTCTGCCAGGCCCTCCTTCCTTGTGTTTTCCCTGGCACTGGAGTCTCAGAAGCTCCATCCCAGTCCCTGACTCATGCCCTTCTTAGCTGCCATCTCCTGCCAGCCTCTTCCACAGCAATGGCTTCAACCACCAAGCCCACTCCAGCGATGCCCACATGTTCCTCCCAAGCTCTCACTTAGGTGTCACATGTTTATTGAACACAGTCACTAGCTATCCTGTGGACATCTCTTGTTTAACCTGCCCCAGACTACAGACTCATCTATCCTGGGTGCTGTCCCTCCTCACCCTTCCATTCTCTCTCTAAACCAGGTCTTCCCTCATATCTGCACCCTTTCTCGGGTCACCTGAGTCAGAAACCTGAAACCACCATGAACCCCCGCTTCCCTTCTCTCCCAAAGCCTATCTCTCCCAAAGCCACATTGTATCCTCCTCCTTCCTATTCCTCCATGTCTCTGGATTCATTCCCTCCTCTCCATTTTCCCTGTCTCTGGCCTTTGGGATCTCCCTGTCCGTCTTATTCTTGGTATAAATAAATATACCCTTCACCCTGCATTCGGCATGGCATTTCTGAAATGAATGATCCTATCATTCCCTTGCTCGAAATTGTCAACAGATCCCCAAACTTTGAGGAAAGCCCTGGATACAGAGCTTTGTCAGTGGACTTTCCTGTGGCTGTCCCCCACAGCATGGATGGCTGCAGTGTTCCCACTGTCCCACGACCCCCACCAACCCCCGGTCACAGTCTGGTCGTGTCTTTGCATATGCATAAAACTCCCTTCCCTGTTCGACTCAGCGGAGTAATTCCCAGATTCACTTCAGGGGTGTCTTTCCTTGGAAGCCTTTTCTGACATTTCTAGTAGAAGGAATGCTATTTCCTGAGTGCTCCTAGCACCACGTTTTCATTTTCCTGTCATCCCTCTGATGACATTCCTATAGCAATGTGAACATCTCTGCCCACTCCACTCAGCCGGGAATCCCTAGAGGGCAAGTGACGTTCATCTTTGTAACTCTTCATCCGGCCCAGTGCCCGGCACACAGCAGACCTTGAAATATTAGTTAAATGCGTGAATTAAATAAATGCAAGGATGAATGAATGAATGGTTAGAAATGTATCATTGCATAGAGTCAGGTAGGCATAAGACTAACATCTTGAAGGTTTCTCCAGCTTTTCATAGTCTTACAGAACTCGGAGCCTACGTCAAATGAGAAGGCAAATAGCAGTTGTAATGAATTGTAATAATAACCACCACTCATTAGGCACGGACTCCATGCTAGCCACTAGACCAAATTTATAGGAATTATCCCATTTAACCCAATTTAAATCTTGTAACTCAATCTGTCTTACAGACAAGGAAACTAAGGTTCAAGGTCAAATAGCTGGTAAGTGAATAGAGTCAGGAAAGGAACTCAGAAATGCCTGCTTATGGCAGAGTCTGTAGTAGAAAACACTAGGCCTACTCCACCTGCATCGCCCACAAGTATGGTCTTGAGAGTTTTGCATTTTGGAATTCAGGCTGAGTTGAGATGAGAAGGGGTCATGGAGAACACACTCTGAGCTACCGGCTGAGAAATAAGATGGAGGTTTTTACTGAACGCTGGTCAATCTAGTCCCTCAGCTAATTATGGTGCCATGCTATGTGGGGGTTCTGTTTCTCCACCAGCCAGCTGTCTTTCTCAGCTTTCGGGGCACAGGTGAATCCCTTACCTGGGACAGTCGCCTTGCAAATTGCAGGCCTTCATTCATGAGCGGAGCTCAGGAAGGCATTGGGTCTGAAAAAGCATTTAAGCCGCTGATACAGAATGAAATCCTTGCCCGGGAAGTTCAGCAAAAATGTGGCCAGAACACTTGGTTTGCAAGTGAAACGTTTTCACAGCCCACGTATTATTTGTTGGATGTGATGTTTCTCACTGCATGAGTTGAATAACGGAAGTTGTGGTCACTGTGGCACCGGGTAGACAACCTCGACAGCACCCGATATAAAGAAAGTGTGTTAGAGCAAAGCGAGAATGTGGGAGAGTCACATTGAATGTCAAACTTCTGGATGCTTGTAAATAATATTGAAAGACTGTTTTCCAACATTTAATTGGCGAAATATAAGGGTGTTTTTATTTAAAAAAAAATTTTTTTTTGGAATGGGGAGGAAGTGCTGAAAAATATACGTCTTTGGCTTTGGCAATGAAAACATAAAGTTCTTGTACTGCCTCTTCCAGCCCCTGCCTTTCTCATATGTTTACTACATTTTTCAGTCTCTGGTTTGAACTTTATTCTGTCAAGTTTCTGGACCTGTAAGGATATGAAATTTCCTAGCAATGGAGGTAGATATGGACTCATTTTAATTTGAACCATTTTGGTAGGCTCACTGAAAATGACAATGGTCTTAAAAAGCCACAATATTCTTAAAAGCACAGTCAGGGCCAGGGAAGACCAACTAAGGCTCCTAATGTGAGTGTGAGTTCATAAGTTTAATAATACATAATCTGTTATTTTTACAGGGGAGCATTTTTTTTTAGCCCTGCAGTTATATGCTAGAAAAACAAAAGCAAAATATGTGTGGCCAAGGAGATAAGTAAAATAATCTAAATAAGCTAGTGCCGATTTCAATCCAATATATAACCATATGGAGTAATATTACTATGACCACCATTTGCACTTGTGGTATCTTACAGTCTGGAAAGTGCTTTCATATGTATGGTCAGTCACAAATGGACTGTAGACCAAACTTAGGTCATTGGCAGATAATATCACTATCCCCACTTTCTAGAATAGATAACTGAGGTTCAACAAGATGAGGTAAATTTCCCAGTACAGGAGGGTCCTCTGAAGCCTAGTGCTTTCTCGAGTCTATAACCACACAGCATCCAACTGAGGACTCAAGTTTAATCCTTGTAGCCAGTTTAAACAGATATGAGATTGTGCGAAAGTTGCATTTCTGGTCCCAAAGCCTGGTTTCATAAAAACCAATCAGCCTTGATTATTGCCTAAGTAAATGAAAGTTTACTTTCAAATCTCTCATCCCTGGTCAGAAAGAAAAGCCTGTGAAATTCAAACGTAACTGAGGAACGTGAACAGGCAGTTGTGAACTTGGGACAGAGGTGTAGACACATTCGCTTTTGTGTGCCTGGAGTCCAGCATGGAGACAAGATGGTAAACACTGACTAAGTGTGCAAGGGAGGAAGGGGGGGGAGAATTAGAAGGAGGAAGAGAGGGAGGGGATGAAAACTAGAAAGACTGGAAAGAGGGAGAGAGGGAAGGAGGGAGATTCACTAATTGGCTGTATTCAAGGTGAATATTAACGAAGGGATGGTTTGGAGAGTTGCCAATTTGTTCTTCCTGCCTCAGCCGTTAGCTGACTGCCTTTCATTAGGTATGAATATATATCCACATTCACAGAGAAGTCAACACTTCTGTATACACCCCGCCTCCCAACACCGGCGTGCGGGCGCGCGTGCGCACACACACACACACACACACACACACACACACACACTCAAACAGAGCTCCCCATCTAACACAAAGGGTCAAATGAAGGTATGATGGAAGAGGGGGATGAAAACATTGTCGATGCCGAAGAGTTAAGAGGGAACATATCAGTCGAGATGATCTATCTCTGACCAATTAGGACAATAAAATTGAAACACACACACACAGCCACGCACAGTCACAGAGTTTCCATGAACTTGGAAAGTATAAAGAAATGACATCTTCCGCGGAAATGAGTTCAGAAATATTCGCTGAGATCTAAAAGCTGCTCAAAATAAAGACACTTTCTACAGATCATAACGGGGGAGAAAAGAGCCCGACTTCGCAAGACGCTCGCCAAATTATGATCTGTTTCCAGCGGTGGGATCCACCTTAAGAAAGGTCCAGAGAGCTCAACGGAAACCAAATACAGTGGGAGGAAGTTGGAAGTATGGGTGTCAGGCTGTCAGTAATCTGACAGCTCTGGTAACTACCCTCTAATCCAGCCAGCTCCAGCCACGCTCTCCGCTGACACCACCAGGACTGACTGACAGTTGAGGAGCAGACACTTTTTACGGGCTCAAGTGACATCCAGTCTATTAAGGCTGACAAGCACAAAGCAGAGATTTGCCCTGAATGGTTTGGTACTGAAGCCTAGTAAAGGGGTTATTTGAAAGGTCTTAGAGAAAGTGTCAGACTCCAGCTCAGATGATAACAATATTGTAATGATGCTACTGGACGATGAAGTGCTATGATTGTCCATACCGGCCGCTTAGACTCGGGGCGAATGGGGAACGGGGAATGCTGAGGAGCACACAGAAGCGGATTGCTTCTCCAAGACCAGCATGCCACCGGTTAAGGAATTTCTTCCTTTCCAGTGTGTGTTTGCTTGGGCCTGGGGGCATTTCCCAAAGTTGCATATTAATAGTTCTGCTTGCATGGGGAGGGGTGGGGGTGGACAGTAGGCAGTGAGGGAGGGCTGGGTATAAACCAGGCAACACCTGAAAGGTATGTTTGCCTGCCTTTGGTTCACTCTTCCGTTCATCCAGAGGCATGGAAAATATTATCCAGAAGAAAATGAATGGTAATGTTCAGACAACTGCTTTGCTTATTAACTCTGGCTGAAAAGTGTATTAGCAAGGGCAATGAAGACGCCATGATTATCCTCACTGCTGTTCTTGACGGTACTGGCTACCCCAGGTGCCAGGCACCCTGTCAACCCCCACACCCGGAATTTATTCAGTGGGCTTTTCTCCTGAGGACAGTCATTGTCCTGAACTGTGTTTCCTAAGTGTCATTCAGAGTTCTCTCTATGAAATTAAAAAAGAGGGGGAGCACATATCATCATAATCCTGTTTTATTGATGGGACAATGTCTCCCACTGTCACTATGAACTCTCATTTGGGTGAGGAACATCCTTACGTGTGTGTTTATTTGGTGCCTTTTTGCTTATTTATTCCACACATATTATTTCCTTAGTATAAGACAGGTGCTGAGGGAGGATCTGAGGATAAATCAGTGAGCAAGGGAGTGTGGCTTCTGTCCCCACAGTGCTTAGAATCCAGGGCTGGGGCTGAGTTCAGCTTCTGCGTACTGCTCCCAGCATGCCAGCTGTTGTCATACCGATATACTTCTATACTGGAAAACAGTCGCTGGTCTGCACCCCCAAAAAGTGGATCCTCAGTCCCTCCCTCATCTGCCTCTCCAGCCCCTCCCTCATGACTCCTTCAACTTCCTCATGATCCAGCAACAAAAGAATAAAAGCCTGATCTATCAAGTTCCCCAGGTCCCTGCCAGGCATTCGGCCCAGTGCGCATTCCGATTACTCATTCTGACATTCCTGTCCACCAGTTGTGAAAGAGTTTAAACACCCCCAGCTGGTGAAGCTCATCATTTAAAAATTCATGACAAAATTTCAAACTCTCCTTTTAGACTCCCAAATTCGCTCTTCCAATTTGTTCTCAGAAAGTTAACTTCTCAAGTTTTTTCCACACAGAACACCCTTGGGGGCTCCTATACAGAAGATTTGAAGCCTGACTGTGTTTAGATCATAAGAATCGTGAAAATGTGAGAACACAGCAAAACCCCAGGACCACCACTAAGAAATCAGAATCTGATCTTAGAAATTTGGATTTGTCTGTATGACTTGCATTTAAAACAACTTTGGTTCTGATCTGTCTTCTCCCAACATTTCTCTAAGATTATCCATGAAGAGACTGAAAAAGGACTAAAATTTATAATACTTCCCAAATATTAAGAAAGATAGTGATGATTATTTCTAGCATGTGAGAGCAATATCCTCAAACCTGTGCCCTCCCCCAATGATGCTACAATGAAAAACAAAACCAAGGACCTGGCAGTGCTATGCAGCTGAAAACCAATGACACCTGCCATCAGAAAGGTAAATAGGGAAATAATATATTCCTCTCCATCTGTCTGCCCTGTGGCTGAGAAACTAAAAAACTATACCAATCAAAACACTCAGCAGCCATCCCTTCATTAAATGGATGCCACTTTTTAAGTCAACTGGTGTGCTGTACTCCTGTCCTTCTGTCCACTTTCCCTGATGTATATTTTGAGACTTCAACTTCTAGAAAATGATTAGTGAAAATTAAGACTGGAAGTGATGCTTTGCATGTTTGAAGACACAGTACAAGAAAAAATAATAAAGTTTCCAGATCAAAGCAAGAAAAATACGGGAAGCTGTGTGAAAGTTTCTTTATTTTTTTAAATAGTTTTTAATGTGTTACATATCTTATGAGTCAAAAGAATCGGGAAATGGAGAGAGAAAAACATCCTGTATATTCCCAGCATTGATAGACAAGATGAATGCTTAACAGTAGAAATTGGTCTAATTGTGCATATTCAATTCATGGGGGCTAACAGTGAAGCCAAATACTTTCTAAATAAACAAACTGTTGACAAACACCAAACCTGGGAGATTTCTTCTTGTTTAAGGCTGAATGAACAGAAAAAGCTATATGAGGCCGTTGAAAAGATTATTATAAAACAGTAAATATTGCAATTTGGATGATCAAGGTAAAGATCAGACCTATGGAGATAATTTACTCCCAAAGTCAGAAACAAACTCCTTTCTGCTAATTTTTTTTAAAAAGAAAGAAGAATGAGGAGGAACAAGAAGACAAGAAGATGAAAACAAAGATTTAGGAGACGGGGATGAGGAAGGAGGAGAAGGAGAAAAAACTTCTATAAAACAAGAACAAAAACCTATGAGGAGAGAATGTCTTAAGATCACAAAGAAGATGATTAAATAGAATCAACTTTCATGGAAATAGAAAGAACAATGATAGAATTAAAATCCCTGTTTGGGGAGTAAAGCACAATAACTTGCAGAAAATTAAATCACTGATATAGGAGACAAACTTGAAAACCTCAGAGACCTTCTAGTCAATGTGACATCATAATTTCTTGTTTATCCCTCTTCTTCCCTTGCTAACATCTAAAACATAGCAATGAAGATAAAATATATTAAAAGATAAAATAGATATTTAAATGCATGACGTTTAAGAGAGCACAACAAATACCTGTAGATCACAACCAAACCAAAACACATGCAGTCAGCCCAGCTGAAGGCACTAGTCTGCTGGGCATGTTGTCCAGAAGAAGGCAGAGGCCACTTGGAGTTTTTATCCCAGAGAGAGCAGAGCCAGTCCCACTATGACAAGTTGGGGCTGAGGAGGTAATGCTAAGCCATGAAAGTAAGATGAAGGAGAAGAGAGGGGCAAAAAGATAGACAGGTGGGACCTGGTCCAACCCTCCCTAATGGGTGTTTAAAAAGACAATGAAATGTCATTAGGGCTTTGAAAAGCTCCAACATATTCCTGGGAGTCCTAGAAGTCCCTTTACAAGTATAGGTCTGTGCATATGCTGGGGAACAACCTGAGAAGGCCCTAACCACTCATTTCTGGCTAACCTTGAGGGTCTGCACAAGCAGGAAGTGAAGGCTAAGGCAGAGTTGTCAACTGCCTGGTTCAGCGTTGAAGATATGCCCCCAAACACACACAGAGCCCTCAGCAAAGATGGATAGTCTTATCATCCTAGACCTTTAAGAAAATCTCTCTCCAATCATTAGCTGACCCCTGAGAAAACTGAGCAGAGATTTCAATGGCCACAAATGACAAATAACATAGACTTTACAGAATAATTCAGATGTCACTAAGCAGATGGAAACAATTACATCAAGCAGCAACATCAACAAGCCCTGGAGAAAGGGAAAAATCTGATTTCTAGAGAACAATATAGTATATAAAATGCCCAGTTTTCAAGTAAAAATGAAAATATGTACAAAAAAACAAAAAAGTACGACCAATATATAGCAACAACAACAAAAAGCAATCCATAGAAACTGTCTCTGAAAAAACTCAGATGTTGGACTTATTATTACAAAGACTTTAAGTCAGGCATCTTAAATATACTAAAAAAACTAAAGTAAACCATGTCTAAAAAATTAAAAGTATAAGAACAATGTCTCACTGCATACATAATATTAATGAAGAGATACAAATTATAAAAATTTAAAAAATAGAAATTCTGGCATTGAAAAGTATAATAAATGAAAAATTCACAAGAGGGACTCAACACCGGATTTGGACAGACAGAAGAAAGAATCAGCAAACTTGAATATAGATGAGTTAAGATTGTCCTGTCTGAAAAGCAGAAAGAAATATGAATTTTAAAAAGTGACCAAAGCCTCAGAACCTTCTAGAACATCATGAAGCACAGAAACATACACGTAATGGTACTCTCAGAAGAAAAGAGAGAAAAGGGTAGAAAGAATATGTGAATTAATAATAGCAGGAAACTCCCCAAATTTGATGAGAAGTATTAATCTATAAATCCAAGAAGTTCAATGAATTCTAGCTAGAATAAACTCAAGAGATTCATGTCTAACAACAAATTCTTAAAGGCAAAGAGATCTTGAAAGCAGCAAGTGAGAAGTGACTTACCGTGTGTAAGTGGTCATTAATACAATTAGCAGCTGGTTTCTCATCAGAAAGCATGGAATCCAAAAGGCAATGGGATAACATATACACTGCTGAAGAGAAAAAAGCTATCAATCAAGAATTTCATATCCAATAAAACTATCCTATAAAAATGGAGGTGAAAAAAATAACAAATTAAGATAAGAAAATTAAAAAAAGATAAACAGTAAGCAAACCAAAACTAAGCATTTCTAAATAAGCAAATAAATGAGTCTGTTGTTATTGATAAAAACTGAGAGTTTTTTGATAACAGGTTTGCCTTACAAGAAATTCTAAAGGGAATTCTTCAGGTTGAAATGAAAGGACACTAGATGGTAACTCGACTCAACCTGAGGAAATAAAGAAAACTAATCAAGGTAATTATGTAGGCAAAAATTATTACAGTAATAATGTATTTTGTGTTTCTCACTACTTTTTTCCCTCTATCTTATTTAAAAGACAACTTCATAAATCAATTGTTATAAGTCGATATTGATGTACACAACAAACATGAAGATGTAATTTGTGACAAGATCAGTATTGAGAGGTGTAATGGAGCTATTTGGAGTAAAATTTTTGTCTTTGAAGTTGGTATTAGTCAGAACCAGATTGTTATAAATTAAGATGTTTATTGTAATCCCCAGGGCAATCACTAAGAAAATAAATTTTAAAAAATATAATAAGAAAAGGAAGTTAAAATTGTACAATAGAAAATATCTAACACAAAAAAAGACGGTAGTGGAAGAATATAGAAACGAAAAAGACAAAGAACATACAAAGAACAAATAAGAAAATGACAAATCCTCTTTACCTCTTTACTAATTGCATTCAATATGAATGATCAAACTTTCTGATTAAAAAGCAGATATTGGCAGAATGGATTAAAAATAACATGCTCAACTACATGTTGTCTAAAAGAGACACACTCTAGATTCAAAAACACAAGTGGGTTCAAAGTGAAATGTTGAAACAAGAAATACCATGTAAACAATAATCAAAAGAAAGCTAAAGTGGCTACACAATATCATACAAAATAGACTTTAAGACAAGAATTGTTACTAGAGACAAAAAATTACATTTTATAATGTAAAAGAATCAATCCATCAAGAAAATATAATTATAAACATATAGGCACCTAACAATAGAGCACTGAAATACATGAAGTAAAAACTGACAAAGGAAGAAATAGACAGTGCAACAATAACAGTTGGAGACTATAATATCCCACTTTCATTAATGGATAGAACAACTAGACAGAACATCAGCAAGAAAGTAGAAGATTTGCCCAAAACTATAAACCACCTAGACCAAACATCTATCAAACACTCTGTCTAATGAGTGCTATCATTTTTGTAAAAATTCACAAACTGATCCCAAAATATGGGAAAAATGCATGAGATTCAGAATAGCCAACACAATATTGAAAAAGGACAAAATCGAGCCATCATAATTCCCAGTTGCAGAATGTACGACAAAGCTACAGTAATCAAAACCATGTTTTACTGTCCTTAGGATGGACTTACAGAACAATGTCCTAAAACTGAGTATCTAGAAATAAGTCTATACCTTTATGGCCAATTGATCTTTTTTTTGTTTCCCAAAAATGTTTATTTTATTTTTTCAGTGTTACAAGATTTATTGTTCATGCACCACACCCAGTGCTCCAGGCAATACGTGCCCTCCTCAATACCCACCACCAGGCTCGCCCAACCCCCCACCCCCACCCCTCCTAAACCCTCAGTTTGTTGCTGAGAGTCCACAGTCTCTCATGGTTCATCTCCCCCTCTGATTTCCCCCCATTCACCTTTCCCTTCCTTCTCACAATTCCCTCCATGTTTTTCTTTATGCTCAGCACATAAGTAAGAACATAAGATATCAATTGATCTTTTTTAAAGAT
>CM053605.1:48662295-48673931 GCA_028646535.1 Procyon lotor
AAAAAAAAAAGTGAAATACAAATTAGCTGACTCATTATGCTCTGAATTCAAATAGATCTTTACATTTCACTAACATTGTCCAACCATTTAAGTACCCAAATTTTAGTCATCTCAGTTATGACATTTTTCCTTTCTTTTCTTTTCTTTTCTTTTCTTTTCTTTTCTTTTCTTTTCTTTTCTTTTCTTTTTCTTTAGGGAGAGAGTGCACACACAAACAACAGCTGGGTAGAGGGGGTTGGGCAGAGGGAGAGAGAATGTTAAGCAGGCTCATACTCAGTACAGAGTCAGTGCTCAATCTCACCACCCTGAGATCACAACCTGAGCCAAAATTAAGAGTCAGATGCTTGACTGACTGAGCCACTGGGGTGCCCCAGTTACAATAATTTCTATCTGTTAACTCTATTACTCATGCAGCTGTTATGACCTAGTTCACCAGCTTAGAACACCAATTTGATTACATCTTGTAGTCTTCAAATTAAAATAGCTTGATCCCCATTCATCAAAGTAACAAGAATCCAGGATCTTTCAGGGTCATCCTTCCACATTGTCTAAGAACCCCCAGATATTCCCTCATTCTAGAAAGGCTTAGCCTTGCTTTTGGATGCCTCTTGGAGAGCAGCTGGAGAATCAGAATGGGCTTCCAAACAAGGCAGCTTGAAAATGACTCCCTGCTATTGTCGGTCCCATGTCCTGATATGTCTTTGTGCAGTGTTTCTCTTGCTGGTTCAAACTGGGGTACAGACATTATCAGTGCATGGGATATAAAAATTGGTTCACAGTGACATACTCCGCTCTTATTCTCAAAGCAGGTCTACATTGTGCCAGAATCAGCCCTTTTCTGAGTCTACGTGTTGCCCACGAGCCAGGAGTCCTAGTCTAGACTGCTTTCCCTAATGGGGATTTCCCTCTTGGGTGGTCTTCACTTTCTTATTCTACTAGTAGACCTGAATTGAGACTCTGAATCTGGCAGAAGCATCTAAGGATGTTGACTCTCAAAAGAGCTGTGAACACGGTAGACTGGCAATGCCATTTTCCTTTTCTAAGCCTTCTTGATGTCTATGGAGATGTCCTTATTTTTCCCACAATGATCAGATCTATACACCAGGTTGTTATCTGGAGGGGTTGCCTTTGTCAAGCCACAGAAAGGGCCTATTACTCTCCCCTTGGGGCAGCAAGACCCAATTGCTCAACAGTTACATCACTGAGAGGAGTCTTTCCAGTGACTCTCCCAGAACAAGTTACAGGGGAACTCGCCATAGCCACTGACTACTGTCGCAGGTTTTAGAAGTTATCTTCTCCTGAAGGAAAGAAAAAAATATTGTTATTCCAGCTAGACACTATGCAAGGGGTTCATAGAAGAAAATTCAGTGGAGATAAGTTTTAGAGTTAGCCTGATATCTACCAGATTTAATCATGGTTCTGCTATTTAGAACTTGATCACTCTGAGCCCACGTAATAGCTCAGTTAGAAAGTATCCATGGCTTTAAGTAATAAAGAACTGAAAAATAATAGCTTAAATTTTAATTTTTCTTCTATAAGAAGTCTAAAAGTTGGCAATCGCAGATAATGGTTCATAGCTCGAGATGGCAGAGCCAATGACTCCACATTTCTCTGGGCATTTCTCTCATAGTCATGAGACAGCACTTCCAGATCTAACTAGCATATCACATTTCAGGCAGTAGCCAGGAGGAAAGAATGGGAAGAAGGAAGTGTCCACGCTTGTTTCAGGAAAGCAAGAGCATCCCAGAAATCCCTAGCCAACTTCGGTTTATATTTTATGGGCCAGACTGTGCCACACGGCCCCTCCTAACTTTAAGAGAGTCTGGGAATAGGAATTTTAGCTTTCTAGACTCTAAAGTATAAGGAGACACTGAAAAATGGTTGTGGCAATAGGTGTGGGATAAATCAACCCACCCTGTTTGGCACACAAGCAAAGACCTGAACCAAGGGCCACAGCACCAAGGATGAAGAAATGTAAACAAGATTGAAGCTGGAGGCAACAATGTTCTTTGAGTAACTGAGGGTGGGTGGTGATGGGAAGGGCATAGGTCAGGAACCACATCTTATATTTTTAGTAGCTTCCTGAAGGGTCTAATAAAGTCCTCAGGATAAAATGGGCTATCAAAGATTGACCCCGAAATGATGTTCAGAGTTGTGATTCTTTGGGCATATAGCATGACCCCAAACTCCTCTTCAGGAAGCCGGGCCTTGCAGAACAATGGCAGCTACCTATTAGTCCTTGCTTGATTTTTAGCCAAAATTACTGCCGAAATGTTTTATTAGAGACCTTTTCCTGTTTTCGCTGAGTGTCTTTATTTCAGTGACTGATTCAAACAAAAAATCAATCCCTTTGTATTAAAAGGCACTCTCGTGGCATAAACAGGGGATAGAGAAAGGGTCTGATAACCTCTGGAATCCTCTCAGAGGCACTGGGCACTGAGCTCAGTTTCCATGAGAACTAGTGGGTCAGGCTCGTGGAGCCCCTTTTACGTGGGTATCCTATTATTTAACAGGCACTGTAAATTGAGACCAGCATCCTGATTCTCAAGCAGCCTGGCTTTTATTGGAAGTCTCTGCCACATTTAAACATCTTTAATACATTTTAAAAATAGAATTGTAAAAGGCAGCAACCAGACTTCAAAGCGTAGACATGTTGGCCAGAATTGTGAAGCTGGCGACAATTTTCACTGGTTGTAAAGCTCATGGAGCCTCTTTCAATCCCCGGAACAACAGACGAGCGAGGGGCTCCGTGGTCGTTCCTCCTGAGTGTCTCCTGGATGGGCCTGAGCAGACCAAGTATGGGGCACAGAGCTGCCAGGGAGGGGACCCACATGCCTCAGGGTCGATGCCGAAAGCGCCAACCAGAATCATCAGCCCCAGCAGAGCTGAGAGAAATTAGGATGAACTGCAAAGAAATGAGACGCAAGAAGGGACAGGCCATCCATTCCTGAGCTTTGGTTCCTCACATCCCTCATCTCCTGTGCAGGCCTTCCTTCCACATGAAGACTTCGGACACCCTCTGCCTCAGGCAAACTTTCTTTTTCGCCCTCACTGAACTCTGTAGATAGACACTTACTACGAATCGCGTTCTGTCTCCTGCTGCCCACTCTGGACTTTGAGCACTTTGAAAGAAAGACCTGTATCTCATTCACCTCATGTACACAGCAAATTAAATGTGTGTTTAAAGAAAGTTGAGCCTCTTGGGAGAACCTGGGCAATAGGATCTGGGTTGAGGGAGTTACAAAGGAAGGTCATTTGCCCTCCCTTAACCTAAGGCAGAGGTTGTCCGGTGTGGTCTCTGAAGCAGTAATATCAGCATCAGATGGGAACTCTACAAATGCATGTTCCCAGGCCTAGCGCCAGACCTACTGACTCAAAAAATTTGTATTAGTCAGGGTTCTCCAGAGAAACAGAACCAACAGGATGTGTAGAGTGAGAGAGAAGGAGATTTATTACAAGGAACTGGTCCACACAGCTGTGGAGGCTGGTTCCAAGATCTGCAGGGTGAATCGGCAAGCTGGAGCCCCGGGGGCACTGATGGTGTGCTGCCCACTCCCCGGAGGCCAGCAGGCTAGGCACCCAGGAAGAACCAATGTTGTAGTTCGAGTACCAGGGCAGGGAAACAGAGCCAATGTTCCAGTTCCAAGACAAGTCCGGCAGGGAGGAATCTCAGACACTTGTGTTTTAACAAAGCTTCCAGGTGATTCTGATGCCCACGAAAGCTCAAAAACCACTGACAAACTTTCCAATCTCAGTTCCCTCATCCGTCAAATGAATCTAATAGTAACAACCTCAAAGGCTCTTCCAAATATAAAAGTAGATGACGTACGTAGAGCGCTTAGTCCAGAACCTCATGCATATTCATCACTCAGGAAAATTATTGCAGGGTGAATATATTTTGTTTTGTTGCCTTTGGCTGGAATTGACTTTTGGAAACTATTTCCAAAATTGGTGTCCTCCCATGGTGCATTTGGGTTACTCATTCAAGAGTATCCTCTGGTTCATCTAAGGTTCCAAGTTCACCCAGCTAAATCTTATCCTTGCAAAGTCCTCGTAACTTGGTCTCGAACCAAGCATGAATCCTGTTTACCTCAGGAGGCCCTGACTCTGTCCCTCAGGCAAAGAGAAGATGGATTTCAGGCGACCATCACTATTTGTGTGGTAAAAGGACCAATCATCTGGGCCCCCAGCTAGCCCAAGCAGAAAAGGAGAGGGTCTCAGAGAATAGCTCCTCAGAAGAAAGTTGAAGCAGAGAAGGATCTGAGGCAGCGCTTCCTTCCCAGAAGCTGCTACACGTAACAGTCCCCATGGGTTGTGCGGAACCACCACAGAGGTAGTTGAAAGCAACCAAGCTTCATGAATTGCAGACCAATGAAATCCCTGTCCTTTTGCTCTCAAAGAAATAAAGCTTTGAAAATTATTATTATTACTGTTATTTTAATGAGCTTACATTGCCTCCCTGCTCCCTCCTTCCACGGGTTTCTATTCGTTTTCCTGTCACAGTCCGGTCTTTGAAGCTAGCACCTCCCCACTCAGGTGAAGATGTAGCCCCCTACTCTGCTGGGAGAAGCCCAGTGGGGGAGAGTTACCCCCTGGTGGGACTTTCCTCATTAGCCCTACAGCAGCATGCATTCCAGCCTGGTCAGCCTGAGGCTCTAAGCAAAGAACTTCAAGTATTTTATTAGAAATTAGTTAGAGGTGCTCAGAGGGTGACCGCTATTCTGTTACCTTGAATCTTCTTTGTCTAAAACTGGCAGAAATAGGAAAGAGGTGACCACTCCACTCAGATGCCTGGGTAGAAGGGAAATAGCCAGGGGAGAAGACATCAGATCCTTGATATCACTATAACTTGATCTCCATTGGCTAACTGGTCACCTAACACAAGTACTGGAAACAAGTTTGAAAAGGCCACTAGCTGAACATACAATATGAAGGCAATAAATGCCAGAATATCATTCTTGCCACAAACTATTTTTCAGTTGACTTGGTACTATAGGTTATATCAAGATGACTGAAGCACGGCCCCTGCCCTCGAGGAGCTTATAATTCAATATGAGAAATAAGACACCTACATGAACGTTACAAAAGCCTGAAACACACAAAGATCAAGGAGAGACCTTTAAACAAAAATACCACAGGCATTCGGAAAGGAAAGACTTCTGTCTGGTGAGGATTTGGGAAAGGCTTCATGGAGAGGGCATTTGAATTGAACTCTGAAAGAAGTACTGATGTATTTCAGAAGACAAAATATTGGAGACCCTGGTGTTTATCTCCTTGTATTGGTTGCCTTCCCAATTCATTTCTTTGCTAGAAGAGCCAGCCTCCTGGTGTAGAGACTGACAATGCCAAATATTCACTTTTCCAGTCTTCCCTGAAGCAAGAACGCAATCTTTTAACTCAATGTTGGCTAATGGCACTGAAGAAAAGTCAGCTAGAGGGCCCTTGAAGAAAATTGTATATTTTGATTTTTTTAAAAAATGAACAGTAACTGTCTTCCTTCCTGGCTTGCACATTGTCTCCCAAGGATGTGATGCTTGGAGTTGTGGCCACCATCTTGGTATATGAGGAGAAAGCAAGAGAATCACAGATAAGCACATTTTCATCCTAAACGTAACCAATCCCAGAACTCCCTATCTTTAAACATTTTTTTACATGCAGTAAGAATTTTTTATTCATCAGGCCACTTTTAGTTGGGTATTCTGTAAACCTGCTGCCAAAAGCAACTGAAGTGATAGGAAAAGATTATGGAAATCCATTCAGAAAAGGAGAACATAATGAGCAAAGAAATGAGGTAAGGCCACAGAGATCATGCTTGTTTTGGCAAATGCTTAAATCACAGCAGTTATCGGCACCTTGGTCCCGAGTAACTGCAGAGGGAAGCTGTCCTACCCACTGATCTACACCTTCGGCAGGTTTCCCTGAGCAGGAGGTAACTTTTGGCTGTAGTTCAGCCATTTGGTGATATATAGGGAGGGGTCAGGGTGCAGTAGGACCGGTCTGCCCTGGGTGGAGGCCATAGGGGTGCCTTTTTTTGGTAGAGAATTTAAAAGCAACAATAAAACTGATTAAAAAAAAAAAACTAACATGAAACAAGGCTGGGAAGTACAGGCCAAGTTCTAGAAGAATGTCATGATTAGGATAAGGTACATGATTTTATTCTGAAGGCAATGGCAGGGAGACATGAAAAGCATTTAAGCTAGTTCCTGCCCTTACAGATCAGGTCAATAGGAAAATTAATACTCAGGCAGAGATGAAGAGGAAGAAAAAGAAAGAAGGTGGGGAAAATGTGTACAAAGAATCTGACTCAGGGTTTATCAAGAATGTGTCCACATTATACTCCCCTGAGGAGGTTTTTAAAAATACTGAAACCTGGGTTCCTCCCTCAGAGCTACTGATTCAGTTGGTCTGGGAGAGGTTGCTGACCTGATTTTGTTGGGGGTGAAGCTCACTACATGATCTAAAGTGCAGCCACTGTTGAAAACCTCTGGTGTGGCTCAACTGGGACTGTGGTGAAGGAAAAGAAGACAGACTTGGGAGAGACCATGGAAGCAGAATGGGCAGGAGGTAGAGGGTGAAGGAAAGGACAGAGTCAAAGGTCTCAAAGACCTCTTTCAAGATGGCAGGACTAGGAGAATGGCTGTGCCATTTATAGAAATGGAGAAGCCAGGAGAAGAAGCAAGTTTAAGGAAGAAAAGTTCAATTCTGGAAGTACTGAGTCTGAAATGCCAGGAGCAAGCTCTGTACCCTACAGAGAGAACTGAGCTAAAATTAGAGTTTTAAATCACCTACTTTGGGGGATCACTGATGCTTTGAGAGAGGTCGATTCACCAAAGAGAGAATGTGGAAAGAAAGAGGAGGACCAAGGACAAAACCGTGAAGAACATTAAGGAGAAAGGGTAAGGAAAGAACACCCCCCAAAGATGAGCCACTTTGTGGAGTTAAAATTGAATGCTCCTCATCCACTTGGACTAATGTATGGTACACAGGTGCCTGGTACAGATTAGACATCAACTGTTAGGCTGACATTGTTACAGAATAATTCAGTAGAGCGGACCCCTTTCTTATCCAACAATATGGCTGAGTGGAACATGAAGGTATCTGTCCAGCCCCACTTTCACAGTAGAAAAAAAAAAAATACTACCCCAAGAGTAAATTTGATGTTAAACTGTTAAAACGTGAGCAAAGTTTTCAAATGATATTCTTTTTTTTTCCATTTTATTTTTTAATTTTTTTCCCAAATCCTTTTATTTTTTCAATGTTACAAGATTAATTGTTCATACACCACACCCAGTGCTCCATGCAATATGTGCTCTCCTCAGTACCCACCACCAGGCTTGCTCAACCTCCCAGGCCTCCCCCTCCAAAACCCTCAGTCTGTTGCTTGGAGTCCACAGTCTCTCATGGTTCATCTCCCCCTCTGATGTCCCCCCATTCACCCTTTCTTTCCTTCTCACAATGCCCTCCATGTTTTTCCTTACGCTCCACACATGAGACCATAAGATAATTGACTCTCTCCGCTTGACTTATTTCACTCTGCATAATCTCTTCCAGTCCCATCCATGTTGATACAAGAGTTGGGTATTCATCCTTTCTGATGGAGGCATAATATTCCATTGTATATATGAACCACATCTTCTTTATCCATTCATCTGTTGAAGGACATCTTGGTTCTTTCCACCAAGATGGATGTGGTTCTTTCCACACAATTTGGCAATTGTGGCCATTGCTGCTATGAACATTGGGGTACATATGGCCCTTCTTTGTACTGCATCTGCTTCTTTGGGGTTTGAGTACATTTCATGCCTTTAAAGAAACAAAAAATGAAACTTATTCATCTGCCCCACCAATAAGGCCATGTGGTCTGATAAAAAGCTGGTCAGGATTGGAGGCTGAGATTTCCTCAGAAATCTCAGACTTAAGAAAGCCTCAAATTCTCCCTTCATCTTTCCAAGATTTCTTTATGAAGAATTGGACAAACACAAATTCCGGACCTCTCCGGTTCATTGTGATAGTAACTGTGATAATACTTAGGACCATTGAGCCATAATATTATTGTGTGAATTATTGTTATTTAATGACATTCGTATCTACCTAGAAGTTATTAATATTACTAAGATATTTAATACCAATTCTGTTAATTCTATTAATTATAATACAATTATAATTAATATTAATTACAATGCTAATTAACGCTATTAAATATCACTGTCATGCAGATAGACCCAACATTTTTTTAATCAAAACTTCCTTGGGCCTGTAGCTCTTTACCTAAGACTGATTTCAAGGAGGTAGAATGAACCTGCTTCAGACTGCATGAACATTGTTTCTATGACTTTGCTTTCTCTCAGCAAACCATATAATAAAAGGTATCCAGGGTGGTGGTGAGGTTTGTAGGATAATAGAAAATCATAGGCATGTTTGTGAAAGTAGAGTTTCAGGCAGTTCCTATCAGGGAAGCGAAGTAACTGCTGAAGTTATGAGATACTTTTATAATTAAATTTTAGTATGAATTCAAATTTCTCAAACTTTGAAGGAAAGGTCTAATGAGAAATCACCCATGGTTCCTCTCTTACTGTTTGGTAGTAATTGCTTCGTTGTAAAATGTTCACAAACCTGAACTTCTTTAGGCAAAATTCCTAATTAGGATTTCTATCTGGGATAAATGTACATTTGCTTAAAATCAGTCACCCATCAGGCAAGATACAAAAAAGGTTTTGGCTACCCCCAGGGTTAATTACCTTTAGTACTGAAACAGAGTTGGTTGCTATAATGGTGATACCACTGAGAAAGAGATAACTAAATTCACGCATTTCTCTGGAGCCTTCTCATGTTCATGCATGACCTTGGAGGTCCTTCCCAGGTCCAAGAGCCTAGGATTCCACAATGAATTGTACCTGGCATACTTTCACCACTGTCTTAAGGAAAGAGGAGTTTGGCTGAATTCCAGCTTATTTTTTACTTTCAAAAATACTTAAGCAGTTTCATACAGTGAACTGTTTTTAGCCCTTAAAATTATGTTTCTTAAAGAAAACTTAAGGACGAAGAAAAAGACTAAACACACACACACAAGTACACACACATTATGTACACTGCATCATTGCCATTTTACCTAAAAATCTAGGAAATAAATTCTACAAAAAATTTTGAATCAGTTATAGTGGTTAGCTTTGGGAGATAGAATAATAGATGATTTTCAAGTTTTGTATTTGTTGGTAATTTCATGGAGTAGGTAGAACACATCACTATCAGAAAATGTGTCGAAATACTAATGTAGCTTACCCAGCTCTTCCTTATAATCAATAGCCACAGTTAACCATAGGGAACTATCACCACATAAAACACATACATAACACATGTTGAGATAGGAGTAAAAGCCCTAAAGAAACATCAATAGTGTATTGAAAGAAGGTTTATATAAATGCTGAAGTCCACTTTCCCTGGGCTTGAGTTTTACAGAGCAGAACAATGATAACACTTGACTTGGGCTAGAAAAATTACACAGATACTGCAACTTTGTTTGGATCACTTGGAAGACAGAGATTGGCTAAGTTCCCACTTGGCCGAGACTTTGTTCTCCTTCATTCATTCAGTCTGACTTCATGAGTTGATTTTGAATAGTCCTAAAGGATTTTTCATCCCTTGAACAGGGGGCCTGCCAATTAGCTGTCAGACACGCCCATCTGGGAAGGACAGGTTTCTCCAGGTGGGTCCTGACCAGCCATCCCCAGGTGGGAGGAACCATGTGAGGCCACAGGCTTGCTCTTGGAGTGGTCTGCACATCTTCCTAGTGCTGAGCAGAGACCTTACGAAGCAATAAGGAGAGAGAGCTCTCCTTTGGCTCTTATCCACCAAGAACAAAACAAAACAAACAAAAACTAAAACCAGATCCCCCCCCAAAACAAAAACAAAAACAAATATGCTTCTCATTCTTTAGACACAGAGATAAGATCATCCTTCCCCACTTCTTCCTTTCAGTACAGCCTGTTGTGACTTTTCCTACCAAAGTCTCCCTTACCAGTCCCTGGATGCAGACAGGCCCAGCACATTCCAGGGAAGGCCTGGCCCAAAACATGTCTTCCATTTACTGAGTCAACATGGGTCTGGCTTTTTGTACTTAGTGAGGAATGATTTCCTAGATTCAGCCTCTGGGACTTGGGAGATTCAGGTGATGAAATTGACCCGTGTGGATTATTATAGACAAAGCTTCAGAGCCCAGTTGAGGAGGAGGGAGTTATGCGGGAAGGGAACATACAAATTAAACCTTTGCTACCTTTGCCTCAGTTTTGATCAAGGTTGAATTTCCTTAATTCATGAATGATGTGTTTAATGTCAGGCTCCCTACTGCCCTCTGAGCTTCCTGAGGGCAGGGGCTAGATATGGCTTTGACCTCGCACAGTGTGTTGGGCACACTGCAAGCATTAAAAAACTAAAAAATTATGAGTGAATAAATTCTGGCCTAAATGGGCATAGTGGCCAGAATGGGAATAGTAAGCAATTTCTGGTTTGAATAGCTATCTAGTTATCTAAATTCCCAGAAACATCATACAAAAGTCTGTGCACGTGCAAAGTGCCCCATTAATGAAGACAATAGTAACCAAAATCTATGTTTTCTCTGAAATTCAGCATGTAAATTTGATTTATATTCTAACCACTACTAATAGTAATGATAATTTGTTTAGCATTTCTGTCACCCATTATGCTAAATACTCCACCTGCATAATCTCCTTTGATCCTCCTAAAGAACACTTGAGTTGTCCTCCATTTACAGATAAGGCAGTTGTGTCCCATAGTGGGTAAGTGATTTGCCTCATGTCCCACAGCTCGAATACCTACCCGGGTCTGCCTGACCCTAAAAGTTTGTGTGCTTTTTAATTTTTTTTAAAGATTTTATTTATTTATTTGACAGAGAGAGAGATCACAAGTAGGCAGAGAGGTAGACAGAGGGAGGGGGGAAGCAGGCTCCCTGCTGAGCAGAGAGCCTGATGTGGGGCTCGATCCCAGGACCCTGAGATCCTGACCTGAGCCAGAGGCAGAGGCTTAACCCACTGAGCCACCCAGGTGCCCCAAAGCTTGTGTGCTTAAGCACACAGTGCTGCACTTCCTTGAAATTGGATTTGCATGAAATATCATAGGTTCTTTTTTTTTTCTTTTATTTCCTTTTTTTTTATTAACATATAATGTATTATTTGCCCCAGGGGTACATGTCTGTGAATCGTCAGGCTTACACATTTCACAGCCCTTACCATAGCACATACCCTCCCCAATGTCCACAACCCGGCCACCCTATCCCCACCCCTCCACCTCCCAGCCACCCTTAATTCGTTTTGTGAGTTTAGGAGTCTCTTATGGTTTGTCTCCTTCCCCATCCCTTCCTGTTTCATTTCTCTCCCCCAACCCCCACAACCCCCCGCCTTGCCTCTCAAATTCTTCATATCAGAGAGATTATGTGATAATTGTCTTTCTCTGACTGACTTATTTTGCTTAGCATAATACCCTCCAGTTCCATCCACGTTGTTTCTCTTGATGGCTGCAGAGTATTCCATTGTATGTATATACCACATCTTCTTTATCCATTCATCTGTTGATGGACATCTAGGTTCTTTCCATAGTTTGGCTATTGTGGACATTGCTGCTAT
>CM053605.1:48674031-48727508 GCA_028646535.1 Procyon lotor
CTTGCATTCCCACCAACAGTGTAGGAGGGTTCCCCTTTCTCCGCATCCTCGCCGACATCTGTCGTTTCCTGACTTGCTAATTTCAGCCATTCTAACTGGTGTGAGGTAGTATCTCCCTGTGGTTTTGATTTGTATTTCTCTGATGTTGAGTGATGTGGAGCACTTTTTCATGTGTCTGTTGGCCATTTGGATGTCCTCTTTGCAGAAATGTCTGTTCATATCTTCTGCCCATTTATTGATTGGATTATTTGTTCTTTGGGTGTTGAGTTTGAGAAGTTCTTTATAGACTTTGCATATTAGCCCTCTATCTGATATGCCATTTGCAAATATCTTCTCCCATTCTGTCAGTTGTCTTTTGGTTTTGTTGACTGTTTCCTTTGCTGTGCAAAAGCTTTTGATCTTGATGAAGTCCCAATAGTTCATTTTTGCCCTTGCTTCCCTTGCCTTTGGAGATGTTTCTAGGAAGAAGTTGCTGCGGCTGAGGTCGAAGAGGTTGCTGCCTATGTTCTCCTCCAGGATTTTGATGGAATCCTGTCTCACGTTGAGGTCTTTGATCCATTTTGAGTCTATTTTTGTGTGTGGTGTAAGGAAATGGTTCAATTTCATTCTTCTGCATGTGGCTGTCCAGTTTTCCCAATACCATTTGTTGAAGAGACTGTCTTTTTTTCCACTGGATATTCTTTCCTGCCTTGTCGAAGATTAGTTGACCATAGAGTTGAGGGTCTTAAAAATTTTAATTCATTTATTCAGGAAATTTTACTTAGTATCTAGTTTGTTCAAGCAACTGGGGATTTAAAAAATTGAGATAAGATTCCTCAAGGAGCTCACAAGTCACGATGGGAGAAAATCTACAACTGTAAAGAAATCATTGCAATCTTCTGGTAAATCTGTTAAGGTAAACCACAGGCAGGGCACACTCAATTCTAACTGGAGGTCAGAAGAGGTTTCTCAAAAGAGGTTACCCTAAAGGAAGCCTGGAAGAATGAGTAGGATATTAATATGCAGTTAAAGAGAAGGAAGACAATGAGACAGAAGGATCATGGAGTATGGTGTTGCTTTTAGGAGCTACAAATTTGTTGTGGCCAGATCAGACCATACAAAGGGGAGGAGAGGGTACCTGGGTGGCTCAATCAGTTAAGCGACTGCCTTTTGCTCAGGTCGTGATCCCGGGGTCCTAGAATCGAGGCCCGCATTGGGGTCCCTGCTCCAGTGGGATTCTGCTTCTCCCTCTCCCTCTGTCTCTCATCCTGTTTGTGCTCACTCTTTCTTGCTCTCTCAAAAAAAATAAATAAAATCTTTAAAAAAAAAAAAAAAGAGGGGAGGAGAGAGGAGCCTCTAAGTCCATGGTTTCCCAAGTGTAGCCCCTGTACCAGCAACATTAACACCACCTGAGAATTTCATATAAATGGAATACTCGATCCCTACCAACACCTACTGAATCAGAAACTCTGGTATACAGCCCTGCCCTCTAGAGGTTAATCATCCCTCTGGATGAGCTCAGTTGAGAACCAGTGGTCTTGGGTCATAAGCAACCAGGAGAGTCACAGAAGACTCTGCAGTTTTCTGTGGTTTGGTTTGGTGTGGTTTGTTTTTTCCCTCTACACTGTTGCCTAAGTAGACCAAATGACCTTAGATTGTCAGGACAATGGAATTTTCTTAAAAGCAATTTCGTATGTCTTTTACCAAATTGTTAGTCTTCGGTGTTTGTTTTTAAAGGTAGCAATTCAATGACCATTTATAAGGTACAGCAGAACAAATGGTTTCCAAAGGCCTGTTTGTGACCTGCACGGGGCCCAAAAATGCCCGTTCATTGGAGGACATTATGGGAAGAAAATGAATTTGCTTGATGCGTCAATGGTAGAATGGTTTTATTGCTGTTTATATGACAAGTTTGTGGAAAACGGCAAATAACACTTTTAGTTTACATTCAGCTATAACAACAACTTATTATTTCCGAAGATTAAATTACAGTCTAGCAAAATGAAATGGGCTACATGGTCACTTCTTCATGGCATCCTCTTCTGGTGGCAAGTTTTAAATGTGCAAGCTCAGCTCATTGAAAACAGAAGCAGTTATATTCCTAAGAGATCTCTGAATTAGCATCTGAAAGTTTATAATACTGGCTGTAGGAGCGATCAGTCTGTGAGTGTCTTCCTTTGGGCTGCTGACCTCTAAAGATGATCCAGTAAGAAACCTAGAGCCATGAACCCTGCCGTGGTAGACCCCCCCAAATAAAGATAAGCAAATGGCAAGTAAAAACAAAGTGAACAAAATGCATATTAAGCCCTAGACTCGCAAAAAGAGGGCTGATGTCTGAGACTGATTACAGCCCGCATCCATGACCAGAATAACAAGTCCAGAGTGGAAATCCGCCATCGTGGTTGTTTGTTGCCTTACACACCAAACACCAGGCTAAGCAGAGATCTTTTTTCTCACTGTTTGAGTGAGTGCCCATGTTTGACATGGGCATGCATCCAAACATTTTATGGCTCTTTCCAGACCCTCTCCATCCACCTGCTCACATTCTCACTACCTCTTGGCTTATCTATATCCATCCACATTAAGACTCACCTCAAGTCCCCGTCCTCTGCAGAACTCTTCCTAGTCTGATCCAGTAGCTCTGCTTTAGTAATTTCTATTGCTTTCATTGTTTATGCCCGTGTTTCCCAAATTTCATCCAACTTTATATTACTGCCTTTACAGACTTTGTTGTGATATACCACCTGTTCTATGATTTACAGGAATACTCCGATGTTTTCTTTAACTCAATTCCCTTTTTGCTAAAATAAATATATTTAAAGTTAACTTGATATTGATGCTATAAATGGAAAAATCAGCATCTGGGAAAAACATGTTAATACACATTAACATAAACATATAACTATTGAAGTTTAAAAAGTTTTTATCCAGGAGTACTTTCAATGATCTTGCCTATTAGCAGTTGTCTTACAACAGAGTTCAGGACAAATTCTGTAAGGTCATATGGCACAGATTCTCAAAAAGTGTGGGCCCTGGAGAGGCAGCGTTGGAAATTTGTTAGAAATGCAAATCCTCAGGCCCACTCCAGGCATACTGAATCAGAAATTCTAGGGCCAGGAACCTGCAATTTATGTGTTAAGTCTTCCATTCTGATGCATGCAAAAGTTTGGAAACCACTGGGTTATGAGATAGATTCTGTTGGGGAAATTCATATCCAAGGGTCAGGGAGAAAAAACATGGTTATACATATTATCTCACACAGAGGTGCTTGGGCAGGTGCTGCGGAACATGCAGTGGGCTTGTGGCAAGTGGGGGGACCCTTCTCCTTGTTGCTCTTCCTTCTTGAGAGGCAAGCATGAGAGAAACCTGACAGGCTAAGACTGGGGACCAGCTATTTCCAGGAGTTGTCGTGGAAAACCAGCGACCCAGCATATATGGGAAGTTGCATCCATTTATTCTGGGGAAAATAAGCCATTAATCCCATGGGAAGTTGAGAAGTTTGGGTGCAGCTTCATCCTCAAGTAGAGGGAGGCACTCCATAGTCCCAACTGGCATATGGTGGGGGCCGTTCCAAGGCAGCTCCCAGGCCTTCCTTAGGTATTCCTGCCCAGGGTGCCATACCAGAGACACAGCTGTGTGCTTTGGCCAACACCAGCCTCTATAAACTGATACAGATTTCTCTCTGGTGTCACACTCAAACTCTGAAGCAGCTCTTCTACTAGTATGTAATTTCCAAAACTTCCTCATGGTTTGTTCCCCAGCTCCTTCTTATTTTCCACCATCTTCTCCATGGCGCCAGATGGATGTTTTGTAGGTGCCCAGTAAGAATTTAGAACCATAGAGCCTGGTGGTGGGTATTGAGGAGGACACGTATTGCATGGAGCACTAGATGTGGTACATGAACAATTAATTAATCTTGTAACACTGAAAAAATAAAATAAAAGTATTTGGGGTTAAAAAAAGAATTTAGAACCATAGCATTTTAGAACTGGGAGGGAATAAAGAAATTATTTACTCCAACCCTTCATTTCATTATAAGAAAACTGAGGCCCAGCGAAGTTAAATGACTTACACTAGTTCACACATTTAGGTTAGTGGCAGATGGGGTGAAAATCCACATCTTGATTCTCAATGAGGCTTTCTTCTACCATGAAACCATAATCCATTGATATGGTCACTTTTTACCTGGGCACCTTATGCCAAATAGGTATGGCACATCCCCTGTTCATCACTCCCTCACCAATAGTATAGAAGCATATTATATGGGATATGCTTTAAATTTACTACAGTGCTCCCTTCCCTAGAAGTATTTACTAAGTGTTTGTATTGCCTATGGAGAAAAATTATTTATAAGTAACTTATAAGGAGGCCTTACTTGACCGGCCAAGATGATTTTTCTTCTGAATTACATCCTAATATGTATAGCTTCTTGCTTTCAGCTTACTCCATTTGGAGCTATGCCCAGCACAATTTACGTCTATGAACTGCTGAACATTTAAGCAAATTAAGTGTCCAAAAAATCAAACACAAATTGTATCTTGGTGATTTATGCCTTCATAAAGCAAAACACATACAGTGTGCTGAGCACAAGCCAGATTTATAGCTCCGCTGGTTAAGGAAAATGAATAGAGGACTCCTAGAGAACGTGTTGAGAACCACGCATATGTGTTTAATTCTTGACCGTGGGGATTTTTCCCCAATGATATTTATCTTACAAATCATCTTCAGTGCTAATAGGCAATGTAAGCTGAGGATGAAAAAGATGTACAAGAATCTAGGTAGAGATTGGGAAGCCAGTTAACTTTCACCAGGACCCCCCAAAAGGCAGGCATCTGAACAAGCCTGGATCTTCCATCTCTAATCTAACACCCTTGGGTTATGCTACTACCCTCTCTTACTAGTGTAAGCTAAGCAATTTCACTTGAACATTGGAAGATAGAGAGAAAATAGATCAGGAGCACTGGAGTAAACCGAAGAGGCTGAGTTGACTCAAATCTCTACTGAACTATCTAGGACCCTATGGCCTTCACAGATAAAGTGTCCTACTGAGAGCATAGTGCAGGGAACGAACGGATGTACACTGAAGTCAGAGTAAGAAGTTTGAATCCCAACCTCTTCACTTACTGGCTTCGAGTGCCCAGTTTCTTATCTATAAATGGGGATTAGTAATATCTACTTCAAAGAGGCGTTGTTTCAATTAATGAGATAATCGTTGTGTGATAGCAGCCTCCAAGATCTTTCCCAATGTTCCCCACCTCTTGGGATTCATGGGCTCCTCCTGAGTATGGACTGAGTCACGTGACTCCCTTCTAGCGTACAAAATACTGCAAAAGTAGAGTCACTTCCAAGATTTATTTATACAAAGACTCTTACTACTGTCTTGCTTGCCCTTTCTTGCTCACTTTGATGAAAACCAGCTCTCCTGTTGTGAACTGTGTATAAGACCTAGGGGTAAGCCACTGAAGGGGGCCTCCAGCCAACGACCAGCAAGGAGCTGAGGCCCTTGGTCCAATAGTCCAGGATGAATGGAGTTGGGCCAACAACCACATGAGTGAGCTTAAATGTATATATTCCCAGTTGAGCCTTAAAGTACTAGAGTGGCTATCTTGATTTTAGCCTATGAGAGGCACTTAATCACACCAAAATTCCTGACCTGCCAAAACCAAGGCAATAAATGTTGTTTTAAGCTGCTGTATTTAGGATAATTTTGTTATGCAACAATAGACAATTAGTGCAGGTTGTGAAGTGTCTAGTACAGTACCTGGCACATAGTACATTCTCTATGAAGGAAGGCTACTATTGTTGTTAATGGCTTTGTGCACATGAAGATTACACAGTGATAATTTAATCACTCTCCCTCTCTCTGTGCTTCCAAATAAAGGTTTGGGACCACAAAGAGCCTTTGCAAATTTGTGGTCAATACTTCAACCTAAATAATGAACATTAGGTCTCTGGAAGAGCAGACATTATGGAAGTGGCATAAGACAGAATGTCACCTTTTGAGTTGAGAGTCACCATCCTGCCATATTCCTGATCCTGAGATACTGTGGAGTAAATTTGTCGTAGGTGAGTTTTAGAATGCAGGCATTTTTTACTGCAATTCACTGTGCCTGAAATTTCAGGTAAATGCAAGAGAGTCAATCTTGTGAAACCTGCTTATTAAAAACCTGACATTCAGACCCTACCGTGTGTTTTCTTTTGGAGAAAAGCCATTATATAATTGAGTACTGGACAAACAAAGATATTTCAATCCAAGGTCAGGTTGTTTATTGTTGTTATCAAAGTCCAACAAAATTTACCCTGAAAGAATAACCCGAGATGTGGGAACAGATTTATGTACAAGGATGTTCATTGCAGCATTACTTACAAACGTGAAAGAAGAGGGAGTCAACCTGAATGCCCAACATCAGAGGACTCACTGAATGATTTGTGAAGTGGTCACATTGGAATACTATGAGACTATTAAACATGTTTTATAGGAATATTTACTGAGTTGGGGAAATGCTTGTAAAGTATTGTTAAGTTATAAAAAGGATATAAAATAATTTGCTGTGATCCAAGTTTTGAAGGAAAAAAAGTATTATCATGTGTACACACGTGTGTCTGCTGGAGTATGTGTGCATATGGGAATGAGTTTTCTGGCTTTCCCTCTTTCCAACCTTCCTGTTCCCCCAATCCATGGTTTATTTCCATTTCCTGCCAAAGTGAAATTTTGTTACAACTGCTGTCGTTACTGTCATCAGAAAACAGAGAAGTATAGGAAAGAACAAAGGAAGAGGGGAAAAAGATCAGCAAAGAGAGTAATATATTTTACATGGTTGGCAAGGAGGAAGGGGACCACGACTTAATCTTGAACTCATTTCTCGATGTTTTGGCATGCATTTGGTGCAATAAGATAACAAAGGCCTCCTACACAGGAAGGCCCAGGGCAGAGCCACCTGGAGCAGCTCAGCTGGGGGCCTTGCCAAGAATTTCTCTTGTTTGTCATATTCTTCCTTGTGCTCTTCCTTGCTTATTTTTTGCCTTCACTCACCAGCCAATCGCTAAGCTCCAGCAAGGCTTCTCAACTGAGGGGCCGGACCAGTGAGTCCACATCTGGCCACATCTGGCCACACCTGGGGACCGAGATCAAACACAAATTCTGATTAGGTGAGGTCTGAGGTGAGGCCTGAGATTGTACAACTCTAGCAAGTTCTAGCAGAAGATGCCAGGGCCGCTGGTCTGTGGATAACATGGGGTCTCGGGGCACAGGAGTGAGAGCAGGGTATGTGTCTAGTGGAGATGGGCTAAGGGGACTGTAAAGGCACCAAAGGAGTCTTTGTGGTTTCCGTGGGACTCTATCTAAGTCATCAGGTTCTAAATAAGGGTGTAGCTTTTTTTTTTTTTTAAGATTTTATTTATTTATTTGAGAGAGAAAGAGCGCGTGAGCAGTGACAGAGGAAGAAGCAGACTCCCCACTGAGCAGGAAGCCCAACATGGGACCCTATCCCAGATTCTGAGATTCTGAGATCATGACCCGAGCCAAGGGCAGATGCTTAACTGACTGAGCCACCCAGTCGCCCAGAGGATTTTAAGCATTATAATGGAAATAGAGTGATCTTATTTCCTGGCATTTAAGATCCTGCCCTGCAGAGTTCCTCCAGTCACTGAGGGCTGCTTGGGAAGTCCGAGGATTCAGAGATCCAGTGGTTAAGTCCAGCTGCTGGAATCACAGATGTTTTCAATTTTCTCCTTTGTGCTTCTTTAGTCTTGTTTTCTCTATTGAAAAAAAAAATTGAAGTAAGAATTCTTCATTGATTCCTTATTACAGAATCTTTTTGGTTTTTACTGGTAAAGTGCCAATTGTCTTGTTTCTCAGAAAATGGTACATTCTTCATGGTTTTTAATGCTTTTTGATTTCTGGGAGCTGCTCATGATGGGTTAGGAAATAAGGCACACAAATAGAATGGTGCTGGTTCCACTTGAAAAAGAGACGAGTCAAGAGGAGTTTTCAGCATTATCGGAGTCAAGTCCACAGAGGACAGGGCCTGTTTATTCATTTTTTTCCCCCATTGAGGAAAGAAGGAAAGATCAGTTTGTATTTCAGCAGAAGGGTCGAGATTAGCATTGGAAAATCATTTCCCAATGGTAAGTGTTCTTAAATGGAGAAACGGGTTATCAAGGGAGATCTGTAATCTCCATCCTTGCAGACCTTTAAAAAAATCTATATATGTGAATTATTAAATTTGTAGATGATGTGTGGGATATATAAACTCCCCAAATGATATATCTTTCTCACTTCTCCTATTTGGGCTGCTTCCATTTGGCAAAAATTCACATGAAATCTGGGGGGGTGGGGGTGTTGCAAATTAATGCTAGTAATCACAAAAGAAAAATGTAGTTAGGATCCCAACTGCTATAAATAGTTTAAATAATGCAGTCCGAAAGCAAATAAAATGATTTTTGGTTAACCACAGTTTGGGATTACCCACACCACTGCTCTATTAGTACAGGTAATTGGAAATTGACTCTGTAATCAGTCCCCATTTCTTTGATTTAGTTCAGGTGAATTCCTCACTGGAGGCAAGGGAATAGACTCTATAGCCTCGCAAAGCCCATGTGGCCTGAAGCACCTTTGGTTATGATGTTGAAAGGTGACAGATTATTGACACAGCAAAATTATTGAAGGCAAAGCAGCTAAATTTCCCCCTTTGATACCAATATACTTCCATTAAAATTTAAATAAACTTTTAATTTTATTGAATCAGTATGAAATCTGTATATAAGTTCCTTTGGTCTTTCTGGGATTGTATGAAAGGCTGAAAAAAATGCCATCTTCCTCTTTTCCTAAGGATCCGTGTCACCATGGCTGTGTCATGCTGATCCCATTCTAAGTGTGGGTAGTGGTGTATCATAGTAAACACTGACCCACAATCTTCCCCATCTCATCACTGATCTTCTCATGAGCAATCCCATCTCAGGGACACCATCTACCCACTGTCAAGGATGACACTTGAGAACCTTTTCTCCATCTCTACAACCACCACTCTGGTCCAGGCTACAAGATTCTCTCATCTGACCCCTTCTACGTCTCCCTAATGGATCTCTCTGCTTCTAGGCTCACCATCCTCTCCCCCCATCTAATCCAGGCTACACATGCCACCCGGATTGATTTTCCTATACAGCCAATCTGAGGGTGCCTCTGCCTGGCTTAAAGCATCTCAGTGAAAGACCACATGTGGGATTCTATCTATAGAGGCAGAACATGGATTAGTAGCTGCCTACCACTAGGAGGGTTGGAGGGAAATGGGTAGTGACTACTAGTGGGTACGGGGTTTCTTTTGAGGATGATGCAGATATTCTAAAATTAATTGTATTGGTAGTTGGACAATACTGAATGGACTAAAAACCATTAAGTGTGTACTATGAATAGGCGAATCGTATGGTATGTGAATTATATCTTCAAAACACTAGTGGTTTTTGTTTTGTTTTTGTTTTTGTTTTTAACTTTGTAATGGCTCCCAGTTGCTCTTCACATAAAGTCTGAGATTTTTGACATGGTCTGTGATGCTTTATATGATTTTCCCTCAGCCCCAGCCTTATTCAGACCTTAAGCCTATATACTCTAACCATCTTGGTTAAAGATGATTCCTTGGGCTTCTTAAACTTGGCATCTTCACCTTGCCTCTGGATTATTGCACTTGTTTCCTCTGCCCTCCTCACCAGACCACAACAGATGAATGGATAAAGAAGATGTGGTGTATATATACAATGGAATACTATGCAGCCATCAAGAGAAATGAAATCTGGCCATTTGCAACAACCCCTCTACTTTCTACTGGATAATCCTACATATATTCAATGCTCCATTTAATTATTGCTTACTCAAGGAAGCTTCCCTAAATCTTGCTAGTTGGATGGTTGTTATATGAGCTCCCTGAAGGCTGTACTTCTGATATGGGTACTTATGTTTGTTTGCTTATTTTTTCCCTAAATTCCCTCTAACTGTAAGTTCAGAGAAATGTCAGGGACAATGTCTATTGTGATCACTCAGAGTCTAACACAGTGCCTGGCACACATTGGATACTAAATAAGTGAATAAGTTGAACAAACACATGAGTGAATGAATGACATATTCAAGTTCGGTTCAATGGATAACATTCTTAAAAATTTCCCACTAAAATTACATACCCAAGGTAAAAATGATTTACTGAACAATGGTATATATGTGCTACTCCTATTTCTTTACCAGCTCTGTACTGGAAGCGCTTTATAATTTTCATAACTCTAATAAGTTCCATCTCAAAAGTTACCAAAAGGCGATTATTAAGGCCAATGAGTTGCTTGTTCTTATTTTTCATCTTCTCTGACTTTTTTGCAGCCATAAATGTTATCTCCTTCTTCTACCTAAGCCAGTGCTTCTCAAAGGGTGATGCCAGACCCAGCAGCAGCAGCATCACCTAGGACCATGTTAGGAATGCAAATTCTTGGGCCTCACCACACTCCTACTCTGTCAGAAACTCTGGTGGGGGGACTTGGCAGTCTGTGTTTGAAGAAGCACTCCAGGTGCTTCTGATGCCCACTCGAGTTTGAGAACCACTGTCCTAAGCTAATTTGCTTTGGTCAGCTTGACTTTCTCTGTCACAACAAGAGGTAGAGAGAGCAATCCGGATAGCCTACTCCCCTGCTGCTCCCAAACCAAGTTAATTCACAAAAGCTCTATTATTCTCCGTTGTGGTTTTCCTTTCATACAGCACTGGCTGCCAGGTGGTGCAGGTTAAACAGTGTAGATTCTTGAAGGTAGTTATTTCCCTGGCCACAACCACAATGGTGGCAAAAACAACCAACACACGATACTTAAGAAAACCTTGAGTTCATATAACTGGTATATTCCACTTCCATTTATAACCCAAGTCAGTCTTTCTTTGATCTTATCCTTTATTCTCTGCACAAAGCACTCTCAAACTCTTTCCCAGATCTTCAAAGGTGGAGCTGTCTAGATCATCACAGGCTGCTCTGTTCCTAATGATGCTTTGCTTTATTCATATTGGCTTTTTCTCATTAGGGTACCATTAACACGAGGGGACTCTGCAAGTGGCCACCACCAGGCATAGCAAGCAGCTTCTGCAGTTGACTTCAGGTGGACTTGACTCCATTTCACTGAACTCTGATAGAGTGAGTTGGTAGAAGTGCCTACTCTTCCCCCAGGTTTCTCTTCCCTTGACCTCTGTGATGGTGATTTTCTTCCTACATTGACCAGATTTATGCTACTTCTTTCTCATCCTATGCTTCACGGCAGATCTTTCCCAAGGTGTCATTAGATTTCAGTCATTTACCCATATATACCCTGTTTTAGAGAAGTTATCCATTTGGCTATCATCTCTATTTTAAATGATGCACAAAACTATATTTCTAGTTCTTAAGTTCTTCCAAACCTCAAATCCATATAGTCAATTATCTGGTGACTGTTTCTAATGGGATGTTTTCAGATTTCTTCTAATTCAACAATTTGTAAAATCAAACTTGTTATTCTCCTGCTTGAGCCCATCATGCCAAATTGCCTTTTCAGTTAACCAAACTTGGAAAACTTAGAGCTTTACCAATTTCCATTTTCACATCTTTTGTCTGTTGCAGCTTTGGTTGCAATGATATTCTAACAGATTCATTTACCTTTGTTCTTTTTCCATGCTCCCAATTCAAATCTGTTTAGTGTTGCCATTTCACTTTCTTGCTCAAAAATCCTCAATGGTTGTCCATTGTCTAAAGCTAAAATCCAAAGTCTTTGGTTGGATATTAAAGAGACTTCATGGATTTGGCCAAAGTTCCATTTCCAACCTCAATCTCCACTATTGTCAACACAATCTCTCCCCGTCTCTCCAAGTGGTCCTTTTGCAATTACCACCACCATCATCACACCAAACAACAGCCACCAACATTTAGTGAGGGTTTACTGTATGTTATGCACTACGTTAAGTGCTTCAAATTCATCATCTCATCTAATCCTCACAACAACCTTGTTATCATCCTATTACCTTCCTCATTTTGTAGATGAGGAATCTAAGAATTACCAAAAATTAAATGACTTGTTCATGTTCAAATAGCTACTAATTGGTGGAGATACAGTTGCATATAGATCTCTCTATACCAATAGACTAGACTGTAAATTCTATGAACATAAGGACTATATCTACTCTCCAGTGATTCACTTAGTACCTAACCCACATGGTCAATAAATATTTTTAATGAATATTAGGGTAAATTTCAAATTCCATTCTCTTACTTGTCATGATTTCTTACTCTTACAGTCCTTTAAATATATTTCTTTTCATTTCTATTTTTATGCATTTTTTTCACCCTAGCTCCATTTTGAATATCCATACTATCATCTCTGTCTTTCCGAATCCTACCCTCCATACTGTCATCTCTGTCTTTCCAAATCCTACCCTATTTTCAAGGTACTCATAAAGTCTGGCATGCTTTACAAATCTTTTTTCAGTAAACCAGTCTTTCTCTGATATCCTAGATGAATTATGTTCTTTTCTACTCATTTGATTTTTATCATACTCTTCTTTGCATGATTCCTTAACTTTTCATGTTTTTCACCCAAAGGAGACTTCCTTTGGAAGAGAGACTTTGAGCTAACTTTCAATAATTAGCACAGAGTAAATGAATGGATCTACAAACAGGGCTTTGGTAGGTACCACACAAATAGATGGGCATTCACCAATCGTTTTAATAATGTTAATCTTAAGGCAATCGGCTTGTTGACTGCCTCTAAATCATAAGCTAAAGGCAGTTTCACAGGAGTCAATGATGCAATACAACTTGCCTCTCTGATTTTTTAATGCATTTTATTTCTTTCCTCTAGGTCATTGGAGGCAAGCTGAAAACATAACCAAATTATAGAACTTTAGAACTTAGAAATAACCTAAGAGATCACTAAGCCTCAATAGTTCCCAAACTTTTCATCACTGAAGCTCTCCTTTATTGTTCTTTAATTACCTCCTCTAAGCCCCATATTGTGAGAGATGCTTGCCTTTCACATTTCATTTAAGGAAGAAAAATGGCTTCTATTTACTGACTGCTAACTATATGCCAAAAATGTACAAAGTGCTTTACATCATTATGTTTTGGTGTCAGAAGAACTCAGTGGAATAGGTATTATGATTCCTATTTTAAAAATGAAGAAATTAGGGGCGCCTGGGTGGCTCAGTCGTTAAGCGTCTGCCTTCGGCTCAGGTCATGATCCCAGGGGCCTGGGATCAAGCCCCACATCAGGCTCTCTGCTCGGCAGGGAGCCTGCTTCTCCCGCTACCATTCCCTCTGCTTGTGTTCCCTCTCTTGCTGTGTTTCTCTCTGTCAAATAAATAAAATCTTTAAAAAAAAAAAAATGAAGAAATTAAGGTGCAGAGAGGTGATGCTGATTTACCCAAAGTAAGTATAAAATTGAGCATTTGGTAGGAAGGTCACGGGATTTGAACCCAAGTCTAACACTTGGACTCAAGTTCTTTATATCCTCTATTGCCTTTCTAATTAGGTGATGCCTCTTCCACCACCCCCTCACCCCGGTTTTGAGTAGCATCATTTAATAATCCTCTAAACAAAATCAAGGAAATTGGGTGGACATAACCCAAGTGTCCATCAGCATATGAATCTGTAAACAAAATGTGATCTATACAAATAATAGAATATTATTAGGTCATAAGAATGAATGAAGTTCTGACATACACTATAACATAGGTAGATATTGAAAACATTACAATGAGTAAAATAAACCAGATGCAAAAGGCTGAATGTTGTAGGATTCCACTTAGGTGAAACACCAAGAACAGGCAAATTTATAGAGCCAGAAAGTAGATTAGAGGTTACTAGGGGTTAGGGGAGGGAATAGTGGGGAACCATTGCTTAATAGATAGAGTTTCTGTTTAAGGTGATGAAAGGTTCTAGAAATAGATAGCAATGATGGCAGCACAACACTGTGATTATAATTAATGCCGCTGAGTTATACACTTAAAAATGGTAAAAATGATAAATTTTATATTATATATTTACCTGAGTAAAAAACGAAAATTGGATTTTTTTTTTTGTTTACCTAGATAACTTTATTGTGTGTGCTCAGGATTTCAGTTTCTATTTTCTGTAAGTTTTCTGAAATGTAAAAAGTTTCACAAGAATGTTCTATTCGTGGTTCTCCAAGCACGCAGGCAGTCCAATGGGAGGACAATGACCAATCACTCACAGTCAGACACTGAGATAAACAAAATAGGTCTCCTGACTCCTAGTCACTTATTATCCTAGCTATCAGGAATAACAAACAAGCAATATAGTGCATTCTAGTAATCCCATTTGTAACCCCAGCAATCTCGTAAGAATCTTGGAATCCCACTGACGAAAGACTCTAATCCTCCCCCCTGGCTGAAAGAAGAGAGCCAAGGACATAACCACTCCTGATGGCACCTTTCCCACCCCTCCCCAACTCTTCAGAAAAGCATGGAGGAACATCATGGAATTGAGTGTCCAGCATGGTAGAACTCTGTACTACCTCCAAGTGTTCTCTTCTTTCACTGTTTTGTCATTACTTGTTTCTGCACAACCAAGCCTTGCTGATTCCTAACTTTGTCTTCCCCATGGATGGGAGATCAAGAGAAAAGTAAATGAATAGATATTAGAAAGGACTGAGGAGAGGTGAAAAGGTGTGTGCATGATGACACAGAGCAGGGAGGAGCTCGTCTCCTATGTCAGGCCTCCCTCCTCTCCCGGTGAACCCAGCATAGGGCTGGCCAATGAGCATGGGCTCAGAAAAGCCACTGATTATTCTTGTATCGTAAGGGACTTTCAGATATTTAATCCAGAGGCTTTGGGATTCAGAGGGCTTGGCACTCCTCCAAGAGTTTCCCTCCTTCCTTAACTCTCTGTTTTTGTCGTCTTCCTCCTTCCCCTCCCCTCCTCTTTTCTCCCTCCCTTCCTCCTTCCTTCTCTTTCCACTCCATGCTAGAATGATTTTCTATTTTGAAGATACTTTTCCCTTACTGGTGCTGAGAGGAAAGGAGGGAGAGAAAGTAGGGAGATAACTAAGTAGGATATGTGGGTCCTTGTGTACAAGAGGATGAAGGTTCAAGAGCACACAGATATCCCACCCTCCCCTATATTTCCGTACTACCTCCAAGTGTTCTCTTCTTTCACTGCTTTGTCATTACTTGTTTCTGCACAACCAAGCCTTGCTGATTCCTAACTTTGTCTTCCCCATTACCTTCATTTATTGATGTCTACCTACCTGCACCCAAATCCCATATTCTGAAAAAACTACTACACTGTAAGCTCCTGAAAGGGCTGGAGTATCATGTTAGTCATCTTCGTATCCTCGGTGTCTAGAAAAATGCTGGACACTCAATTCATGTCTGTCAACTGAATGAGTAAACAAATACATGTGAGTTGTCTGAACAAAGCACTAAGCCTTGAGGTTGGTTTCAGGCAAGGCTGATTAAGGGCATGACAGGAAGGAATATTTTAAGTGAGGAGTATTCCAGGAAATCAGGAATGTTAGATCCCAAAAGAAAAAGGAGACTTTTGAGTTTCCCTCCAGTTTAGCAATGTGGGCTTCCGATGTAGAGGCTTTGCTGTAGTCCCGTAGAGTGATCTAAGGACCGAGCATCATCTGTGCTGAAACCTTCCGAAAGCTACAAATGGAGAACGAGTGATCACAAGAGGATGAAGAAGTTAATGACCAACATCGTCGACTTTTTCTAAATAGAAGGGCAAAGAAAATTTAATTTTGGAAAGCTTCTGCTAAGGCAGCAGGTACATTTGGGTCATTTTCCAATCAGCCTGGAAAGCTGCTCTTTTTGAAAAGGTCTACAGCCATAAATCAGAAAACCAGAATGGAGAGAGCACTTGGAAGGCTCATTGGTGAGTTTTACCTCACTTGTCGACCTTCAGAGGAGGCTCTGGTTCTGGCTTCCTCCCGTGGGAAGCAAAGAGGAGCAAAGGCGTGCTGGTGTGGGCTCAACTCTAAGTCAGTTAGGGCCAATGGGTGTGCGAGCTGACCTTCAGATGGGTTTCGGAGGACCAACTGTGCTATATCCAGGCTCTACCGTGCCCTCAAGGAAAGCCAGCCAGCCAGCTGCAAATAAACCAATGTGCCCATGCCACCTTTTGTGCCAAGTTGGAAAGCCTTCGATCGGCCTTCTACACTACCACCAGCCCCCTTTGCTTGGTTTCCTTGGGTATGGGCCAGGAGAAATCTTCAGAACGGTGCTATGTTCTCTCAGCCTACTGATGTGGGGGACAGCTGGGGTACTGGCCTCGGTGAAGGGTGAGGGAAGACAATGGGAAAATGATGCTCTACACTTAAATTATGCCAGCATGTGATCTTTTAGAAACTTATTTTTTAAAAAAAAAACAAGATAATAAAAGGAGGCACACGGGATAAGGAGATTTTTGAGGAAAATGTCCATTTCAATGATGTTGGCAAAATATGAACCACCTAAAATCAGCTAGTGAACCTCAGTTATGTTTTCATTCCCCTTAAGGACCAAGATTTCAACAGCACTGAATGTGCTAGAATGCTGCATTTCCCCCTCCTGAACCCCTTCTAATTTTTATTATCTTCACTCTGCTTATGCCAGTCTATTTGTGGAATTTGGGCCTCTCTTTCCTACTGGTTGTGACTGAAAAGTAAGGGTTACAACCTTTCATTATTGCTCTGGTGATCAGATCAAACGCTCCAAATGTGGATAATCTCTCCTTTCCTATGATACCCAGACATAATGCATAAAAACAGCCTATTAAGCTGGAGAAGGATGGAGAATAAGAGTGTTAAAATAACAAACCGTAGTCTTCTGAGCATCCTAGACACCTGCTTTTTGGATCCATATCGTATTATCTTTCCCCCCTCCCCATTTCAATGCAAACAGGCAAGCTCCATGCCTCCAGAAAGCTCTCTCCTTTTAAAGCACTCTTTACTATTTAAACAGATACAGGATAGATATTTCGACGCAGAGCCCACATAAAATCCCATATTAGGAATGATACCAAACTTAAAGAATGTTGTAAAATGAGAATGGAAAAAAAATGTACAAAATGAATTCCTGCCCATTTACATGCTTTCCGTCAGGCTACTAGATACCAAGCCTCTGTCTTTGTGTTAACACTGCAGATTAGGTCAAGTTTTTACCCCTCTGAGCTCTTTTCCTGTAAATGACGGGTTTTGATGTGAAACAAGCAACATGTCAAAGCAAGTTGAAAGATGTAGGCATTTTATGCCATGTCACAATGACAGGCCGGTGAATATTTGGGCCATTAGGGGCTTATTAGTGAATAAATGACCAGATGGTTCAGTGATGCACGGAGATGGACAGAGCTGGGTGCTCCTAATCAGCACTGTCTGTACTTGATGTCAAATCACATGACACAGTAACCCATGGATACCAAGGAAGAGTTACCATTAGCAAGTCAATTTGATATCTGGGTGGTGTAAACAGACTTATAACTGCACTTCAGGGCTGCCTCTGTTTGGAGGAAGGAAAATACAGTACGGCATTGAAAGGCACACACACACACACACACAAAAAAAAAAAAAAAAACAAAACTCTAATTGTTATTTGATAATCAGACAAAGAATTTCCATCTGAGTCTTCCCTCTTTATTCTGGAGAAAGGAGCGATGTCCAGAGGGTGAGAAAAAGAGATCGTCCAAAATAAAGAGGTTGAGTTGAGGATGCATTTACAAATCTAAGTAAAAGATAGCGGAAATAATAACATCCCAGAGAGCGGGCCATTAGTGGGAAAAAGGAAGAGCCATCTTCTTATCACACTTCCCCTTGTGGGTGAAAGACAGAATTTAGGTACACGACACATCCGATAAATACATGCTATTTGCCGTCGCATACCACATCCTTAGATCTTTCCTCTTTGTCTCTAAATAACACGGGCGGATCGCCTCAACAGCCACCTTGGGTTTTTCCCGTAGGAATGTAGAAAAGTGTTTTTGAAGAAGAGCATGTTTCTTCTTTCCTCGTCAGTTTCAGTATTTTCAGACTGACAAGTATCCTTGCACTGCCAACACCCCCAACCACCACTAAAGAAAACGTGCACTCTACTCTTAACACTGAAGAGCAGAAACAGGTTGGAAATAAACTCCTACTTCGGTGTTCCATCAGAAACTAGTGGGTTGGAGGGCACCGATTCAATGAATTATGCATCTACAGTGGAAGTGTTGACAGGCATTTCCTCGCAGGATCATTAATTAAAGCAATTCAGTCTTGAGGGAGTGGGAACTAAATGGTATTACTGTAAGTTTTCTCTTTTAATCATACCTATTGTTTGTATCGCGTTCTTCATTTGCAAAGCACTTCATGAATATTGTTATCTTTTTAACTTCTTTTTAGCCAAGTATTATTAGTTTAAGATAAATCCTTCCCGGGCATCTACGGTGGGTGTCTTCTTCTAGGCAAGATGCTGAGGACAGGGGGAGCTGGGGGTAGAATTCCTCAAAAGACCTAGAGTTACACTCTATAGGGCTTTTTAATGGGCACTACATAGCAGTCGATGTTCACCAAAAGATTACGTGTAATGTATACGTTATGAAAAATAATTTTTAATCATTGACATCTGTGACCCCAGTACCTAGTAGAGGAACCAGAACGTCATTCATAATGTTAAGGCTGTGAATGTGCTAGTCTCAGAATACCATCGCCCCGACACCCAGCTACACCCTGCCCCCCACAAGGGTCACTACAATCTGATTTCTGAGTTTAACATCCCCTTATGATTCGAAAATAATTTGACCTCACATGGCTCTATTTCTAAACAAGATGTTTCTTAATTTGCTTGTTTTAGTCCTTTACAAAAATGGTATCACACTGTGTGTATTTTTCTGAGAATTGCTTTTTTTTTCCCTCAACAGTGGATTTAAAAGTCAACCATGTGATTTTTTTTTTTAATATAACTAAAGTTCATTCACTTTCACTATTCTTATGTTCCATAGTGTGACTCTTCCACAACGGATATATCCATTCTCCTGTCAGTAGACATTTGGCTTGTTTACAGGTTGCAGCTATTACAAATAACGCTGCAAAAACATTCTTTTTTTTTGAATATTTTATTTATTTATTTGACAGAGGGAGAGAGATCACAAGCAGGTAGAGGCAGGCAGAGAGAGAGGGGGAAGCAGGCTCCCTGCTAAGCAGAGAGCCCGATGTGGGGCTCGATCCCAGGACCCTGAGATCACGACCTGAGCCGAAGGCAGAGGCTTTAACCCACTGAACCACCCAGGCGCCCCGCAAAAACATTCTTATACATATATGCTGGTGTACGTATGTGCAGGTTTCTGTATATGTGGATTTTTCTGGGTCATTGAGAGATGGTCCTATTCAGCTTAAGATAATGCCAATCTATTTCCCAAAGGTTTACCAGTTTACACTCTTGCCCATAGCGTGTGGAGAGATGCCCATCCTTCTGTATCTTTATCAACACTGTTTTCAGGGGTTTAATTGTGTGGCTATCTATGCAGCCTTCACGGCCCCCCAGAGAAGCAGTGATTACTCACCTATATCTTATAGCTAAGGCTCAAAATCTCAGAACTAGTTACTGGTGACATCGGAACTTGAACCCAGTTCCCCGGTACAAATCCAGAGTTCTCTCGCTGTCCCATGCTGACCCAGCCACCTTAGTCCCCACCGACTCCTGCCCCCCAAGTGTACGGACACTGAGCATCCAGGAGCGGTATCATGTTCAATTTAGGGTTCGGCCACTTGTTAGTTATGCGACTTGGGCAAATGACGTAACCTCTCTGAGCCTCAGGCATCGCATCTGTAACCTATTTTGCAGGACTGATGGGTATATATGGCATGTAGTTGGAACAGTCAAACAAGTTACGTGCACCCACTATCAACTAGACAGTGAAGTAAATACTCCGAATTCCAGCCGTGCCAGGTAGAATTCAGTAGATTGGCCTTCTTTCTTTCTTTCTTTGGAGCAAACAGCATTCCTTTCACCACCTTGCATGCCATGTGTTGTGGATCGGCACATGCATCCGTGTCTCCTATGCATCTATTTTGAAGCAACGAAGCACAGCATCTACACTGAAGCATGTTTATGTTTTAGCTCCAGCACCATGGAGACTTGACACCGGCACGATCAGCTTAAAAGTTGTTTAAACATGTATTTTGTAAGCTGGGTGATAGTGAGAGTCCTTTCGAGTCTTTGAGTTTGTGTGTCTATAGTCCCACGTGTGACGGTTCAGCGTTTTGTCTTCTTCTTCATTAGTTTCTAGTTTTTTCTTTTTAGTTTCTAGTTTTAATATCCTCAGTCTTAAATTTCAATAAATACTTGTTTATTAAATCGATGAAATTAATTTATTCATTCATTCATTTAAAGAGGGAGAGAGAGACGGAAGAGGCAGAGGGAGAGAGAATTTTTTTTTATTTGACAGAGAGAGAGAGATCACAAGCAGGCAGAGAGGCAGGCGGGGGGCCGGGGGGAAGCAGGATCCCTGCTGAGCAGAGAGCCCGATGCGGGTCTCGATCCCAGGACCTGAAGGCAGAGGCCTAACCCACTGAGCCACCCAGACGCCCCAAGGGAGAGAGAATCTTAAGCAGGCTCCACACCCTGTACACAACCCAACACAGGGCTCAGTCTCACGACCCTGAGATCATGACCTGAGCCAAATTCAAAAGTCAGACGCTTATCCGACTGAGCCAACCGGTTGCCCCAATGATAGATGAATCTTGAAAAGCAGATTTAGTGATGTGTTTTGCTGGATTTATATGTCAATCAAATGATCCTTTTTAAAAAGGCCTACAATCTTGTATCTAAAGTCCTTGGAGTCTGATGTTTTTCAGAATTTAGAATTTTTCCACTAAAAAAACATTAATACTGTGCATACACTATTTTACGACATCTACAGCAGTACCCGGGCACCACTCAATAATTAAACACATTAAAATTTCTAAAGCAAAGCATATGTATAGGCACTTGGAAAAGGGTTTTCAGGGACCACAAACTGCATCACATTGGTTCGGGTCAAGCCTGCCACCAAGGGAATTATGGAAATGCTTCCTGTCTTCACAGATTGTTGCACTATAGAACTGTGGGTTAAAATTGTGGAAATTTAAGTCCATAACTCCTTGGTCCCTAATATATTTCATTCACACTGTGGTGCATCTCACTCGTACTTCATTCCTTGCCCTCCAAGAAAAACTATACTAGTTTATGGTGCATTGATGCTTATTTTAATGGACCAGTGATTATCCTATTGTCCTGAGGCCAGGGAGATGTACGACCTATTCATAGGAAAGGCATAGCTGAATCTAAACAAATAATAAAAACTATTCCCAAAATTAAGAATGGGGATTCCTTATTCAAGAGACTTATAAAGTATTTATTCACAATTTGTTTTGGGTAAAATTACTAATACTTCCAAAATAGATCTGTTTAGCTGTTAGAGGTTTGTTCATCTTTTCTAAAAAAAAAAAAAAAAAAAAAAAAGAGGGGGTTTTTCTCTAAGAGGAAAGCAAATTTGAAAACTGACATTGGAAAGTGATAAAAGGCAAAGCTGACTGTATCTTATGGAGATGTAAATAGACCAAACCAGTTGTTTTTAAGACCGTAAGAAGGTCTAGACTCTAGGGACTTCCCTGTTGGGACCCTCAGGCATCAGCAAGAATAGTGTTGTGGAAATCTGACAATCAAGCCTGATCCTTCTACATTTAAATTTAAATATGCAACATGTGCAACTGTGCCCTTCCAAAGGCACGCACGCTCTCACACAAGAGTCTTCCCCAAAATGTGGGTAATAATAGAGACTAATCCATGGGGTTGTGGTGAAAATTAGGCTGTATTTTAAATTAGATGTGTTTGGCTTCTTAGGAAGGGCTCTATGCTTGTATTCCAAACTCCCACTAATTCTGAGGTCCAGGCCCCTCCCCAAGTCTCAGCAGTCACCTCGACGGCAAGCTGTAGCTTTTGCTAGGACAGAGTAACGTAACGCGTTATGCTCCCAATTGACCTTCTGAAACTCTCCAGCACCTTGGTTTTATTGCTAGTATTACTTATCGCTTAAGGCTGAAACAATGGGTTAATTCACATTATGAGTTCTTTCCTTTGAATAAAATTTACTGTGTTATAAGTATCAGCTGTCTCCCACTTACAAATGGGTTGGATTCCAAAAAGTTTATTTGCATGCGAGTTGTTTACAATTTGAAACACATTTTTTTCCACAGAGGCAATGTTTTAAAAGAGGTCGGTGCCCTGGCTGACGCAATAAAGGCAGTAAAGTGGATATCCATCCTGTAGGCTGGAGGGTCTCAGATAAGCCCAACAGCCCACTTAGGACCAGGATTCTTATCCATCTGCTCGGACACTGAAGCAGTAGTAGGGGGCTGAGGGCGATCTTGGCATGTTCATCTGAGAAGGAAAGAAACTGAAAGTCAGGGGAAAGATTTGGGAGGCACCAGCTTCCAGTCACCGTCTCCGAGGGAAAGGGCATGAGCTATAGAAGAGACTGCCACAATCCAGATGGTTAGAAATTCTGGAACCTTGGTCACTTCCATACGTTTCATTGCTCTATACCAGTTTCCTCATAGTAATTAGTATGAAACTCCTTAAAAACCAAGTGCCCTTGGCAGCCTGTGAGACGGAGGGATGAATGGGGGGACTATGTTCCAGTCTTAAGTTAGCAGAGGGCTGGGGAGAAGGGGGGTGGGGTGGACGATGGAGAAAATCCAAAGCACAGAATGGGAGGCATCCATTATAAACAGGGAAAGAAAGTGGGCTCTGGGATGTGTGCCACCAATCCGCCAAATACGGTGTTCAGGAGAAACTGACTCCATGGAGGATGGCACACATTTCCCTTTGTCGGGGACTTAAGAAAACAAATGGATGAAGTCACCAGAGACTCATCATCAGTAACATTAAGTATCCATATCTGCAGAAGAGAAGAGTCTTATTTTGGTTGGTAACTTGTCTGCATGTTAGAATCATCTGGGAGAATTGTAAAACACCAATGCCCAAGCGGTACTTCAAACTAATTATGTTAGAATCCCAGGACCGAGGCATCAGTAGTGTTAAAGCTCCCCAGATAATTCCAATGAGCATCCACGTTTGAAAACCATTTTAAACATCAACCAGTCCCAAATGTCCTAAATTGAAGACTAAGGAGGCGAGGCCTCCATGGAGCTCTGGAACTCTCCAAACCTGGGTCTCTGACCCAAATTCCCATTTCTAATTAAATAACCCCTCCTCCAAAAAAATCGGGGACCGGAATTCGAGAATTGATTCAGCACAGCTGATTATTCACATTATGATTTTCTTTGCTAAGAAAGTAAAATAATTCCAACCACAATATTCATTAAATATGACAGCAAACTACTTCAGACATTTTATGGGCAAACTCAGGGTATCCTAGAGATTAATTTGTCCCACCATGGGCCCAGCGTTGTGCTGGATGCTGAGGATAAAACAATTACAGAAGTAGATACACCCCTTTGCCAAAACAGTGTTTAGAATCAGGGGTGATTGCAGAAGTTAGCACGGGGGGTTGCTAGACGTAGGCTGAGCACCCGACCAGCCAAGCCCCACAAGAAGCAAGGAATTACACCTATGGAGACTGAGTCACCTGTTTTAAATCATTATGTTTTTTGGGTCATTAGCAGTGATCCCCTGAGAACAGAATTGCTTGGTGCGTATGTGTGTGAGGCAGTGTCCCGACAGCTGAATTATATTTACTAATGAACGTGCCTCCATTTGAAGTGGCTTCATCAGCTGTCCCTCGGACACGCACACCTTTTCTATGAGGAGGGCTGGCCCAGAGAGGCGACTGGGTCCGCGCTCGGCCCTGCACGTGGCCACTTGCCCCCCTCCCCGGGAAACTACCACTCTTACCTGTTGTCTCATTAAAGGACTCAGAAGGAGTCCTCTGCTTGTCCGCTCTTTTAAGAGAAGTGATTGATGGCTGCTGCTCAGAGAAATCTGACCATGGGGTATGTCCACATCAAATCTCTCGCTTCCCGGTTGCTTTCGGGGCTTAGGAACAAAGCGCCTCTCCAGACCCTAAGTATGTCGTCTCTTTCTGCTTTGACAAGGTTAGTGTCTGTGTCTGCTGGCACAATCCCCACGCTTCCTCCAACGTGTGTCATTAACCATGCAGTGGGGTCTGACTGCGGAAAATGCAGAGTACATTAGGCAGGCAAAACAGCCCGGGTCTCGAAAAAGTCTCTGCATAGAAAACAAGTGGCTCGCAATGATCCTGTTAACATGGTGACACCCCATGTCTCTCTCTCTCTCTCTCTCTCTCTCCTGTTCACGGCTGCAGAAGATTCTCGCCACGTGAAATGTGTATTCCCCCCTTCCTCCGGGTCCCCTCCCCAAAAGGGCTCCCCTAGATGTTATCAACCCTGATGCCGCTGGAGCCACAGATTCCTGCAAAGATCTGTCCCTCTCGTAAGGAACTGCAGTCGAAAGGAAAAACTGTGCAAGAGGCAGGTGGCAGGTGAACCAAGCAATCGTTGGATGAGTCATGTTTTTACATCGCCGAGCTCTTGGCGAGCATCCGCTCATTTAGAGAACAATCCATCCCAGATCAAACGAGGAAGGCGACCGTCCATCAGTGCAAAGCGTAGGGCTTTTCTGATCCCTCCAAGGAAAGGCCCCAACAGCCTGGCCTTAAACCAGGTCTCGACAACTCAGGTATTGCTTCTGGGGAGCTGTGTGAGGAATTTAACTGGCGACTCGAGAAGGCCCACAAAACCACTAGATGGGAACTGTCGCGTCCCACCTGAGAGGTAAACTCTGCAGTTAGGTTGGAGTTCGGCTGTTTGCTCTCAGAACCGTGTCCTGCCCTTGCCCTGCTCCCTACTGTAGGCGGTTAAAGACGCTACGTCTCTGAGTTTCTCGTGCTCTCCAGGCTGAGGGGAGGTCCAACAAGAGGTAGGCACTGGCAGAGCAGAGAGGCCAAGACGTTTCTCCTCCTGTCGCAGTTGGCATCATCACGTGCCAAACCAGACCTTCCCTCTGTCATCCCAGCTCCTCCCGGTCAGGCCCACCATGGCTCAGGTCCCCCAGGGGGGCTCTTGTTCTCAAGCGGCTCCAGCGACACCGATCCTCATCCCCCCATTCCCAGGAGAACGACTATCTTCCTGAGCTTATTTATCCCAATGTTGTCTCTTTGGGGCCTCTTGGTTCTTCGGTCACCTACGTCACCATTCTCTGGTCACAAATGTCTCACTTTGAGGTGCCTAGAGTGGTTTCTGCCTCATTGGCTGAGGTAATAGTTTACCGTTGTAACTCCATGATGTTTCTCTGTGGCAAATCTATACCTACATGGGAAAAATAAAGAACTGCTGTTAGGGGCTGTGTGGTATCCCCCTAAATGCCTATGTTGGAGTCCTAACCCCCAGTCCCTCAGCATGTGACTGTATTTGGAGATGGAGTGGCTTCGGAATGGCTACGGAAGTAAAAATGAGGTTCTTAGGGGGCACTTAATCTCATCCTGAGGTGTCCTTATAAGAAGAGATCAGGACACAGACACAGAGAAAATGGCCATCTACGGACCATTTAGAAGCCAAGGAGAGAGGCCTCAGAAGAACTCAAACTTATCAACACCATGATCGTGGATTTCTAGCTTCTAGAACAGTGAGAAAAGCCTCTCAGTCCATGGCTTACTAATGCTAGCAAATAAGTGAATACAGTTGCTTATCTCTGAAATTAAGGGTGAACCAGTTAGCTCTAAGCCCCAGTGTCCTCCTCTGTAAAATGAGGATAATTATGCCCAGGTTATTATGAAAGTTAACTGAAACAAGCCGAATACAGCATCTGCTCCAGGACTCCATCAGTGTTGGGGAGCACTGGGAGTATTTGCTTGCAAGGGTGACTCACATGTGCTCAGGTGTTAGCTCTGGAAGCCCACCTCCCGAGGCTCAGGGAGGTCTTTAGCTCAGGCTCCCTGGCTCTTGTCTCCGGCTCAGGTTTTCACCTGGATTCTCTCGTCTCTTCTCGGTCTGGGAGGCTATACTAAGTAAGAGCTTCTCGGCTCCATCCTCAAAGTTGCCCTCTCCAAGCGTGCACACTATATCCCTGCTACAAACGCAGTCACTTTGCTTGCTCTCTGGCTACCGCCTTTTCCAGTTCTGTCCTCTGTCGATTCTGCGGAAATCCATTCAAGGAGGGAATGGCCGGTGTGACTTTTCCGGATTGCCTGTGACTACCCGCCGGGTCTGTTTCTGGTCAGCCAGGAAAAGCTTTCCCACTGGTTGCTGTCTAGGTTCTCTAGTGCTGTTGCCTTCAAATATTCACACCATAGAGATAAAAGGAACCACCTGCTTGGAGCCACCTGCAGCGGAGCTCGGCCAGATTCCTGGGTGGCAGCTCATTTATGTTGGCAAGAGCAATCTCCCTCTTCTGCTGCTTTTTAGCTCAGATCTTTCTCCTTTGGCAGTCATGTGCCTAATAATTTGGGGCACTCCATTTCCTTTTCTATGTTAGATCCATGGTTTCCTGGGCAGTACAAAAAACGAATTGCTACCTCTTCCGTGGGGATTTTTTTATTGTAGCAAGCCATTTAGACTTTAGCTAAAGGAATAAAACTCTAACAGCATAATTGGGACACTTAGGGAGAGGGAGGATATTTGCGGCACTTTTAAGTAGAAATAGTAATTTTTAATACAGTGATGAAGAAAATACCAGTTAAAGGTTTAAAGAGAAAGCTTGGTTTTCCTTAGCTAAAGTTTAAGGAGAATGAGAAAAAAGTGAGGGATCCCTTATAGAGAAACGTTAAATCTGGATTTTCAGTGACGGCTTTCCCTTTCCACTAGGAAATCCAAGCTTGTATTTTCTGTATATACCTAATAACACCGCCAGTTCATAAGTGTCTTCTGGGTGATTGATATTATATGGTGAACTTCTGAGGGAAAGAAAAGGGAAAAGGCGGAGTACTATAAAAACAAAGAGAAGCCCAAAGCATTTTAATCCACTTCTATTTTAAAAGCAGAAATTTATCATCTTGTGATTTTTTTTTTTTAAACCTCCCAATGGTTAGTTGCCATATGGTACCAATTCCGCTCATGGAATGTGAAAAATAAAATAAATGTCAAATCTTGACTCACAATCACTAACCTTATAACTCCGCAGAATATAATGGTTTTCTCTATGCATCAGTCTCTGCTTTAAGGGCCAGGTGCTTTCTGCTAAATCCCTAGACCTCTATTAACTAATTTGCCTGTTACTGTGAACGAAAGATCCCAGAATTTTGTATCCATGTTGTTTTCTCCACCTCCCTCCTGGTCCTGGGTAGAAGTTACTCTGTGCTTTCCGTCTTGGTATGACTTCAGAGTTGCCTATGGTGAGAGGTCCCTTAGAAGACTCCCCTGCCTGGTAAGAATATTTTGTCATTGGATTCCAGACTGTGTCTGCTAGCCAGATTACTTTTTTTAAAGATTTTATTTATTTATTAGAGAGACAGAGCACACATGAGCGAGCATGAGAGAGAGCCTGTGGATGGGAGAAGGGGCAGAGGGAGAGGGACAAGCAGGCACTGCAGTGAGCGGGGAGCCTGACGTGGGGCTCGATCGCATGACCCTGAGAACATGACCTGAGCCAAAATTAAGAGTCAGGCGCTCAGCCAACGCAGCTACCTAGGCACCCCATAGCCAGATTATTTTTTTAAGTAATATTAAGAATAACAGAGTTGCTACATGGTTTTACTAAGCGAATTTACTTGATAAAATAATGAAGACAAAGACAAATCTACTTGTGTAGCTCTGCGGAAAACCACACTCCCAAGATGATTTCCTTTAAAATGTACGCGTGAAGCATGCATATTGCTAACGCGGTTTCAACCATCAGTAGGTTAGTGTTTTGCGTCACTGTTTATTTTTGATTGGCATAAGGTTTTCCACAGCCCAAAGGGGAGTTTTCTCCTCCGTCGCGTGCATCGTCCCTCTTCAGTGGTGGTCCCCTGGCCGCCACCACCTCCTCTGGCTCTCTCCCTCTCTCACCCCCTCTTTCTCTCTTTCCCTCTCCCTCCCTTTTTCTCCACTCTACCATGGATATGGTTGAGAGGGTAGCAAACAGTGAGCAGTCTTAAAAACACAATCTATGAACTCAAAAGAAAATAGTAAATATGAATAAGTAGCACACATGCTTCCTTAAGAGGACAAAAGACTAAGGACAAACATCTGAGGCTGTTGCTTCCAACAGGCTCATGGTTCTAATAATTTGTACGAGGACACTGACAGCCCTTTTGCTGATAGGCACGGTCATTCACCGAACGGTCATACGGGCCTTGCTGTAGTTAAAGGACCCTTTGGTGATTTGATATCAAGTCAATTATCAGCATGTTATAAAAGAAATCAGACGTCAATACAAGCACAACAACACAGACTTGTGAGAGATCAGGCTGTGTTACCGGCTTCCTAATACAGGCCAGACACCGATCTAGCTTCTTTTTTTTCCTAATATTCCATTTAAATCTCCTAGCAATCCTTGACATATGTGCTATTGTCCTCATTTCAAAGATGAGAAATTCTGAAGAAATTGAAGAAAGATTGAAGCTCAGACAATCAAAATAAATCAATGCCTAAGTCTAGCCTCCTTGCCTCCAGGCTGGTGGACCACTTCCGACCTATTCCTGACTTAGGAGCTGTTAGTGGCTTCTCGGGACCTTTAGAACAAAGTCTCAACTTAGTACCAAGTTTTTCAAGGTCTTTCATGAGCTGGCCCCAGTGACCTTCTCAAATAGCAAAACTTCACCCTCCTCCCCTCCAGCCGCACTGGCAGTATCCTGCCCTTCTTCAGTCTCCAAGTAGGCCGTGCTTGCTTTTGCTCCCGGGATTGAGCTCACACAGCTCTGTGCTGAGAACACCTTCCGACACACCTTCCCTGCCCTGCCCCAAGCCGTGCTCATTCTCACCTGTCCCTCCAATCTGGACTTTTAGATATCGCTTCCTCCAGGAAGCCTCCTCTGACCCCCAAGCACCTGTTAGGGGAGCCCCTTTTGGACCCTCTGGCCCATCCTAGCGTCACACACACTACCTTGTGATTGACTGTGATCCCCCTTTTGACAGTAAAGTCTGGGAAGCCAGGAACTGAGATTGTCAGGCTCTCAAGGTCTCCCAGGGCCTTGTATAGAGTAGCGAACAAATGTTTATCAAGAGTATGGATGATTAAGAGAATGACATTGTACCTGGAGAACTTGAAGGACAACATAGCAACCATTGCTTGGCAACTGCTTCTGGAAACACACCATTTAGGGTGCTGTGGTGGCGGTGTCCATGGAGACCTTCCAAGCGATGGGTGCCCTATGGTTTTCCTGAACCATCCAGTTTACCTGGCAATTATTAATTTAAAATATCAATTTGTAATAAAATCCAGATGTGTTATGCATGCTAATACAAAATGTATAGGAGACTTTATGACAAAATGTATGACTTATAAATTTCCCATTTTGAGTTAGAGCCCCAAATATAGAGTGACAATCATTATGCTCTGGGATGGTAAAACTAAATAAAAGGTTGCAGTCATTGGTGGCAAGTTTTAAACCTCTGAGCCTCCAAAGGCAACTGTGAGCTTTGAGGAATACTTGAAGGTAAACAGTCCAGCTTAATCTAGTGAAGACTGAGGAGAAGTGTCACCAGGGAACGGATGGATTCTTAGAGATGCATTTTAGAAAAAACCATTAAGTGAATTCAGCTCAACTTAAGAAAGAACCTCTAGTTCTCTTGACTGTGGGACTAGGGGATATCTTTGTTTGCCTTTTAATCCTCTCCTACATGTCCTAAGCCTTCTACTACAAATTACAGAAAGGTGTCAGATGGAATTATTCAAAATTAGTCCACATAACCATTCATCACAAGCACTATAGAAAAAATTCCTAATTTGTGCAGGACAATAGAATCTGTCTTTTCTTCTAGAGTAAAGATTGTAGAATTCTCCAACTCAAAAGCTGAACAAAAGCCAAGATCTGTTTCTATCTGGTCAGGTTTACACAGCTACAACCTGAGCAAAGCCTGTTTCTTACTCTCAAAATTTTGAGTTATAGTTGTTGTTTTAGATTTGCACTAATTCACACTCAGTGCAAAAAAAAAAAATTAGTACATTCCTGTGGAAAGTGAAATTTCCCCAGGCCCAACTCCATACAAAGATGTTCAAATGTTTTACACAAATATATTAGCAGAATCACACTATTCTGAGAGGTTTTTCTCCCCGTGCATTTACATACAAGATATACAAATCTACTCACTCATATCTAACTTAGAACATTAAGATTTGGGGTTACAAAAATAAGTCAGAGGTGGTACACAGAGGAATACAACATGTATATAGAACTTCATGCCAAAAGAAATGCTTCAAAGACATTTCCCATTTTGAGTTAGGGCCCCAGGCCCCCAAAGGTGAATTGACTTTCTTCTGCCATTAGGGATGTTTCGGTGGAAAAATTGGACAGGTACTTGTTTAAGATCTTTGGAATCTTTTGAATGCCTGAGAGGATTCCAGGCAAACTGGAGACTAATTGTAATGGCTGAACTAGGGCCTTAAAATAGAAACCAGCCAAGAGCTCTCAAGATGGGTTCCTCGAAGTTAATGGGAGGACACACAGGAAGAGGGGCGGGGAGCAGAATGAGCCTTTTCCAGTTCCACTAATAGCTGGATCAAGTCCACGTACAAAAACTGGTTTGTGCGACAAGTCAGAATAGACTCATTTGCTATGCTCACAACGGGAAATGGAAGGTCATCTTTACTGTGGGCTTTTGTGGTTCTTTTTAAAGGAAGTCTCATTTTTGGAGGCTAATAGACTTTTCAAATAGTGACTTCTTAACTAGAAAGTGAATGTTCAATTATAGCCTATTCGTTTATCTTATTTTCCTTGAATAGAAAACTCAAAAACTCTAATGAAAGGACATTTGAAAAGACAGGTAAACTCTCGTTAATAATTCTAGCAGGTGAGAGGACTGACCCGAGCCTTATTTCTCTTGCTGGATTTCACCCAGTGCTTCCTGATCAAGACTGCAATGCAGGAGGGTTTCCCTTCTACTTATGCACCTTCGATGCTGCATCTGCCAAAAAGAGTTGTTTGTTACTACGCATAGATGTTTTTGTTCTCCACAATAAGCCTACAGAGCAGAGGTGAATTATGTTTAAAAAGGAATCACTTTGCCTGTCAGAACACTTTATATAAAACAGCCTTTGCGTTCTGAAGGATTTTGAAGCTGAGCTCTAAAATCCTACAATATGCATCTAAAATAATCTTCTAGCTAAAAGCCAAAGAACCGGTCAGCTGCCCCTCAGCTCTTACTACTTGGAAATACTCCTTCGTGCTTAACAGTATTTAACTTAGGTGCATTTAAACACTTAACGGTATTTCCCACTGTGTTTGTTTTAAAATCATCACTCTAGGCCAGGTAAATGGATTCAGTAGAGAGGAACACACCATCCGTCATATTGTGAGTGGACCTACGTGGCTGAACGCAATAATATTCAGTATAATTATGCTGTCTAATATTCACTTGAAACGTGTCATACATTATCATATGCTAATCGTGCATAATTAATGTTAACTATTTAGGGACACAAGATCAATTCTTGGGTTGCAAAATAAAACTCCCATACAAAAGAAAATAAGAGCCTCCCCACACTAACGTAAGAACAGACTTTTTATTCTCTAAGGCGTGTTAAAAAGATAATAAATGAATTGGCCATTTTGATATTAGAATGTATACAGTAAATAACATGCGTAAAAATGCAGTCGTTTTAGGTCCCCTGGGGAAAACAGCAGCAATTCTTCCTCATGTGAGAAGCATGGAAAGAACGCCATCGAAAGAGGCTCAATCAATATATTATCCTCAGAACAACAAGGGAGCTATAGATGAGGGCTGTGGATGGGTATTATGGATGAGGGATTCTGTTGTCAGAACCACTTGGAAAACCCGGCAGGATGTGCATCCAATTCATAAAGTAAATAGTCAACTTATTATTCGGGTTTAGCTCAAATTTTGGTGAGCTTGGCAAAATTTGTCACTGTGGAAATGTACTGTGAACTCAAAAAAATGTTCGTTTTGTTGAAGAGGCAGCTCTCCTCAGAACTGAAGAGAAAACAGGGAGTTCAGTACCTCCTCCCCCAACTTTCATTAATCCTCAGACTAACAGGAAGGCTGTATACATTACCATCACTGTATCTCTTCTCCCCTTGGAGGTACTGAAGCGAAGCCCGAATAAGTATCTTGCTTAATGTGAATGCACAGTGCCGTGCAAGGACTGCTCAGAGGACCCTAACCTTCTAGCTCCTGGCTGGTCCAGTGTCTCTCCCAGCTCGCTTTCCCCTGGCACCTAATTTCAGATCATCTCTGTGCTCCTTCACATTCTATCTATTAGCTCAACCATATATTGCCTGTTTTTGTTTTTAAGCATCTCGTACGACCCCCTGTTCCCCACTGAAGTTGCCATTAGTACTCTTGACCTGAGAAGTCCGGCTCTTGATCTTCTGGAATAGGAGTGTTCTTTCTCACCCTCTTCGAAACGAGCTATGGTCGCGTGAATCGCTTTGGTCTATCAGCGTGGGTGGAAGTGACAAAGGGCAGACTCTTTAAGAAGCAGCATGTGATTTGCCGCTCTGCTCTGGTGATCATTAGAAACACACATCAAGATGAAGCCTCCATCAGCCAGGATGTCCGAGCGATTACAAGGAGCAGAGCCGTCCTGCCAAACTTCAGTGGACATGCGATATGAGCAGGAAAGAAACTTGGTGTTAAATCGCTGAAACTTGGGAGTTGCTTGTTACTGCAGTATAATCCGGCACATCCCGAATGATACATGTGCAAATTAAAATCAAAGCTTCTTCCACGAGACATCGAAGACACTCCACCATCTGGCCTCAGCCTGTCTTTTACACATTCACATAACTTGTTGAGAGATGTGATATGTCAGCAACGCCGATAGTTCCTCGGAATATAAAGGGCTCGTGCCCTCGATGGGGCATACACACATGCGTTGGAATTATCACAATACAGGATGATAATTGCTAGAGTTAACATTCAGGTCTAATGAGGACGAGAGAGATCACTTTATTCTTCTTTGGGATGATGTCAGGAGTGGTGCCAAACATTCTGTTCTGGGAGGGGTCCGCATATGAAAAGGCACAAAAGAAAAGAAAGCAAAGCATATTCGCAAAGCTGTGCATAGCTTGGTGGGGCTGGTGGGTCTTCCTCCCAGAACACATCTACACTGGAACACATCTGTGCCTCTGTCCATGCTATCTCCCTTGCTTGGATCCCTCCAAACCATCGTAGGGTTAATAAGCTCCGGGGTCAGGGGAAGGAAGGCAACAGCTGCCAGGGGGCTCCGACATTTTTCTCTCATACTGATCTCACTTTCATAAGGGCTCTGACTCTTAGACATTTATCTCATCGCCAAATAAGTCAATACATTCAGTCACAGGGATAACTGATGGGATTCAAAGACAGTGCTCATTATTCGTCACTAAACCAGACCGCTCCTCTAGAAGACTAGGCATAAACTTTTTTTGCAATCTAACAGTTATCCCATGACTACCAATTTATTGCATAGCATTTTCCATGCAAAGGGCATTGAAAGGAAACCTTATACCCCAATTTTTGTAACCTTGCTTTGAATTTTTTTTCTTTCTTTTATTATATAGTAGCATCTTTAAAAAAAAAAAATAGTAAAGGTCAGGGCTTTTCTCACCAGTGCAAATTCTTGAAACTGCATCTCTCTCTTCTTTTGCATGTGAAAACTTAATCACAAATGATTAAGCTCGACTGTCACCTCCTCCATGAAGCCTCCCTTGACATGCATCACTCTTCCTCTTTGATCCCTTAGCATTTTGTTTTCACCTCTGCCCTTTATGACTTTCAACCTGTCATTACAGATGAGTAGTATTTACCTGTCTAACTACCCAACCCCCAACCAGATTGCTGTACTTGGCTGTCCGTATCTTTCTCACGACTGCGTCCCTGAGGATGCCAGCACGAAGCCTGGACAGACTGGATAAGCACTGTGTGTCGAGCTAAACTGAGGGTGTGGGTAAGATACCCAATAGTTACAAAGATGGGGGGAAACTGGCCAGAAAATTCTTTCCAGAGAACAGACCCCATTCTCTTTTGCAATCAGGGGCAAATTTTAGATCAAAGTTTCATGTGACTAGATGGGATCGTACCCACAACAAATGGTGGGGTCAAACCCTAAAGAAAAATGTAATGGCATCCACCACAGGATGATTTTAGTTGCTTAAAATCATCAAATTATCAAATTAATCAAAATTTCAAAGTATCTGCAGCTTAGGAAGGTAATGTGGTGGGTGAACTCATGTGACATCCCCAACAGCGTGTGGGGCAGGCTCCGTAATCAGCACATTAATATGGCTGTGGGGAAACCTACGAATATTCACAAAAAGGAGAATAAATCAAGATATAAGTAACCCTAAATTGGTTTGGATCACGTTTTGCTGCCAGATAAGTTCCCCAAACTTTAAGGTTTTGGAGGTTCAGAGAGAATCAAAGAGGTTATAGATGACAGACTATTTTGTACAGTATTACTAATAGCTATTTATCTAATACACAAGAACTCCTGCTTCTCTTGGGAGATAATTGTTATCAACCTATTTTTATCAAATTCAAATTTCAAATCTTTATTGCCAAAATACTGCAGTTTTTTTTTTTTAACAAGAGATGAGATTCCAGAGGAGCTGTTGCTTGTCAGATCCAGATAAAGACTTTTTTTTAAATAAGAAGTTTAAACGCTCCTTTTGAAAAAAATCTCATTAACAAAATATTGATATACAGACTAGAGCTGAATAAGGACATCTTTTGTGCAATGTCACACTCCCATTTTTCAGGCGAGTGTGAATTTCAAGCACCGAAAGATACCGGTTTAAAGGTTTAGGTCCTGTAAAAGCAAATCCTCGGAGTAATATAAAAAGTGGTAGGCATATATATTCTCACAAAGACGGTAAAGGGCTTCCCTGGGTCATTGGAGGAGTGCATCTGCCTTCGATGTCACACACACACACACACACACACACACACACACACAGACACGAATTTGCAAGTGCTTTGCCATAGGCATAAATTTCACAAGAAAACGGCGGAGTGCTCCCATCCACGTGCTCTCTTCAAATTCAATTTCAAAGACGCACCATCCCAGCTATATTCTCTTCAGTTTAGCTCAGCCATGGCAACCTGGATTGGTTTCATGGTGCTCCTACAGGCCAAGAGCATGCCACGGAGCCAAGAAGAATGCCTGAGAAACTGCGAAAATTTAAAAACATTTCGTGTCCCTTTCGTTCCTCTCAGACCAGATTCTTCTGGATCCGAGGCTCCGGGAACCAGGCTAATTAGTGGGACTTCTTTGTGAAAGTCCTAATCTGTGAAATGTGGCTTTTCAGAGTTCTCGAGAGAACCCACATGTGTGGCTAGGGTTTGAAGCGAGCGTGGCAGCAACAGGCCGTCCTCTTGATGAAGTCAGCAAATGACCACATCAGCTCTGGGGGAAGATGTATAATTGGGGAATTATGTGGGAATTCCATTATATGGGGATTCTATTGCATGGGGATTCTATTATATAGGGAATGCGAAACTTCCCCACGTGTCATTTCTGAAAGAGATATACACATCTGTACTTTACAACTGTAACCAAAAGGTAAAGGAATGGATAATTAATTTTCTATCCAGGAGTTCTCAGCACCTTGAAGATAAAGAATCCAGGATCTCTGCAGAAGCTCAATAAATATTTGCTAACGGGACTTTACACTAGAAAACTGAGGGCAGTCTCCCTGGGATGAGAGTCGGTCTCATATAAGCCCTAAAAGCAAAAAACCTGGGGTGGATTTGGGTGGGCGGAGAGATTCCAGGAAACAAGGCCCGGCGTGGAAGCGTGCATTTTCAGCGGCTGAACTTGGGAGCTGTCGGGAGCTCGGTGCGGCTAATGACCCAGCGGGCACGGACACAGGTGGACACTTGCGTGAACCAGGTAACATCCTCATTTGCTGTGGTCATGGGTGAGGCCCCAGGGAGCCCGGCGGCACAGATGTCAGCGCGCAGCCTCCCACGCGGGACCAGAGCCGCGGGCCGAGCGGGCACCTGCCGGCTGCCCTTGCTGGGGGGCCACGCCACACTCCTGTCTGCAAAAAGCCAGAGCGGCTGAACTTGGGGAGCAGTTTTCCGAGTTGAGATCTGGCGGAGAATCCCGCGGCTTTGTCTTTGCTAACTTCGGTTTCCAAGTTCGGCGAGGGGAAAGGAAAGAAAATAGGGAGCCGTCAGGGAACCGGCCTGACCTTGACGCAGGCTTCAGCCCCAGGTCTCAAGCTGGCCTGGGGCCCGAGCCTTTCAGGTTTGCTTTCGAGTTTGCCCTTCAGGGTCGGAGGCAGGTTTGGCCAGGTGAGGAGATCAGGAGGCTCTCCCAGCCAGGCCTTCTCCAGGTGGCCATCCCCAGAACCGCCCCCACCCCCCACCCCCGAACCCTGGGTGGTAACGGTCTGCTAGCGGTTATAGTTGTTGATCTTATAATTGAAATTTAAAAGGGGCTCGCAGCTGTCAGGAGCGGATTTAACAGGGTGTCTCCGCGCCAATATTGCGTGCGGCTGCGACTTTGTAATTGTGCGGTGTGTTTACAGGCGTCGCAAAGAAGGGGAGAGGAAGGAAGCAAATAAAGAAACCCCTTGGAAGTGTTTGTAGGGTTTAGGCCCCCAGGGCAGGAGGATATGTTGGCCAAGGGTCTCAAATAATGTTGCTAAAGCAGCAGGATCCGTGGTTTGGGAGGTTGGGCTAGACTACATTACAGTCTGTTGTGTGCCTACTTGGTAAGTCAGTTCTTGAGGATGGCATTTTAATGTCCTTCCCTACTATTGTGCATAAGCCTCGCCTCTATTATATCTTCACTGGAGACTCTAACCTTCATTTAAAAGCTGTCCTCTGCTTAATGCTTTGTTTTTCCTTTGATTTCTACATTTGCTATTAATGATGCCGTGTCCTTGGCCGCCTTTACTTGCGCTTTTAAGAGAACTCCTTGCTCTGCCTTTTACTTCTAACCTTTCTCTGTCACTTTGTCTAGATTTACACTTAGCAGGGAGAAGGGGAGCTCGGCCTCCCCCCACAGTCAGAACTGGAAGTGGGAGCCGACCGACTGATTTCATCCTGTTTCATGCTTTCTGGGTTTTATTCTTTCCTGCTGCTTTAATGGTCCTCCTTCTTTTCCTAATTTTACTCAGCATTTTCCTTTTTTTCTCCTTCACACGGGCCTTTTCCATGCGATGGTTTTAACTTTGATAGCCAGAGAGTCACATTTTTAAAAAGCAAAGCGTGGAGTTTGAACTTCTTACTTCCCGTGGCCATTATTTGAGAGTTAGGTGAATTTATTTCTGCCTCGGTTGTCCTGTTTCTTTCCTCCTATTCCTTTGTGGTCCATTCTTTGAAACTGTTAATGTTTAGGGGGGATGATAAGGCACTTCCGGTGGCAAAGAGTTCAGAGCCTCGGGTGGTAGTGGCCAGCTGTCGGCCTCGGGCATTTCCGTCAGCGTCTCTTTCAGCCTCAGTTTCCTCCCCCGGGAAGTGAAGAAAGCAGTAGTGTATCCCCTGAGACCCCTGTACAGATTGAACAGATGACATACTGAGAACCAAGGACAGGGTCTCCTGCCTAATCACCGTCCACTCTTACTCCGAATACCGGAATATTAATTCAGAAAATCAGCCCCTGTTATGCAGCCTTTGTCTTTCCCACTGCATTTTGTTTTTATTTGCTAAGCAGTGAGAACTTAGCTGTGACGAGGGTGCTTGGTTAACTGTTAGGCCACGAAGCTCATAGGAACCCTCTGTGCATTGACGAAACGTGTCTTTGGGCCGGTTGCTTTCCTAGAACCACACAAGGAAAGAAGAGGTCTCTGGCTGCTCTAGTTGACAAATTCAGGCCCCACTGAAATCTCTGCATGCTATGAAACTGCTGTCCCCTGTCCCCAAAATCGGTCCCCCAGGGCAAGCCGGGGTTCCTCTGAGTCCTTGCTTTGGCAAAGGTCTTCCAGCCTTGGGTTGCTGCCCGTATGGACAGAAGCACTCGCCGTCCCCCAACCTGAGAATGGAGCAGGGAGCTAATTCTGCTTCCAAAGACCCCTGCGATCTTCTGGCTGCGACATCCTTCAGGACGTGTTTTCTATTGACCGAGGAGCCACTTCAACAGACGTTGGTGACAGTGTCCTTCACCATCGGCCTCAGCAGAAAGCCTCGATTAGCTCCCGTGCACTCTGCCGGAACCCCCTAAACAGATCCAAATTCACTTCAACCTCAAAACCATGTGCGGGGTGCCTCTGCTGTGGGTCAAGACCCAGGTGGGGGGGCCCAGCGATGAGGAGTTATACAATGGATGTGTTCATAGGAAGTGCTGTGAGGGCACAGAGGCACCGTGAAGGCAGACATAAAGTGGTGTAGACGCTGACACCTACCCTCCAAGAGTGAGCCATCGAAAATCAACAGCGTGGAAGAGGACAGGGGACCAAGGACCCACAGACTGTAACAGATCAATCAAAGCAGCATGTATGAATATACTCGAGCGCACCTCCTGGGCAGCGAAGATGAGAAGGAGCCCTTCGATGGTGGCTCATCTCCGCCCAGCCCCGCTCTAAAGGCTTGCCACGTGTTAACCCCTCATGCCTCACTGCAACCATACAGATGACACACTTTTCCCGTGTTAAAGATGAGGAAACAAGCACTTTGCCCCTAGCGAGGCACAGCTCGCAAGTGGCGGGTCCGGATTCGTGAATGCCAGAGGTCTGGCGCTCAAGCTCACCTTTTATTTTTTTGAACCCCAATTCCATCTGGCTTCCGACGTCACCAGGGTGGATAGAGCATTCGGTTTCAGGCAGCATAGAGGGCCCTTCCTCATCGTAGGGTCTCCCAGGAGTCTGGGGGTCTTACACAGTCCGGAAGACATGGGGAAGGGCCTGTTGTCAGTCCGCCATGATGACACTTGGGAAGAGATGGGCTTTGACAAGCTGGCTCTAGCATGCCGTGGCCTTAGAGTTCCTGCCCCAAAACCTTGGTCAGCTTTCCTCAATCCGAGGTCCCACCATGCCTTCCAAATGACAGGAAGTGCTGTGTTCAGCCATTAGCGGACCGGGCTCCGGGCCCCCAGTATACACATCGTCCTTCAGCTTCTTCTGCATAAAGAGGGAGCCGTCCCTCCCATCTGTCTTCCCTTCAAGCCCCTCCCCACCCTCACCCCCAAGTAACCTTGGCCTAGGCTTTAGCAACAAAAGCCTTGCCTCTTAACCCTTAGGGTGGACAAGAGGGTAACACTGTTCTGCTTGACATCCCTGCCAGCTAAATTAGCAGAGTTAACTTCTCATTCAGGTTCATTTGCTTCCTGAATATTCTCGAATGCGAAGAGAATGTCACCTTTGTTCTTGCAATGCCCCTGTGAAGCGAGTCTCCTTAAATACAGAAACCATCTTCAGGCTCCATTTCAAATTAAGGATTTCCTCCTGATTCTCATCCCCGAAATGATGCAAGCCATTTCCTGAGCTAGCGGAGGAAGGGGGGATGTGGGGGAGACTGCCAGGAAGCCTTCAGCCACGGAGGTGAGTGAGTGCCTGCCCTGGGATGTTGCCTTGTCTATATAATTTGCTGCGTGTTGCATCATACAGAATATGCCAACCTTTTTCCGCTGGTTCAAAAAAAAAAGGTGATGCTAATTAGATCAGGCAAATAGCTGCTGTTGTTGATTCATTTGAAAATGATTATTCCGAGGCAGTGTGTTATTACCCAGCAAGTCACAGCTTCACCTATTAATGTTCCAAGGTAGCTGCCAGACTTCAAAGTCGGAGGTGGAATTTGAGGCGAGCAGTGCCTGCTGGGTCACGACCAGAACCTTCATCCGAGGACAAGGAACAATGTATTGACATTTAGGAATTTAATCCCTTCTGGTCAGCATGGACTGCACTATCAATTCAGTGCCAATAAATATCATTCGAGACACTTACCACGTGCAAAACATAATAGAGTGGGTTACACAAAAACAAATAGGCCATTAAAGTTCACTGTTAAGGTTCTTACATTCCAGGGAAAGGGCCAAATGCTGAGCCAAGGAATAATGCAGACTGTTTCGTGAGCTATAATTAAGTGAAATAATTAAGGGAAATGCAGCTGACAAAGCAGCAACTTTTCCACAAGCCGGTTATTTATTTAGTGTCTTAGAAGTATAAATACCATACTGTGGGAACGCTAAGGAGGCAAAGATTGAGTTTGCAGAGGGTGGACGTAGAAATCGAGCTAGGGAAAAAGCTTCATGAGGCAGGAGGTATTTGAGTTGCTTTTAGAAATAGGAGTCGAGTTTGGAACATCAGTAAATCGTAAACAAAAGCCCGAACCAACAGTAGTGAAGCTGTGTTAGGTGGTTCGATTTGGAAGCAAGAGGCAAAAAAAAAAGTATCCATGTCCTTGGAAATTAATCAGATAATGGAGACATTTAAATCTGAACGTAAAGAGTTTGGATCTTTTTTCTACCAAAACAAACGGTGATATAGAAAATAAGTATTTCTCAGAAAAGACTATGCCAAACAAAACAAAACAAACCCAATGCATATAAAAGAGCCACGAATAGGTAACTTTTCTATGCCATTATTGAGGTTAACCTAAAAGGTCTGTGAAAACAATTTTTATTCATCTTTAAGGGTTGTGTTTCCAGAGGCACAGATTCTAGATAAAAATTGGGCCATTATAATCCAATAACATTGCAACAGATTTCATTGCCACCAAATAAAGAACATGTTTTCCCTTTTTGTCTTCTGTTTAAATTCCCCTTCCTCCTTGTGAAACGGCTAATATGCTGAAGCGGGGCTCTTAGCCCACCTCCAAACCCTGAAAATGCAGTTAATTACAAGATAGGCCAATTTAAACTTTACGACATTCTTGATACCAGAATGTATGGTGGGTTGTTTTTGTTAATCAGCAGAAGGGACTGGTGTGGTGCAGCAGGTGACAGAAGAGCATGGGCTGCTCGGTCTGGGCACCGCGCTGCCCCCTACTGGCCAGAGGACAGATCACGCCACCTCTTTCCCAAGCTCCAAAAGGACGGGATTGCCCTGGATCACCCTCCCATTTACCTTCTCCCTGAAATACTTTATGAACCAAAGAAAACGTGTGAAACAAGGGCAGGTTAAAAACATGTACTTGAGAATCCAGAAATGATAGGTTATGTAAACAATCTTACAAAGTTCACTTCTTGTAATAACCCATATTGGAGCAATGGGTCCACTTAGAGCAGAAGGAAGTCAAGGAGATCAGCAGAGACCCAGATTACCTGGAGCACTCGATGATTTTATTTTCAAACTAATGGAATTCCATATTCTTCTCCCCAATGCTCAACATACAAATGGCCTTTCAGGAAGTCAAAAATGGAATTCATCCTGTATACACAATTTCCCTTCTTTACATGTCCCAATTGTGTCCTAGCAAATAATGTAATTTTATCCTGGTAGCTAGATTATTTACTTCAGAAAGGCACAACCTGCAGCCGAAAATACTCGCAAAATATAGAGAAGATATTTTGAAGGAGAACAAAAAGCTGCAAATAATTGTTTCATATCTTTTAAAATTGATTGCTATTTTTATAAACCTAAAGTTTATAAGATCCTATCTCAAGAAGCCTATCGAAATGCCAGGTGCCTGCATGCTGCGATTTTATTTCATTTACCTTTCTGTGTCTTTGAGAAATGTTATAATTCAATAAAAAAAATATTTTATTGCCCGGAAATTAATTTATCTCCTGAAGCTTTCAGGAGACAAAGTCAACCTCCGTCATAATGGAAGTTCATATCACAAGAAGCCTTTCAGTTGTGGGAGAAGGTGGCCCGGCTCAGAACAGAAGCATCTATGTCAGCCACTACCTCATGAAGTGAATACAGTGAGGGGATGTTGTGAAAAATTACTGATGTGATCTTTCCTGTAGCCTCCCTGGGCTCATGATCTTCTCTGTAATCAGGTGGTGATCTCCTTTGACTCAGGGGGAGAACAATATTGAGACAAAAGGAATGCAAGGGAAAAGAAAAAAATATTGGACATTCGATAAAGGAACTTGGAGCAGAACAACAACCATGTAAACCGGGTTATTACCTTGAGTGGGTGATTTCTACCTTCCTCTATTTCTGCTTTTCCCATAACCAGAACCCAGACTGGAGGATGAAGGTCGCCGAGCCCTCCTTTAGCGCCAAGAAAATACTCTCTTTACTATGGCAGCGATCATGTGTGCTATGCTGTGGGAGAAAGGATATGACATAGGGGAAACAAAAGAGAAACTCCCATCTTCTTGCCCGGGGAATTTGGCGAAGAGGATGAGAGGTATGTGGGGAGGGAGGTCTCACCAGGGGTCGTAGAGGCCCCCGTGCCCGAACCACGAGCGTGACTAGGAGCGTGAGCACACCGTAGGCTACGCCCTCTGTACCTGCCAGCAAGAGGCACACGGCCAGGTGCGAGTGGCTGTCCCTGAGGCTGAGCCGGCCACCGTGTGACACCCAGCGCCTGTCTCCCTCACTGCCCTGCCATCACATACACTCATCCAGAAGCCACCTGAGGGAGAGAAGCAGATAGGACAATTGACTGGCACATTATTGTCTCACGTGAAGCTTTGAACTGGAGTAAGCTGAGAAATACTATTTTCCCTCCTACTCTGAGCTGGGGTTCGTGGAGAAAAGAAAGCAGCTGAAGAGCCAGATTTTGAAAGTGCATTTTCCCTGCACGTCTGAGTTGCGATGTGAGCCAACTGTGATTCCCTGCCCCAGGCGATCTGCAGTGACTATTCAACAAGAGAGAGAGATGGGGGATGATCGAGAGATCATCCTAAGGAAGGGACACCCTCGTGGCTCCTCAGATCATAAGGTTCCTTAGACCCACACGGGAAGAAACCCTACAGAGGTCAGGGGTTCTAGTTCAGCCCCAGCCGCCCCAATCGAGACCTCTGCAAGCAAGTGTGGGGTGGCTTCAGAGGCCCCCACATTGCCGTGGGATCCAAGCACGGACCACAAGGTCCTTCGCAGCTCCCCAGTCCTGTGGGGACTCAGAGGGTTCCCCCTGGCATGCCAAATGCTCCCTTTTGCCAACACACAGCGTGAGCGGCTTGCCACCCCCACCCCTTGGAGAGGGTCCAAGTCTCCTTTCCTTCCTCCAAATAATGAGAACATAATTAGCATAAGCTGGAACAGATTAACCTAGAGCTGGAGAAAGGGCTAAATATACATTCTTTAGAAACAGCCACAGACATTTGGGATATTTTTAACTTCTCTGAAAGTTTTAAGTCCTCCCCTAGGCAGTGGGTGCTCCATGTTTAAGGTGCCCAAAGGCCTATCTGTCTAGCTTTTACCGGACAAGTGAATCCCCCGCAGAGCTCTGCATCACCTGGTCACTCGGCCTCTTGGGGGGGGGGTTCCCATTACCCCCAAGGGATGGTCGCCATTCCCATCCCCCATAATGGCCATGTGGAGGATACAAAGCAGGAAACGAGTTCCAGTAAGCTTAAGAAGCCCTGATTATTGTAACTCCTACTTTCCCAGCATTCTGTTTGACCCAGCTTATTTTTCAAGGCCCAAGTATGGGTCAGTCTTCACAAAGATAACTTATTGAAGACCAGATTTATGAAAACCGACACAGAGAATCAATGGGTTAGAAGCCATTAGTGACAGATGGATGCCGTTTACTGTGGTGTGTGGAACCTGGTCTCAGCTGAGGCTACTCTGTACTTAAAATGTTAATGAAAGTCCTCCAGCTTTCTATCCCACATCCTGTAGAAGTTGTAGATGCTTCCCACAATTTCCAAAAATTCCCAGGGGCTCATGTTCCCATGGCCACTTGTGACTCCTCTCGATTTCACTCACTTCTTGCCTTGTGGGCTCTTCTCTTCCCTCGGCTTCTTCTCCCCTCCTCCAGAATCTGGGGACTCCAGCCCGTTGCCTTAATGACTGAACTCAAGCAAGTAACTCCTGAAACTTTGGGGAGATGAGCTAGGCAAAACACTTAAAGTTGAGCATTGGGTGTTCTTAAAAATCCTCCCGTCACCCTTTCATGGAAGACTTCTCGACGACCCTCTTTCTGAGTTAGCTCCAGCCTCCCCACTGGGTCTGGCTCTCTCCCGCTTCCTATCCACTCTCCCCTTGGCCCTTTTCCACCCCTGGATTCCTCTTCATCTGTGACATAGAGCTGTTTCCCTGTCTGTTTTCTGGCATCTTCCAATCCCTGCCCATAAACCCTACCAAGTTTGTTCCCTAAACAAAGAGTGCCGGTATATATATATATCTTTTTTTATACTCACTATTCCTCCATGGAGAGTGTTGGGCCTGATCTCAGTCCTCCACCTCTCACCAATGATACCGTGTATAGAGGACCCGGAGACACTCAGATCAAATTATGGTAGCAGAGAAAAGGGGCCAGAGCCTGCCTGAGTCAGGCTGCGAGAACTTCCCGGCTGACTTTGCAGCATGCCCTCCTTGTGGCGGGGCTCTGTGCTCCCCCCACCGCAGGCGGCCCAGCCCCTGCATAGGCAGCGTGGACCTAGGAAGGGAAGGGGGGTCGCCTTCACTGCAGAGGCTCCTGCAGGGGTGGGAGGTGGGCATGAGATAAGCAGGTGTCCCTCTGCAAAGTCCACGCAGGCACCCTACATGGCAGAGGAGTGAGCTGTGATCTGAACCCTTTCAAGTGGACAGGGAGACCCTGACAGCCCTACTCAGGACCTGTTCCCAAACAGGGACCGGACTGGGCTGGCAAAGCCATTGGGAGGCACAGAGAATCAAAACAGACCGCCTCTAGGTAAGGCACCTCCAAAATCGGCACCGTCTTATTTGTGGCTTGTCCTCAGGTGTTTGTGTTCTTCAGGGGAAACAATGGGCTCATTAGAGCACAAGTGAAGAAGTTACTTAATAGGTTCGTAAGTCACCCCGTTCTTACAAGACAACAGCCATGCAGGGCTGCGGATGAGTGAGAATCACTGATGAAGCTTTAAATTGATACACTCACTGAAGCGTGAGCTATCAATACTGACCTTGTTTGCGGCTTCCCAAGCAGGCGAGTGGAGTTCTCTGGAACCTTTGAGTAGTGAGCCGTGCATTTAAGCTCATTTCAAAGAACTGCATTTAACGTAACCAAATAGCTCCATTTAATTGTTTCTGGGATTCTAAGGATGAAGCTCTTATTATAACTGGGGCTTTTAACTTTTATTTTAGTCGTCTAGTTTTTGAAAAATCCGGTTCTGGCAAAACAGGCTACACCCAAGTCTTCCAAATGTATCTCTCTAGAATGAAAACGTAGTTGGAAGGTTTGAGGAGGTTGCACCTGGAGCAAACTCAAAGCACCAAAGCTCTCTAGTGATAACAGCCAACCCTAATCTACTACTTGCTGCTTACCAAGCCCCGGGATATGAAACTTCTCGTGCGTCATGCTGTTAATCCCTACCATGACCTGGGGAGGTACAGCCAAGGAAATTAAAGCTTCAAGAGGTAAAATGAGCTACCCAAGATCTCAGAGCTAATTAAGAATTGAGAGTCAAATGTAGAGTCTTAGCTTTTCGCCACTACCCTATTTTGGCTCCAGTGTGAGTGCACAAATATGTAAGTCCAGGACTTTTCTTAATTCAGAATATAGCACAAGAAATAAAAGTTGGCCATAAGTATTCTCCCTCTTGCCACCTCTCATGTAAATGATATTTTATCTGCACAGGTGCATGCCTTTATCTAAATTGCCGAATATAAAATCCACCCTCTTCAATACCCCTCTTAGCCTGTATCTACCAAAGTTGGTCACATTCCCCCCACTTCTTAACACCCGCGAGAGTCTCATATTATCTACTCCCCATCCAGCCCAGATTTCTTAGCACGGCCTACAGCCGTTGTGGTGCAGCCCCTGCCTCCTTTACATATTCACATTTTTGTCTCGTATCCTTATGTGTCTATTCAGTGATCACATTCCCCTTTATTCCCCAAACTCGGGTCCAGTAAATTTAAGTAGCTTACCTACCAGCGTTATCGAGAAGCCCTACTCACAGGTGAACAAAATTCAGTAAATTTTCTAGGAGAGGCAGAAATCGTAGTTTGGGGAATGGAAGAGGCCTTAGTGATTATGTATTGTGCATTTTCCTTCTTTTTCAGTGATACGTGAAAGTCCAAAGTCAGTCAGTGCCCTGCCTAAGATCAGATTGTCACCTAGGGTATGTTGGTCTACTCATACAAAGCTTCTCCAAGACCAAAAATTTCTGTTCTGTTGTTTCTTAATTTAAGCAGGCTCCCTTCTGAGCAGAAAGCCTGATGCGGGGCTCGATCCCAGCACCCTGAGATCATGACCTGAGCTGAAGGCAGAGGCTTTAACCTACTGAGCCACCCAGGTGCCCCTGTTGTTTCTTAATTTAGTGACTATAAGTCTCCATGTGCCTCTTATTTTAAGTCTCAAAATTTCTATTTTATTTTCCTTTTTACAAAGAGCCCATGAGTGGGGGGAGGGGCAGAGGGAGAGGAAGACAGAGAATCTTAAGCAGGCTCCATGCCCAATACGGAGCCCAACATGGGACTTGATCCCACGACCCTGAGATCATGGCCTGAGCTGAAATGGAGTCCAGTGCTTAACCAACTAATCCACCCAGGTGCCCCAAAGCTCAAAGTTTCTAATTGCATCACAAGCTTGTACCTTGAAGGGATGACGTAATGGCCACACTTAGAAGGCTTTCCCACATTAAACAAACACATTAAATAGAAAACAAAGAAAAACTGAGAGGCTTCTCAACCCTGCAGTTTTCTGGCCTATTATTCCTCCTCTAATTTACCAAATATTTACTGATACTACTACATATCATATATTCCACATACTAGGCACTGTGGACACACAGATGAGAAATTTTTCCTTCCAGGAGCTCACCGTCTAATATGAGCAAAAATGTATACAAGTTCTTTTATTCAATATAAGCTTTGAAGGAGATATGTACAATGTTTTATGGAAGCAGGAAGAAGCGAACAGCTCAAGAAAAGTTTAGCAGGAAAGATGCAGACGTTTGCGCTGGCCTGAGGAAGGAGTGAATGCTGGTCTGGAGAGACCGTGAGGACAGGGAGTTGAGCAGACACATGGCCCGCCGCTCTGAGGAGGGCATCCTTCTCATGTCCTCCAAAGAGCCGTGAGATTTTAAAAATAACAGCGGTGAATACTAGCACAGTGCTGGCAACATGCAAAGCCCTCTTCAAGTTGCTTTCCATGTAAAAACTCATGTAATTCTTCATCCCATTATACAGATAAGCAAGCAGCGACACAGGAGAAATTAAAGAACTTGACTCAGGTCATATAAATGGCAAGTCACGGAGCTGGGATTGGATCCAGGCAGCCTGGATCCTGAGGCTGTGATACATTGTTAGAACCTTATGCAGGTTGTGGGAGGCGATTACCTTCTCACCTCAGCCAGGGTGAGGCTTGTTGTTTATACGTTGAGTTAGATCGCTGAACCCCTCACCCCTATCAGCCATAGCCAGGCAGAATCCATCTTGGGTTTGTACCAGGGCACGGCAAACTTTTTCATAAAGGTCCAGAGTGTAGACAGTTTAGGTTCTGTGGGTCATGTGGTGTTTGTTACAATTCGTTACTCCATCTTGTTATCGCACAAAAGCAGGGAGAGAGGAGAGGTATGACTTGGTTACAATAAAACTTCATTTTAGAGACCAAAACGAATTTCATTTAATCTTTGTGTGTCATAGAATATTCTTCTTTGGGATTGTTTTCAACCGTTTAAAAATAAAAAACGCGGCCTTAGCTCACAGGCCATACAGAAACAAGTAGCGGTCTGACAGGGCCCGTGGCCAGAGTTGTCCAGCTCTTGGTTTAGAGTCTAGAGCACGTTACACTCTTTTCCAAAGGAGCTTTCTAGGAATCAGCCCAGTGCTGGACGCCCACTGGGTACTCACTTAACAGTAGTTCACACCCCAGGGGGCCTGCTAGGTATGTGGTCGAGGGAAAAGTGTGATCTAGAGAGAGCATGAGTCTAGGGATTAGGAGAGCAACCCGGAGTCCCAAATCATTACTAACAGTAACCTGAAGACGGTCATTAATCTCCAACCGGGCCATGGTTTCCTGATCATTTGTCACTGCCAATGACAGGCCATGGTATCCTTATTATAGCTACATTGTATTGTGCTCACAAGTGGGGCACTTTGCATAGGATAACTTGCTTAATCCTTACAACAGTCCTGTGAGCAATGGACTAATAATATCCCCATTTTACAGATGAGGAAAAGAGAGATTATGTAATATTGCCCAAGGTAACTCAGCTGAGTAAGCAGCAGGGGCAAAACCTGAACCCCTCCTGACTTCAGAATCTGACTCTTACCCTTTAGGCTATTAAACCTTCTCTTATGCAAAGGAGAAAGGCCCTTCTTGAACAAAGAAATGCACGCACATGCACACACACACACACACACACACACCTCTTCATAGCACTGGAATGGGGCATGAGGAATGTTAGCAATGAATTTGAGAAACAGAAGCTCAAAAATAAAACATTTGTGATCCCATTAGTCCTACCTGGCATTTATTGAGCACTTACTATAGATCAGGTCGGGTATTCAACTCTCTGTCCTACCTCATGGAATCCCACTAACACAGTTCTATGAACTAAGTACTATATTCTACCCCTTTCACAGAGGAGAAGATTGAGGCTTAGGGAGGTGACATAGCCTGTGCAGGGTCCCCGGACCGTAAATAGCACGTAGCCGGATCCAAGCCACTGATCTCAGAGCCCAAGTGTGGCCTTTAATGCAATGTCCTTTTTCAGCCATATTTGTATGTGTACTGTGAACAGTGCAGTCAGCTATGTTCTAGGTTAAATATGGCTTTAGCAGCTGGCCTGAGAGCCTAGCCACCAGCTAGAAGTCCGCTTCCAGTGGGAAAACGCATCGTGAGTTTGAAACCACCAATGTACAAGCAGATTTTGGAAAACAGCCAGTTGGTGAATTAGGGTCTGCCCATGTGTCTTGGCACACCTGGAATGGGGTTCTTGCTTTCGGTTTGGTTTATTCGCTTACGTGCATCCCTGTCTTTCCTGCATTTGAGTGTTAGGCACTTCTGCCTTGGGGCGCAAACTTAACCTCATTCCTCTTAGCTCCCCGAAGCGCCTTCTGTACTGCTTTGCCTGCAGCGGACAGCCAGTAATCTGCTGGTTAATTCCAGATCACCAGAGAGCCAGGCTAAACAATGACAGCTCTTATCAGCCTCCCCAAATTGTGCCTCCAAACCTACTGGAGGAAGCAAAATAATCTATGATCGTGTCTTCAGGCACACGCCGCACTATTACTGAGTTAGACTGAATTGAAAGGCTATAGATCAAGGTCAGTGTGAGTGCTGAAAAGAAGCATAAAGACCGAAGAGTGGCTCTTGTGATCTCGGAAACGTGGCTCCTTGACAAGGACCTCTGTGTGAACCGTGCAGATGCTGGGTAGTAACAACCGTCCTTATTAAGCTTGTCTTGTTCATTTGCTTTTAAGGCATGTGCTGTGTTTATTAGCAATGCTTATGAAGGAGTCTCCTTAATGTTGGATTAGCAACACCTTTCCCTGGAGTATTTTCTGTGTCTGAAGCTGTGGAGAGGGGTGAGGAGGAGTTCAAGGCAGAGCTCTGGGAGGGCTTGCAGTGTGACCTTGCACGAGTCACTTCATCACCACCCTTCCCTTCCCGCCTCTGTAAAAATAACATGCTAATGCCTGCCCTCTTTCTAACTCTCAGAGATAAATCAATGTCTAAAAAGTGCTTTGAGCTTTTCGATGTAAAGGCGGGCACTCCTTACCATCATTAATTAACATGTATTAATAGAAAGAATAGTACAGAAAACCCAAAGGTGAGCCAAAATCGTGATGAACAAACCTGTCATATTATATTAGCAACTGTCACAGAGCTGGCCATGGAAATGAACAGCTTCTCTCCCTAATACTGCAGACTTTTTCTTCCTACAAACTGATTCATGTGAAATTCAATTTAGAAAAAAAAAATCTTGTATGCCAAGTTTCATCGCTTGGAAATTTCTTAGCAAGTAATGTAGTTTTCTGAAAAGGGGTGTGGGTTGGAAATCTCACCTCTTTCTTCCTAATTTAATGCCATGACCTTATGATAATAGGGCAGGGAACATCCACTAGCCAACATTATGAGGGTTTAAAGATGAGAGCAGATGAGTGGGTGTTTTGTTTTGTTTTGTTTTAATGCATTATGTCTTTTCTCCTTCATCGGGCTATTTTGGCTGAGATAATCTGACAGTCAAGCAACCTCTGGTCCTGTCTGAAAAGTCTTGCTGGCTCTCTCCATGCACCTGAGTCTGTCCACACAGTAAACCTGATCGTAGGACTCCTGTCACCAGTGAACTGTCAGATCATTACCACAGTTGATACGGTATAATCTGTCTTCAAATTAGAATCAGTCTGGCCAGGCTAGGCACTCAGTTGCCACGGAGGCTAATTCACTTCTTGAATATGCATTCATGGAGATGTGCCTCGATTTGGAATCCGAGGGGAGTACACGTTAAGAGCAGATTTTCTGAATTAGCATGGCGAGAGGGAAGGGTCCTTCATTTGGACGGCTGCAGATGCCGCTCCCTCTTGTTCATTACAATTGCATTTCATCAGCTTTATGATGTCCACACGTCAATTGAGTGTGAGGATTTTTCACACAAAAGAGCCTCAGGGAAAACAACTCCACTAGCTAATCAGCTGATTATCATACCTCAAACGGGCTGCAGTACTTGCCGCTCCCAGCCTGGACCGGCAAGAGCAGAATTAAAGATTAAGACTGAAAGAAAGAGGGCTTTTCAGCCAGTTTAAGAAAATTAAAGAGGATTTGTCAGCGAGAGGAGGAAAACACTGCAGGCGCTGAAGTGAAAGCCTTTAAAATAGATGGGCGTTTGAAATAAAATGACTAATGCTTTTCCCTAAAAGGGGGTTGGTGGGAGAGGGTGAAAGGTTAATTAACTATATTATCTGCCCGTTTATGCCCAGCTGTGTAAAGCTCTGTCCACCCCCTACCCTGGATTTTTAAAACCTACCTTCGAGAACCCAGCCCAATCTCCAGAAGAGTGTCTTGGAGTAATTGAATTAGTTCCCGTCAAGTGGACTATTCACAACTGCCCCTGGGCACCTCCTCACAGATTTCCTTGGACTGTTTGGGAATTAATTGAGTAATAACAAGAAAATGATCATAAGAGAAGAAAAGCACATCCACCCAACTCCATAAAGATTGCTGGCTTGGGGAACTATTTATGACAGTCGTTAATTGGGATTTTACCATCAGAGGTCTATTTTTATGTTCTTGGAGGAGCAGAAATTAATAGGTGGTCTTTTTTCCATCTTTGTCTGAAATTTACCAAAGTTTTCTTCCAGCTCCCTGGGGTCTTCCTCAAGTCTATCTAAAATGCAGTTAGAGCAGAGGCTGTCTTTTGCTTCACGGCGCGCCTGCCTTATGCTTTCATCAGAGGAGTCTAACTCACACAGATGCACTATTTAACAATGCCATCCCCTGCTTTCATCAGAAGGGGGAAGGTTGCAGAGCCGAGCCCTGCAGAATAAGGGGGGCAGGTCCCCTGTGATCGGCGAAAGCTGAACATCGGTGCCAGTTTCCATCTGTCATGATAGCCTATCTCCGAACCTTCAATCTGTCAAAAGCTCGCTGCCTGGCTGAAGGCTCCAGGAGATTTGGTGCACTAAACACATTTGACAACAGCATTATCACTGCAAGGAGCCAGCAAAATGCCATCAATGTGTTAATTGTAACTGGCTATGTAAAGTGTCACTTCCCATATCATTTAACACCAGCTTCGCCTCTTTTGCAGTTCCTAATTTTCTACACTTTATAAACATATGGATCGCTTGTGTAACAACAATGTGATCTTCTTAGCAGAGGTTTAATTTTGCCTGGATACACTACTGCACCCAAGCTTCTCCCTGGGAAACAGCGACATGGAGCGGGGCTTGGGAGGAGAAGTGAGGAAGAGAAAAATGGGGGGGGGAGCTTGGGGGAGTGGAGCTGGCGGGGGAGAGGGGGGAGACGGGAAAGGCCAGCAGGAATCAAAGCACTTCCCACGCGGGCTGCTGTGGTATTTTTTAGACGACTGGAATGGTGGTGGTGGTGGTTTTTTCAGGGTGTGTTCTTGCTAATGGGGAAATAATTCTGTTTCTCCTACAGAGAATGAAAAATGTATATCCAGAATTTTCGTAGGCAGTGAGATGTTTTTTTTCCCATCATAATATGAACAGTTTTATAATGACAAACATGAGAGCAGCACATAAATAAATGAAAAATCCCCCTTGAAGATCTGAATGGGTTTTTAGCACCCAAGTACCTAATATTCAATTTCTGGTACAACCAGGGCCAGGTGTTAAATTTCTCTAGTTACTGTCACTAATGCAAATTAGATTCTTTTTCTGCTCATAAAAAATCAAATCCACATTAGAAATTAGCTATAAAATGTAATGACTTAAATGCTGTAGTGTTTTACAAATCTCCCTGCATTTCTATGGTAGATAATGCTGTAAAACTGAGAGACGATAATAAAATATGGTAGGAAGTTGAGTTATTTAAAGGTCTTTTGTGACTGCTTACTTAGAAATGTGCTATATTCTTTTGCTCTTCTCTTTCCCTGTCCCCCTTCATTGTGGGAAATGAGCACATTTATGATTCCAGTTTTTTACAAGCTCAGAAGTAATCAAAATTCATTTTTAAATGATGTTACAAGAGCTGGAGAGATCATTTGCATTATTGAAAAAAATACCCCCCAGAGAAGTTTACAATACCTTTGCAACTTTTAATCATTGCTATTGTAACCATCCTGAGGAGAGTTTGGAGTGGTTAAATAAAGAGCTTCATTAGCATTTTTTTAAACTCTTCATTAACAGTATCACCAGACTAACCTGGGGGACTGCCTCACAGTCTGCTCCCACAGCCCTACCCCATCCCCCCCCCCAAAAATATCCAAATGCAAAAGAGAAACTTTCCTTTAAAATGGAGCATTAAAAATAAATCCTACAATACACAACTGCTGGATTGAACTGGGAAGTGCCTAGAAAGCTATGCGGTTATCGCAATTTAACCCCTCAGCTCCCACAGGTGCAGAAGGCTGAGTTCACTCCACCTCTGCCAAGTACCCAATTTAGGTCCTGAAATTAAAATCATAATGAAACCCTGGGCCCCAGCTGAATGGGAGAGAGGGGCTTACAAAGCAAACAAGGTTCTGATTAAGATGAACATTTCTGAACTCCGCTCAAGACACTTCTATCACAGAAGGGGTTGATCTGAAGAATGAATTCAACAATCAAGGAAAGCAGAAGAGAATGACAATTTTCGAGCCTATACCGTGTGCCCAGAATGATGGTACTGTGTGAACATTTTCACTTATTTTTTTCAGTGGAAACTCAGGGTGAGTAACTTACCCAGGGCCACACAGCTAGTCTGACCCCTCACCCACGTTCTTTCTGTCACCACCCACCCCTCCCTGGAGAGACCTGCAGAGACCACCAATCAAGAGAAGACCCCCCCCCCCCCC
>CM053605.1:48734084-48753357 GCA_028646535.1 Procyon lotor
AAAAAAAAAATAATGCAGACATGTCACAAAAGATACAGGAGTTAGCTTGAAGGAGTTCCAAATGGCCAAGTCTAGGACAATTTGAGCATCAAAATAATAATAATATGTAATGAAATCTATGGGAGTCTAGAGTTCATATTGATTTGAACAAATGAATCAAAAGTAAATGAGGCAGAAGGAAAAGCTCATCTTTACAGTAGAATGCAAACTTATAAATGTAGGAAAATTGAGTTAAAAACCACCATTTGTAACCATCACGGTAATAATAGGTTTGAGCAAGAATTATCAATAAATGCTAAAAGTAATGAGTGAAATTATGATGAAGCGTAAGATATTCCGTCTCTAAGTATCCCTCTACAAACTATGTATAAATTACAAAAGGAAAATCAGTAATTTCACAAGGGGAAACCTGGTAGGCACCACCTGAACAAAAGTCTTGAAGTTTACATCACTGATAACTGGGTGAAATTGGCATCTTGTGATTCTTGGTATGATTTGCTAAGAAGGGCACAATGTGACTTGAGAGGTATCCCTGCCAAAAACATAATCTGAATCTAATCGTGAGGGCACATTGGATAAATCCAAATTTAGGAACATTCTGCAAAACATCTGGCCTGTTCACTTCAAAACTCCAAGGCTGTGAAAGACAAATAGGACTGAGGCACTGCTGCAGATGAAAAAGAAACTAAGGTTAGAGGGCATCCAGGTGACTTTGTCGGTTAAGTGACTGCCTTCAGCTCAGGTCATGATCCCGGAGTCCCAAGATTGAGTCCCACATTGGGCTCCCTGCTCAGCAGTGAGTCTGCTTCTCCCTCTGACCCTCTCCTCTCTTGTGCTCTCTCCCTCTCACCCTCTCTCTCTCAAATTAAAAACAACAACAACAATAAGAAACTAAGGTTAGAAGAGGCAGCTAAATGCACTTGGTGATCCTGGTTTGGAACCCAGGGTAGGGCAAGAGGGAAATGGCAAAATTTCCATAGGACTATAAATTAGTAAGAGTGTTATATTTGTTGTATTTAATGTTAAATTTGCTGCCACTGGTAATGGTACTTTGGTTACATAAAGAAGGTCCTTGTTCTTAGGAAAGTCATGCCACATCCTGGGGCACTCTTCCATATGCCCTCATACTCCAAACCTCCACGGACCCCACCACTGAGCTCTGAGTCCCACAAATAACCCCTTGAGACCTCACCATCATCTGAATCCAGTTGCATACTGCTGATTTTCAGATTCACTGAAGCCAGATTTCGCCTCTGTTTGGAAAAATGCTGGGAGTTGGGGAAAGGCTCACACGCAGAGTGGCCAAAGGATCTTGGCATGGAGGTGCCTCGGGCCTGTGTGATCCTTCAGCAAGCTGTTAGCTGAGCTCTGGCCAGTGGCCACCATGCGTAATAACAGGACTTCATGAGAAGGGAAAGACTGAGGAGGGAGCTACTGTGATCCTACAGAATGGGCCGAGATTCTCCTATCAAATGAGAGTATATACCATTGCTGTCTGTAACTCTAGGAGCTTCTGCAAAGTGGAATTCTGCCAAGGGAAATCGATCTCTTGGATAAGCAAACAAATGGCATTATGGCTTCTTCCTGGTGTGCTGTGATAGGGAGATGACGCTTCCAATCTGGAAGTAGCACCTGCATTAGTGGGTGAGTTTATTTGTACCGTGTGGTTTATAGAGTGTCACGTGTTCATAAGACTGCTCTGAGGGAAGTAACCCCTTCCTCTTATTTGCTGGCAGGCAGATATTGGTGACCCTCTCACCCCCACTCACTTAACTCTCCCAGCTTTCCCAGGAAAGCTAGTCTTGCTAAAAATTCCCATCACTGGTTTGGCATGGAATTGAACACTGAAAGCACCTTAATGGAGAAAGAAATGGCAAGGGCACCAGTGGACCAGCTGTAGACTGAAATCCAAACAAACCCAGGTTTCTGACCCCTCACAGTGTTTTCTTATGGCTAAGCATCCTATCAGAGGAGAGTACATATCATAAATCCACCCAAAGCCAATCTGTGTCTGTAGGATAGTACTCCTCTTTGACACCACGTCAAGAACTTGCCTCAAGATTGGATAGATCCTGGAAACATCTTCCAGAAAAGAACACAAGCACTTCTCTTTTTAAAATTTTCTTTTAATGAATGGAAACTGTACAGGCATTAAAGGGAAACATAGCAACTTTAATTTGTAATGTCTTTTGCTTCTGTCAGTTTAAATTAAGCTCATGATATCTGAGCACAATTTCCTATATTTAATAATACATAAAGCAAGATAATTAAAAGGTAAGTACACATGCTGGGAGAGAAACACTGTTGAGTAAAACACTGACTTTAATCTCTGCCTCTGTTGATGAAATGTAGTGAAACCAAGCAACTAAAAGCAAATAAACACAAAGGACACCGGCAAGGACTAGGCTTCACACTGGCTCTTTTTCCTGAGCCCCAGACTTCCATCTCCAACTATTTACTAGACATTTCCACTTGGAAGTCCTTCAAGTAGACGACACAATCAGCATTCAAGACCAGTTCGTCACTAACCTTCCCCCACCCCAGCCTGATATTAGGAACGGGAACACCTTCACTCTAGTAACCTAGGAGTCTTCCTTCCCTTTTTTCTCTTCTTCAACACAACCGATCACAAGTATGCACACTCTCGTGCACACTCACTTCCTGTCCAATCAAGCTCCACCTCCCCGGCTAGCACTTCACCCAAGCCGTGGAGACACTGCAATAAAATTCTGCCTGCTCCCTCTGGCCTCAGTTTTGCCCCTTTTCAGCTCATTCCCTGAACAAATCTAAAGTGTTCTTTTTAAAACACCAGACTTGATCATGCTGCTCCCTGTTTTAAAACATCAATAGCATAATGCCTGGGTGGCTCAGTTGGGTAAGCATCTGCCTTTGGCTCAGGTCATTATCCCAGGGTCATGGGATTGAGGCCGGCATTGGGCTCCCTGCTCATTGGGGAATCTGCTGCTCCCTCTGCTGCTCTCCCTGCTTGTGCCCACGCGCTCTCTCTCTCTCTCTCTCTCTGACAAATAAATCAATAAAATCTTTATAAAAAATAAAAAAACGTCAGTAGCTTACCTTAGGAAATACTTGGGATAAATCTTAAATTCTTAAGTTCATTCCTATTATTTACAAGCCTTACTTCTCCAGTATCAGACTTCATTGCTCGCATATCTTTGCCTTCTCTAAATTAGTCGTACCCAGCTTTGCTGGGTTCCTGCAACAGGCCATACTACACCCCCCCTCTCCATGCCCAAACTCCCACCGTTGACCACTAGTTTTCCCTTAAATCCCCGTCAATATGTCTTTTCAAGTCTGCGAGTCCTTCTGTGCTCTCATCGCATGCCAGAGGTTATTTCTACCAGAAAGTGGTAGTGCCTGTCTACTTATCTATATTCCCCACCAGGTTGCAAGTTCTGTGCAGAATCGCATATATCATGTTCATTTTCAAATCCCCAGGAGCTGGCTCACAGCAAAACACTAAATAAATAAAGAAGGACGAAAGGACTGTATAGCCGCGGATGCATCTTAATTAGTCCTTAGGCGAGAGTGTCCTACCTGTGAACTGCGAACAGGGATTCCGCTGGTACTGACGTAATCACACTCAGGTGGTGGGGCAAGTCCGCCAAGGTGTTCCAGTTGCAGGATCAGAGGAGGACTGCCTAGATCCATCCAAAACCTCCCATTCTGCCCCCTGGGACCAGAGGCTGGCATTGATAGGATGATCGTTTCGTACTAAGCTGTGAGCTCTTTGATGGCGAAACCCGTGTCTAACTCATCTTTGTACCTCGTACAACGTTTTCTGCAAGGAGGGTATTTAATATATAGTTGTTGAATGAAAAGCCAGAACTCAGGGCCCTACGAGTGGCTCCTCCAAGGCCCGCGGCTGGGCCTTCTTCACGTAGCGTCGCTAATGAAGAAGATTGTTTGCCGAGCCGCTGCCTGTGCTGGTCACCTGCGTCCTCACCATCCCGGCACTGTGGTGATCCCAATTATTGGCAGCCACGGGGCGGACAGCAAACTTTCCGGGCAAGGAAGGAAGTCAGGTCAGCAGCTACCAGAAGCTTTGACCTCTAAATTCTCAAATGATTCCTCCCTTATGCAGATCAAGCAAAATGTACAAATACTCTTTCCCTGTTTAGTGGAGTTCCTGGGGCGACGGAGGCCGTGGGGTGGAAAAAGATTCGGGGCACACTGCGGCAGGCAGCTAGAGTCTATATGTTTAACTTAGCATTGCAGAACATTTTATTTTAAGCCAGTGCATAATTAGGGAGGTTTTGTTTATTTATTATGAAAATGAGCAGTTTTGTTTATTTATTATGTAAGTATGCCTTTTATTAAAACGACTTTGTGAAAATCTAATTGCCACGACAGTAATATAGCATAGCCGTCCCTTACATAAATACATGATTATTATGTACAGTCACTTATCTGTGAACGAGTTCTGCTACTACTTTCCTTAATTAAGGATACAAAAGGGCTCCTTCGTCTTTGCATATTCCCTTGCTAGGACATTGATACTCATTATTTCCTCAGTCCAAACACTGAAACTGTGTCAAGAATGCATCCATCACTGCATGGGTACTTAGAGTCAGCGGAATTTTCAACCCCGTCAGCAATTTCTGCAATTTGCAATTTCTGTATGTCTGACATGTGTTTTTATTGGTGAAGATCACTTTCAAATACCAAGATCATGAGAATGATTCTTCGGGTAGTCTCTGCTGCAGCCTAAAGTAATGACAGTAATTAACAGCCTGTGATTAGCAGCCACTCCAGAAAGTGTTTGAATGTTAATTTGCTTCAACTAATATGCAGCACTTCTGTGTAATGAGATCTAAGCTATAGGTTCATGGGGAAAGCAAATTATTTTCCAGCATTTAATCATACAAATGATTCTTAGTTAATCACTTGAACAGTAAACCTCTATGTTCTAATAAGTGACATTTGTTTTTCTGTCATTCAGTTTATTATGGGATAGGCCAGGGCAAAGATAGTATTTTTCTTAACGGTCAGGTTCCCGCTTGCCAGCAACATCACTTTTAAATAAGGCTTCGCAATGTAGGGGATGGAATGGGTTGTGGGTAGGTAAAAAATTCATAGAGAACCTATGCCATTCCACATTTTGCCTTGCTCGCTGTAAATTAGTGTCATCTTTGCCTCAATTTACATATCTGTGGAATGGCATGAATGACCCTTTCCTCCTTAACACAAAAATCCTGACAATGTCTGCTAAGAAATCGAGAAAGGGTGTAGCTCGTTAACCAAGCATTAATTGCTTGAATCCCTACAGTTATAAGGTTGAGTAGGAAAGCAAAAGTCACCAGAACATGAACATATTCACTAATGAATTCTTCAAAAATAAGTGCCCTCTCCACATTAGCCTGGAACCGCTCAAATCACAAAGCAAAGCCACTGACAAGGGACCATTTGGCCAAGTTGGACCAGCTAAGAATTGACAACGCAGTAGGTGTTTCAAAAGACAATGAATGATTTAAGTATCCAAAAATAAAAAGAGGCCTTTGGAAAACTGGATGATACCCTAGACTATTTTTTTTGTAAACGAACTGACTTTACATTTACTCTGAAAAGGTCAAACTTGCCATAAAAGACACTGAGTCATGTTGTCACAGTGTCACCAGAAAAATTATACCAAAAATCAACTCCTGCTTGGTCCTTCATTTTTATAATGGGCACATAGTTTGCAAGTATGTTCTGAAGGTGGTCAGTCACGAGAGAAAATACGCTTGTTTTTATAATTTTGGTTTCATTGTTAAGCGAGAATTTCCTATATTCGACAAGTACTATAAAACTTGAGTCTTCGTTTTCTATAAATTTACCTCACGTAAACTTTTCCCATTAACAACTACCCTTGGTTGGTGTTAAAGCTCGTTTTCACGGGTCATGATAATTAACGAGAATAATTCTTCTGTAAACTCCTAAGAACCGGAATTAAATGAGATCCCTTTACTGTATGAGTGGAGTATAGGTCTTATGAGCTCACAGGGAGATAATTATTAAGGCCAAGCACCTAACAGATCCATAATCTCAAGCAGGCATGACCTCCTGACCAGGAGTCAGTATCTGTTTGTGAGGTTTGATGTAACCCCATGCTTGGATGTTCATTCTTCTGATTTGCCAAGACAGAGTTTTCATCCCTAAGGTAATTGTAAATAATGGCGTATCAGTCATTTAGATCTTAACTAATGGACTCACTGGATCCTTTCCTAGAATAAGTTCCATAACTTTATAACTTAAATACACTGCTTTGGAAAAGGAGAAAGTGGGTTTTTGAAGAGAGGAATGAAACCAAAAAGGAACTTGAAAGCAATGGGAGGAAAAAACCTTTACCTTCCACCTCACTATCTTGCCCAGAATTATCCCAGGCCTGGATGGCATTTTGGGGGGAAGGAACACCAGAAAATCCCGACACTTCCCAAATGTCTCTCCCATCATTTGCCGTTGTGCTTGAAGTTTGCCACTTAAGGCTCATCCCATCCTTTGACTCACTTTTATATAAATTATTTTAAGGAAAGAATCAGGGATGTGGCAAATATTTAGCCCCCCCAAAAAAAATGCTCATAGTAGCATGGTCTATAACAAAATACTGAAAAAATCTGGAGGCCCAGCAATTACGGTTTATCTCTACAATGGAATGCTCTATAGAGCCACTAAAACATCACCACAGAGGAACATCTGATGTGTGAAATACGCCTCTGGTATTTTGTTAATTTGAAAAGAAAATCCATTTACATTACAGCAACTACCTGTGACCCCATTTTGCAGAGAAGTAAAACTAGAGATACTGTAAAGGAAGAAAAATATATATCACAGAACGATTAGCAAGATAAAGTAGCTCACAACTCACAAAAGCCAAATATGAGCTGGTGGTAAACCAAGAATGGGAGGAAGGGGCACTGGGTCCTCTCTAGAGAGCCACAGAAGTGGGCAAAGCGGCCCTCCTTCTGCTCCTAGCAATCGATTCTGAGACTCAGTGTTTGCTTCACAAAACAATAGAGCATCTGTTTCCCCAAAGGCACACATGGAAGCACAAGAGGATTCTTTTGACAATGCTCTAACATTGTCAAAGTGCTCAAGAACGACTTTTCTAGAAACTCATGTCATTTCATTTATCCATTGATTAACCCATTCTAGTGGCTATGAAGCATAGTCTACATGAAATGCTGTACCAGGCCCCCCCATTCACCCGCTCTCCCCACCTCCACTGTAGCCACCCTAGGTAGAGTCCCCTCCCTTCCTTGCTTGCTTCCTTACTTCTTTGCTTCCTTACTTCCGTTTTTGAATCATTTGCCCCGAAGAGCCTATGACCATAAACTGATGGTGTTTAAAATGTTTCTGTGGCCCAGAAAAATGAAATGGTAGGGATTCCAATGCAATTACGCATGTATTAGAGTGTATCTTTTCACTTAATGTTGCCTGGCCATCAGTAAGCTAAAAAATATTCTCATCACTGCATTTAGAGAAGACTTTACAGTTACTTATGATGCTAACAAACGAAGGTTCCAAGATCTACTGCTAAGAGTGTACTTACATGTCCCAAAGCATAGAGAGAAGGAGCTTTAATCAGTATGAAAAAATGAACAGGGTAAGTCTGGAAAGATTTTTAAGCCAAGGGAGAAAGAGTCTCTTCCTTGGGGCATTTGGCTCTCCAGCGGTGTCTCGTTGTTGACTAGCTGATTTCAGCTGATTTGAAGTTGGCCAGAATTTCTAGCCAAATGGGTAGCATTTCTTGTGAACATCCTTGGGTCATTCTTTTCCATTACTCACTATGGGTTTTGATCTTGCTCATTCATTTGATGTTCTAATCAAGGTTCCGCTCCCTCATCTGTTTTCTAAATCATCCCTAACTTAAAAAAAAAAAAAAAAAAAAAAAACAACTACTTAAAAAAAAAAAAAAAAAACACCGAGGGACTACCAAATCGCTCTCAAAGTTAAACAGCGAAATAAGTGACCAGATGCCTATTTGTTCTAATTATCCAGCCCAACAAAACTCTCCCCTCCAAACAAATCTCACTAAAGCCCTCTTTAGGTGGTGCTTTTTAACTTCCTGACTGCTGTCTGGCTCCCTCGCCCTCCTCCCCACAATGTTCTACACACCCACAGTCCCCTTCACTTGTAGCGGTTCTGACGCTATCCTGAGAATCACCAGTGATAGTCTGAAAATGCCAGCCAAAATCTATCTGCAAGAACATCTGCTCAACAGTGCAAAACTGATGTAATTACCAACCATCATCTTTTATCCTCCTGCTGGGGTAACTGCTCCAAAGCATGACTTTTTGCCCTGAGCTAACAAGATCCAGAAACTCCCTGTTATGTACAAAACCTGCTGCTGAAAACCCATGTAGCTTCAACACAAATTATAACCCAGTCTCGCAACTACAAGAGTCGCTCACACCCCGTGCCACCGGGTCTCGGAGAGTCTTGCTCAAAACCTTGTGAGTCCCAGACCTCCTCGCCTGCCCCCTGCCTGGTTTTGTCTAATATAAATGGTTTTCCAAACAGTATCACAGGGGAGGAAAGGATATATCTGCAGTTCCAATAACGTTGTTTTAAATGTACAACTACTGAAAAGAGTAAATGCCAAATGTCTGAACTGGGACTGGGGCAGAAAGAGGAATTTTTTAAAAAAAATTTTTTTAAAGGAGTCTCCAAGCCCAATGTGGGGCTTGAGTGCATGACCCTGAGATCAGGAGTCAGAAGCTCTACTGATGGAGTCAGCCAGGCGCCCCAAGGGGTAAAGAAATCTTTATCGAGCATCTACTATTTGCCAAATGTTGTCCTGCATGCTTTTCCTATGGCATCTCATTTAACTGAAGCTTAAAAAATACTATTAATCAAGAAATTCCCAGTTTGGATTCATTAAGATTAGGAGAGACACTTCAGCTTCATCTCTGCTTCCTAAAGATGTGGAAACATTTAACCAATAATGACGAAAAAGTCCAAATTCCAGTATTTATTTCCATTTATGTTAAGGGAATGAGGGTGAAAAGACCAGGTAGTTCAGCGTATATCACCAACAAGCTTTGGAACTCCCGATAGTTTTCAGTTTCCACAACTACAAAAGGCTGGAGTTGGATTCGCCAACGGCTGGGGCCCCTAGTAGTGCTAGAACGTCAAGATCCTACAAATTGATCTTACACTGTAGGATCCTACATTTGTAGGATCAATCCTACATTGATCCTACAAATCAAATTTCATTTCCAAAAGCTTTTGAAGTACACACTTATTCCCCTCATTTTTTATTTCTCTTATTTTTTTTTAAAGATTTTACATGAGAGAGAGAGAGAACGAGAGAGAGAGCATGGGGGAGGGGGAGGACAGAGGGATAGATAGAAGCAGGCGCCCCATGGGAGTCGATTCCAGGACCCTGGGATCATGACCTGAGCCAGAGGCAGACGCATAACTGACTGAGCCACCCAGGCGCCCCATTTTTCATTTCTCTTAAATTCATGATGAGGCTGAGAACAAATGAGACCTGGTATCGGAATGACTAAGAATTAATAATGAGATTCTAATGAATTATTTTGTCAGACTGTTTGACGTTTTTGTTTTTTAAGAAAAGATTGGCCATGTGACCTTCCACAATAACTGCACTCAAATCAGGCAAAACAGAGATAGGAAGGGGTACTCCCATCCCTGAGTGGAATTATGTCCACTCCACATATAAAGTCATTATAGATGGTGAACAGAACTACTGAGAACACACCCTCTACCTGGTCTTTTGAGAGGAAATTTTATTTTTATTTCGCTAAATGAAAATAATGTTGGGGCAGGTGCGTGTGTTAGGTAGATGAAGATATTTGGTATCAGTGGATGGAAAACATTGCCTTTTTTAGCATAAGTCATCATGAAAGAAATCTCTGTCACTCTGGCTTGGATGTATGAGGCCACTCTCTAGCTCTTAGACCATGAAAGCCTCTAAAATTCGATGAATAATTCATGAAATATTTGCCACATTTACCTTTTGTGTCCACACACGGTGTCAGGCACTTGAGTGCCTGGCTAGACATCCCAAAGTAAGACAAATGGCTTGATCCGTTAAGACAGAGATATAGCGGATGGTGGAAATACGGGGTGGAAAAAACTAACTGCAGACAGAGGGGAAGGAGAGGCACAGGGTGGAGGGCAGGCCCAGCACCTCCACGACAGGCTCTTCTGAGGGTGACGGACAGAGAGTTTCCTCCGCAGTGCAATTCACAATTCATCAGAATCCCCAAGTACACCAGGCCCCATAGATCTTCCGTCACATTAGCAAATGTTGTCTGACCCATGAAATGAGGCGTGTGGCTTATTTAGCCAATCCCAACTTCCTATGATATGAATAGTTTGATCTCACTGGCCTCCATGAAGTTGTGCTTTTCTAAAATAATAATAAGCGTGGGATTTAAATTATTTACTAAATTCTAACATATCCAATCACAGAAAGCCTCGCTACTCAAATACCAAGTCGCCCTCCTTACTAATGGTTCTAAATGCTTCTCAGTAAAGAGAGAAGGGAGACCCACAAAGGAGCTTTCCCAGCGTTCAGAAAGAAAGCTCAGTGGAAAATCCATAGCTGAGCCCTGTGGGCTTTTTTCAGAGCCCTGGCCCTTAGGGGGCCAGTTCAGATGTTATCTTGTATATCCTATTTTAGATTTAAGCACTGAAATGATGACGTTCTACAGAACAGAGCGACCTCCCTGGCCTGGCGATCTTCTCCCAAACAGGATACATGATTGAAGGGCCGTCTTCTCATTCACCCTGGGGATGGCCAGACTCACACACAGAGATCACACCAGAAGGACTTCCCAGTGTTTCATGAAGACATTCACTCAGTTGCAGGCCAAAGATGCAGAGATCTTGAGTCTTCCCTAACCCACGAAGGGAAAGAAGAAACGCGGAAAACCCCTCTGTGCCAGGCGGTAGTTGAAGCACCTGCCGTGTGCCAAGGTTAGAGCCTTACTTTCTTTCTCCCAGCATCCAGGTCGGAGGTTCACCGACGGAGAGCAAGGAAAGCAAGTTGGTTTGACTCCGTGCCAAATCCTGTCCCCCGGTTGTAGTCTCTGGGAACGGGTACTGAGAAGGATTCGAGACCAGAGCAGGACTCGGTGGGCAGAAGTGTTGGCATACACTACAGCTGTCTGCCCCGGGGCCAGGGAGAAAGCAGCAGGGCTCCTGTCTTATGTCCGCCGCTCCTGAGGGGGGCCCGTCCACGTACAGCCACACGCAAAGCTGCATCCTCAGAAATGAGTGGGATATCGAAGATGGTCACTAGACCTAAGGATTTGTATCAAGCAGTGTTTCTCAATGTAGAGACGGTGAACCGACAGCCTTGGAATCCTTGGGGGTGCATTTTTAATTAGCTCCCCAGGTCATTTTTATGAACATAAATTTTTTTGAAAATTGATTTATTTTGAGAGAGAGAGCAAGAACGCAAGAGCACAAGAACGAGGAGGCGCAGAGGGAGAGGAGAGGGAGAAGCTCCAGCAGATGCCCCTCTGAGTGGCGAGGCCCTCCCCGGGCTTGAACTCACAACCCTGAGATCATGACCTGAGCAGAAATCAACAGCTGGTTGCTTAACCCCAACTGCGCCACCCAGGTGCCCTGAACATACAGGTTTAGAATGAGCACGGGGGTCCTTAAGGATTGCCTGATTTCGAGGTATGTGGGCTTCCTGAGCAAAGAGTTTGCCTTGAGGTCAGCATTTTGAGGTTCAGTTTCTTAAATGTAATTCTCTAACTTCATCTAAAGTTGATCCCTCTACCAGTCCTCAATTCCTGCTGGTGCTAACCTTCACCCTAGCCCTGTGAGGGTATGTGCTGACTCAGAGTGAGTGGGACAGGCACAGTGACGGTGTTTCCCCTACCCTGCGGTCAAGCACCATGTAGCTCCAACCAAAAAATCAATAAGTTGATAAAAATCAATTAAATTTTAAAAATCCAAAAAAAAAAATTTAAAAATCAATAAATAAAGCAAAGAGAACTGAACGTCGTTGAGCAATATTTCTACCCCGTACTAAAGCACACACCCTACTCCCGGGCTCTAGAGGAGAGTGTATCAGACCAAACACACATACCAGCCACATCCAGCGTCTAGAATAGAATCACGGGCCATCTTTTCGTTTAACGCTTCTTTTCCAAGTTACCAATCTGTCACTGTGTTTTTTCATGTATAACATTGATTCCTACTTTCCTTTTATTCCATTTTAGATTGAGGTATTTGGGGAAGCTACTCCCATCTTATCAGTAATATATTTGCAATTCTCCTTACAAGGTGACTTGCTTGAGGGTGGTTTCCAAAGGCCACTAAATACATTTTGTCATGTGACTTATTTATTCTAGTTATCCTGATTCCTCATGATCTTACCTCCCAGTTCTAGAAGTGCATCGTTTTGGGGACCACAGGAAATCTATGGTGGCTAGAAATAACACTTATGAATTAATTTTGAAGATGATGACGTACTTAAATACTTAATTTACCCGAGGCACAAAAAGGAGCTCTCTCAGAAAAGTGGTGTAATAAAAATGATGTTTGAGCTTAAGGGTGGGGCAGACAGAGACCTACAGTCTAGAAGTTGGTGACCACTGGCCAACTCAGTCACCACTGCAGTAATTTCTAGACAGGATAATCAGGATGGGGAAAGTGAACAGATAGGGCCAAATCAAAGAAATGGAAGTTTCAGTAGGAACTGGAGGAACCGGAACTGAAATAAAAAGAAAACAGAGTTGAAAATGACTCACAACTAGCTCATAGAGAATGGCGGCTCTGTAGAAGTCAGCAGAGAAGGTGAAAAGCAGAGGCCTTCTCCACACTTAGGAAGACACTTTTTTAACAAGTCTCTTACGAACTTTCTTTGAATTTTCCACACCTTTTTTTTTTTTTACTAAGAACTTAAAACTGAATTTAATACTTCCATAAGATCCCATTCAGTACCAAAGTGAGGAAGAAGGGAAGGAAGGAAGGGAGGGAAGAAGATTAATTAATAATAAATGCATAAGAATATCTTCCTCCGCCTCCCACTCCCTATCCTAATGACCTGCTATACAAGTAAATAAGAGTAAATCACTGCCTGACTATACATATTCGTCCTGTAATTCTTCCTGCTCTCCACCTTCAATTCTGCCAACTCTCGCTCCCCTGTCTGGGTCATTCTGTGGGGGCAGCAGTCCTTGCATTTGTGCTTTGGAAGAAAGATGGACAAGGAAAGAAGTTGAACTCTGTTAGGGAGATAATACAGTAAGATATGCTTCTGGAAGGGAAATTCCAAACCCCAGTGCTTCATATGCATAATAACAATAGGACCTACTTAGCATTTGAGCTAATTTAGATCCCAGGCCCTGATTCCTGGAGTCAGCTCCTTCTACACTGCCCTGCTCTGCCAGCATTCATTAGATATAATCTGCTGGCTAACATCTTTGCGGTGCCTGGAAGCTCTACTTAAGGGCTTCACAGGGTGAACCTGCAGAAAGGAAGCCTTTTTTTTTTCTTTCTTTTTTTTTTTTTTTTTGTTAAGGAGGACTTTTCAAAAGGAAAACTTCCTTCCTGGAGCTCTTAGTGGTTTGGCCTGAAAGCTTTTCAAAAAGACAGCATCTTCCCCTTACACTCGTCTTCTCTGTTCATCCTTCGAGTTTCAAAAAGCCATTTCTACAAATCTGCTTTTCTCACTAAGTGCAGTGAGGTGCGAGGGGGAAACCTGGCCTTTAGCACCGTGGGGAGGGTTCTGGACTGCAGGGCAGCGGTGGAACAGGCTAAGGAAAGAGTTGAAGACATGCTTAGCCAAAAACCAAAGAAGATTACCTTGGAAGACACTTTTTCTATTGAGACCCCTGACCTTTCATTAATGGTTACAGACTCTCTCTTTATTCCAGAATCTTTTCCCATCACAACTTCAGCTTCTGCTGTATATTTTCTTTTCTTTTCTCTTCTTTTTTTTTTCCTGACTTGAGCCTTGAATGTCTTCCTGACTGAAGCCGTGATCGCACGGGGCACACACATCAGGGTTCTTCGTTAATACCAATCCAGGTTCTCTGTATCAATTCTAGATCACCACTGTCTAATTCATTCACCAGTTGCTGCATGACCTATGTGGGCAGAGTGACTCAAGGGCATTGGGGAGTGCTAACAAAATCATTTCCAAGTGACATAAGAGTTCCTCGGGTGTTTTCCAGGACACACTAAGTTTTTCCTCTAGAACATAATATCTGATTCTCTTGCAACTCTCCACCACCTGACTATTTATAAATCAGAAAGCTTTGGTTAACAGTGGAAGCAAAGAAAACGAAATATCTCAGAGATAATTAAATGGCTCTGTTCATGGCAGGAGAGCTTCAGGCTTTGGATTTTCAGAACTTTGGGGCAAGGCCATTTCTATCATAAGTTAATGTGTCAAGTTATGTTAATCTGGCATAATTAAATTTTTAATTCTTTGGACTTCCTTTGTTTTGATTCAACATTTACTAAGTCACCTTCTGACCACAATTTGATTGTCTAGAGGGAAAAAGTAAGTCTATCTTCCAGAGTTGGAATAGAATAGAATGAATCTATTCTACTGAATCTATTGAATCTATTCTATGAATCTATTCTATTTCTGCTACCAATGAAGTCGAAAATTAGAAGTTATGGTTTTATGTGATCTTGATCTTTTATATGATCTCTACTTATGATCTTGATTACCATGAGCTTAGTCCTGAGAGATGAGTCCATTCTTGGTGTGACAATAAAAATCAAATTTTTGTACTTATAAAATAGAATTAGTCTCTGGGCCATGTAAATCCACCAATGTAATGCATGCCACTCCATGTCATGGTGGGTGCCAACACATCAAGCATCTCCTAGGCAGACACATACTCCCTCTGTACTAGGCTCCTTGCCCCTTCTAGTTGCTTTTCTGAAACTCAGCTACGCAGACAGGAACTTGACAACATTTGATATTCACAACTCACTTGAATAAAATCTTCCTTCCAGAATTTACAGATCAATTGCCAGGTGAGCGTTCCTCAACTATTATCAATGCATCTTGGCTGTAGTAGGCATGTTTCACAACCCTAGACCAATGACAACAGCTTTCCATTCCCCATTTGTTCTGTGACTCTCATAAATGAATGACTTCTGTCATATCTCCTCGTCCTCCAGTAAGCCACCATTAAATTCCTGATGCCACTCCTTCAGTTCATTGGCTAGGATAGGGTTGTCCATTTTTCAAAATAAATGATGCCGTGTAGTTCTCAATACTGTGTATTTTTTGACATGATGGAGAAAAAAGACTATAAAATTACATATAAGTACTGCAACTGACACATGATCAACCATTTGACCAGTAACCCAACATATCATATCTCATGTGGAAACATTACCTCTGGCTATCTCAAGGTCACACATGAAGCTGAAAGAGTCCCTTCTGCAAGAAAACATATTAGTCGAGATACTCAAACCTGGTCCTAGTCAATTTTGTCTGCTTCAGATAAGTATCATTTTCCTTCAAGGAACTCAAGACAATAGGAAACAGTCAATTTCCTGTCTTTAATTTCTAGATGCCCAGGCCCTAAAAATGCCTGGCATTTAACCCAATAAAAATTTGTTGACTGAATTCATTGAATGATCAATTATTTTAAATTTTAGTTTTCTGTTCCCAATTCTGTTTTTCTATCCTATATTCCTACTTCTTTTTTTCCTTTTTCATCTTGAAAGTGTGCCTCATGTCACCTGCCTGCCATAATTTTATGCCTTCATCTTTCTCTGGGATAGATGATAGAAGTAGTAATAATTAGAAATGCATAAACCGTCAAAACCGTAAGAAGGCTGAAAAGTTCCCATGGAGCACTGAAGGATCTAAGTTAGATCCTAAATAACCTGTGAGTGGAACACACCTTGTACACATTAGTTACAAAGTATTTTCTTTCTTATTTTAAAATGCCATAGTAATATAAATATCACATATTTATCTAATGCTTTATAATATATGAGCACTTCCATAAACATTCTCTACTGATGCTTTTGAGGACCATATGACTCTATCTGTATGCAGTGAACGTGTTTTTTGTAAAAATTCTGACGTTCTACAGCCTATCGTTTTATTCTTGAACCCATTTCGTTCATCATCCCATTGTCTCCATTTCAAATAGCAAATTACAGTTTCATCATTGCTTGTTCAGGTGTTACCCCCTTTTGTTTCTTGGCTTCGAGGTCTGCATCTCCATAAAGCCTCTGTATTTACGATCGTGTCATTGGTTTATATTTCCTGAATAAGAAACAAATGGCTTAGCAAAGAGTGAAAATAGAACTCATCATGGTTTCATGTTATGAATAAATTTCAGAAGATATGTACATCAATGCTTCATTACACTTATGTATTTGCTTAAATATTAAACATATGTTTTCCAACCCAACACTACACCAAGATAGAGCTCCGCTGTATACAAAGGTTGTAAAATTCAGGGGAAATCCCAGCATGTTGTAAATTTCTTTGTTCTTTTTTTTTTTTTAAGATTTTATTTATTTATTTGACAGAGAGAGAGATCATGAGTAGGCAGAGAGGCAGGCAGAGAGAGAGAGAGAAGCAGGCTCCCTGCTGAGCAGAGAGCCTGATGCAGGGCTCGATCCCAGGACCCTGAGATCATGACCTGAGCCGAAGGCAGAGGCTTTAACCCACTGAGCCACCCAGGCGCCCCTCTTGTTCTTTTTTTTTTTTTTAAGATTTTATTTATTTATTTATTTATTTGTGAGAGAGAGCGCACACAAGCAGGCAAGGAGCCTGATATGGGACTTGATCCCAGGACCCTGGGATCATGACCTGAGCTGAAAGCAGCTGCTCAATCAACTGAGCCACCCAGGCGTCCCATGCCCCTCTTGTTCTTATTGGTATTCTGGTTGACCTTATAAACTTACATATACAAAAAAAAAATCTTACATATACAAGCATCTTAATTTCAAATTCATTTTCTCTGGAGCAGGACAGAAAATGTTCCCGATGTGGAATACAGGGTTCCTTGGATAAGTGAGCAAACCCAGGGTCACCTTTGCAAACCAGCTGCATTAATGTTCTTTCCTTCCCATCTTGGTGGAATAAAACTCCCCTCACCGTTGAGATCTGCCCAGATTAACTCCTCATGTTGCAGGGATCTCCACATTTCAGACAACAAATTCTCTTCTCTGATGAGACTTGGAAATGGAGTGTGGGAATGTTGAAGGGTAAATGATTTCTACCATTGAAAGAAGGTTAAAATTGCAAGGCAAGAGCAGCGACGGCCTCTCCTCCCAGCCAGGCTCTGTGGCTACACCAGGCGCCATGCTGCGTGGCTGGACAAGGGTAGTCCAAGTATCATGATTATGCTTACAGTAAGGGTGAGGTCTTAGGAAAGGCCTGTCTATGCTCCATGGGCTCTTCATCCAGGTGCTTTTTTACAGTGCAAGATTTTTTCAAAAGCTGCACTTATACTACCTCACAGTGAGAAGGAATGAGAGAAAGTTTAAATCCCAAATACTTTAGTATTATCAAACTTAATCGCAGATGAATGGGAGAAGACAGAGACTTGTCCACAGTAGCTCTGGTGGCTTCTTGGCCATGCGGACAACCTGTCTGAGGCTTTCTGGCCCAGGTTTCCCCTCCACCCCACCTGTGACTGTGACTTTGACAAGGTTTGCTAGGAAACTTTTTGTAGATTCTCAAACTATTGCGTCCCAAATTACTACGAGTGGCAAGCCTGTGTGTTACAAATGTGTTCAAGCTTCTGAATCTGTTGTGATCGCCCCGCAACACCCTGTGCCCCCCCCCACATTGAACTGTTCCAACGTCCCCGCATCTATGCTGTTGGATATGCTGCCATCTCTGCCTGATCTCCACCTGATCTCTACCACTTCCTTCCCTTTAAAAGGAACATTTTTCCATTTCTGAGGAAGGAGGGAGTCTTAAGAAAACTGCTGGCTTCTAGGCAAGTGGTTTTATTCCATGGGCGTATGTGAAATCAGGTTTGCTTAGGAAGTATTCGAGTATCTGATTATCATCTCACTTAAGTGATTTACACTGATCGCACCACAAGTGGATGAATTCTATTCAAATGTGAATCTTGAACAGTCTTGAAAATATCTTTTAAAAAGATTACATTGTGGGTTCTCCATATAAAGTATCATGTCATCTGCAAAGAGAGAGAGTTTGACTTTGTCATTGCCAATTTGAATACGTTTTATTTCTTTTTGTTGTCTAATTGCTGTCTCTAGGATTTCTAGCACTATGCTGAACAAGAGTACTCCACCCCCAAACTACTAGAACTCATACAGCAATTCAGCGATGTGGCAGAATACAAAATCAATGCACAGAAATCAGTTGCTTTCCTATATACTAACAATGAAAATATGGAAGGGGAAATTAGAGAATCGATTCCATTTACTGTAGCACCAAGAACCGTAAGATACCTGGGAATAAATCTAACCAAAGAGGTAAAGGATCTGTACCCGAGGAACTATAGAACGCTCATGAAAGAAATTGAAGAAGATACAAAAAGGTGGAAAAGCATTCCATGTTCATGGATCGGAAAAATAAACATTGTTAAATATCTATACTGCCCAGAGCAATCTATACTTTCAATGCCATCCCGATCAAAATTCAACCAGTTATCTTCAAAGGGCTGGAACAAACAATCCTAAAATTTTTATGGAACCAGAAAAGACTCTGAATTGCTAAGGAAATGTTGAAAAAGAAAAACCAAGCTGGGGGCATCACATTGCCTGATTTCAAGCTTTACTACAAAGCAGTGATTACCAAGACAGCATGGTACTGGCACAAAAACAGACATATAGACCAGTGGAACAGAATAGAGAGCCCAGGTATGGACCTGCAACTCTATGGTCAAATAATCTTTGACAAAACAGGAAAAAATATCCAGTGGAAAAAAGACAGTCTCTTCAATAAATGGTGCTGGGAAAATTGGACAGCTATATGTAGAAGAATGAAACTTGACCATTCTCTTACACCATACATGAAGATAAACTCAAAATGGATAAAAGACCTCAATCTGAGGCAGGACTCTATCAAAACCCTACAGAAGAACATAGGCAATAACCTCTTTGACATCAACCACAGCAACTTCTTTCAGGACATGTCTCCAAAGGCAAAGGAAACAAAAGCAAAAATGAACTTTTGGGACTTCATCAAGATAAAAAGCTTCTGCACAGCAAAGGAAACTGTCAACAAAACAAACAGGCAACCCACAGAATGGGAGGAGATATTCGCCAATGACACTACAGACAAAGGTCTGATATCTAAGATCTATAAAGAACTCCTCAA
>CM053605.1:48753857-48814012 GCA_028646535.1 Procyon lotor
AAAAACTACTTAACATCCCCGTCTTTGTTCTTTTGTGGTTTAATATTTCTATTCAAAATGGAAACTGGAATAAAGCATTCCTTTAGAAATCACTCAATTAGCCTGTCATAAAAATCCTCAAGGACCTAGAACATGTTCTAAAATTATATTTCAGAATTTGATTTATCTAAATTTTAAACACCTAGGTTTAACCTTGTATTCCCTCATTTAGAGCTTTAACCACTATTTGGTATTTATGGAAAACAGCTCTAAGTTAATGAAAGAGAATATATACCATTAAAAATCTATATGCCGATTAGATTTATAGAGCATAATTCAATAATTTTTTATAAAGCAATAAAAACTCTTGCCAACTCTCATGAAAAACAACCATATGTTTTGGTTTTAATAATGAAAATGTTTTATAAATAAGCTCCAATTATGGTACATATTATTTAAAAAGCATTGAATCTTTTCCTCTTCCAAGCATATTTTTTCTCTATTTTTTGAGGCACCCGTAATAATTTACATGTAAATTTATAGTATTTCCAGATTTATTCATATTTTTCACCACAAAAGTAACAGTCAATTTTTTGCCTTTTAGTTTCCAGTGTGCCTTAAAAGGACATGTATCAAGTTAGATAACCAATGTATCAATTAAGAAAACATTTTATTCTTCTAAGAACTACTTTTATTCACGGATATCAAAGCAAATAAAGTCATAAGCATAGATTCTTCTATTAAATTCAGGGACAGATTCATTCCATGATGTACACTTAGATTATATGAAAATAAAACTTTTAATGTCTTTTATATATCCCCATATCATTTAGTGCAAGGGTAAAATACTGTCTGATTCTTTCTGGAAAGCAATTTGGCAATATGTATTAAGAGCTTAAAAAATTCTTGTCCTTGGACCCAAAGTCTGTCATGGGGACATAATCACAGGGCACACCACAATTTCTATATGAGCGTGTTTATTACAGTGCTATTTAGGATAGTGACAAATTGGAAATATCATCAGTGTCCAACAATATAGGCCTGGTTAAACAACTCATAGTTAATCTATTTGATGGAAACTGAATAACCATTAAAGTTTAAGTTTTCAAAGAATATTTCTTGATTTGGAGAAATGCTTATGAGAAAATATTAAGTTTAAAAAAATGCCAAACTGTACGTGCTAGTTGTTATTTAACAACCTTTCCAAAATTAGACTTATATTCTGTATACTCTTAAGTGTATAAACACACAAGAATGGAAAAAATACACACAAAAATATTAGTCTTGATTTTCTTCGAGTGGTGGGATTATGAGCAATTTAAAATTTCCTTTCTAATTTTTATATTTTCTACAGTGAATATGTATTATTTTTACAATCAGAAAGAAATATGTTGGGCGCCTGGGTGGCTCAGTTGGTTAAGCGACTGCCTTTGCTCAGGTCATGATCCCGGATCATGTCCCACATCCGGTTCCCACATCATCCCAGAGTCCCACATCCGGTTCCCAGCTCCACGGCAAGTCTGCTCCTTTCTCTGACCTTCTCCCCTCTCGTGCTCTCTCTCCTTCAAATAAATAAATAAAATATTTTTTAAAAATACTTATTGAAAAAAGGAACATATTACTGAAACTATTATAAAAGGTCTAATAAAAAAGGGTAATAGTTAAATTAATGATATTGGAGAAAATGATTTGCTAATCTAAACAGTTGTTTACATGTAAGTAAAAGACATCTTGAAAACATTTTGTGTGATATGATTGTAAATGATGGTATAATATGATTGCTTAAATAATACTATTTGTGTTTTACTGCACTAATAACCTACGTACCTTGTAAATTATACATAAAATGAAAATATTAAGAGGATGAGACTAAAAATACAAACAGAAGTTCTTATGGAACTTATAAAACTATATGTATTTAACTGTTCTCCCTGTTTGCTCCCCAGAGGAACCGCTATCTGAAAGATGTAATGTAGCCTTCATAACTTTGTCATTTTACTTTGCAACATACCCACATACCCATAACAAAACAGAAGTACTTAGTGAATTTTAAAAATTGCTATTAATAGTTTCAAAGTGTATATATAGTATACATTCTTTGCAAATTGCTTTGATCAGTTAACCATGTGTTTTTGAGATGTCGCCATGGAGATAGGTCTACGGTAATTCATTCACTTTAACTACACTGTTATTCCATTTTATGATTTTATAATTTAGTTTTCTCTTTCATTACTGATAGACATTTCCGGCATTTCCAGTGCTTTACCATTTCATTCTGCACTGAATAGTCTTGCACGAGACTCCTTACATACACCAACAAAAGTTCTTTACTGTAGATAGTTAGACGAGGGATTGCTGGGTTGTGGAATATGCTTGATTTGAATTGTAATAGAGGTTGCCAGATTCTCCCCAGAGGGAGAGCTTTACAGGGCCAGCACTTAAAACGAATGTCTGTACACACACACACACACACACACACAGAGTCTAATCTTTTTTTAGTTAGATATATTGCAAATCTCTAGTCCACAGCTCATTTCTAAGTTTACATATTTAATTTAGTCTAATTCATCAGTCTCTTCCATCATAGTTTGCCCTTTGTATTTGATGATAGATTTAATGAATCTATCCCATTTTATGTAGATATTTTCCATTTTTAATCCTAAGAGTTTAGTTTTTTTTTTCCTTATCACGCATTTTACCTGTATTTTTGTATATGGTATAAGATAAGACATCTACATCTCTACCAGTGTATCTGTTTCTCCAAGCAACATTTTTTAAGTTGTTATCTTATGCCATCTTTGCCAACTGCTCAGTGCCCCTATGTCTATTTTGGGGCTTTCTGCTCTATTTCATTGGTCCATTTATCTGTCTTTTAATCAATACCCCCAAATGTCTTAATCACTTTATAAGAAGCTCTGATGTCTTCTAGGATGAATTCTCCCTTCTAATCTTCTCCAAATGTGCCTTGACTATGTGCCTTGATTCTGTATCTTCTGTGCAAACTGTAAGAGAATCAGCCTGTCAAGTTCTGTCCGCCATCTTTGTGAGTAAACTGTTTCCCCTGCAGTTGAATGAGTTCACTGGCATGCCATTGCTCCAGTGCCTTTCTTAGTATTCCGTTGCAAGTCCAATCAGCTAAGTCCTAGGGAGCTGACTAGTCTCGTTAGCATTTACTCCACTCAAAGATTTCTTCCTTAGAATGCCCTTCATCAGGCAAAATATAGTTGCATAAATAATTGCAAGGGCTTGCTTATTTACGTTTCTCTCTCCAATGTTCCAATACCCCTATGCCCCAAGAGTCAATCATCTACTTTTTGAACAGCTTGTTGGACTGTAGGCAGAATGATCATATATTTTCCAAACCCCATAGCAGTGTACATGGTCTAACCCATGGTCTGATATTTGTAATCAAAATGGACTTAGCAAACATTTGTAATCAAATATTTGTAATCAAAATGGACCTGGAGAAATCCAAGATGAAGAGTTTGCCAAATTATATTCTCCAAAATCTTAGTAAGACTAATCATTGGGTCGTACTAGAAGTAGCTCTCCCACAGAAGAAAAGAGAGAAAAGCCAACTTCATTTTTTGCTGATCAAATTTATGACTCTTCTCTGCAAGATTTTTCTCCTATGAGATATCCTGTTTATAAATGTGCATAAGTACTACATAATTTATTTTCATTATAGATTTATAATTAACACATAATTTATTTTTAAAATCATATTGGAACTCATGTTAACTGAATGTAAACATCCTAACTCCTTCACCATGCATCTCACCTAAACAAAAAAGAGGGAAAAAAAAGGTTGTGTTTGCCATTGCTTTTAGGATTTTTTTTTTTAAGATTTTATTTATTTATTTGACAGAGAGGGAGAGAGAGATCACAAGCAGGCAGACAGGCAGGCAGAGAGAGAGGGGGAAGCAGGCTCCCCACTGAGCAGAGAGCCCAATGTGGGGCTCGATCCCAGGACCCTGAGATCATGACCTGAGCCCAAGGCAGAGGCTTTAACCGACTGAGCACCCCGCTTTTAGGATTATTTTAAGGAGGTCATTTCCATCACAAGTATTTGCTTTCATCTTATCCTATATGGCCTGAAAATGGCTAGGGAGTAATTTCTGGATCAAAAATACTATGCCAAGGGATGGTATAGTAGGAAAGAGGCATGGTGGCTGTCCCAGTTTCGATAGATGTTCTCTAAGTTTTCCATGTGACCAATGCTATACATAGAGCCTTCAGCCAAAAAGCACCTGGGATGATACTTCTGAGAACTTCTAGTCTTTCAGACATTTTGTTATCATAGTCTTTTACTTTGGGGAACGTCACCTCTTGGGCAATCACCGGTAGCTGTAGGAGTCATGGTCAGTGTGTTTCCCCTGACCTCTTGAATGTGGGCAGAACACGTCAGGAGATCAAAACCCATGGTGGGAGGAACCCTACCAACCAAAAGATGAAGGAGAAAGAAGAGGGAAATCAAGGTCACAGTGGAGGAAGGGGGAAGGCTCTTTCACAAGCAGTGGGCCTGGCTAATGTGCAGTCCCCTTGTTTGCTGAAGCTGGTGCTCTTATTTTTTCTGAGGAGGGAGAGCTTGCCTGGCTTGGGTCCAAGCCCAAGCACCCTGGCTGAGGGGTCCTTTTGAGAAACTTGGCGGCGGCAAGAGAAATCAGTTTTATCAGACCCGTACCCCTCAGGTAGGAGCGCGTGTCACCATTCCAGGCCAACAGAGGGCCTCAACAAGGCCAGTCAGGGTGGGGGCAGGGGACAGAGGGTGATAGGCCAAAATGGAGAACCTGTGTGTGTGTGTGTGTGTGTGTGTGTGTGTGTGTGTGTGTGTGTGTGAGAGAGAGAGAGAGAGAGAGAGAGAGAAGTCAATGTGTCCTGTTCTCTCCCCTCCATGCCCCGGCCGGATGTTTCTCTGTCAACATTAGCGCCAAACACTTGAACACAAATAAAAGTTGGCTTTATGGAAGGTGTTTAAATAAGTGCTAAAACGAATCCCTAGAAATCCAACCGTCCAGACCTGGGTAGGAGCTCACTGTCTACAAAGTAGGCTAGGCTTGCCGGGGACTCCTCGATTATCAAAAAATAACCAAACAGCCCTATTTAACATTTAAATAAGTAAGAGGACCAATAAAGATTTCTCTTGCTTACAAGTGCTGGCATTTTACAACTGTAAAAGGCTCCACCATAGTCCATATGAAGCCCCGATTGCACATGAAATGCCCAGTTAAGCTCGGGGGTTTGGCCCACACCATCATCTCGCCACAGTCCAGGCCACATATTATGGAATTCAGCTCTCAGGATTTCAGACTAATTAGAGAGGCACCCAGTAGCACTATGCGGGTTCTGTCAGCGTTTCCACTATAAAACCCCTTTTCTGGGGTTTATAACTTGGCCAATAAAAGATAGCCCCGGGCTGGAATGCGCCACGCAAAAAAAGGTTCAACACAGGAACAAGATTTTTTGTTTTAAACTAAATTTCATTAAAAATCAGTTCTTGTAAGAACAGAGCAATAAAAATATGCTGCTTTCATTATTTCTGATGTTTTGAGCTCCTTGCTTTGTTCAAAAATAAAAAGGAAAAAAAAATAAATGCACTTTCCAAGCATCAAGTAAGTCTAGGGTGCTGTGTATTTTAATGAAAATTTTTGAGTTATTGGAGCTTAGGAAAAACCATTGCTTGCCACACATTACTTTTGTTTCACAATGTGGGTCTAGGACTGAGCGTGGCTCAAAGCAATTTGGAAATAGTGTACAATGCTTTCAATCATAGGGGTATTAATGGTTTTTCATGATTAGTGCACATTAACCACCATCATGTTACGGAGTAAAACCTAAACGTGAGCAGGGCTTACTGAGAGCAAAGCTTTGCAATGACAACCGTGTTTTCCATTACCCATCAACGCTCACAAATGACAATTGCGTTTTCTTTATCTTGGCAAGAAACGGGGGATGCACAAACTCCCTAGACTGACCATAGCACGCCCTACATACAGATAAAATTCAACGTTATCTCCTTAGCTTTGGTCTCATTTTACCCGTGCTAATTATGGTTTTGTCTTATTTGTAGACCTTGCATCTTAAAAGGTTAAAGCAGCATGAGTATTTGAGTTTCACGGAAAACCAAAAAGAAAGTGAAAGGATGGGGAAATCGGTATGTCTAGAGCAGTGATTCTCGTGCCCGTTCCTGTTGTAGGTGCTTTATATATGCGTTTTCAATAAAATATCACAGCAATCTCATGAAAATAAAGCTCCAGGAGGGTAAATAGGTTTACCCAGAGTCACAAAGTTAAATGGCAAAGCAGATACTCAAACACAGCATGTCAGGCCTCAAAGACTATACTCCGCTTGCTGTCATTTACTGTACCGTTGACTTTCTTTCCTCTCCTTAACCTGTTTTACTGTGGAAACTATGGCTTGGTCACTTTGGTTTCTACCCAAATAATTCTCAAGTTCGCCTGGCTTATTGTCAGCAGAAGTGTCTAACCCTCACGAAAATGGGGAGAGTAGGGTTTGTCTTCCAAAGCACCGGATTCCCCCATATGCCTTCCTCCTGTGGGAACCCCAACTGGTGAAGGGTCAGACGGCCTCCAGCAGAGAAAAGCAAAGGGCCCTTTCCAAGGGAACTGTCAAGACAGGTTTACACAATTGAGAATGAAACACGAGTTTCTGAATTGTCTGCAGAAGACATTCATCCAAAAAGTCACGTGGCCACTCTTACAGAGATCTGAAATTGGGTCTCAGTTCTGTACACTATGGAGGTACTGTCTGTTTAGCTTCAGAGGATCTGCCTTGAGAAAGGTTAATTTTATGCTTCTCAATTTACCACTGAACCATACCTATCTGTTAAACGTGCCGCGTTTGCTTCTTGGGAGACCGTGTCCCGTGAGAAATCTTTCTGTCCATTCTTGTTATGTATACTGGGAAGAACGACTGGGGAGCCACCAACCCGCCTGAGGACTTGACTCTTGGTCCTGTTGAGTGCTGCCCCGGGGCGGGGAGTGGGGGAGACAGTGGGGAAGGGCCAAGGGACAGAGGAAGGTCCTGCCTTGCAACCAACCTTCGTCTCCATTTCAGCATCACCAGTCCTCTATCCAGCTGCACCTCTCACCACGGGAATGAAAATCTGTGCCATCCATACAGAAATGAAAGAAGTCAGGAGCGCCTCCATTAGGAACACCCTTGCTTCTATCTATTTAAATTAGAGCCTTGAGGGAAAAACCACATGCTTTTAATGGCCTTTAATTGGTCAAAGGAAAAGAGTTCCCTTCCAGAAGCTTGAGAACAGAGCCCCCTTCCTTCCGGATTTGTTTCTTGGTTAACCAGACTAGGGAACAAAAGAGTTGTAAAAATATTTGTTAGGCTGCAAAGCTTAACAAAGAAATGTTAAACAACACTGATGATGATATTGATTTCCTTCTCTCCATTTCTGCTTACTGCCTGCCGCTAACTCAGACCGACTGTCCTTGGCTTGTGGCTGTTTGGTCGCATGGGGAATAAGCAGGCTCTGGGAGAAAGTGACCCTCACTGACCACCGACTGCAGAATCAGTTCTGCCTAAAAATTCCTTGGCAGGGTCAATTTGCATTTCCTGCCTCTTTGGTCACTCGGACTCACTAAGAGACTCTACACGCGTGGACACACATCTGTCCACTCAGCCCTATTTAGGAAACCCCAACTGACCAAAGTTCAGACTTAGAGTACAGGAAATTTGCAACAATTTATCCACACTAAAAAGATCCTCCTCTTCTTGCTAAAAGGAATCACAGCAGGAATCCTTTAAATCCTGTATTTCAAACGATTCTACTTACAACCAACGGTTCAGCAAAACATGTATAATGTAAAATGAGGAAATGAGGTCTATGTATATTTTATGTATATTGCATCCCTTTAATTGATTACAAATTTTTGGACATATATGTTCCATCTTACATTCTCGAGGCAGAAAGATAGAATTATGAAGTTTGAGAGCTGATTATCTTTAACATTCTTGACAATTATCCACAGTATCTGACACGGTGCTTTTTACAGAATGAGAGCTCAGAAAGACACCATTAACTTAGGCTTGCAGCGTGTGGCTCAATGTCTATTAGGGTCATAAATTACTTGAGTAATGCTAATTATTCTCTGCCTTCAGTGCTTCTGATCAATATATTTGTGTTGGATTTTGTTGTTTGTTTTTTTTTTTACTTTAAATGTATTTCTTTGCATATGTTAGATTTCCCAACAATGAGCATAGGACCAAGAGCTGAGACCATGCCCATCTTACTTTTCATTGTTTCTTCTGTACCTGGCATAGTAAGGAGTACATAGTAAACACTCAATAAATATTTGTTGACTGAGTAATTGAATAATTGAAAGGTCTCGCCTTTATTAAGGCGGGGTTAATATATTTGTGTATATTCTGTAGCATGGCTTTGAAACTCTTCTCTGAAAAACCAGTGAATCGCAGAGGAATCACTGGGGGTTCTTCTAAAACAAATGAGTTCATAGAAACATGATTCATTCCTGCCTGCTCCTAAGCTATTAGATCTTATCCAAGTGTTTGCATTCCAGGATGAAGACCTACATAAAAGAGCCCTTCAGCTTCAGAATGTTCTAAAAACATAACCAGATTGAGACACTGGTGAGTACTAATTCACTTTATCTTAAAAGATCACATTTTATCATAAATTGCTAGAATGCTGAATTAAGCACCGAACAACAGATCTACAAAACCCAGGTTAAAGGCAAGTTCAATTCGCCACCTCCCTGTTTGGATTTCCCCAACTTTGATTTGTTTGCTGTATCATTTTCCAGTACTGCCCCACTAGACCAGTGACTCCTAGAAAACTAACCTTGTGTTCCCACCCACTCGCTCTCCTCTGCATCACCTTTCCCCACAACTTTGAATCCTCCAATCAGGAGCACAGGCTAAATTATATAAAGTAAAATGGACTCCACGCATGCCATGTGGAACACAAGCTTCTACTTGGAGGAAAGAAATACACAAATGTCACTAATTCCCCAAGCAAGCACGTGCTCCTGGATCCAACAGAAGACATTCACATTTTCGGACCACTCTCTCATTCACCCACCAGTCTGTATTTGCTACTTTCCTCCCTGGCTGTCAGCCTTCACTCCTCTCTCTTGTGCCAAAGAATAATAGTAAAATAATGGGGAAAGTATCTGGAATTTTGAACCCAGATAACATGGGGAATATTATGTAGTTTTGAGGGTTTTTGTTTTCTGTTTTTTTGGTTTTTAATTTCCCGGTGTTTTCTTCTTCCTTCCTTCCTCCCCTCTTCTTTTACCCCTTCACCCCCCCCCCCCCCGTCCTAGAAATTATTTTGAAGTTTCATTTTGCTGGCTGGCTCTCCCCTGAGCTCTCACTTCCTAGCACTGATGTGACGATTACAACCCACATTCACTGCAAGAAAAGCAAATAAGGAAAAGGCTTTCCTACACCATGCCGACCTGGGAGCAAGAGAGACCATAATAAATGTCTTAGCAACACCACAAAGCACACCCTCCTTTTTGCATACATATTTAGCCAGTTTCTTCTGGAGGTCTCATGTGTTTCAGTTGCTCATTTATTCTTCAACCTTGGATAAAGAGAGGAGGAGATGAGGTGGGCGGGGGAGGGGGTGGCGGGGGGGCGGGGACAGACAGACCTATAGATGACAGATCTGTAGACAATGTTGTTAGCATGCCAGATCTTATTACAGAACCGTGGGAGGTCATGTACGCCGCATCCCGACTCCACGGGGACCACCACATTTAAAACAAGATGAAAAAAAAATGTGATGTGGGGGGAAAAAAAACCCTCATGGGCAGCCTTCAAAGGCAGAGACAGGTTGTGACTGGATTAACATTTATTGACTGTTTAAGCCTGCTTTTTTGCTTCAGGACAGAGATACATGAGTTTAATTGCTGGGGCTGTTCTGCCAACTGATCACCAGAGTGGCAACCAAAGCTTAACTAATCGGTCCTTCATTAGTGAAAAGTCTCTATTACAAAACAAATTAAGCATGCTCTGATCCTAACCTACAGGTCCAATAGCATCACGGCGAAGTTGAAGCTGTTAGAGCGCCGAAAAACTTATTAAGGGTTAGCGCTGAGATAGCACTTTGCTATTGATTTTACAATACACAGGTATTATGATTTATGGAGTGCCTGTGTCACTCTAACGAGCTGAAGGACACACAATATCATCTCCGGCATCATTAAAATTCAGAAGCCTCTAGAACTAACTCATCAACCACTGTACATTGTCACTGACTCTGGGGCTGGGCTCCAGTTTCAAAACGTCCTCAGCTTTTGGGACGGTGGCATCTCTGTTTGGTGAGCAATTGGAAACGTAGAGCTGCCCATCGTGTGCATCACATGCCTTCAATTCATTATCAGAACCCATTTCCGTTGCTGAGTTGGCAGAGGCATTTTGTTATTCAGTTTTGCCTTATAACATCTAGAAGTATGTTGTGCACACCTACTGCCTGACTGTTCAAGAAAGGACAACTGTTACCAAAACAGTATATAATTCCAGCAAGGCTCTAAGCCACGCCAAAAAAAAAAAAAAAATGATTGCCTTCGTTTTTTAAAATACTGGCAGCCCTAGCTGTGGGTAATCCATCCATAGTCAATGAACACACCAATTATGCTCAAGTAATAGTAATAGGAGCTAATTGTTATTGAGCATTTATTATGCTTTGGAATTGTTGAGTTCTGCCGTTTCGCTAATACATTGAATCCTTATGATATCCTTTGAGATAAGAACTGTTCTTTCTCTCTGTCTCACTGATAAAAATATGGAGGGCCCGAGAAGGTAGGTCACTTTGCTTGAAGAAGTTAAGTACATAGCTCTCGAGCAGAAGAGCAAGAATTCAGTGAATTAGTCTGACATCCAAGAATTGTCCTGGGCCAACTCCTGTACTTAATAATCATTTCTACTAACAAAATTAGCGTTCTTTCAACTAACTTCAGTGTCTGTAATTCTGTAATTTGAGGATGTTGGAAGTTAAATCTAATCAGGTGAAGAGCTAAAATCGATCACTAATTTTATTAAAATCCCTTCTAGAGTATATATGAGACAGACTTTTGTTCTCCTTTCTCTAAGCTATATAATCCCAATGAGTATAATATTCTTTCAGGGGACCTATTTTCTATTCCTTTAATCATTTTTGATGCTTTCATTACTTATACCTTACTACTTTGCATAAACTGAAAGATAACCTGATGCATAGTATCTATTTCTTTCTCGTTTTATACCACTTTCTAATCTCACCCCCATTCCAGACTAAACACTGGGTTGAATTTTATGAGAGCTATGGTATTTACAATCAATGTTGGATTAAACAAGTTGAATTGCAAACTTATAACAGCTTTAGATCCATGTTTCTCCATAACAATGGTTACCAAAGAGTAGAAATTGATAAGTGCCTTGTCTATCTTATACCTCAAACTCAAGAATTTGGGATGGCACAGCAAAAGAATCTTCTTTCAAAGCTCCCTTACCTTTTAGGGGACCCCAGTTCATGGCCCCCAGAATATATACAACTATACTATTATTTATGTTCAACTTTATAACCCCAGATCATTTCCTGTCTGGTGTACACGAATCATTTTCTAAATTTCATTTGAGGTTTCTTTTCTTTTCCCATGCATATTACACATATATACATGTTCCTGTTAAGGGTCGTCTCGAATATTCCTAGCCGTTTTTCAACTTGAAATGTTATTAGACTGCAAATTCTGTTTCTCATTTTATCCCACCATCTTGGTGCCATTCTGTCATTTAAGACCCCAAGAATTTCAGAGACCTTACAGAATGGTAAGTGGCTCCTAAGGAAGACCATTTGCTTAGCCAATATTGGGTTAGAAAAATCTTCTCCTTTGTTATCCATCCGGCCAAGTAGGTTTCCTCTGCTTCTGAATGTAACTCGTCAACACCAAGAAGTCTCCATGGTTCTCATTGTTTTCTGGTCCTTCTGCTCCTTTGGCTCAAAATGCCCTTCCGTCCACTTTCCACCTATAGAGTCACAGTTTGTTACTAGTGGGAGGGCCCAAGAGTTCTCTCTTCTGGGAAGCCTTCTGTGACCCCTGGATTAGAATTAATCACTCCACCCTCATTCATTTCTCTATATTAGCAACTTAATTTTGACTGAATCAAAAGGCTCACTGACAGGAGGTTATATCAGCAATCAGTTTTGCCCAAGTACAGTTTTGCTGCAGTTACTCAGATGATCTCAGGGAGCTTAGAATCTTCCACAGCATTCATTTCTAATGTCTGTGTCTCGTTTTCACATCTTGCAGTATCATTTTCTGAACTGGGGCTCTTTGGTCATGTTATTCCTCAGTGGCTTCTCTCTCTCTCTCACATGAGCAATGAGAGCATTTCTTAAGTATCCTTAGTGGTATTTCCTTTAAAATATGCAGCTCTTCTGAACTCCTTTGTCTTGTGGGATATGCCTAACTGTGTGTTCAGACTTTTTTTCATCCACAAGATCCTTAAGAGCTGGTGGGGACCTCAGTTCAGGTGGGTTTCTCCTGGAACTTGTTATTCTCTATTTTTCCAGGTTCCTCTCCTCCCCGTCACTACCTTGAACTCTAAATTCAATTCATCTTCACCTAGGTTGTCTTTATTCTTTAGAGCTTCACCTCTTCTCCCTTTTCAGGAAGAACAAGCCAACACATCTCATAAAGTTTACTTTCATTTCAACCCATGACTTGTCATCCCATGAATAACCTCCAAGTCCTTGCACATGGAATCTTCTTTTCCCCAACACTGGCCATCACAATCCTAAATTTCATTCAAATTCATCTGGAAGGCCAGTTCATCTTTTGAGCACACTCAGCTCCTTCCCTCAGAATTAATTGCTTAGTCTTCTTTCCTCTCACAATGCCATACTTTTGCCTCAATGCTAGCTTCTTCCTTTTCTATTAAGATTGTTTCTTCTTTATCATTTACTAGACTGCACTCCCTGAAGAGAGACATTTTCCTTTAGGTGCTCAGTAACTTCACAAAGCAAGACCTGGGTAAATGTTTGTTTAATGAATAAGTGATTGATCAGAAAGTCATTTTGGTTCTCTGTTGACTTCTACACAATGGAGCTAACCCCCAAATTCCAGAAACGTCTTAATTTGTTAGTCAAGGGTTTTAAAAACTAATTGTTCACAGAATAGATGGCACAAAGGAGTTCTGTGATGCATAAAAAGAATGTATGTTATGACATGCTTTGTATATCATGAACCAGTATTGTTATTTCTAAATATGACCCAAACTTTATATTCAATTATGGTTAAATTGTAATTATGCTTCCTGGATTTCCTTACCCTAATTATCTATTTTTAAAAGTGAAGAGAGATAAGTTTAAACACCTTCAATCTCACTAAATACAAACAACTTTATAAAACATTGTTACGAGCCACCTTCCGAGCTGACATTGAGAAAGCATTAGCTCATTTCCAAAAGGGTCCAGTGAGAATCAAGAAATTACTCGCTCTTTCGGGTGCTTCATCTGAACAAAGACCCGTATTTAAATATTTGGAAACACCAATGTAGCTGTCTGAATGTTCTTTCCTCTACTTAAGGAACCGTCAGCCTGGGTCTACACAGTTAGGTTAAAGGTATTCTCACACCAAACCTCAACATGTCCGTGCGTCTCCTCCTCACTTAGAACTTGTGACGTCACCCTTTCACTCCTTGAATAAATCCAGTATCAGCCCCAGCCCATATAAATCTGTTCTGCCCCTTTGCCTCTGTCTTCCTGTACAGATACTGTAAATAATCATAATGGAGTGGTTGTAAATAGTTCTGTGGTACACTGGAGACCCCTATTGGTGAGACGTGGGCAGTGAACGAACAGAAACTGGGTCGACTTCTGCTCCGCTCCTTTGAGTTCTAGCAGAGCCGCAAGCCTCGGTATTGACAGTTTTTGCATACTTACGAATCAGTTTGTGAAAGCCAACGTGTGTGTTTACCGTACTTTCTGTTTGTATGACGACATCCCTAAATAAGAAGGCAATACGGATGACAAGAAAAACAATATGTGACCTCCTATAATTTTAGGACAATTCATTTTCAGTAGAGAATAGACACGCAGGATAAATGCAACATTGCCATCATAGAAGTACCTATTGATCAATACGGCAAAGCAGCCACAATGTCCTGATCTCTCTGAGAGTTAGGCAGTAAGTTATACACTTCATATGTCCCTCTTGAAAAACAACATTGTATTGCTTTTAAATATTTCTGTGATAGAATTTAATAAGTAACCAGGCTTTTGCAGGACCCTCAAACAAGGAACTTGCTTAATTTAAATTAAAAAGTACTAGTTTGGAACCCCTCGATGCTTAAAGTAAAATTTTTGTTTCTTATCATAAAGGACAACTTTATTTATAATGAAAAAATGTTTACCTCTCGAACATCTTAGGTGCGTTTTTCAATGTGTATATTATAATTAGTTTGACAGATTAAAAGATAAAATAGTTAGAGTTTCTATTATAACTATAATACAGAAGCTGTTGTATGATGCTAAAGGTTCCATAAATCTTCATTCATTTGGGATGAGGGGGTTATCTAAGAATGCTGTTTTGTAAACAGCATGCTGTTTACATGCTGTTTACATCTAAGAATGCTGTTTTGTTGCCTGGCATTTTTCCTCTTTATTTTCTATCTACTTTTAAAACAAATTTTTTAAAGAATCATGGCAAGATGAATGTGATAGCTATTTATTTGAAATATTTGCTCTAAAAATATTCAAAACTTCTATCCTGTCCACACTTCCTGAAAAAGCAAAGCTTATTTCTTGCCAAATGAAAAATGTCTTTGAGCTGAGACTTGAACTATCTACATCCTTTAACTGGCATATTAACATAATACATCTTATTAAACAAAAATACTGCTAATAGGACAAAATACCTCAAAAAATTTACACAGTAAGTTCTTGACTACTTTGTTATTAGTCTTACTAACATTTTCGTACTTGTCTTCTTCTCTATTATTTTTCTTTGCAAACTAAATTGCTAATTCTCCCACCGTCCCTCCACACATGCGCATACTCAGACCCTCCTCTTCAGAATACAAGCCTTTCCTCGCCTTTAGCTGATGCACCTAGCACAGGAGAGAGCCCGCTTTCCTCGCCTTTAGCTGATGCACCTAGCACAGGAGAGAGCCCGGGTGCGGAGCCTAAAAATCTGGGATCTGTGAGCTCAATGTACAATACAAATTCCTGTTCACGCCTTGTAATCATCGATGCTCATTCCTTTCTTTGCCACGTGGAACCTGTCCCAAACGCGGGTGTAATTTATTTGTGACGAGTTCCTAATCCTATTGGAAATGGAAGAAAATATTTTTACTCCACCACGCACCACTGCAGCTAAACTGCTCTGGATGGCTTGTTTATGCGCTCAGACAGCGCCCCTCAGATTGAAGCTTGGGAGGAGGGATGTTTGAGGAGGGAGCTTGTTTTTTAGGAAACACGCTTATCTCCCTCCCCTGAAGTTCCCAAACGCAGGTGGACTCAGGGCACCAGGACTGAAGAAAACATCCCTGGGATAGAGTTCTGAGTGTGGGACTGCAGTGGGGTGGCAGGCTGGAATTTTTAAAAGGTTGGAAAGCTACGGAGCTCGGTAATGTAGGCATCGGAGAAGGGAAGCCCCTGAGTTCTAATTCCAACACTGTTGTCTCTGTCACCACCTTCCCTGAATGAGTTAAAAAAAAAAAAAAAGTGATTTTCTTGAAATGAATGCACTACCTGAACTGCTGGAATTAATGACCAATGGATGGTTTGTAATACAGAGTAGGCGAGGCGACGCTCGGTGGCACCGTCGTGGGCTATTGGGCAACGCCCCACCAAGTACAGTTCTAGAATGCGTACCTGTGGTTAGATAACCATCCCACAAAGAACAGACTCAAAGTCAAACATCTCTATCCATTCTCTGGGCCCTTGACAGCTGTTTTCTCAAACTCTGAGAGATGTGGGATGAGTGCCCTGTGGAGGCAGCACTTCTGCAAACTTTAATAATAAAAAAGAAATATGATTATAAAGAATGCCAACTTCTTTATTCAGAGAAAAGAACTGAGCGCAGAAGTCAGAAAGTGCAAAGAATGAAATGTTCCCAGCTCTGCCATAAGCTACTTCTATAGCCTCCTTCCTTGTTTTCTGTCTCCCCACTTAGCAGAGGGCATTAGAATCCCCCCTCTGCCTGTATCAGACATGAGAACCAAGGGGCGTGATACGTGTAGAAGGGCTTTGAAAAGCTGTAAGTCCTGTGTCCGTGGGTGAGGTCATTATCATCCTTACTACTGTCAAAAAATGCCAGAGCTGCTCATTGCTATTAGCAAAATCCAGTTCTTTTGTTTGAGTTTTGCCTATAGAAAGCAATAAAGTGGAATAAATATCCATTAGTCAGTAGTCAACATCTATTGGAACAGCTGAAACACCAAATCTTTTTCCTCTAGAAGCAGAATGTGAAACTAATGTTATTTCAGGAGTTGTGGGGGGGCAAGCGGGGGAAACATGGCGGAATCGAGCTGGAGGGTAGTTTGGGGGAGACGCAGCTGGCACGGGCAAAAAAAAAAAAAAACCCTCTTCCTCGTCCCAAGAAAATGTCTCCACTAAATGCCACTTGATCTAATCACGCCTAAGATAAAAGTCAGCTTGAATGGAGGCCTGTTATTGGTCAGCATTACGGTGATATTGATAGAAAATGTAACGCAATACATTTTCCCCTGCCTTACATTTCTGAATAATAGCAATTTGCCAACTAGCTAACCACCTCAGCATAAACACTGAAACGCTCCTGCTGAGTTTCAGAAAGCCTGCTTGTCTGCAAGTGCACAATATACAAGGAAAATCACCAGAAAGCTCTGGGCCACCACTGAATGCAAACAGTCCTCAGGTCCTGCTGTGACTTGGCACATCCCCGCTGGACAGCTGGAGACTGGAGGAGAGGGGCCTCTGCCAGTAACATGTTTCAAGGGATTTTTGAGCAATTTTCTGGAAACCGACGGTCCTGTGCTTTATTATTTCATGGGCAGATATTGCTACGAGCTACATATAGATCTATTATGGTGCAGTATACTGTCTATTTATACCTGATATGATATACAATAAAACACTCCAACACTTTCCAATCCCATTTGTGAGCTCAAGCAAGGAAAAAAATAGGGAGACAATTTGCCACAGCCTTATGTTATGCCTAATATAATTTTGGAAATCAGCTATGGCCCCAAACAACATTTTATTACATGCATCAAAAAGATTTAACTTGCGAAGGGTCATGTAAGTGTACTCGGAATATGCTTCAAAGGCAAGAAACACTACGGATAGATGGTTTATGGTACATCTCCTTCCTTCCCCCATCCCCCCGCCAAGATCGTTGGCAATGAAGTGCTACCAGAGATCATTAAAAAAAGATTGCTCATTTTATGTAGCTTGAATGTATAAAATGATAGTTATCTACATTCCAGTGGCAAGAATGTTTGGGAAGACAATGCCAAGAGATAAACGAAAGCAAGTTAAATCAGGAAGACAGGCTCTGTGGCAATTAGTCTAATGTAATATCATTTTTAATGTAAAGAAGCTACATTTTCTAATTTTCACTAAAAGCCCTAGGTGCTGAATGGGTTTTAATAAATGCATGCAATAAAAAACAGGTACACTCATCTTATAAAGCAGCCTATTAAGCAGACTGCTAGGGCTGCAAAATCCAGTACCCAGTAAACAATACTTTTTCTGTTAGAATAATGATGCATAGTTTACTCTTTTATACCATGCAGCACTTGGGGACCACATCCATTTACCAAAATAATACCAAATTAGTACTGTAAATATTGAAATCAGACCTTTCAGGCTAACCGGTGGCCTAATTTTCTCTTCAATCTGCTCTTAATCTCAATTCATCAATAACACTACCTTATTATCGGACTTTGACAGCAAGCTAAGGCTTTTGATAAATTATACATCTCAAGCCAGATTTAAAATTTGAAGCTCAAGTGCTAATTATCTGTACAGGCCTAGTTAATAACGAGATTTCTTGTTAAGTATCTGATCACAGCGTGGGCATCATTTGTCAAGATCCTCAAGTCTACCTTAGAGACCCGCTCTTCGAATCCTCCCTTGCCTACCATATGTAAAATTGGGATCTTTGTTTCTATAATAACCTTTTATTAGGAAGCTGACATAATGATTAAGTTCGCTGTAGACACACACAATGAATTAGACAATTACCCTTGCTGCTTTAAACCACTCAGACTCCTAGCAAGACAAAATAATTAATATTGAATTTTAATTTGATGTGTTCCACATTTAAACCCCAATTTGCAAAGTACACCTGGAAAGCTGCCGCTGCTTCTTTGCAGTGTGTACTGAGGAACCAAAGGCCCCCGCAGTTCGAATGTGAAGGCACAGAAGGCACGATGCACCACGATCACTTCTCAGTGGAGCACAGAATTTTCTAGCATTAATGGGAAAGGTAATTACCTAGGTCTAACTTTATAGCCTTTTCTCTAATGAAACTATAATCTCCCAGGCCTATACCCTTTAAGCATTTGCATGATTTTAATGATTTCGGTGCCATAACTGTTGGTATACCCAGTCATTTTGAAATGAAATGTCTTAAACACAAAGCCGTTAATTATATTTCCAGGCTATTCTTATTGGCACAGAATAAGGCTGAGTCAGAGACAGGCACCATTGTAAAAACAACTACGGGCAGCAGTTCTCACATGGCCCCCAGAAAGATGAGCCCCGGGTATATGGATCCATTTCAACCAGTTCATCCTTGCCCCCCACCCCCTAGGCTTCTCCTGGAATGGTAATAGGGCATAAAAGCATTAAGTGCTTTTGACTTGGCTCCCATCCCTAATACTTCCAGAGAGGGTGCAGAATGGGTGTAACATGGTAAGACCATGAAATATTTTCACCCTCTAATCAAATTTCCTCTTAGAAAATGATCATCCTTCCTGGCTGGGGGCATTTCAGTCTCACGGGAGGGGCTGGGAATTCATGGGGGTTTTCTTTCATGGAAAGGTTGGAGCTTGGAAGAGGGAAGGTGACTTGCTCTTTGTAGCGTCCCACAGTGCCAAGACCGAGATGATAGACTAAACTGAATTCTCTCTCTTAAGCCCAGTTAAAGCAACTTACATAATTATAGAAAGGAATAAAGATTCATAACCCATTTATTGTGAACTCTAAAAGCGCTTATTTGTCCAAATGGAGCAGCTTAGATGTTCCGGAGTGGGGTAGCCTGATGCAGAAACAATGGCTTCTCTGCTTCTCTTCTCTCCTCTTATTGCCCTTTTACCCGCCTTCTTGTCCATGGATTCAGTGGCCCTCAGGTCCCTCCCCAAGCTGAGCAGCAGCCAGAGGAGGATCCAGTACTGATGGTTATAGAGGGGTATCAGGAGAAGTTTGCAACTCTTTGGCTTCCTGGTCTACCCGGGGCAGGAACCGATCCCTACATTCTCTCACCCAATGCTGCAGTGTATCTAAGATCCTCATACTTTGTTCTGCCATCCCTTCCACCAGTTTCCTGCAATACCAAGATAACCACAAAGTCGTGGGAAATGGCTCCTCGGCCTAAGTTTGACTCTTTGTTAAGTTAGAAACTAGCACAGTTATACTGATAGCTTACCACATAGATGAAACAGTCATGTACACGCAAGTCTGCAGAAGTCCCATGCTGGATCCCGAAACTGTAAGCCAGGTCTGTGCAAAGAGAATGAAAGGATAATCACTTTCTGATTCTGATACATATTCTGGGAAAGAGGCAAACATCCAACGCTCTCAAATCTGTCGATGAAATTAGCAGCACTCCGTGTCTTCTTACAAGTTTCTTCTTTTGATTATTCCCATTAACCTATTAAGCCAAAGTATTTAATAATACTTTCTTCCTAGACCATCTCTTATTTTAAAACTAGGTATTAGTGACAACTTTTGTATCAACATGGATGGGACTGGAGGAGATTATGCTGAATGAAATAAGTCAAGCAAGAAAGTCAATTATCATATGGTTTCACTTACTTGTGGAGCATAAGGAATAACAAGGAGGACATTAGGAGAAGGAAAGGAAAAGTGAATTGGAGGAAATTGGACGGGGAGACGAAGCATGAGAGACTGTGAACTCTGAGAAACAAATAGAGTTTTGGAAGGGAGGGGGTTGGGGGGATGGGTGAGCCTGGTAGTGGGTATTGAGGAGGGCACGTATTGCATGGAGCAGTGGGTGTGGTGCATGAATGATGAATCTTGAAACACTGAAAAAAATAAAATGAAGAAAAAGGTGCAAACAGATAATCAGCCATAAAAACATTAAATAAATAAATAAATAAATAAATAAATAAATAAATAAATAAATAAATAAATAAATAAAAATAAAACTGGGTGTCAGTGAATCTGGCCTCTGCAAGTTACAAACTACATAACCTTGGGCGAGTTGGATAGCCTCTTTGAGCCTCAGTCTTATCAGGAGTAAAATTAGAATAAAAAGGGCCTGTTTCCCAGAGTTGTTATGGAAGTCAAATGAGATTGTATATATCATGCTCTCAGGACAGCTGCTGACAGTTATAAATCAATATCGAGCGCTACTAATCATGTTGTTAGTTGTTATTTAGAAAGATGGTGCAGACTATTATTTAGTAACTCTTACATGGGTCATTTGCTCTTGGGGGTCTGGCTACCACACAATTTAAAGGGGATCACAAGACCTCATTTCTAGGAATAATAGAATAACAGTCAGAAATACTCGTCTTCCTCAGGCAGGATTTGCAAACAAAGCCACAAGTCCAAGTAAATATAATTGATGGTTATTAAGAGAAAGACTATATGCTAAGAAAAAGGCTAAAAGAACATGTTTTTTTATTGTGGTAAGAAAAACACAAAACATACAATTTACCATCTTAGATATTTTTAAGTGCACAGTACAGTAGTATTAACTAAACACACATCATTGTGCAAGATCTTCAGGAATTTTTCTTTTTTTTTTTAATTTAATTTCATTTTTTCAGTGTTCCAAGATTCATTGTTCATGCACCACACCCAGTGCTCCATGCAATACGTGCCCTCCTCAATACCCACCACCAGGCTCGCCCACCCCCCCCCACGCCCTCCCCTCCAAAACCCTCAGTTTGTCTGTCAGAGTCCACAGTCTCTCATGCTTCGTCTCCCGCTCTGATTTCCCCCAATTCACTTTTCCTTTCCTTTTCCTAATGTCCAGGAATTTTTCATCTTGCAAAACTGAAACTCTCTTCTCATTGAACAACTCCCTTCCCCCCTCCCCCTGCCCCTAGCAATCACTCTTCTACTTTCTAAGAGTCTAATTTAGACATCTCATTTAAGTGGAATTATGCAGTATTTGTCCTTCTTTGACTGTCTTATTTCACTTAGCATGATACACTCAGAGTTCATCCATGTTGTAGCATATGACAGAAGTTCCTTCTTTGGAAAGGCAGAATAATATTCCATTTGGGGTATATACCACGTTTCTTAAAAATACTTGTTATTTTTAGTGGGACTATGAGAGACCTACCTGAATTTTGCAGGTTGTATTTCATAAGCAAACGTTATAAATGGATATAAGTTAGTATAACTGGGGATGAGGAGGAAACATCCTATATTTCATAACCGTATAATCTGGATTCCAAGTCTCTATTTCCGCTAATTGTGGAAAACTTAACCCCACTAATTTCGGATACAGCTGGTGCAATAAAATGATTTTTCAGCTAAAACTGATGTTGTCAGCCCAGTTTCAGGACAGTACCTAACTAACCTCATCTCCAGTCAGTCTTTCATTCCCACCTCTCCTCTGGTCAACAGATGATGGCAGTGAGGAGAGGTGATAGGTAGCAGAGAGACTGAAAGATCTCTTACCCGATGCTGTCACTGGACAGTCACTGAGCTCCACCCACGGGGCTGGTCCCTGCAAGATAATGACCTGATATTTGCTGACTGGTGGCAACTGACTGGTCCACTGGAATCTTCTGGCTTCCAGCCCAGCTTTTGTGGTGCATATAATCCCAGAGATGTAGGCAATTTCCCATCCCAACTCTGGTAAAAAGTCCTTATGTGTATTTTGAATGCCATCCTTTGGCTTTGCCGGGCAGCCTCAGGGACCGTCACATCAGCACAGGCTCCTGAGTATAAGACTCAATACACACTGGGCTCACAGTACCAAACAAGGCAGAATACCCTCCAAAAACTGGGAGGGGTAGATCAGCTTTGGGTTCTTTTTTTTTATTTTTATTATTTAATTTAATTTTAAATTCCAGTATAGTTAACCTACAGTGTTATCTTAATTTCAGGTGTATAATATAGAGATTCAACAGTTCCCTACATCACCCAGTGCTTATCACAAGTGTCTTCCTTAATCCCCATCAGCTACTTCACCCACCCTATCCCCACCTCACCCCTGCTCACCATCAGTGTGTTCTCTATAATTAAGAGTCTGTTTCTCGGTTTTTCTCTCTCCTTTTTTTCCCTTTGTTCATTTTTGTTGTTCTCTTAAATTCCATGTATGAGTGAAATCATGTGGTATTTGCCTTTCTCTGAATTATTTCACTTAGAGTAATACTCTCTAGCTCCATCCATGTCATTGCAAATGGCAAGAGTTTGTTCTTTTTTATGGCTCAAAAATATTCTGTTGTATATATATACCACTTCTTTATCCATTTATCTATCGATGGCTACTTGAGCTGCTTCCATAATTTGGCTATAAATAATGCTACTATAAGCATAAGGGTACACATATCCCCTTGAATTAGTGTTTTTATTATTTTTGGATAAATACCTAGTAGTGCCATTACTGGATTGTAGGGTAGTTCTATTTTTAACTTTCTGAGGAAACTCAGTCTTCCACAGTGGCTGCACCAGTTTGCATTCCCATTAACAGTGCACAATGGTTCCTTTTTCTCCACATCCTCGCCAACGCTTATTTCTTGTGCTTTTGATTTTAGTCATTCTGACAGATGTGAGATGATATCTCACTGTAATTTTGATTTGCACTTCCCTGAAATGAGTGATGTTGAGCATCTTTTCACGTGTCTGTTAGCCATCTGGATGTCTTCTTTGGAAAACTGCCCATTTCTTCTGGCCATTTTTAATTAGATTATTTGTTTTGGGGGACTTGTTGAGTTGTATCAGTTCTTTATATATTTTGGATACTAAGCCTCTATCAGATATGTGATTACAAATATCTTCTTCTTGTCTTTTAGTTCTGTTGATAGTTTCCTTTGCTGTGCAAAGGAAGTCCCAATAGTTTGTTTTTATTTCCCTTGCCTCAGGATGTAGTCCCAATAGTTTGTTTTTATTTCCCTTGCCTCAGGAGATGTATCTAGAAAAATGTTTCTATGGCCCATGTCAAAGAAACTACTGCCTGTATTCACTTCTAAGAATTTTATAGTTTTCAGGTCTCACATTTAGGTATTTAATCTATTTTGAATTTATTTTTGTGTACGGTTTAAGAAAGTCATCCAGTTTCATTCTTTCCCATGCTTATTTGAATCCTTTCTCTCTCTCTCTCTCTCTCTCTCTCTCTCTCTCTCAATGAGTCTGGCTAGAGATTTATCAATTTTGTTGAACCAGCTCCTGGTTTCATTGATGTGTTCTATTGTGGGTTTTTTTTTTTTTTTTTAGTTTCTTTATCATTTATTTCTGTTCTAATCTTTGTTATTTCCTTCCTTCTGGGGTGCCTGGGTGGCTCAGTCGTTAAGTGTCTGCCTTCGGCTCAGGTCATGATCACGGAGTCCTGGGATCGAGCCCCACATCAGGCTCCTTGCTCGGCAGGAAGCCTGCTTCTCCCACTACCATTCCCTCTGCTTGTGTTCCCTCTCTTGCTGTGTTTCTCTCTGTCAAATAAATAAAATCTTAAAAAAAAAAAAATTTATTATTTCCTTCCTTCAACTAGGTTTGGGTTTTGTTTTCTTTTTCCTAGCTCCTTTAGGCATAAGTTTAGGTTGTTTGAGATTTTTCTTGTTTCTCTCTCTCTTTTTTTTTAAGACTTATTTATTTTAGAGAGAGAGCAGGGGGAGATGCACAGGGAAAGGGAGAGAGAAATTCAGCAGACTCTGCACTGTGTGCACAGCCCCATACAGAGCTCAAACTTACGAGACAATGACCTGAGCTGAAACCAAGAGTCGCACACTTAAATGACTATACCACCCAGGCACTTCAAGATTTTTCTTGCTTCTTACAGCACTGCTATAAACTTCCCCTTTAGAACTGCTGTTGCCTCATCCCAAAGATTTTGGACCATCGTGTTTTCATTTTTGCTTGTTTCTATATGCTTCTTTATTTCTTCTTTGATTTCTTGGTTGACCCATTCATTGTTTAGTAGCATGTGATTTAACCTCCATGTATTTGTGGACTTTCCAGGTTTCTTCTTATGGTTGATTTCTTTTTTTTTTTTTTAAGATTTTATTTGTTTATTTGACAGAGAGAGAGATCACAAGCAGGCAGAGAGGCAGGTTGGGGGGGGCAGGCTCCCTGCTGAGCAGAGAGCCCAATGTGGGGCTTGATCCCAGGACCCTGAGATCATGACCTGAGCTGAAGGCAGAGGTTTTAACCCACTGAACCACTCAGGCACCCCTGTTATGGTTGATTTCTATTTCAGTCTTGTGGTTAGAAAAGATGCATAGTATGACTTCAGTCTTTTTTAATTTATTGAGGCTTGTTTTGTGGCCTAATATGTTTTCTATTCTAGAGAATGTCCTATGTGCACTTGAAAAGAATATGTATCCTGTTGTATTATGATGGAATGTTCTGAATATATCTGTCAAATCCATCTGGTCCAATATATCCCTCCAAGTCACTGTTTTCTTATTTATTTTCTATTTGGATTATCTATGTAGGTGAAATGTTAAAGTCCCCTACTATTACTGTATGGCTAGGATTAGTTCTTTAGGTTTGTTATTAACTGTTTTATGTATTTAGGTGCTCCCATACTGGGTGGATATATATTTACAATTACTATATCTTCTTGTTAGATTATTCCCTTTATTATTATATAATGTCCTTCTTTGTCTTTTCTACAGACTTTGTTTTAAAGTCTATTCTGTCCCATAAAAGTATTGCTCTTCTGGCTTTCTTACAACATCCATTTGCGTGCTAAATGTTTTTCCATCCCCTCACTTTTAATCTGCAGGTGTCTTTTGGTCTGAAATGAGTCTTTTTCAGGTGGCATATAAATGAGTGTTGTTTTCTTATCCACTTTGTCACCCTATGTCTTTTGATTGGAACATATAGTCCATATATATTCAAAGTGTAGATATGTATTTGTAGCCATTTTGTTACTTGTTCTGTAGTGGCTTTTGTAATTTTTTTCTGATCCTTTCTCCTCTTTCTCTTTTGCATTGTTTGCTCATTTTATTTAGTAATATGCTTAGATTTCTTACTCTTTATTTTTTGCATATCTATTACTGTGTTTTGATTTGTGGCTACCATTACGTTTATATAGAACATCTTCTGCATATAGCAATCTGTATTAAACTGATGATCACTTAATTTTGAACTCATTCTTTACTCCTTTCCCTTCCATGTTTCAGATATTTAGTATCATATTTTACATTCTTTCATTTTGCTCTTTTCTTGACTGGTTTATACAGATATAGTTTTTGTTGTTTTTTGTTGTTGTTTTGCTTTTGTGCTTCCTATTTTTCTTACTCTTACTTATGGTTTTTGTTTTCCACGCACAGAGTCCCCCTTAATGTCTCTGGTAGGACTGGTTGAACGGTCATGAATTCTTTCAGCTTTTGTTTATCTAGGAAACCCTTTATCTCTCCTTGTATTCTGAATGGTTGCCTTGCTGGCTAGAGCATTCTTGGCTGCAATTCTTCCCCTTTCAGCATTTTGAATACACCATGCCACTCCCATCTGGCCTGCAAAGTTTCCACTAAAAAATCAGCTGATAGCCTAATGGGGTTTCCTTTGTATGTAACTGTCTTCTTTTCTCTTGAAACCTTTAAAACTCTTTCTTTAACTCTATTTTTTGCCATTTTAATTACTGTGGGTTGTTGTGTGGACCTCCTTGGGTTGAATTTGCTGGGGAATCTCTGTGCCTCCTGAATCTTGATCTCTGTTTCTCTTCCCAGATTTGGGAAGTTTTCAGTTATTACTTCATCAAACACATTTTCTGCTCCCCTTTTTCTTTCCTCTCCTTCTGGGATTCCTACAATGCAAATGTTACTATGCTTGATGGAATCACTGAGTTCTCTAAGTCTCTTCTCATTATGTAGTATTTGTTTGTCTCTCACCTGTTCAGCTTGATTGCTTTCCATTACTCTATCCCCCAGGTCACCAATACATGCCTCTGCTTCCTGTAGCCTGCCATTTACTCTGTTGTATATTTAATATCATTTTTTGGGTTCTCATCTCTGATATGTTATTTTTTATCTCTGTCAAGGGTCTCGCTGATGTCTTCCACCCTTTACTGAAGTCCAGTGAGTATCTTTATAATCATTACTTTAAATTCTGTATCAGGCAAATTACCTATTTCTCTTTTGCTTAGATCTCTCTTCTGCTGTAATTTTGTCTTGTTCTTCCATTTGAGACATATTTCTCTGTCTCCTCTCTGTGTTTGTTTCTGTGTGTTAGGAAAGTCAGCTACCTCTACTGCTCTTAAAAGTAGTGGCTTTATGAAGAAGAAGTCCTGTGGTGTCCTGCAGTAGTGTGGTTCCTGTTCCCCAGAACCTGGCACTTCAAGGGAGTCTTCTATGTGTGTTGCTTATAACCTGCTATTGTGTTTGATATTCTTTCCCTTTCTGTATAGACGTATGCACTGACTCTTTGCCTGTTGTGGGCTGTGCCTGCTCTCCGGGATGTTATTGCAACCCAGGCAGGCTGCTCTGAGGAGAGGTGACTGCAGAAGAGCTTGGGGGCCAGGGGGTGGTGGGAGCAAAATCTGTGCTGAGCCACTAGTTTTAGGCCAGATCCCCTAAAGGGCAGTGGCCATTGCGGGAGTGCTTTCACAGGCAGTGGCTGGGTGGGGCATGCAGTGTTAACACAATTTGCACTGAGCCCAGGGCCGAGGCCAACAGGCTTAGAGTAGGCAAGGAGAACTCCTCAGGAGAACTTATGGGTGGGACACATTGCTAGCGGGTTAGGTAACAACTGTCTCTGTGGCACAGTCTCCAATGGGTGGCTCTATATTGATGCTGGGGAGGAGGAGAGGAAAATGGCACCTGCAAGTTTCTCTGTTTACGGAGAAGTACCCCAACACACTCCAAAGTCAGTATAAAAGATCTCCCTCCCATTGTGCAAGCTATCATTTCTATGTTGCCTCTCCTTGGGTTGTTGTCTTTTAAAAGCCCTGGACAGAGCTATCACTAGCCCTCCAGAGTCAGCTGACTTTTAAAGCTCCAGGGGGGAGGGCCTGGGGGAGGCCAACCTTTGATCCCCTGCCATCTCTCTCTTGTCCCATTTGGCAACAGATAACATCTATATGAGCTGATACTCAAAAGCAAATCCCTCTGGAGAGGAAAACCCAGACTTACACCATCACTACTCCCTGCTCCCTATTGCAGATATTCCCAAATTCGAGAGGAATGTGATGGATTAAGCTGTGAGGGGGGTTGGTGGCAGGGAAGAAAATTAGAATATAAAATATAATATTTCTAGTTATTACTCAACAACAAATAAAGAAGCCATTTATCATGCTGGTAAAACTAAAAGAACAATGACTTTTAAGATTCCACTAGAGGGGTGCCTGGGTGGCTCGGTCAGTTCAGGGGACAGCTCTTCACTTTGGCTCAGGTCATGACCTCAGGGCTGTGCAGAGTCTGCCTGAAATTCTTTCTCCCTCTCCCTTCGCCCCTCCCCTCTCTAAAATAAGTAAATCTTTTTTTATTTTTTTTATTTTTTTCACCAAATACTTTTATTTTATTTTTTCAGTGTTACAAGATTAATTGTTCCTGCACCACACCCAGTGCTCCATGCAATACATGCCCTCCTCAATACCCACCAATGGACCTCTCTTCTGAGCAAAATGAGCTATACCCCATTCTTGCAGCTAGTCTTGGGGCCACAGCTGATCTTCATCATTTCCCTCCTTCATTACCCATTCTAAATTTTCTTCACTCTCAGATACTACCTTTGCTTGTCTCTGTGGCTTTCCTGGTGATGTGACCTAGGACCACACCCCTGAAATACCTCAGCAATGGTCACCTGAGGCCAACATATTACTCTCACCCCCAATGTGTAACTGCAGCCTGCTACCACCTGATGGTTAGGGCCAATGACTCCCCCCCCACTTCTTTTTCCTGGCCATCAGAAGGCCAAAGAACTCAAGTAGTAGCCATAATTTGTAGTTCAGTGAGACTCTTCCTTGTAGACCCTTCCTAGTAGAATTGTTCCCTCTTTGGGGACCACAGACTCTAACCCTGCAGAGTCCAGATTTGTGGAGCTGAGAAGGACAAATTCCCCAAGTAATTCATTGAAAATGAAGGTAAGTGGGGTCTGTTGCCATTCCATAGTTCTCAGTCCAATGTATTCTTCCTATTGAGGATACAGCCACATATAAAGTTCTTTGATTCCAAAGAACACACCTAGTGCTCTGTGATACACCGTCCTGGAGAATGAAACCATCCTCTAAAGTATTACCTCCAAGGCTTTAGCAGTTAGTTGCAATGTTCTATCAGGCCACCAGAGTAGTGCAATATGTAATAAGATCAGTGAATCTTATGGTCATGGATCCTCTCCCACACCTTCTTTGCTGAAAAGTGGGTCCCTTGATATCTTAGTATGCATGACCCCATACCAGTGAATCAAACTCTTAATAAGCCCCCAAATAGCAATGCTAGAAGAGGTCCTGGAGGCAAGAAAAGCAAATCCATACCCAGAATACATGTCTATTCCTGTCTGACTGAATCACTATTCTTTTAAGTACAGAAGGGATCCAATGTAGTCAACTTCCCAGCAAATGGCTTATTGGTCTCCCAATGGTACCATGTGGAGACAGTTAGCCAAAGATTCCATACAGGGTCACAGCCAAGTATGTCTTTCCCAATTATACATTCAGGAACCAGGAAAATGACCACCAGATAGATCTGCAGGCCCAATTTGCCCGCTGTGAACCAGACCCAACCTACCCACCATGGCAAGAACTTGATTCATTATTATGGCTCCAGTGTGCCCACACTCTAACAGAAACCCCTGACAATGCTCAGGGTCTCCAGGTATATATGTCAACTAAGATTCTATGTCTAGTAATTCTTGAAACGTTTACATGCCCACTGCTTAGTTACCAAGGTAAATGATAGTAGACCCCTGTAAGGAAGGGCTAAGAGGATCATTATTATGTACACCTTCTGTGATTTTGCAGGATCATTCCTTCAGCCAGTATGTCCCAGACCCCAAAACTGGCTCAGGTCTAGAAAATGGGAAAGGATATTTGGGGGGAAAAAAAAAAGAAAATGGAAAAGGGATTGTGACTTTTGTCATGAAAACTTCCCTCAGCCTTCTGACCTTTCTTACTGGATTGAATACTATACCCCCCAAATTCATGCCCACCTGGAACCTCAGAAAGTGAACTTATGTGGAAATAGGGTCTTTGTAGGTGTAATCAAGTTACAATGAGATCATACTGTACCAGCGTGAGGCCTTAATACAATGACTGGTGTCCTTATAAGAGGAGTGAAATTTGAACTCAGACACATAGAGAGAACACCATGTGAAAATGGAGACATATAGAGAGGGTGCCATGTGACGACAGACATAGATTTCGAAGTGATGCATCGACAAGCTAAGGAACACCAAAGATTCTTGGAAACCACCAGTAGCTAAGAAGAATGAAAGAGATTCTCCCTCAAAGCTTCCAGAAAGAATCAATCAACCTTGACAATACCTTGATTTCAGACGTTTAGCCTCCAGAACTTTTGAGAGAATAAATTTCTGTTGTTTTAATGCACCCAGTCTGTGGCTTAATACAGCAGCCCTAAGAAACTAACACACCATCCATCCTTGATTTATTTTGATGGTACAGATTTAGTATCCTTGTCACTGCTCATCTATTTTATCCCTAGAAATGCTGTGTTCTATTAACCATCCAGAACTCCCCAGATTAGCAACCCCACTCCCTTCCGAACTTGCTATTCATTATAATAATTGTGCCCACCTGCCTCCTGGAGGTTAATAATCACTGCCACCTGGGCTCTATTGTTTTATGGTCTAAAATTTTGCTATCAATGTGCCTGGTACTGTAACAGCATCTCCTACCATCAACTCTGGCCTGCTGAGGAGAGTCATCACCAGATTTCTTGGTGATGCTTACACCCCTCCCACCAGTGAATTCTGCATGGTCTTGCTAAATATTGCATCTTTTGAGCCTTAACATAATCATAGGGTGAGTTTTCTAACCTTTCCCAGTATATCCACTCCAGCATGCTGACTTCTCTGAGCCCTTGAGCCCCCTTTTCCATCCTTTATGGTGGCAGTTCTGACACTGTATCTCCCTTGGTATAGATCATTGCTACTTCCATGCTTAGGAGCCATCCTAGAAATGAGTTGGCACCATGTCCTGGAGTTCTTCCCAAGGTGGCAAATCCTGTATCAGTAACATTCCCTTTTCCAACCTTCTGTTCTTAGATCAGGCATTGGAGATGAAGCAGTACTCCTTGCCCCTTGATCACCACCAGAGTATTGGGTGCCATCTTGATTCCCTGAGCCCTCTCTTCAACCCTTCTGATAACTCCCTTGTTAAAACTCTTTTCTTCTGAGTTAGCCAGAGTACTTTCTGTTTTCTATATGTGGAAATAGGGTCTTTGTAGGTGTAATCAAGTTACAATGAGATCATACTGTTTTTTTGTTTTGTTTGGGGTTTTGGGTTTTGTTTTTTTTTTTTTTGGTTTATTTTTCTTTTTTTCTTTATTTTTTGATTGATACATCTTTAACAAAGTTATATTAGAAAGGGAAGAGAAAGGAGAGACAGTAGTTGGAAAAGGGCAATGTCAAGGAAGGGCAGAGAGTAAGGGTGTATTCACAGTGTTTAAATAGCATGGCAAGGGCCCTCACCCCCACCATCAGAACAGGAGTAGGTAACCCCTTAGATGCCAGGCCACAGAGAGACCCATGTGTCTCCAGAGATGATCAGGGACACTCAGAGAGCGTGGGAGGGGTGTGTACAAATGGGTGCTAAATTTTTTCCTATTTAACTACTGGTGTTAATGTACTAGAAAGTCCAGGAAAGAAAAACACCTGAGAAAAAATATAGACTGAGAGGGGAAAAAAACTCACATGTGGGGACTTGTTGAAAATGAGACTTTCCAAACCCCTCCCCAAAGATTCTGATCCAGTAGGTCTGGAGTAGGACCCAGGAATCTCTTTTCACCAGTGCTTCAGGGGATTCTGATAGAACAGATCCACAGAACATATTCTGAGAAAGACTAGTCAGCAGAGGAAAAGAGGAAAGAGAACACTGCAGGTGGAACAGAAACAGGGTGCCAAGGCTGGAGAGTGGAGTCAGTGTGGCTGTATGACTTTCCTTCCAAGAGGACCCTGCAGACCAAGCAAAGAAGCGAAGCATGTCCCCAGTCACAGGAGTCCAGGCTTGAGGATTTTCTGGAGCAGTCCCCTGAAAGGTGGCAAATAATCAGGGGTTATGGAGAGAGAAAAGTTCAAGGTTCAATCAGCTGGAGTGCCTAGACTAGGTAGGAAGGAGGAAAAGCCAGAGGTAGTTGAAAGATTGGGAGGAAATTGAGGATTTCAGTCACCAGAAGTCTCTATGAGGTCAGAGTGCAGATGTGGGAGAAGTTGGGGGTGAGGCAGAGAAGGGAGGAGGCTGTGGTCAGCCTTATAATGTGGAGCAGTTCTGGCTTATGATGGTCCTCAGAGTATCTTGTCCAGGAATTGGGTAGCTGAACTGGAACAGAGACAGAGGAACGTGGAGATGACAATATGCAGAAAATGCAATGCTAGTGTGATGGGCTGAAAAATGGCCCCCTAAATTTAGCCACATCCTATTCCCTGGAGCTTGTGAATGTCACCTTATATGGCAAAAGGGGGCAATGGGGTCTTGAAGGTGTGATTAAGGATCCTGAGATGAAGAGATTACCCTAGATTATATGAGTGAGTCCCAAGTGATATCACATGTGTCCTTGTCAGGGGAGGCAAAGAGATTTTACATACTCAGTAGAGGAGAAGGCAGTATGACCACAAAGGCAGAGATTGGAACCATGTGGCCACAAGCCTAGGGATGCTGGCAGCCACTGGCAACTGGAAGAGGAAAGAAACAGATTCTCTCCTAAAACCTTCAGGGGAAGTATGGTCCTGCGGACACGCCTGCCATATTGATTTCAGCCCAGTGATGCTGATTTCAGGCTTCTGGACTCCAAGGCTGTGAAAGAACAAATTTCTGGTTTTTTGAGCCACAAAATTTGAGGTAGTATATTGCAGAGGCCACATTAACTAATAGAGCTAGGTTGCTGAGTCTGTCATATGGCCACTGAAACATCTTAGACTCCATGGGTTGAGCCAGGAGTCTGATTATGATGGAGTAAGTAGGAGGCTCAATAATGACATGAAGGAGAGGACAGAGTAGGTAGAATGAACCTCAAAGAGGAGGAGATTTTACAAGATGGCCGAAGGGTAACTGTCCAGAAATAGCATGAGAGAGCAAGATGAATACCACTCTCCCTGGCTTCAGGAATGCCAAGAAAGAGCACTCTCCCCTGCAGGCAGCTATAGGGAAAGAGGGACCTAGATAGAAACTTAACAAGCCGACTCTAGAGTTGACTTTTTTTAAGGTGTTAAGGATGTGGAGATAGGAGGATAATTTTTCTGCTGTTCTTCATTTCTAATTCTTTAGAATACCAAATGCATTAAACATAAAAAATTTCAATCTAGGATTTAAGAAATAGAATACTGTAAGCCACATGTAACTGGGACTACTATACATCTTCCCGTATTGCAAAAAGTGGCAAATCCAGTTTTGAGGGACCTGAACTTTTTCAAGGGGCCTTCTTTAAAAAAAACTAAAAGAGCATTATCTAACATCACAAATATCATAAAATCCAGAAAAATACATATAAATTATAATTGACTTTGTGATATACCTCTATCTTTCCTGTATATTTGTCCACATGTTCTGAAAAGTTATACAATATTCATCTTAAAGCATACTTAAGAAAATTAAGTATATTTTTTAAATTGTCACTATATTATATTGAAGTACAATCACAATATCAATCAAATTATTCTTATATCACATACATTGAATATATGTAGTTTTGTTTCTTGATTTTTTTTTCTGGCTACTTGTTGAACCAGTCTCAGTTTCGTGTGCCTTTTCATCTGGAACCCTCAGATTTTAGTAGAGCAATGCACACTAACACCTTAAAGGTACAATGCAACATTCTGGAATGGGTACAAAAAAATGGGTAAAAAAAAAACTGCAACTTCACCTAAAATGTGTGGACAGGTAGTAGTAGTGCCACAGATTCTGCCCTACTACATGGTAATTCTCATAAATTTGAATCCCCATCAAAAGAGAGAATGTAAGGTACAGTTCTAATTGTACACAGCATTATTGAGAGCCATGCTGACAGGGAGAATTTCTATTTTGACTAGGCTTTAATGAAGAACAAACCCTCCCTTCAAAATATTTTCACATCTAGCTTTTTATTTTTTAAATATTTTATTTATTTATTTGAAAGAGAGAGACAGAAAGACTGAGCGTGAGCAGGGGTTGGTGGGGGGGACGACCAGAGGGAGAAGCAGACTCGCCACTAAGCCCAATGCAGGACTCGATCCCAGGACCCTGAGATCATGACCTGAGCCAATGACAGATGCTTAACCGACTGAGCCACCCAGGCCCCCCACATCTGACCTTACAAAAGACATTTCAGTCACGCTCCTTCTCCACACCCACACTGTAGGACACATCCATGTCATACTTCTTCTAGCCCTGAAATGAATATCTCTCAGAGTTGGGTGTGTCTCGCCCAGTGGGCAGCCGAAGTATTCCTAGAAGTCATTCTTTCACCAGAATAGCTAAAAGTAACTATACACAGAAGTGACTGCAAACCGCATAACTCTATCCCTCTAAGCCCAAAATAAATGCGTCCCCAATTCAACTTCCCCTTGCCAGAACCCAAAAATCCCTACAGCCATTTCAATACCACCCAATTCAAGGGGAGGTGTAATGGGAAGGAAGTCAAGGTGGAAACTTGTTGTTATTTTAAAAAAACCGTTGTTATTTTATTTATTTATTTATGCAAAATTTTCAAAAACCGCAACCATGTAACCACATTGCTAAGTTTTACTTGGCTTCACAGTAAATCTGCTTCCAGTTACAGGACTCTTATCATGCTCAATGAGGCCACTTCTTGCCCGTAAAAGGGCACTTGCAAAAACCTATAGTCATTCAGATTTGAGGCCTGATCTACTGTAACCGAAGTGTTTCTGGTTAGTCCCACCCCATCCCGGCAGACTTCACAGGACAGCCAGCTTTTTTGGCTGCCCAGAAATCTATCAGGGTTTGGGCACACCAATAAACATGGGTCCTTAAATGGAACCTAGAAATGTTTGTGATTGTGAAAGCCTCGTTACTGGTAATGTGATCGAATGAGCGTTGTCCTTCCAAGTTCAGTTTGCATCTTTGTTTGAAGTTAGTAAGCCATGGAAACAGGAAATGGATAGTGACCAGTATGAGCATCAGCTCTTTCTTTGCATTGGGTTCTTAAAAGAGCCAACATTTGTCAATAGAAATAAAACACGTTGTATGCGAGTGCACAGGGTGGGCCAGGTAGAGTGCAGACAGTTGGCAGGGACGGATCATAGTGACTTCAAAAATCATTAACTTTTGTCGATTTTGTTTCATCATCTGTCAAATGAGAAAGCCGTCCTGCACTCATGGAATGGCTCTCCACAGCTGGGAGAGCAGAACCCAGAACTGCTGCTTTATAAGCCCGTACTTCAGGGTGAATTAAAGTAGCATCCACATCGTATGAGATTAAAAGACATGTTTCCAGTTATAAACCCAAGCCTTCTCCTTCAAAGAAAACAAAAACACTCAGGTTCTAAGTGAGAAAAATGGCAGGAGAGCTTGGTGTAGCAACATATTACCTTCCTCACAGCAAGCTCACCAGCCTCAATAACCACCATTACCCGGGGGGCTAGGAGGTGGCAGTCGCCATTATCGCTCTCTTTCTACTGGTAGTTTATCCAGACCCATGGACCAACCAGAGTCCGCATGAGGAGACTACCCAGGGTATGAACACCCTCTAAATGCCCCCCCTCATGCCTGCTCAGAGTCCTACTCAGCTGCTTTCAGATAACCCCCATAAACTAGCACTCATATTCCCACTCTTCAGGTAAGAAACCCTGTCAGCCTAGGAGCATTTGGTCCAGTAATTAAGGTCCCAGAGGCTAAAAGATTATGGCATTAAATCTGTGTTCAGGTTACGGAGCCAAGATCATGTGGAAAAGTTCAGTGTCCTTATCTTAACACTTACTCTAAAAGCTATGCTGATACATTGAAAGATTTAATTAATTTCGATCTTTTTATTAGCTAAGGGAAAATATGAAGACAAAACAGGGATATGGTAGAAAGAGAAAAAAGCCCCAATTTGACACTACCCAAATTATCTATATCCTATGAGAACACTGAAAAGATTACTTTTATCAAGATGAGAGTTGTTTAAAGTATTGTTATAAATTGTTCAAATTTAAGAAGATAGATCTGTTTGGGGACTGTCAGGAAAGATATTAATACATATTCTTGGTAATCCGAGGTAGCCTTATATGTAGGAGGAATGGTGGCCATATTTGATCATATTTCAGGAAAGAATCTGCACTTATTGGGCAATATATATATTTTATCTCACTCCTCATAATACTTCACAGGGAAGCTGAAATTCTCACTATTTTATACACAAGAAAACTGAGGCCCAGAGAATTTAAGCAACTTGTCCAAGGCCACAAACCTACTCAGTTACTGAGCCAGGATTCAAAGCCAGGTCCATTTGTCTATACCACGTTACTTTCTGGGAGCTCCTAGCAACCCCTATAAGTCCAATTCAACCTAAAATACCAGCTTCCATCCTGGGTCCAACCCTTCAACTCCCTCATCATGACTAAAGCCTTTTCCTCAAATAGAGAACAAAGATTTTAGGTTTGAAAGAAGGACTAGGGGCGCCTGGGTGGCTCAGTTGGTTAAGCAGCTGCCTTCGGCCCAGGTCATGATCCTGGAGTCCCGGGATCGAGTCCCACATCAGGCTCCCAGCTCCACGGGGAGTCTGCTTCTCTCTCTGACCTTCGCTCCTCTCATCCTCTCACTTTCTCTCTCTCAAATAAATAAATAAAATATTTAAAAAAAAAAAAAAAGAAAGAAGGACTATATCCATGTGTTAATTTACATGAAGGTACAAATGCATGAGTTTACAAGCGTTTCTGTGCAGGAAGTTTGGGTAAGAATAAGGATCTTATAATAAAGATTGTTCATGTCTACTCAGCATTCCCCAGAAGACTTCCCACCTCAGTGATGATCTGGTCCAGGCCGAGGCAAATAAGATCCCATTCCCTGTCACAGCAATTGGTCCATGGGCTGGCACAATGTCAAACAGACTTCGAAGCCACACACTGAACATGGCACCCTAGGTCCCTAATAACTGTGTGGACCAAAGCCACCCATTCTTCCTACTCCCACTCCTCCTACCACAAGCCCCCCCAGCATCCTGGAATACCCAATCTGCACTGTTGTGAGAGCAAGAACAAATTTTTATTTTGTTAGAAGCATTGCATTTCAGGATCTATTGATTATAGAAGTTTGGCCTGCACTAAATAATAACAATCCACCAATAAATGTTAGTTTCATTCTTGCCCCATTCCTGGATTCTCCCATTTAGAACACTTCAAGGTTTCCAGCAATTTTCTTCAAAACATTAGAGCTCCTTTGAGGCATTAGAAATCTACAGACACAGTAGATACGTAAAGATAGCCACTTTTTTTTTTAAGATTTTATTTATTTATTTGACAGAAAGAGAGAGATCACAAGTAGGCAAAGTCAGGCAGAGAGAGAGGGGGAAGCAGGCTCCCTGCTGAGCAGAAAGCCCGACGCGGGGCTCGATCCCAGGACCCCAAGATCATGACCCGAGCCGAAGGCTAAGGCTTTAACCCACTGAGCCACCCAGGTGCCCCAAGATAGCCACTTTTTTAAAAAATTCTGGTATAGTTAACATACAACGTTAAATTAGTTTCAGGTATATAATATAGTGATTCAACAATTCTATATGTTATTCGGTGCTCATTCAGATAAGTGTACTCTTGATCCCCATCACCTATTTCACCCATCCTCCTACCCACCTCCCCTCAGGTAACCATCTCTTTGTTCTCTACAGTTAAGAGTCTGTTTCTTGGTTTGTCTCCCTTTTTTCCCTTTGTTCATTTGTTTCATTTCTTAAATTACATGTATTAGTGAAATATTTGTCTTTCTCTGATAGGCTTATCTTGCTTAGTATAATACTCTCTAGGTCCATCCATGTTGTTGCAAATGACAAGATTTCATTTCTTTTTCATGACTGAATAATATTCCTGTGTGTGTGTGTGTAAACACAACCCACATCTTCTTTATCCATTCATCAATGGACACTTTAGCTGCTTCCATAATCTAACTATTATAAATAATGCTGCAATAAATATAGGGGTGCATATATCCTTTCAAATTAGTGTTTTCATATTCTTTGGGTAAATGCCCAGTAGTAGGGTTACTGGATCATATGGTGATTCTATTTTTAATTTTTTAGGAACTTCCATACTCTTCCAGGGTGGCTGCACTAGTTTGCCTTCCCACCAACAGAGCATGAGGGTTTCCTTTTCTCCATATTCTCACCAACATTGATGTTTCTTGCGTTTTTTGTTTTAGCCATTCTGACAGGTGTGAGGTGAGATCTTATTGTGGTGACTTGAATTTCCCTGATGATGAGTGATATTGAACATATTTTCATATTTCTGTTGGCCATCTGTATGTATTTTTTGATGAAATGTCTATTCATGTCTTCTGTCCATTTTTAATTGGATTATTTGGTTTTTGGGTGTTGAGTTGTATAAGTTCCTTATATGTGTTGGATACTAAGCCTTTATTAGATATGTCATTTGAAAATATCTTCTCCCATTCAGTAGATTGTCTTTTAGGGTTTTTTTTTAAGATTTTATTTATTCATTTGAGAGACAGAGTGACAGAGGGAGCACAAACAGGGGAAGAGGCAAAGGTAGAGGGAGAAGCTGACTCCCTGCAGAGCTGGGAGCCCAACACAGGGTTTGATCCCAGGACTTGGAGATCATGACCTGAGCTAACAACAGATGCTTAACCATCTGAGCCACCCAGGTGCCCCTGTCTTTTAGTCTGGTTGAAAGTTTCCTTCACTATGCAAAAGCTTTTTATTTTGATGTACCCACAATAGTTTATTTTTGCTTTTATTTCCATAACCTCAGGAGACATATCTAGAAAAATGTTGTTGTAGCCAATGTCTAAGAAATTACTGCTCCCTTCTAGTATTTTTATGGATTCAGCTCCCACACTGAGGTCCTTAATCCATTTCGAGTTTATTTTTGTGTATGGTGTAAGAAAGTGGTCCAGTTTTATTCCTTTGCATTTTGCTGTCCATTTTCCCAACATCATTTGTTAAAGAGATTGTCTTTTTCCCATTGTATATTCTTGTAAAAGTGGCCACTTATATAATTAATCATATGAATAATAAAATTATTTTAGAAATATAAATAATAAAAAATAATCCTCTTCTTCCTTCTACCTAATTCCTTACTGGGCATCTGGGGTAAGGTTAGATCTACTGAGGGGAGACCGAACTGGAAAAAAAATTAATATCTTTCATTTGATAGCAACCCAAAACTGGAGAATAGAGAGGGAATATTCCCTTTCTACTAGTAAACCCCTAGGTACCATCTCTCCTTCCATTTTTCTCTCTCCACTGGAGAAACTTATCAGACACTCCATTTTTAGTTGAAAAACTGAGGCAGAATTTTGATTCCCGGTTTATAAGCAATGAATTTGGAAACTCTAATTTGACTTGTTCTTAATTCTTTTGGTCATGTCCTCCATTAGCTGTATAGTTTCCTATAGTAAATGATCCAGGTTAGGTAAATCCAGTTACATCAACTAACACCTAGCAGCATAAATTCTAGAAATCACTTTGTGCATGTCAGTAGCTTGAAATTTGGGATGCATTGGTTGCCAGGATTTATCTCAAAAGCCCATTTGGCTCACAGTGGAATGGTTTTCCAAATGTGGTTCCTGAATCAGAAGCATCAGGGCCTTGTTAGAAATACAAATTCTCAGGCCCCACCCCAAACCTATTAAATTAGGAACTCTGGAGTCTGGCCTAAGCCAAAATGTTACTGCATTTTCATAGTGTACCAAAACACCAAACCTTTGCAATCAAAAGTAGGTTACAGCAGGGGCACCTGGGTAGTTCAGTTAAGTGTCTGACTCTTGATTTTGGCTCAGGTGATGATCTCAGTGTCGTGAGATCAAGCTCTACATTGGGCTCCATACTGGGCACGGAGCCTACTTAAGATTTTCTCTCTCCCTCTTCCCCTTCTCCTGCTTGTGCACACACTTTCGCTCTCTTTCTCTCTCGCTCTCTTAAAAAAAGTAGACTGGAGCAAGCACACCTAGCACCCAGATTTTGGTTTGCAATAACATTCTCAGAAAAAAAAAAAGGAACCAGGTTTCCTTGGAGAAATGGCAATTCTAGAACTGAGACAGGAGATATACAAGATGAGCCTGGAGTGCCAGAAAGTAAAGAAGAGCAGCAAGAAAAACCCCCACAATGATGGGTGTGACAAAGGGACAGAGAAGCCAACTGAAAGAGCTCCCAATGGCCAAAGCTGGAACAGTCTGAGTACAAAATAAAGAAATATTGGATTATAACCCCAAATATAAAATAAACATTCATGAATCCATACTGGCATAAATAAGTAATTGAATAATTGATTAACCAAATAAACAGGAGGTAATAAACAAATCTCCTATGGAGAAGAATTCCAGATAATTTATATAGATACTCAAACTTCAAAGAAGTAAAGAACATCTGCTCATTCCTTAGGCCTAGGCTACATATAGTGACTTCCTTCCAAAGAGGACACTGTGGCAAGACAGGGAAAAAGTAACTTTATCAGACACCTAATAAACACTATTGTAGCCAGGTAATCAACATCAACATGAACACGGACATGAGGGGATGAATATATCTTACCTCTGTGATCTCCCTCCCCAAAACACATAACCTCAGTCTTATCATGAGGAAAATATCACACAAATCCCAACTATGGGTCAGTCTACAAAAACCTGATCAGCACTCTTCAGAACTGTTGAAGTCATCAAACCAAAAAATTAAGGCAATCTGAAAGAACTATAGACATTAGTTAATAACAATGTGTTCATACTGTTTCATTAATTGTAACAAATGTATCTTATGAATATACGATGGATAAACTAAGTGTGAGATATATAGGAACTCTGTATTATCTTCTAATAAATTTTCTAATAAACTTTTCTGTAAAACTTACAAAAAATGAAGTTTATGTTTAAAAAATGTCAAGTAGATTACAGTACCTACGAGGTTAGTGTTTAAAGATAAGCATACATCCCTCTAGGGAAAGAAGTCAGAGGATAAATGAAGGTATGTGATTCTGAAATAATTTCAAAGCATTTCTGGGCTCTGAAGATTGGTTTCACTATACATTGGCTGGAGTACAGACTCATCTGCTACAACATAAACCCACAATTACAGTGCCTAAAGCTAGAGAAGCATTAATTTCTCATGTAACACGTAACGATGTAGGGTTAGCTCTCCAGTATGGATAAGACACCTCCAAGGGGGCTAGGCACAGGCTCCTTCCCTATTGTTGCTCTGCCATCTCAAGGACCCCTAGTCCAAAGTGTTTCATCCATAGTTCAAGATATGTCATCACTCTCACCACAGGATCCTAACCAGCAGGAAGAGGAAGGAGTTCAGGGAGGACCTGCCCCTCCCTGCTTACAGTGTAACCTCAAAGGTGCACACATCCTGTTGGCTCATTTCCATTTACCAGAACTTATTCACACGACCTGGCTTTGTAGCTGGCTACAGAAGAGGTTAGGAAATAGGATCTTTACCCCAGGAAATCATGCACCCAGCTAAAAATTAGAGTTCCTATTGCCATAGAAAACTAATTGCTATTGAAGGTCAATTATCAGTCTCTACCACACTGATTCCTTAATACATTAAATTTTACCTCCACTCTTGTGTTTATCTAACATAAAACAAAATGTGACTTAGCATGCTGGGGTCATTTTTAGATGGGATTGCAAAAGGTCACTGTTTGCACCAATAAGGTTTTTACCTTTCTCACTTTCTCAGTTCTGAATTCAAAATGTTCCTCTTATTTTATCTTGAACTCTTCTTTCCCCTGATAGCATGGTTTTTCCAATACGTCTCTTATTTTATTCTCTTTTGCTTCCATGTTTTCTGTATATCTTGTGTTACAGATCATGCTAAATAGATTGCATTCTTACCAAGAGACTAAGGGCCCAGCCTTGTGATGACCTCCTTGTTCCCTGAGGGAGCCCAGACTCAAATTCTAGGGTTGTGATTCCCACCTATATTGCCCTCTTCTGGACTAAAGGCTCCAGCACAGGAGATGGAGATAAGATAGCCCTTCATCTAGCCAACTGATCTGATCCATAGGATGAGGTTATCAATGATGTTGACCCAGGTCCAGAGTCCAAATCCCCCAGCCCCTCAGTTGCACGCCACTGGAATCCAGGGTGGAATGTATGGCGTCAAGTCTAGGAAATTTCTGATCCCAAAATGGATGCCACTGTGGGTAGACAGGAAGAGTCACCCTCCACCTCTCATGTTCCAACCCTTCCAAAGGCCTGCAGGGTGTATAAAATACAAACATACTCAGAAGATAAATTACAGCATTGACTCGCTGCTTAACAAAATGGCCAACATTTTCATTTTCTTAAATAAAAACACTGCCCAATGTGAACCTCTCAAATGTTTGGATTTGCAAAGGCTTTTTAGTGTGCACATTAACTTCACAAGGCGAAGTATCTCCAACAAAACTGGAGTTGAAATGAATGGTGAAAATACAGGGCTGGAAATGCAGGGTCTCTGGAAATAAGGATAAGGACTGCTCAATGTCAAGATATTACTATATTATTCTTTCTAGGAGAAGAAGGGACTTGCTTTTTGAAAAGAAAAAAATGTCAGCTCATATACCACAGATCAGGATGGGAAGCAAATTTCAGATTCCAGTCTTTGCAAAGAGATTGCTGTAGCTTTAAAATCAGCCTGAAAATGGTAAATCTAATGAAAGATCAAGTTCCTTATTATCAGTTTCTGTTCCTTAGGGGGATGACACTCTGTCTCTCTGCCTAGAAGCAGGAATATATGTGGTTCATCAGTTATTTTATTTTTTCAGATCTCATTTTCTCACCCTTTTTAATTCTCCAAACCCTTCATTCTTCTTCAACCAAAATTTCAATGATAATTTCACTAATTCACTTTTAATGTTGCCTAATGATCTTTGACACATGACATAGCAAATCAGTATCCAGAGGAAGGAAATTCCTTACTTGTATTCCAAAAGCCATACTTTGGTCCCTGGCCTCCAGAAGCTCACACTAATGGTGGAGAAAGTGAATGTGCTGGGGATAAAAAAAGATACCACAAGAAGAACATCCATCACAACATGTTTATAGTAATCAAGATTGCAAATGACCTCACTGTGGAAAATAACTTAAGAAATATGAAAATAATTATTAATAAGCCATGGCATTGCCATATGGCAAGGCATCCTATAGCCCTTTAGATTAAGGTTCATGAAGTTTTAATAAGATAAGAAAATGCCTATGTTTCAATATTAAGTAAAAAATGAGGACAAAATTGTATTTGCAACATGGTCACAATTATGTCAAAAAAAAGCAAGGAAAAAGAGAGCAAACTTTGTCTTTGGGTGGTGAAGTTATGGGTGATTTTTTCTTTCTATTTTTCTGTATTTCAATAATTGTTATTTTTAGAATAGTGACATCTAACGAGGCACTGTATAAGGTGTTTTATATATTTAACTCATCTAATCTCTCAAAAACTCTATGAAATAGGTATATTGTTATGCCACATCTGTAAAAAAGAAAAAAGAAACAGAGAGTTGAAGTACATTTCCCATTATCACACCGCTCTGAAGTAGTGGGATAGTGGAGTAAAGTAGTATTTAAATTTGCCTGCAGGGCTGTATTGTCTCCCTGTAATAAATTTGTATTGCTTTCTATTGAAAGCCTTAAAATAACTTGGAAAAAAAATAGTCACATACAATTTGCTGTAGAAATTCAAGGGAAGAAGGCCCTCCAGCCTGGGAATCAAGGAAGTCTTAGAGAGGCTGAACGGGATTTAAATATGCACTACTCATGGTGTGTGGTTGGGTCAGTCAGAGTAAGGTTTGACTCTTGATTTTGGCTCAGGTCATGACCTCAGGGTCACATATAGAGCCCCACATTGGGCTCTGCGCTCAGTGTGGAGTCTGCTTGAGAGTCTCTCTCTCCCTCTCGCTCTGCCTCTCCCCCAGTGTGTGATCGCTCTCTTTCTCTCAAAATAAATAAATAAATACTTTAAAAATAAATAAATAGGCACTATTTAAAGGGAGGGCCTGTAGGGAATGGAACAGTAGGAGCTAAGGCAATCAAACTTGCCTTCAGTGGCCTGCAAACAATGAAGATGCATTGTTTTTATACCTAGTGCTTACATTTTATTCAGTGTCTTAGATCACCTTCCATCTCCTGGGAGAGTTTATTCTGCTCCTGCATAGAGCCTGCTTTTTTCCCAAAATCCAATGCCCTTTCGGAAAATGTCAACATTAGAAGGTACCATTCAAGTAAGGGTCCCTTCTGCACTATTCTTAACAGGAAACTCACTTCTTTCCCTAAAGAGCGCATTTCCCTTTCAGAAAACTGTAATTAGTAGAAAATTTTTCTTTATAGTTGGACTTAAGTTTAACTCTCTATAGCTTTTCCCCATTGATCTGGTTTGCCCCCAGAAAGTATTCAAAATAACACTAAATGCACCTCAGTTCCAGGGCGTTCTGTTATTGGACTTATCCTGATTTTGTCTTCTCCAAGATAAAAATCTTCAGTTCACTTTGGGGAGGGTATGTGCTATGGTGAGTGCTGTGAAATGTGTAAGCCTGATGATTCACAGACATGTACCCTGGGGCAAATAATACATTATATGTTAATAAAAATTTAAAAAAAAATTTTTTTTAATCTTCAGTTCATTCAGCAATTTTCCATGTGACTTGGTGCTCGGGCTTTTCCTGTCTTACCCATTCTTTTCAGAAATCACTGCAGTTGGGGAATGGTCCTCTTAAAATAATTGCCCAGAACTGAGCAAGGCTCTCCGGTGACAGAATGGTGACATGATTACTGTCACCTGGGCTCCATCTATTACTATAAGCCAGTTTAGGAACCTCTTCACACCTTGCCTCATATGAGATGTCATCAACCAAATTCCCTGGACTGTTTTCATATATACCTGTGTGCAAATAGGTATTCCCAAGTCTGTACTGATACAATTAATTGTTTCTAATCTAAATAGAGATAGTAATATGCTGGTCAACAAACTAGAAGTTGGTCCTGGTATTTGGGCAAAAAAATCCAATAAGGGAATTTTATAGTTTTACTTTTCAAAATAGAATCCACTCTAAGGGGCGCCTGTGTGGCTCAATCATTAGGCATCTGCCTTTGGCTCAGGTCATGATCCCGGGGTCCTGGGATTGAGCCCCACATCAGGCTCTTTGCTCAGCGGGGAGCCTGCTTCTCTTGCTACCATTCCCTCTGCTTGTGTTCCCTCTCTCGCTGTGTTTCTCTCTGTCAAATAAATAAAATCTTAAAAAAAAGAATCAACTCTGAATCATTTGGCTTGGCTCTTGAGGAAAAGACAGAGAGGTTGGGTCATGATGGAGCAGATACAGAGGTTGTGTGTTGGGATGGATGAAGTACCTTCTGGAGCCATACGGGAAGGTTCAAGCACACTTGTCTTTCCCTAGTAGGACGGAAGAAAGACATACTCTTTGATCAAGAGCCTCCTGAGCCACTAGTCTAGAGAGCACTAGACTATCTCCCATTTGGTGAGGGGCAACATCTATCCTGTGCAAGTTATGTGCAGGTCATGGACACACATTCCTCTATGATGACAGTGCCACCAACTCAAGGCAAAAGTAGGGGAAAGATTAGAACAATGTAATGACTTTTCATAAAGTTAGATGTATTCAATTTACAGGATTAGTCTTTATTCTGAGACTTTGTCCTTCTGACATGTTTGGTATTAAGTGTTCTTTTTTGTGTGAAATAAATGGCTGAAACTTTTTTTTTTTTTTTACAAAGGATTATTTAGTAAATAAAAAGGAAGGCAGAGCAGAGAAACAGAAGGAAATTGAAATCTTCCTAACATTGATGACTAGCTTTTCAGATCAGTTCTTGTCTGAACACCACCCCGTAACCATGCATAATCATTTTGTAAGCCAATAACTTTCCTTATTGTTTAAACCAACCCAAGTTGTATTGTTGCTGTAACCTGGTACAAGACAAAGGGAAAGGGAATTCAGTAGTTGGTTAAATTAATGAATGATCTTGGCCAAGTTCTCCATGTGGCCTTTGAAAACAGGCACAGTTCCGGCTGATTTGGTTGGCAAAGCCCTGCACTAGTTACTTCCTTCTGCTTCCTTTTCTATGCCATCTTCCACCATTGGAGTTCCAGCAGAATTTCCTTGATATGTAACTAACATCAGGCCTCCTATTACTTGACTGGTTTAGCCAAGGTTGAAGTTCCGAACACTGATCCAGAGTCATTTCTGTTTCACCTTACCTTCCAGCAACAGGATTCTCCTCTAACCACAGGCTTGGAGGCCATGGGACTCTCCCGCAAGGTAGCAGAGACTGGCTGAACATAGATCCGTGTTCTTCTCCTTTCTGGGCACACAGAGAAATCGTATTGCCTTGTTCCCCGTTAGTTAGGGGTAGGACTATAGTCAAGGTCTCCTAGAATATGGCTAGAAGTCTAAGGCCTTCAAGAAGTAGGAGTGTGTGTGTGTCCTCCACCCTCTTGGTCTCCTGGACCAAGGAGTGGTCCAGGACTGTCCAGTCCAGGACTGGCTGGATGCAGAAGACAATGAGGCTGCAGGGGATAACCCAGCCAAGAGACAGGAGATTGGGTCTTTGAATGAATCAGCTCATGGAAGAGAGCCACCTACCAATCTGAACCATGGGCCTTGGTTTGTTGTCTGGGTGAGAAGTAAACTGTTATATCTGAGCCATTATATGTTTGAGTTCTCACTGGTAGAGCAGCCAACAACATCCTAACTAATAAATCTGACATGCTCACTCTCCATCTCTGCCCACAGGCTTAGCTTAAGCTGTTCTCTCTCGGTTCTGTGTTTCCTTGGAGAAGCAGCCTCTTTTATGGCCTGTGCCTCCAGTTTTTCTCCTTTTCTCTTCAGCTGTGGGCTAACACTTTCAAAGCAGCCTCCTCAATTTGATCTGTGCACCTCACATAGGAACTTGCCCCGAAGAAGTCCCCAATTAATATGTCCTCTCCGTTCTGTGGGGCAGAGCAGAACCTCAGAGAGCAGCCAGCAGACTTCTTGAGGCTCTCTCTTTACTTCGTGCGTTCTTTCCCAAAAGCAAATGAAGTTAAAGATCAGACAGGGCTGAAAGAATTAAAAGCACCACAGCTGTGGCTCATAGAATCCGGTCCACAATCCTGGACTGAGCTTTCCGCAGCAGCGTTGCCTGGGAAGAATTTTGTGAGACAGAGATTCACACTCAGAAATTTTGATGTGCTGGGTCACCTGGGTGGCTCAGTGGGTTAGAGCCTCTGCCTTCAGCTCAGGTTGTGATCTCAGGGTCCTGGGATCGAACAGGCATCAGGCTCTCTGCTCAACAGGGAGTCTGCTTCCCCCTCTCTCTCTGCCTGCCTCTCTGCCTACTTGTGATCTCTCTTTCTCTGTCAAATAACTAAATAAAAATCTTAAGAAAAAAAGAAAAGAAATTTTGATGTGCTGTTTCTGAAATGGTTGGCGAGGGTCTGTATTCTTAACGTATCTTCATGACCCTGATGCATCAGCCCTGTGCCAGACGGTGGCATGTCTGGGTGGGCAGAAGCACTGGCGATACTAATAGCCAAGCATCCCATGATGGTCAGTAAGAGCACAGAGGGAAAGACCCTGGGATTTGCAGTCACGCTTGGGTTTGAATCCAGGCTCCACCGCTAATAAGTTACGTGACTGGTAAATTTCCTTAATGTCTCCGGACATTAAGCCGGAATTGTCAAGCGGGTTTTCTAATGCCGCAGTGACAAAACTTACATGAATAATGACTATAAAGTCCCCGGCATAAAGAGCAAAATAAATAGTGGGGATGTAGTGGTGGGTGACTGTGTATGTGTGTGAGAGACAGACAGACAGACAGACAGACAAGTTTGTCCGTAGAGAGATGGCAGGTGTGACGGCTTCCATACCCAGGAAGAAGAGTATCTGGAAGAACATCCCCTCTGGCTGATCTCCTGATCGGGAACTATTTGGGGGGCTGGCTTTGTGCTGCTGCCGCTACTAGAAGCAGCCAGCAGAGAGCGCTGTTTTGCCCGTCTTAGATTTTGAATCTAACCAGTTTGGGTTTTTCCCTCTCTCCTTCATTTTTTTTTTTTTTAATATTTTATTTATTTATTCATGAAAGACAGAGAGACAGAGAGGCAAAGGGAGAAGCAGGCTCCCCACTGAGCAGGGCGCCTGACGCGGAGCTCGACCCCAGGATCACGACCTGAGGGAAGGCAGACGCTTAACCATCTGAGCCACGCGGGCGCCCATCTCCTTCTTTGAAGGAAAAGAAAGTGGAGCCCACCCCCTGCCCCAGTCTGTTCCCTGATCCCATAGAGCTTCCTTGTGCAGATGAGCCATAGGGCGGTCTCAGCACCCCCTGAGTACAAAGCAGGCCCCATTAAGGGCAGTTGGCCTCCTGCCCTCTGCTCTTCACAGGGCTGGGCCCTCCGGCTTCCCCGCTTCTGGAAAAAGCTCTTCCCATCACCCAACACCTCAGACACTTCTCCCTCTGGCCCATCCGTTCCCATGCTCAGCGCCAGGCCCTGCTTGACTGCAGAACATTCCTGGACGCCCCACTTACCATCTGAGCCTCCATCTCCTCACGTGCCCAGCATCAGTTCATTCCCAGGCTTCTCCGGAGGAATGACGAGATGATACACGTGAAAGTGCTCACAGTCAGCAATGGCCTCGCGAGTGTCCCGCATTAACGGTACCATCTAGCGGGCGCCCCGCCCCCGGCGTCACCCAAGCCCCAGCTTCACTGCCCGCCTTCGCGCCTGTCCCTACCCCCGCTTGAGGGTGAAGTAGGCTGAAGCATTCTTCTGCTCGATTTAATTCGCTTACCCAAGTTTGAGTACAGGAGGCTTATGAACACACCCCAAAGCCCCAGCAGTCCGGTGAGTCTTCTCCAATCCACAGGGAACTAGGGGAGCCAGGTTTTGCTACAAGAAGATTCACACTTAGAGAAAGGGAACCGCTGGGTTAGGAAAGTGATCCTAGAAGACCCTACTAAGTTTCCCAAAGAGCTTTGAGATTAAAGAGAAAATGTCACTATGGTTCCCGGCCGGAGAAAAGAGCCATGAATCGCAAGCCAGGAGCTCCTACTTCCAGAGCGGCACAAGCTTGGAGGGGGGGAAAAAACATCAGACCTCACTGTGCCTGTTTCCTTGCCTGGAAAATACTGAGAATCACAATCTGCCCTTCCCACCACTTCACAGAGGTTTTAGAGGGTGATAGCAAATTATTACAATCCCAAAAATAACATTTAGCACTCACTATATATCAGACACTGTTTTCAATTGTTTACACTTAAATCCTCAGAACAATTCCATGTGAGAGGTGCTATTATCCCCATCTTATAGATAAGGAAACTAAGCATAAGGGAACTATGGTGATGACTATGATATTTCTGTGACAGCCGCGTAAGGTTCTCATACCTCCCTCGGGCCGGGTGGGTGAGGGGCTCTCCCTCTCCAGACTGGGCAGTAGAATCTGGAAGCCTCCCTGAGTGCTGGGAGCCCCCCCTCCAATCCCCCACTGTCCCACTCTGCCGGGCCAAGGGCCCCATCCCCCAGACGGCTAGGCTTGATGATTTCAGAAGGGAAGCACGCATTTGTGACATTGGGAATTCTCAGAAATTATAATGAGGGCAAATCGCTTTGGATTCATTATGAGTCAGGCACTGTGCTTAGCACTGAATGGGCATGGTTGGGTTTTTTTAACGGTCTTGTGAGCTTAGTGCCACTGATATCACCATTTTACATTTAAGGCTCAAAAAGCGTAAGACTCCAGAGCAGCGGTCATTGAGCAAGAGACCACGGGCCAGGCTCCTGTTTCCGTAATTAGTTTTACAGGAACACAGTCGTGTCCATTCATTTAAGTATTGTTTATGTTTCCTTTCCCACGACAGTGGCAGAGTTCAGTAGTTACAAGAGACGCCTGGCAAGGCCTGCCAGCCTAAAGTATCACTAAAGTATCACTAAATGATCATGTGGCCAGTTAAGAAAGTTACCCGATCCTGCTTTGAAACCAAACTGCCTGAGTTTCACTTCTGGCACCGCCTCTTAGCAGCTGTGCACCCTGGAACAAGTTATTTCACTTCTCTGGGCTCTGGCTTCCTCGTCTATAAATTGGGGAGAGTAACAGAATCTACAGCAGAGGATTTTTTTCCCCAAATACTTTTATTTTTTCAGTGTTACAAGATTAATTGCTCATGCACCACACCCAGTGCTCCATGTAATACGTGCCCTCCTCAATACCCACCACCAGGCTCACCCAGCACCCCATCCTCTCCCCTCCCAAACCCTCAGTTTGTTGCTCAGAGTCCACAGTCTCTCACAGTTCATCTCCCCCTCCGATTTCCCCTAATTCATCCTTCCTTTCTGTCTCACAATGTCCTCCATGTTTTTCCTCATGCTCCACATGTGAGACCATAAGATAATTGGCTCTCTCTGCTTGACTTATTTCACTCCGCATAATCTCTTCCAGTCCCGTCCATGTTGATACAAAAGTTGGATATTCGTCCTTTCTGATGGAAGCATAATATTCCATTGCATATATGCACCACACCTTCTTTATCCATTCATCTGTTGAAAGGCATCTTGGTTCTTCCCACAGTTTGGCGATTGTAGCCATTGCTGCTATGAACACTGGGGTACATGTGGCCCTTCTTTGTAGATTGTCGCGAGGCTAGCCTTAATATGCTGGTTTGCAAAGTACAGCCTCACAGACAATAGCATATCATCTGGGAGCTAGAAATGCAAATTCTGCTTCACCCCACACTTGCTGAACCAGAAACTCTGGGGGCCAGGCCCCACAATCTGTGCTTTAACAAGCTCCCAGGTGATTCTGATGCCCGCTGAAGTCTGAGAACCACTGATGTTGTATTGAAAGCCGTTCCCCCCAGTAAATGCAAAGGTTTGCTATTATGATTTACTTTATATTGGTATTTAATCCATGCCTATGCGTTTTGCGGGTTTGTCTTGGAAATCATCCTTAATTCATAAGCTCTTAGGAGGAGGAATAACATCTGACTTTTCTTTTGTATCCACCTAGTACCAAGCACACTTTAAGTGCTTATTCAACATTATTTGATTGGTTGAACAATTTTTAAAAATGGAGTTGTTTTCCTGGGATCTATGAAGCCAAAGTGGCCTGGAGTAATGTGGGTGGGCCCCAAAAAGTCTTTGTGTCCCCTGACATGAATGTTTGCATGGACAGATCTGCATTTTTCTCGGTAGGGGCCCCAATATTTTCAGCACATTCTCAGAGACTCCCCAGCATTTTAAATAGCACTGCTCCAGAACACAAGCAGCCACAGGTTAAGGTAAAGGACTGTAAGTGCCATCGAACTGGAATGGGGAGCCCTAGGAATGAACGTACCCTTTCCACGGAGCACAGGAGGAGCCTGAATGCAAAGATGGCCGCCTCTGTTCTTTCTCTATTTCCCCTTTTCCGCCCCTGCCTCAGACATCTCTGCCCTCCACCTCCTGGATTCTCTTTCTCCCTGGAATACTGCTTCTCTTCTTCCAGCTGCTAAAGAAAGTGGGGTAGACAACTCTGCATCACATCATGGAGATGGCTGTTTAATTTGAAATGAGTGTTATGTTACTCATTGCTCAGGGCCCCCTTTGATCCACCAACATTTGCTTCTTTTATCCCCATATAGAGCATACATTAGTGCCCTGAATGCTTCCTGGTTTTGTTGTCTTTTAGAGGCCATCGGAGATTATTTATTTGGGAAAGCAGATGGATATCTTGTTTAATGTCAAAATAATTACTATTTGGTTGGTCTGATAGTTTATTTACGCTTTCAATGTTTTTATGTTTACATCGAAAGAGCATTGCGAAAATTATATTTTATCTGTTAAAGTAAACAGGATATGACAACCTTTTTAACCAATGTTTTAGCTCGAGTTGGTTTATTAAAATGGTTAGAAGATAACGGAACCGATTGGGAATGGTCACTTGAGTTGAAATGCACAGCGGTATGCTTTCTATTTGTGCAAAAGCAGGAAAGAGGCAATAAACAATGCTTTAAAGAAGGGGCCGTATAACAAAGTGGTTAAGAGTAGACCTGAGCTCTGGTTTCAGATCCCGGTGAATAATCCCAGAGATAATGTGCCCACTATTTCTCTTTTCAGTGAGTCACCACGACCTAGTTCATCTACCTGGAAGAGTTTCTCCAGCCACACACCTTTGTCATTTGCACTTAGCAACTTTTATTGATAAACTAGTTCTCTGGTTCACCAAGGAAGTACGAGGGAAGAGAGTTCTCCTGGAAGGTTACTCCCCCACTAAGGCCCTTGGGAAGAGCCACAGGGAATGAGGGTCAACTAGCTCAGCCTCCGAGGGGAGCTCCTCTCGTTATTTTGACTTTACTCTTGTGCATCATATTAGTTTCTTTTTCATGGGACTGCAGCGTTCTATCACAATACACATGTATTACTACATGCTAATTCATTAATGTGGTCAATTCAGATTGTTTCTGGTTGCTTTTCAGTTGTTTTGATAGGACACATGTATTGGTTGAACCTCAGATCTGCTTTCTCAAATTCAGTTATTTTCCTCTTTACTGTGGCTCATAGAGACTCCTCTTTCTTCAAGATGTCATTTCTTAAAGCATTTCTCTAAACCTTGGGAGGAATGAATTTAGAAACGGTTGTATTTGTATGATTGGGATTTGTTCTAAGTCGGTAAAGTCTTTGGATTTGCCTCTCTGCCATGGAGAGATGGGTAAGGTGATTAAAGTCACCTTTTTAAGTGTGATTTTAAGTGTGATTTTTAAGTGACTTCTCTTCCATAGAAGAGAAGGCTGCCAGAGCCCATTATATTCCCAGAAAGTAAGGCACAGTGGGGCTGCTTCTTAATTTCTCCTAAGTTCCCTGGCAGGAGCCCATGGGCCCCACAAAATATATGCTCTGTCTTGCACAAATTCAATGGCATTCTTGGCCCACATGGCAAGGGATACACATCCCTACTGTGGTGAGGAGTACTTGCCTGTATCTGGCAATAAAGATCTGACAAAACTTATGTCCTACTATTATTACAACACCAGAGATTTCAAAAATATCAACATTCAAAAGACTGACTAAGCTGGGCACTATACTAGGCTACAATTTGTCCATCACTAATGAAATAGCAATTTCATTAGGGCAGAATGGAAGCCTCTCAGTGAAATACAATCCTGTGTGATGGAAATAAATAGGTTCCTAGACCAAGAAAGGGCCCTAAGAGGCCATTGAGGCCTCTTCTGATATTTAAAAACCTTAGAGAACCACATCAATTGAGAAAAAGGTTCGAAAGTGTAGGATATAGGGGTACATGGGTGGCTCAGTCCATTAAGCATCTGCCTTTGGCTCAGGTCCTGATCCCAGTGTCCTGGGTTCGAGCCCGCAATGGGCTTCCTGCTCAGTGGGAAGCCTGCTTCTCCTTCTCCCTCTGCCTGCCACTCCCCCTGCTTGTGCCCACGCTCTGGGTGTGTGTGCGCCAAATAAAATAAATGAAATATTTTTTTAAAGTGTAGGATGTGGCAAGATAGAATCACACTGCTGGTAGATATATAAGGCAGTCCAAACATGTTGGAGAGCAGCAATCCGGCAAAAATCTAGAAAACCTCATGATCCATATATTCCACTTCTAATAAGAGATATCTTCGGGGGAAAAATCTCACATAAATTCCCAAAGAGACCTGTAAGAAGATGTCCATTGCAGATTGGTTTTATAGCCTAACACTGGAAACAACCTAATTCAACAAGAGAGAGACAAATCATGACACATGCATACAGTATAATACTACACAGCAGTTAAATAAACTGAGTGGTGCGAATCAATGTGAATAAATGTTGGAAACAACGCTGAGTCCAAAAAGCAAGTTGCTGATGGATGTGTTCACAGTGCGATATAATTCGTGTGGAAGGTAAGCGCTATAGATATAGAGGCATACCCAGGAAAAGGGTAAAGATACAGAAGGGAAGAATAGACACTAACTTCACATAGATGCTTTATCTGAAGAGGGGAACCAAAGCAAAGGGGAACAAAAAGATTTCAACAGCATCTGTAAAAACTTACAGCTTAAAAAAAAAAAATAGATCTGAAGCAAATACAGTAAATGCTACTGGAACAGGCACCTGGACATGTGGGTGTTTGTTTGTTTAATTACTTGTGTGTTTGCATTTCTTTAATTTCCCTGAACTTTCTGACATATACCGTCTTCCGTGGCTCTCCTAATGTGGCCTTTCCCTTGCATTCCATTGCCAGATAGACTCCTTTGTGATATTAACATCTTCCATCCTCCAATCCTGGTATAGCTTGGATTTCAGAAGAAATACTTCTTTCCTGATAAATACTTTCGATACTCACGTCCACTTGTTTAGGGAACCGAGAATTATTTCCGAGATAAATTAAATCGTCAGCGTCCAGAATCGCTCCTCTGCTATTAGGTCTCATTCCCCTCCCGTGTTTCCACCCTCCGCAAGGATGCCCCTGACATCTCTCCATCTAATTTCATTAGTGAATTTGCGGAGGGGCTGTTGGTTCCTCCATCTAGATCATTAATAACTCTGTCGAGTATTTCCACCTCTTGGTTCCACCTAAGCTTAAGGAGAGAAAACTCCCTCTCCGTACAGACACTAAAGTTGCCAAAACAGTTGTGTAGGCTTGTCCCCCTGTTCACCTCTCCCGTGCTTTCTCGAGGTTAAAATAAAAACATGAAGAATACATTGCACAATGGAAATGCAGCTTGTTACCTAGGCTTATTCCAACCATGCCCTCACCTCTTCTCTGTAGTCAACCCCAACTTCAAAAAACTTAATCTCTAATATAAAACATCAGGTCAAGGTTAGCTGGATTGAAAAAAAAAAAAACATTCAAATTTTCTGCATAAAACCTTTAAGGACACTAAATGGGAGAGAAAGGAAATAGATAAATGGGTACGGTGCTGCTCAATGGACAGAAATGAGGAAGTTTAGTGCTTGAGATGTTTACAAGTACCCATCCTTTTCTATTTTCCAGTCTCTCCCAGAAGAATTGATGAAAATGTTGAAAATTCTAGGGGGGGGGGGCGGTGCGTCTGTAGTATCATGAATAATCTTAAAATAAAAGCACAGGTCCGTTAAAAGAGGGTAAGGTCAAAATTTTTGAATTAAGAAAACAAACCCTATTTCTGTTATATGTCTCCATAATTTTATAAGCATGCTCTCATTCATGATAAATTATTATTATTGTGGAGCAGATGGATGAATCTCAATCATTATACTATAATGGAAGATTAAACATTTTCTTAACTTCTATTCATCAAATTAAGGCTTTATACTCACAACAAAGGACAATGCATCAATGTTATCATTAGGGCTTTTTTAATATAACTTTAGCGTGAAGCATAAGACGTGATTAATGTACTGACAGAAGTAAATACTAAACAACATACATTAGTCTAGATTAGAATCGCTTTTTTAGTTCTTTTATTTTGTGGCTTCTCAGTCCCCTGAATTTTGTCAAGGAGAAACGACCATCAAAATCAGTCCATCCTTTTTTGCTAGGTTTTCCTTTTCAGCCGCATCTTTACCTGTGAAATGTTACCTATTCCCTAAAGCCGTAGGGGACCATGGGGAGAGGGTTTCTGGGGAGGGAAAAGGAGACAGTATCTGTTCAGCGCCCAGTAAGACAGATTTCTCACTTGGTTGAGTTTTAGGTCACGTTTAACAGCAAGATCTGGGAGGGATGGAGAGAAATCTCATGATCTATAGTACCTCTGACCTACCACACCCCACGTGCAAGATTGCCCAAACTACTTCAGATCCCAAAACATATCTAGTCTTTACAACATTGTGGAAGGCAGTTTCAGTCTCCCACAAGAATGTATTTCAACACTTTGCATTTTATGAAGCACTCATTTGTAGAGATGGAGTTAAAGAATGGACAGCAGTAAAACACTAGGTAGTGCGGCAAAGAGCACTGACCTTGGACTGATAGGACCCAAGGTCAAAACCATAATCTTCCACTCTGTGGACCACAGGGCCTCCCACGCGTTGTTTAGTCCTTTTTTTTTTTTTTCCTTTTCCTGATAACATTTATTGCCTTCTCTAACCAGATGCACATTAAACATCTTGCATCTAACACCTCAGTTTACTCAGTAGGAAACTCCCCACTATATGGATCTTATTATCTCCTCTTATACCTAGTGTTATTATCCTTGCTAATTTATAAAGAATCGGAATGCAATAAAATGGGAAGGCTCCAAGAAAAAAATTGCAAGACTAGTTAACAAGCTTCGTAACAGTTTAATAAAATATCAATAATTAAATATTTGGTAACACAATAAACAGCGTCAACTGTCAATTAGTGTATCATCAGCACAGTGTTTATTCAGCATGGTGATCCCCAGTTGGGATACGCACGATACTTTAAACATGAAAATAAATTTCCACAGGAAATTGTCCCATCAACCCCACAACATTTTTGGAAATAGTTTTTCAATCAATAAAGCGTAATAAAGGAACGTGCTAAGTTTAAGGGAAAAAACAGTGCTCCAAAGATGCTGCACCAAGTAGAATAACAGCAAGACCAAGTAATGCACCTGTGTTTACTTCACCATCCAGAGAGAAACTTGTCCCACACCACAAGACACATCTCAGCCTTTCAAGAACTGATGTAAGAAAGTTAGCGGGATGTTGTCTTTCAAGTACATGAGATACTGGAATCGTTACTCTAACCTCTGACACCCAAATAACCCTAATATACATGAATCTCTTTTTGATAATGATCCAGAAGCCATTTTGGATCTTGGGGCACCCAGAGTCTTCATTTCCCGCATTAATTATCACTGAACAGAACTGTGACTTCAGAATCGCTATATAAACAGAGACAGAATTTTTTTCTTAAAGATTTATTTATCTATAGAGATAGAGTGAGTGGGGGGAGGGCAGAGGGAGAGAATCTCAAGCAGACTCCCTGCCGACCGTGGAGCCCAAAGTGGGGCTCAGTCTCATGATCCATGAAATCATGACCCAAGCTGAAACCAAGAGTCAGCCACTTAACCAACTGAGCCACCCAGGCACCCAGCTTTTACCTTTATACTTAGAAGAAGAGATGAAAAATTTTGCTCAGAGATGAGATGCTATTGTGAAAAAAAACAGCCAGATTCTGGAAGAAAGGAGGCAAAGAAACAGGGCACGAGGCAGAGGTGGGAATCATCGCACACAACAAGTAGGGGAGGCCAGTGAGCAAATTGTTGTGAAAGAAATATGGAAATTGTTAAGTGAAAGAATTTGGTTATAAAACAATATGTATACTAAGATCTCTTTCTGTTAAAAACACACACATATAGATACACGTACATGTGTTGACCTAGAAGTACATCTGATTAAGGTGGAAACCAGGGTCACCCCTGGGTAGTGAGAACATGCTTCCGTTTTCTTATTTTTATCCTGTATTTTCTAATTTTCTTTAATGCACGAGAACTGATTTCATAGTAATTAAAGATTATGCTAAAGTGATTATTTACTTGAAATGGATTATTTCTCTACACCTTTCATAGTCTTAGTTCCCTGCTTCCCCTTCTTTCCAACATGGTCTCAACCACAAGGTAAGACTAGCAATTTCCCTTCAGTTTGGCTATTGAAAGGTATCCCTGTGTTCTGTCTCTTCCCTGGCCCCCTCAACACACACACACAAACACACTTCTAACTCGGACTTGAGATTGATTTTAAGTTTCACTCTTTACAAGCTCTATGGCCCAGACAAATGAATGAACTTCTCTCAGCCTCAGATCCTTCAACTGTGAAACGTGGTGAAAATACTTAAAGTGGGTTGCATGAGTTAAGAAAATACATGTGAAAACATGGCGCCCAATCCCATAGTGTTTATGTAAGTTCATATTTAGCAGACACTTCTCTGCTATATTATTTAAGTACTTTAATGTGGCAGTTGCGTGAGGAAATTATTGCCTGTGGCTGCTGACAGGTTAAGCTGTGAGGCTCCAGGACTAGAGGAGCTGAAGCCTCAATATGATTTTTCACCTGCAAAAACCACTGAAGCAGTTAGAGAAAAAGGAAACTGCAGTTATCCTCTTTCTTATTGTCAGGAGACAGAAATTTTTTTCCTGATAATCTGACAAGAATAGAGATAGGGAAGGAGATGAGAATAAAATTCCATTATCTCAGTTCACAAGTGGAGAGAGAAACGCAGAAAGGTCCCGGCATCCCCCTCACATGTTAGAGATGCTAGAAGAGATGATTGGAGAGCTCATCCTAATCTGATGTCAGGAATCTACTGCTGTCATAAGCTACCCGGCCCTTTTCTATCGCCTCCAAAAGTGTTCACCATATCTGTGGTAGACTTGCCAAGTATATGACTTGCATAGAGAAAGTGAGAGAGAAGACACTTTTCTGGCTACTGGCCCAGTGAAAGACTTGGGAAAAGAGATAAGTCTAAATGGATTTTCTTGTGAAATACTCTAGCAAATGCAATGTAAATCACATCTTCAGCCTCTCCTATGAAACCTTCAGTAAAATTTTCACTGGATGCTTTGGTTAAAATTGATCCTTTATGATCAATTTAAGGAAATGCTGATTCCTGCCTTGAGTTGTCATGGGGTCATTATGGAGACCTCCGTTGGGGCCAGCCAGCATAGAGCTCATTCTGCTGAGTTTGAGGCCCTACTTAGGGCCTCAGTCAAACTCACCTTGGCAAGTCCACACTGGTAGCAATGGGATAGGAACGCTTTCGTCACATGACTCTCATCATTGATTCAAGCCAGCGGATAACCTGTTCAGTGATGCTACATAGAAACTGTCAACCTCCACCACCCATCCAGTCTGATGTGCCCCCCAGACCACAACCCTTGAAACTGAGACCTCCTGGTTCCATTCTTGCCCTTCTCCAACCGATCCATCATTACTGCCAAAACATAACATTCCTGAGGGACCCTGTGAACATTTCATTAAGTGATCCTGCCTAATCATTTGGAAAGTAATTCTCCCATTCTCTTTTTTTTTTTTTTTTAATTTCAAGACTAAATATCGCTTACTGCTCTGAACAATGCTTCTTGGGTTTCAACAGGCTTCCATCTCTTTTTACATAAGTTCAAAGAGTTCACATCATTCCTCAGAACTGAATTAAGTTCCATAAGTGGACTGAGCTAGCATGAGGATCAGGATTTGGTGCAACAAACTGAAACCGTTCCAAGTTTTTCAAAGATACTTAATACAGGGAATTGGGTTGTTTCAAACACTAGAAGAGTTCAAGGGGTAAAAGTCAGGGGCCCTACACTAGACCGAGTCACAAGTTTCTGACACCATCAACATGATACAAAGGTGTTTCAGCTGCTGGAACTGCCATGCTAAGTCCTCACTCCCAGGAAATGAGCATCCCCACAGCAGAACATGGAGTCTAACCACTGCTTACACTTGGCACTGGTGGAACTTTTGTCCTCCAGTACAGGGAGATAGCTGCCACCTAATGTCTGCCTTCCAAATGCAGAAAGTCCACTTTGGAGGCTGGACATAATTCACATGCAGAATCCAAGCTGCAATGCAACCTAAGAGACATAGCTTTTAGCTTTCCAGCTTCTTCAAATAGGAGGATAGCTAGTGTGGGACATGGCTTTCAATAAGATACAATCCAACAAATTGCTCTGTTTTTCACTAAGAGATTTAAAATAAGGAATTAGATTCTTTCGAACAATAGAACATAAAGTATATTTCATTCCACCAAATACAAAATATTCATGATTATTGAAGCTAGGTTATAGGTAGATGGGGAGTTATTCTATTCTGTACTTTCACATGTGTTTGGAGGTTGATTTTCTTCATAGTGTATACTCCTCATTCCCCATTTGTCCCCCATTCCGATCCACTCTCTTCCCTTTTCCACCCAGCTCTCTACTTCAGGAAGCTGGCTTTTCTGGATGACATCACTTGGGTTCCCTTGCTAGTTCTGGTTGGATTTGACCAACTTGAGTTTCCTACAAGAGGTCAGAGGGTATAAGAAAAGGGAGCCCAGGTATTTCTTCTCTCCCTCCTTCCTCCGAATCACTTAGTGGACAGTGGCTGGGCCCTCTACTATAATAGCTTCTACCCAGTGGTTCCTCTGTCGAGGCTCTGACTCTTAGTGGGCTCTTGTAACACTGTCCTCCTTGTGATCATGGGGGACAATGGCTTCCTGCTGTTGTTGGTGTCTGGGACCTCAGCATCCTCTGTTGCTTTCCTTATCCCTGTCGCCATATCTGGACGCAGTCCTTTCATTAAAAACCATGAACTATCTAACTGGATCTTTTCTGCCCCTCCAGGTCCACTTAAGACTCTCCTCTCATCTCAGATACAGCTTACCATACCCACAGGGCCTCATATCCTCCTGCTCTTAACCTTCCCCTCCCCTGCAAATCCCCACACTACCAAGCCTTTGTGCCTTCTGCTCGGGATCTTGCATTACACAAAATAATTGATAAATCAGTTGGTAGCATAACATTTTTTCCAAGATAACCTTTCTCAATTTTAAGAGAAGGCATAATGCAGAAATACCAATATTATGATAAACATTTCAAGTAAAGTTGGGAACATACTTGGAGGAGATCGGTCTATAGATCCTGAAACCCACAAAGAGGCCTGTCTATTTGTCCAGAAGCCTG
>CM053605.1:48814112-48855529 GCA_028646535.1 Procyon lotor
CTCTCTGTCGAATAAATAAAATCTTTAAAAAAAAAAAAAAAGAAAAACAGAGAGCAAGCCCCTTAATGACAGAGATTTTTTTCTTGTTCTAGTTCTTTCTCCAGCACCTGCCACGGTATCTCACTCCTGGTAAAAATTGCATGTGTGTTTAAGTAAAGCAATCAATGAATAACCATGCAGGAGCCGGCTTGATTCTTTGTCTCTCAGCCTCCTCATCACCCCCACACTTGGGATTTTCTGAGGCACCATTTTATCATTGTCCATCAACACAAAGCCCACATTTGGCCCTTGGAATTCTCATTGTGCTCTTGGATGTGTCTCTGCCCCATCTGGGTCTTAGTGTCCTCACTGGCAGAAAGGCGAGGGTCAGAGACCATCCACATTAACAACTAAAACAATATTAAAAATGCTTTTACCACATTTTTTATTTGGTGGGTGCTTTTGCTTTGTTTGATTCTTATCAGGTTGATTGCTTTGGTAAACTGTGTGTTTGTTTTTTGGCATGAATATGGTATTTTGAGAAAGCATATGTTCCTAAGATAATGTCTCGCTCGTGTTGACATTAACCACTTTATAGGAATTGCCCAAGGCACCCTGCCCATGCATAAGTTTATCTTTCAGAAAAGTTTACCCAAAATGCGCATAAGAGTACACAAGGGGGGGCCAGCCTAAATTAGAAGCCATTTTTTTTAGGTGGGGAGCAAAATGCCTCACTGACAAAACCCCCTAACCAGCCTCATGGATCAGAGTAGCAATTCTCAAAAACTGAGAGGCAGAGTACATTCCATAACCATAACCACCTGCCAGGATGGAGCAAAAATCTAAAACCTGAGCTTTTCAGAGTTCATTGCAGTTTCTGAAAAGATAAACCAAATTTGGGAAGCTATTAAAACCTAGACTCGAATATTTCCCTTTTACCATCAACTTTGTCAGAAGTAATGAAAATCTTCAAACATCTTTAGCAGTAAACAATCCATTCTCAAATAGTAGAAATATTGACATGCAAACCAATGCTATTAAAGACTGGGTTAATGCTAGTAAAGACTGCCCTGGCTCAAAAAATATAGGCATAGTAAAACTGAAAGAATAAAGTCCATATCCCCATAATAACTTTCTTTCTAAACCAGAAATAATTTGTGACTCCAAGCTAATGTATTTCATTTGAATAGTTATGGCTTCTTCTAAACTTTTTAAGTAGTGTCCATTAAGTTGGGCAACAAACATAATACTAACCTCAGCCAAGCAGTGTTCTTACCTTCCTAATTGAAAGAGTTGCCTCAGAAGTTATTTCTGAGGGGTACCAGGGTGGCTCAGTGGGTTAAGCCTCTGCCTTCGGCTCAGGTCATGATCTCAGGGTCCTGGGATCGAGCCCTGCATCGGGCTCTCTGCTCAGCAGGGAGCCTGCTTCTCCCTCTCTCTGCCTGCCTCTCTGTCTACTTGTGATCTCTCTCTCTCTCTCTGTCAAATAAATAAATAAAATCTTTAAAAAAAAAAAGAAGAAGTTATTTCTGAGTTGTGGCAAAATTAACTTGAGAATTGGAATGTAAGGGACGCCTGGGTGGCTCAGTCGGTTAAGCCACTGCCTTCAGCTCAGGTCATGATCCCAGGGTCCTGGGATCGAGTCCCATATCGGGCTCCTTGCTCATCGGGGAGCCTGCTTCTCCCACTGCCTGCTCTGCCTGCTCTGCCTACCGCACCCCCTGCTTGTGTTTCTCTCTCTCTCTCTGACAAATAAATAAAATCTTTAAAAAAAAAAAAAAAGAGAGAGAGAGAGAATTGGAATGTAAGTCAAATATAAAATACCATTCTTTTAGTAAGAGAAGAATTCCTTTTGAGGAGGGAACCATCTTGATTGGGAAAGTTTCTACTTTGAGTAGGAGGCAGAAACAGTAATGCTTACCAACTCTGCTATGGTTTCCCTATATTTCCTACCACATTATAGTTGGTGGAACCAAGTGGGGCATCTTCTGGCCACTGGGCTTTGGAGGGGACATCATATGTTGTTTTGAAGTAGAAGCATACAGGAGTGTTTATGTGTTGAAATGGAGTATCTATCAGCCTGAGTCCCTGAGTGGTTCTACGGAGTAGAGCTCTTTGATAACCCATGTTGGATATCAATCAAAAATGAGAAAGAAAAGTTTTATTGTAGAAGCCTGTAAGATTTTAGAGTTAATATATCACCTATCCTGACTAATTCAGATCAGAAGACCTAATCTCAAAAACCTTAAGTGTTCGCAGAACTGATCTGCATGAGGTATTTCCTTGTTTAGGAAAGGAAAAAGACAGAGTAATACAGGCAGGAAATGAAAAAAAATGTGTGAGTTATACAATGAAATTTCCACCCTGTGACTTTCAAATTTTAAGTAAATACTACACAAACTCACAAAATACTTGTTGTGAATGGATTTTCAGTAAAGCAACTCATCTTTTTTCCAGAGTGATGCAACAATAGAATAGAGGCAAGATACTTACTTTCAGAAACAGGATCACATCACTGGGCAGACTTATGTAATCTTCATCCCATGAAATAGGGGAATTGAGGTCCTCCTATGTCAAACTCAAGGGTCAAGGAAGCTTAAGCTTTCTTGTTTTGTTTGGACTATTGGACTACTTCCTACAGTCATAGGAAAAGGTTTTTTACTCTTTAAAAAATGCTTTTACTAGATTCAGTAAAATCCAGGCGTTCTAGTTTATGATCACAGAATCTCAGAACCTCAAGTTTGGAAAGAGCATTAAAGGTCAGCTACTCTCACCCTTCATATTCCCTCTTTCTAGGATAATCCCACCTGGTGGCTTCTGATCTCTGCTTGGACATCTCCAGTGGCAAAGAATTCACCCTCTTCTAAAGCAGCCCATTCCACCTCTGCATTGCTTTGATAGTCTCTAATTCTCCCTCACATTGATTGAGCTAATGTCTCCCTCCCTATAACTTCTACTCAATGGCCCAAATTCTACCCCTTGAGGCATACAAAATAAGTATGATATGTCTTTCATAAAATAGGTCTTCAAATGCTTGAAGGCAACAACGATCATGTCCTCCTCCCTTTGGAAGTTATTTTTGGAAAAGCATTACCCATATTTCCACCACCAAGCCTGGATGAGGTCTGTCCCTTTTCTTCTACTAATTACTCTGCCCTTCAGAAATGGGTTAGATGGCAGGAAGGGGGATTAAAAGGGAATACAGATCATGTTAATATCATGTTAATATCAACTGAAGACCTAATTAAGCAAGATTTCTTGTCTGCTCATTACCTCCTCATGAATCTCACCTCCAGAGACCCATTAAATAGGTGAGAACCAGAGTTGCCTTTTGAGTAAATCAAATAAGAGCCGCCCTCGTGGTATAATTTGAGACTATGCCAGATTCCTCTGCCTCAAAATCCCAAACCCAACACAGAGCATTCGGCCGTTATTTCTTCTTTGAATAACTGGGGTTTCCCCGATTCATCACCACATAACAGTTATGAAACAGTTCTCTCCCTGTAGCCCAGTGATCAAGATAAGGCCACCCGTTCTCATTTGCTAATGACACTCCAAAGAGTCAAAGTCAAAATTGATATGGCTGATGCTGTGCATTCGGATGGGGCTGAGATGAACATTTCTCCACCGTACCTTTCTGACCTCGTTTATAACATGACTCCCCAGTATAGAGGGCTCCACATGTCTCACTGAGTTTTCAAATGACTCCTTCAGATTTTATTTTTAGTCCCTAATTTCCATCACTCTGACAAAGCTGGATGATCCTAAGTCACAGACTTCTTGCTAACCCTTCCCCTCCAATCTCTAGGCATGTCTTTGTCCAAATTTGGGCTCCTCCTCCCCATGCAAATGGACCTTTAAAGATTAACTGACCAAGTCTTCTAGAGATGCCCACACAATTCTGAATTCTAGTGTAAAAGTAGCTTGGGTTCAAGTTGAGAGTCAAGCCTGCGTATTTCTGCTTCTTAAAGTTTTTTAATTTGAAGAAGATGAAATGCGTATATCATACTAAGGCACGAGGATTCACAATAGGGTTGTTTTGCTGACAAAGCACGTGTTCTACGTAGCTCCAGGGCAAATGCCAATGCACCTTTAAAATGGAGTGGGGGAATTAGAAATAAATTTGAACATCCCTGACCTAAAGCTTTTATCTCATATCCTGGCTCTTACCAGCTGAGTGACGAGGGGAAAATTACTTAATCTCTTTGAGTCTTCATTTTCCTCACCCTAAACTGGAGACACTATCAATTCCCATTCCCATTTTCACCTCCAGCCCCCTCACTTAAGAATGTCATGAGATCATATTTGTAACTAGTACAGTGCCTGGTACAAAATAAGGAATCAATGTATGTTAGCTCTTCTCCTTACTCTCCCCCCACCACATACACACCCAGCTTCTTTCCTTTTCCTTATTCAAGAAATATAGAGACAGGTAGCCTGAGAGGCTGAACCTACAACTTCAGATGCAACAGAGGAAATAGCCAATCTCACCCAGGAGCAACAAGGGATGGAGCCGAAATGAGATGACAGAGAGTGTGAGCGCCAGAATGAAATGTAAGGACACCAGACTTCGAAAGGAGTGACCGCAACCACAAACCGTAGGTCAGTGCTCACCGGTGCTTGGTGGGAGGGAGAGTGGGTCACCGTTTTTTGGTTCACTCGGATGGAATGAAACACTAACAAAACGTTTTTCCCCAAAAAACTAAGTTTGTATCTGTGCATGCAGTATATTTACTTGCCTTTTTATTTAAAGAAATCCAGTATCTTTTGCAAAATGTTAGCAAAATAATAAGAATATTCAACAGTGGGAGAAACAATTAGCATCTTAGCATGGCATCATACAAACAATGCAACCTTAAGTCAGAAGCCCTTTATCTAAATAGAAGCCAGCAAGTAATTAACCAATATGAATAGGAGAGGAAAAAGTTTTAATGCCATATCTTCCTTACTTGCCATTTTCCCCAGCGCACCTTTAAAAGGGAGGTGTGGGGAGCGACAGACTTTTTTTTTTTTTTTTTTTTTTTAATAAATAAAGCCAGAAGCTTCCCCCACCTACCCTGTTCTCTAGTCTCTTGCTAGGAACAGCGAGACAGTAACTCAGAGGGGAGGCTGCCACCTACTGGGCGACCACTAACATCCCTCCGCATTTTCTGCAGGCTCTTGGAGGTCTCCCGACTCAAAATCCCCCCTTGGCCTGAAGCTGCTTTGTTAGTGACAGTAATAAAATCATAACCCAAGATACAACTCTACAGAAACTTAAAAGCTACAGCATGAATTAATCATAGGACAACCTCCTGCAAACTTCACAGCAACACTTTTGCTTTAAGCATCAGAGAGCCTGCATTTTCAAAGGGGGAAGGAAAAAAGCCCTTTCTCTCTGAATTTCTGTTGTGTTTTCTAAGGACAAAGTGCTTTAATAGTTGGTAAGTGCTGCTAATTGCTCCCTGGACAGCCCTAATCTGGCCATTTCCTCCCTGCCTTTTACTCCATAAATCCTTCCAAAGACTAATATATTGGTTTAGTATTCCTCAAAAGTACCCCCTTTGATTGGACTGGTTTACATGTTTACAAATAGTTTCTCTACGCTCGCCATTTGAAAGAGCCTGTTGTTAGAAAATCTTTTATTATTGATGTTCAGACTTATCGCCGCCCCCAAGATCAACCACCAAACCGTCTTCTTTTTCTTTTTTCTTTTTTTCCCCTCTCTCTCTTTCTTGAGAACACACCACCTTGAACTCAAAACAAGCAGAAAATCTGAGTTTTCTGCCTCCAACCAGCTCTATGCCTTAGAACGAATCACTGTGCCTCAGACTCTTCATCCAGGAAGCAGGAAAAAGAAACTTACAAGTAGTAATAATAATGGCTATGCTTAATAGGTAGGCAGCTCACAGCTCTGTCAAATGTAGCACTTTCTCCTAGAATCCCACGCAGGAGGTAAGCATCATCACCCTAAAGAAGAGCCCAGTTACCAAGGTCAACCACCGAGTAGCTTAGAATTCACACTCAGAGCCTCCAGTCTGTGGGAACTAATCCTGCTCTCTCCCCAACACTGCTCTTGAGCAAGAGAGGAACTCAGATAAGTGAGTGCACTCAATAAGGACAAAGCTATATGCAAATTCGCATTCCAGAAAGAGCAAATACTATCCTTTGAGCTGATTACTTGGAAAAACTGCCCCTGACAAGTACTTGGTACTCTAAGATGGAAAAATTTTTGCCTGTAAGGCCAGGCAAGCTAGATGGATGAAGGATGGACAGGTAGATGGATGGACAGATCGATTAGAAAGAGCTCTTGTGTTTATGACTCCTCTTTCGGAAAGTTGGCCAGTTATTCCAAAGGAACATAATTCTGGTTCTTTTTCATTTCCGGCTTTTTCCCCTGCATGTTTGCAGATTGCTTAATTACTTCACTGGGCTTTGGAACTCAAAAATTACAGATACATGATCGTCTAAGTCATTACCTGCATATTTGCCCATTAAGAATAATTATAGCTCTTACCACCACTGCCCATGTACTTATGTCCTGCAGGCCTGGGCACACTGAAGTAATCATCTTTTGAAAATGATCTTGATGGGCGAGGATTGTGTGCACAATCAGTAATAAGCAGGATGAGGTGGGAAGATTTCCATCTCCTCCATTATTGAGTGGCTCAAAAAATCACATCCCCCTTATATCATCACGGTGCCATGCAGGACCCCAGGGCGGTTTATGTTCTCCTGAAAAGTGAGTTAGCACTAAATGCGGAGACAAGACCCAGGGGACGCTGGATTGTGTCTGCCCTTCCATGGATTAATTTTCTGAGCACGTACACATCACCCATTTCCTGGCTCAATTTCATTGTCTACAAAATGGGATTTATAAGATGCCTTAAAAACCTCCGATCATCAAATCTGAGATGGCACAGTCTTATAGGTGGGCGGGAGAGCTTTTTGTACTGATTGAGAGCCCTAGCTGTGGGATAATGGCTCTCCCACTTTATCCACTCTATAACCGTGGGCAGGTTACTTAACCTCTTGGAGCCTCAGTTTCCACATCTGTAAAGAGAACCCAGAGTTAGTCCGTGCCCCACAGAGATTCGGTGAGAGCCGACTAGTGAAACACTTCACCCAGTTCAAGGGACAGGTGAAAGTCCTGTGAATGTTCGCAATGACTGTTATCAGCAAGTCCAAACTGAAAGAGTCTGGGGTCTGTTCAACAAAGCTTAGGCAACACATCTAAATTGAAAACAATAATTGCCTGCCAGATAATAGTCCAAAGACATTGCGAAGGGGTCACACGTTATTTTAATCAGTGGTACATGAAGGGGTTCGATTTCAAAGGTAGGAGAGAGACAAGCTGGCAGATGTTTGAAAAAAATATTAGACTATAACCAAGAAAAAGCTATTTAAATATCTGGTTAGGAAATAATCTACAACTGGTTTCTGGAAGAGCTCGTCATTTATTCTTAAACTTTTTTTTTTAATCTTTTGTTTTATCTTCAATACAGCTGCAAAGTATTCACTGTAAGCTTTTTACATTTTAAAGCAGCACTGAAAAGCTTCCATTAAAATGCCCTATTATCACCTTAAAAAGGTTAATATTTTTCTAAGTCATTCCACTAGCTCCTGCCCATGGTCTCTCTCGTATTACCCTCCCCGTATCCAATAAATAATGAGGTTCTGTATATATCCTTCTCTACGTATTGCTCCTTCTACTTAACTATGTACTGCAAACAACTTTTTATATCGCTTAATATTATTTTCATTTTCCAAATGGTTCGGTGACTCTCTATTCAGTTAATGTAATTTATTTAACCAAGCCCCAGTTGTTGCTTATTTTGGTTTGTCCCCAAATGGCTGTCATGAACAACCATGAAGCTAAGTCTTTAGGTAAATTTCTAGAAGTGGGCTTGCTAGATCAATGAAAATACACTTTAAAAAAAAAGGAAAATACACTTTTTTTTTAACAACAGTTGTTTTTAAATTCCCATATTTTTAACTTGGTTTGTACCCACAGACACATTTTTTTTGAAGCATGGACACAGTCCTCCGCCCCAAATTATGCTGTGAGCTTCCCACAGTCGGGGAAACAGCAGAGGTCAGCATCCCCTCTGTGCAGTGGATAAGCCTCGCCCTGGGAAAACCACCTTTGTGACGACGATATCTCCCCTGCCAGGTACGTATGACACATCCTCATTTAACTAGAGTTTGTGTCCCCCCGGGGAAAAAATGTCTGTGTTTCTTCTGGGACAGACTGTCTTGGAAGCAGGTTCTGCTGGTCCTCCTCGGTGGTGCTATCAGTAGCAAATGGCCAAGGGTTCTGAGCACAGTGTCTACCTGGGTCCCGGTAGACTAAACATGTCACATTTATAACCTTCTTAGCTGTGCTTCTCGTAAGCTGGGGACAGCAGAAACTTGAGTGTCCCAGCCAATATGCCCAACCGAATATGATTATCTCAGTGTCTGGGTCTCTTGGTTTTTGGGGACACATTTGGTGTCACTGATGTGAATAGGCTGTTGTTGAAAACTGTTCAGAAACTTCAAGCACTTTTTTAAAGTGACTTGAAATATAAGCTCGTGTGTGCACAGAATATCGCTAGAAGGATACACAAGCAACTGGGGACAAGGTTGGCCTCCACACAGGGAAGGTCAAAGGAACACAAGTGGGTGAGAGACTTCCTTTGCCCCGGATTCTTTGCACAGTTTTAATTTCTTACCACGTGCATGGATTCAAAAGGGGAATTTTCCCAAAAGAAAGAAACAAGTATGCATGTAGATGTCTTCTCTTGGTGAGCTACCAGGTTAGTAAAACATATGCAAAACAAGGGGCACCTGGGTGGCTCAGTGGTTGGGCCTCTGCCTTCGGCTCGGGTCATGATCTCGGGGTCCTGGGATTGAGCCCCGCATCAGGCTCTCTGCTCAGCGGGGAGCCTGCTTCCCCCTCTCTCTCTGCCTGCCTCTCTGCCTACTTATGATCTCTCTCTGTCAAATAAATAAAATATTAAAAAAAAAAAAACATATGCAAAACAAGGTGCTTGAGCGATTTTACAAAAAGGGGTATGAAGAGTTGAGTATTTAAGAATGCAAGGTCTGGAGTCAGACTGCCTGGGTCCATAACACAGTTCTGTCACTTACTAGCTATGTGATCTTAGACGATTACTATACCCCTCCGTACCCCCGTGTCCTCATTCATAAAATGGGGCTAAGTAGACTACCTGCTTCACAGTTACTTGTATTCAATGAGCAAATACGTAAAAGCCCTCAGAACAGCAACAAGTACACAGCACATGATCATTATGTATTAACTATCATTACTGCTGCGATTATTCATCACTAGGTTTTTGCAGTGTTTTTAACTTCAATAGCCAAGAGCCCTCCCTACGATTTGAAGACTTTGAAAATTAAGAGACCAATTTTACTGGGGCACCTGGGTGGCTCAGTCGGTTAAGCATCAGGCTCTTGATTTCAGCTCAGGTCATGATCTCAGGATGGTGAGATGGAGCCCCATGATGGGCTCTGCCCTGGGCCTGGAGCCTATTTAGGATTCTGTCTCTCCCTCTCCCTCTGCCCCCTCCCCCTTCCCCCAAAAAAAGAAAAGCAATTTTACCGCAAGTGTCTGATTTTATGCTATTTACAACTATGCAAATGGTTGGGGGAGGGGGGAATATTGCAAAACTTCCTTTTAGTTAGTAGTGATTCCAGATTTGAGAATTGCCCCAAGTCTTTGCAGGAGTTGGTGACCCAAACCATTTGGGGAGTTTGGTGTTTGTTTTCTTTGTGTGTCAATGCAATTTTGATTCTTTCTTCTTTTGAGCATGGGTGGGGGGCAAGGGAGGAAGAGACTATGGTTAAACAGCAAAAACTAAAGTTGCAGTCCCCATTTAACATGACCTCCCCTTAAACAACTGTGTATTTAAGAAGCACACATTTTTTCATTTGAATTCCAGTATAATTAACATAGAGTTATATTAGTTTTAGGTGTACCATATAGTAATTCAACGATTCTGTACCTTACTCAGTGCTTATCACAGTAAGCGTACTCTTAAGGAAGCACGTGTTTTGAAATGAGTATTTGCCTAAAGAGACCATTCACAAGATAGGAAGGCATTAAAGATTCCTGAAAACATTCTAATCCCACCCACTGTGCATAATGTGCTCAGTCATTGGAAATGTATTGCTGGCAAAGCAGATGATATGGTGACGGGGACAAGTGGACTCCGCTGTCACACAAGCCCAGATACATCCTTTTGCCCAATATTTTACTGAACATGATACACAGAGTGCTGTTATTATGCCTGTCTTATGGGTGACCCCTGCCGCCTTATTTCAATGTGGCGTTCCCCAAGCTGCCAGCATCGTGGGAGTGGGATCTCTCCTCCAGGATGCTAGGTTCAGGCCATCCCAACCCCAGGCCCAAATATTTAATTAATGAGAGTACAGCAGATGCTAGTTATAAGGATTCTCTTCTGAGGTCTTAGCAGATTCGGTGCTGCGCCTCACACACGATAAGCATTTTCTGAGCCAATCCCCAAATTCATTGTGAGGCTATAACACGGTATTGCCCCCAGAAACACAGGATTGTCTCAAGCGCCCTGGATCCTCCAAACCTTCAGGCATAAAAAGGCTGTGTTGTTTGGCCCCGAGTTCCTCCCTGCTCTGCTTCTTTGACTGGCAGAGGTGATTCAAATAGGGCCAAGGGTCAGGATTGGATCCAAACAATCAAGTCTGGATAGAAAACATTTTCATTGCATAAGTGCAGGTTGTGTTAAGCTTAGAAATAGGATTCCCAGTACTGCCCATGATGATACCTTTAAAAACAAACTGCAAATTGGCTTGTTGAATTTTACTAAATTATTCAAAATCCAAGAAGTGTGAAAAAGTGGGTCCCATGATGAATGATTTGATAGAAAGTCTAAGAATGGAGACAAATGTTACCACTAATAGAACATTGTATGTTATTATACTTCAATAAAGATCACAAGTAAAAACAGAGACAAATGTCTATCCTGCTCTTCTTCGAGGACACTGATAATATCCAGCTTCCTGGTCATTGCAGTAGGAAGCAAATGAGCAAAGATTGTTCCATTTACCACAGAGCCCAGCCTTCCTCCTGCCCATTAGACATTTTCTTTGAACAGTGATAGACCTGCACAACCTAATTTTAAAGAAAAAACATTGCAGATGTTACATACTTTTTGGATAAAAATGGAGCAAACTGTATTTAAACCTCCTAAATTAGAATTTGTCAAGACACGAGATCCAAGCATTTCCAAATCAATATGGGAGTGAAACACAAAGACACTGATGGATACAGATTAACGGATGGAATAATGTGCTTGTGAGCGGCCACAAGCTACACAACATTACCATTGTTACATTTCCATCATACACAGGGAATGCCTAGGTTCGTGGGACGCAGTCTGCCTCAGTGATATTGAGGCTGACTTGGCCCTTTGGGGTTTGTAGGCATTTTAATTATAGCACTTTTTTTTATAATTTTAACTGATGTTATTGTATAAACATTTTTAATGCCTCCTCATTATTAGGCTAAGGAAAGAAATCTATTTCTGCCAACAGAGAGCAAATAAATCTTCACTATCTCTTTGGTCCACTAGTTTATGTTTAGAATATCACACCTTTACTGAAAAGCTGTTGGAGACATATGCTCTCATTATTATCCTGCAGTGATTTATCGCTTAACTCTGAAACAGGCAATACATCCAACTTACCCACTAACTGATGTCCTATTCCAATTACCATTAATTAACTCAAAATATGTTACTTTCACCCAAACAAAGCATGATTTTAAAAATCCTACACTCTGAACCGCCAGCAAATATTTTTACATTTCTTTAGCTACTATTTATTGAAAACCTGGTGTGTGCCCAGCACTGTGTTGCTCGATGGTATCTTTTAAGCTTCCCAACTATATCTCAAACCTCTAACATGAAAATTTATTCTCAAGAAAAAAGAGAATTTGTGAGAAGAACCCCAGGGTCAGAATGTACAAATACAAGACTGTGGGTTTTGCTCATTGTGTGTGACTCAGAAGTCACGGATCTCTCTGTGCCTCTGTTTCTTCCCCTGCAAGAGTCGTAGTAATTTTTCTTGACCTGCTTCAGCTGTTAAGAGAAAGAGCTAATAAAAATTGTTGTGGAGCACCATGAATATTGAAAAGTACATCATCACCGTGATTAATAATAATGTATAAAGCTCAAATATTGAAATGACTCTCTGGCATCATTCCAAATCAAGAAATAGAAGCTCTGGCTTGCATAGTAATGAAGAGAAACAGTGTGAGATACTCTTATTGTACTGGTTCAAATGAACATAGTGATGAATATCTTTAATTACCTTGTATTAGGTAACAGTGTGTGTCTTCGTGCATGGGCATGCATTAGCGTGTGTGTGTGTGTGTGTGTGTGTTTTAAACTAAATGTCTTGCAGTCCTCTCCATAATATATCTAGCATTCGAATAGAACCATTCCCAAACCAGGCAGACATTTATATGTCTGTACCTAACCTTAGAATGGAATGCTCATTTTGATAGAGAAGATAAGCAGCTAGCGGTCCTCTGTTAAAGAAAGCCGGCTCTGATTTCGTGGGTCTCAAAATCTGTCATCCTCACGTTAGCTGACTCTCCAGCACCTAATGAGAAAAACAAATTGCTTTTACTTTCTGCGAAAGACATTTGCATTTAGAACTTTTTTTCGGACTCATAGAAGGTTTATAAAGCGTCCACTCAAACCATTCTACCTGCGTTTTTCCCCTAAAAGGGTCTTTATGAGATCTTACAGTAAATTTAATAACCCTCTTCAATAAACATGAGCTTTTATGGGTATGACATCTCTAAATAGACTCAGTGGTCTGGGCATAAAATCTGCATCAGTAATATTTTCAGGGCCGTAATACCCTACATATTAAGGAGGGAAAGCCACGTACAGAGCAGATTCCTGAAAATTTAGTCTACAAATTTAAGAAAGCAGCCAGTCAGTGAACATTTGGGTGACTCATTAAGTTAAATGTGAAATGTCCTGATGTGTACAATATCGAGCTTCATGATATTCGAACATTAGCATCTTTCATTTTCTTCCCTTTTCGGCAAATGCCCATTATAGAAATAACTTCAGGAATGGCCTTCAGTGATCGCTCATACTGGGTTTTTCAGGAACGAGACCATCACGTGAAGTGCTTCCGCGTCTCCACTGCCTCCGGGGGGCACTTCTGCTTGGGTGAGCGGCTGACATGAACCCCATTGCTGCAGGCATCTCATCGCTCCTTTCACCAGGTAAAGCTACCAAATTAGGCATGAGACTGGGACTCTCATTTCTCCTCTTGCTGGCGTGGATCAGTAAGGAAGACAGGAAAATGCTAGTGACTTTTTTATGGCTGCTATATAACAAGAGAATGAAATGTCAAAGCCCTGGAAACTGCATCTTTCTTAGTCCTATCAAAGCTCATCTAGCTCCTGCTGATACCCAGACTCGCCCCTCACCTTCAACTTTGCCTTGTCAGCAAGTAGCAATTTGAAATTCAGCAACGCAGAGCAGTCCAAAAAGTCAAGACATCCTGATTAGGATTCGGTAGTTACTGAACATCTATACAAACTAAGGGGCTTGGGCAAACCTTCAGAGCAAGCAGCCCACCCTTACTGTCCACACTGAGGTAACACGCTTCCCACGGTTCCACGTGCTCTTGAAAACTTGTATGTAAATCGTTGCCTCCATAATTAATTCATACTTATAACACACCAAGGGGTTGTGTTCTAAAATACAATGAATGTCTTTACACACTTTTTTTCAAATTCTAAGATCGTGTCTTTTTCAAATCAAGATTTGCATATTTAAATTAAGGCTTGCTTAAAGTAGAACAGATAGACGGGGATCGAGAAAACCCAGACAAAACCACAGATTCTCGGCTTAGTCCTATTTGTAGCTCCTCTTGCCCTCTCATTTTTTTTTTAAAACCAGAATTGCTAGCCAGGGGCGCCTGGGTGGCTCAATGGGTTAAAGCCTCTGCCTTTGGCTCAGGTCATGATCTCAGGGTCCTGGGAGCCCCGCATCGGGCTTTCTGCTCAGCGAGGAACCTGCTTCCCCCTCTCTCTGCCTGCCTCTCTGCCTACTCTGATCTCTCTGTCAAATAAATAAAATCTTAAAAGAAAAAAAAAATTGCTAGCCAAAACCAAATGGAGGAAAGCGGTCCAAGCATCCAAAAAACTCTGTTTCTTCTATTTTTGAGGTCAGACTTCCTTTTTTCAAATCATTAGGAGATTAGGCCAAGAAGCAGAAAGATTGCGAGTGGAAAAGCCAGAGGTCAAATTAGACCTCCTCTGCTTTCATCTTTGAAGTACCCTTATCCTCACCTTCTCACCGCCCTGGACTTCACAGCTCAGGACACGAGAGCGCTTGGAGACCAAAGAGGGACCTTCTCCTCCATACGTACTTCTTCCATCAACAACTTCAGACTAGAACCCGCAGAATTGCCTGGCCAGCCTGCCCCTCCTGCTCAAGTTCCCCGTCCTCACACAAACCTCCTCCCCAGCTCTTGTCAGCCACAGTGGTGCCCTTTAAGGCGCTTGGAGGCAGGAGAACCTGAGTTTGGTAGGACGCTCTGACAAAGCAGAGTTAGGCACCCTCAGAATGCGCTGGCCCCACCCCAAAATCCGCCTTGCACCTGGACAGGTGAAGATAAATAAATAAATAAAGGAAGCCTCTACCAAACTGGAGTCGGGAAGCCCAGAAGGGGGCGCTCTCTCGCACATACACTCCTTACAGGAATAACCCGCAGAAAGGAGGAAAATAAGAATTATCTTGACAAGGGAGGACAGTTTTTATATAGAAATTTCATCTACTTTTTTTTTTTTTTTCGAAATTTCATCCGCTTTGAAGAAAAAGAAGAAAGATCCCTCCCTGCCCTCACAACAATGGACTAACCACCACTGGTAGCCAATGAGAAACTGCCACAGCTTCAAACTCTTGTTCTTCTCCAATGAACTTTTGTTCAAAGCCACCCTCCCCAGTTTCCTCCTCTATAAAAGCAAATCCCTCTCCTTTGTTCTCAGGGCTTGCCTATGGAGTACCTTCGTTTCCTTGCCCCAAGTCGCCCTTCCTCTCTTATTCCCGAATAAACTCATTTTGCTTAGTAAAATAACTATTTTACTTTTAAAGGTGACAAGAGCAGCAACAAAGTAACGATTGGTCCAAAGGCTGGCGACGAAAACAGAAATAAATGAAAAAGGACTCCAGTTAATCAGCAAAATTAAGTTAATCAACAAAGTAGATGGATGTTCCTAAATAGCCAAAAAATTAAGCGAAGTAGTACTTAAACTTGATTTCAAAACTTGTTGGTAGGGCTTTCAGACATGCCTGCTTCCCACAGAGCACTGGAGGGTATCTGCTGGGCTCCTTGCCAACCTGGACCAGGAGCCCAATCTTAGTGCCAGGGAGCTCCCAATGATCATAAAGACTTTTCCTAAGGCCTGCATAGCTGTGCCTACTAAATGTTCTATTCCCAAGAATCACTGAAGCCTACTGCCCCAAATTACTGCATTTTAAAGGTACCAAATAAAATGAATGGGGTAATGATACAGAGAAAAGAAAACATTTAAGGATAATGAACACAAAGCACTAAGCTTCATCCTGGATAAGGGAGGGTGGGGGGAAAGGTCAGTAAATTGAGCCCACAAATAATAGTCCTTGCAAATCATCTCCTAATTAATCCTCATCCAGCCAAAATGTACGAGTTTAACCTTTTCATTCTGGGTTTCTCACCATATTTACAAACCAGTGCTGCTCAGCGGGAATGGAAAATACACCCATTCGAGAAGCTTCGGGACTGAGTGTGCTCCTCAATGTGAGGGTTCCTGGCACTGCCCATCTTCCTGCTGAGAACAACAGCGTGTGAGCATACCACCAGAAACCACAATCCTATCACTCAGGACTATCATCTGCATTTTCGGTGCCAGAGTTACCGTATTTCATGGCAAAGGGTTTCAGGTTTGGTTTGGTTTTCAAATAACAGGAATATAATTGATCCTTCTAAAACAATGGAGTTGACCTCAATTAAAAATACAGGTCTCACTTAGATCCTCCCCGAGAGTGTAACTGGTGATTTATTAGAAAACCTTGTCAAAAGCAATTTAATCTGGAGGTAAGTCCACAGCAGGGAGACGCTGAGAATAAAGAACGTTCCAGAAGGCACTCAGGCAGAACTTCCAAAGCAATATTCCAAATGCATAATTTCTCAAGATAAGTATATTGGTAATCAACTTAAGGCTTGGAAAACCTCAATTTGGAAACACTGCGAGGAAGTGCATCTCTTATCGCCCCCCTGACACCGTCATTGGAAACCCCTGCAGCACTGAGCGGGCCCCACTGTGAACCAAAATTGCAGAAAATAAAGTAGTTTATTTTTACATCACACCCCCATACTTCCAGGTCCACTCCAGCCAGCACACGCCACTCTTCCCACAGGGTCTACCCCTTTCAAATATTATCCCATGAAGAGTCAGAGAACCATGGAAAATCAGAGTGTGGGGTGAGGGGCAGTAGGAAGAAGAAGGGCTTAGACAGCAGCCAGATTATCGTCACTGTGGTGTTGACCTGAAGAATTATAATAAATAACATTTATTACATGCTTTCTGTGTGTCAGACGCTTTTAAGTGCATTACACTTTTAATCTATTTAACCTCCATGTCAACCCCTCAAGGAATGTGCTATTTCTATAGCAGTATTTAGACGAGGAAACTGAGGCACAGAAAGCTTCAACAATTCTCTTAAGGTCACAGCTGGGAATCCACCGCTGGGAAGACTGGATTCCTCGAGAGCCAGGTCGGTATTTCACTCAACACTATATCCCATGTGAAATAGGAGTTTGTTGGAAAGAATCCGGTGGAATTGAATAATTCGAAGGAGGTAGAAGAGATTGCCTGGGGCTACAGAAGGGAAAGGGAATCTTGGCCAGGATTTAGGGTGGTGCATTCATTAGAGAGCCTTGTGTCTAGAGGTACAGCCCATTGGAGGTGCACGTAAGTCTCCATCTCCTCTTGAAATTGCCCTTTCTTGAATGACGGGTGATGATTACAAGTATTAAGCAGTGTGTCCTGCCTCTGTGGGTTTATTTAAATTTAATTCAACAAATATTTATTGAGCCTGTGAACAAGGCACTGCCCTAGAAGCCACAGGGGATAGAACACTTGCTCCTGCCCAGCCAGAGTTTAAAATAGAAGGAATAATGAACAGCTCCCACATCGTGGATACTTGTCCAGGTGGGACCCTGAACATGAACCCCCTGTGGCAGACTGGATTCCAACTGCACTTCCCACACACCTTCCCCTGGAGAGGAAGGAAAGGCTCCATGCGGCAGACCTTGGCACTGGAGAAGCCGTGCCGATCAACAGAAAGCTGGCAAAAAGCCTGGGGTAGGAATGAAAAATGGTCCCAGTGACCAGCGTGCCTGTTGCTAGAGCTGACAGGCCTGCGTGGACTCTGCTTTCTACGGTTCAAGAGAGGCTCAGGCTCATTTCAACTTTCTGGTCACGCAATGATGTGAAAGAGAGAAAACACCTCCATGCTGAAAGTCTTTTACAACAGCACAAGGCTCCAGCCATGGTTTGGAGAATTAGGCCCTGTTAGAGCAAATTGCGGTGAGGGCAATATGGCCACCCATGACTGGAGAAACTCACGCTCCTGAGGTAACCCGTGAAGGCACCGAATTCTCACTTGAGGGAAGCTAATTTGAGAGGAGGAAGAGAGGCAAGGTTATCAGCTGTCCTTGGGGAACAAATCAGAGCCTCAAAGTTGGAATTGGAGAACGGTTCTGATTTGCAGAGGTCTCTGCCTCCTGTGGTCAGATTCTCAAAAAGCAGAGCCGAGAGAGAGAGAGAGAGAGAGAGAGAGAGAGAGAGAGAGAGAGAGAGAGAGGAAGGAAGGAAGGAAGGAAGGAAGGAAGGAAGGAAGGAAGGAAGGAAGGAAGGAAGGAAGGAAGGAAGGAAGGAAGGAAGGAAGGAAGAAGAGGTTCACTCATCTCTGGTGAAGGCTCCACCCTAGAACAAACCAGGGGCCAGACATGGAGGCAAGACCCACCCATGCGCCTTCAGGATGGGGTCAGGTCCCACACGGGACGGATCATGGTCTGTGATACCCTGCAGGTTACAGGTACCCAGTGCAAAACCAAAAGTACACAGGACTTCTCAGGATCATGTGATGGAAGAGCCTTCATCTGTTTTGATGGAGGAGGATGTGTGGTAGAAGTCTCAGTCCCTGATACCCCTGTCTGGAAGCCAGGGACACGGTCTGTGGCCAAGGAACCACTGAGGGTTCCTGATGACAGGCAGCTCATGCCTGCACATGGGGATAGAGGACACCTAGTATATGACGCCTGACAGTGGAAGGAAAGTGACAGCCTCTCCCAATACCTGAGATGACAAGGCAGAGCCAGGAAGAAATACCCACAAAAAGACTCTCCAATTTTTAAAAAAGTCCTGCCCAGCCCCTTGAAATAAAGAAAGACAACTGAGATACGGATGCCACAAATAAATCTTGGCTTCTGTGGTACAGTGGGGGAAAGATATCTGGGCTTTATCCCTGGTTCCTGGCAGAGAGTTTCTAAAACCTCAAGGATCTCTGGGGTGGTAAGAGTTTCTTTTGTGTGCTGAAGATTGAGTTCATCACCAATGACCAATGATGTCATCCATCGTATCTACCTAATGAGCCCTCTGCAAAAACCCCTAACCCACAGAATGGGAGGAGTTTCTGGGTCCGGGAGCACGTGGAGGTAGGAGGGGGCACCCCCAGAGAGGATGTGGAAACTTTGTGCCCCTCCCTCTATACCTGGCCCTACATTCCTCTTCCATCTAGATGTTCCAGAGCTGTATCTTTTGCAATAAACCAGTAATAGTAAGCAAAGCACTTTTCTGAGTTCAAACCTAAAGAGGGAGTCATGAGAATTCCCTGATTTGCAGCCAGTCCCTCAGAAATTCAGGTGACAGCCCGGGACCAGCAGTCCAGGACCGAGCCCTTAACCAGGGGGCTCTGCGCTAACTCTACGCAGTTAGCATCAGAACTGAATCAAGATGTAGGACCCCCGATTGGTGTCCCCAGAGACCTGGAGACTTGCTTGGTGGGGACCACCCCCCCACACTTTTGTTGTCAAAAGTGGTATAAGAGCAAAGGCTCAGTTCAGGATCTCCTCCTCCACATGATTTAGGAAATTTGCATTGAAAAATTAGCAAGAATGGAAATCCTTTTCTCATGGGAGAATGCAAAAAGAGAGTCAAAATGTCCTCTTAGCAACGACTGAGCAACTCAGAGAGAGAGGCACCCGCATTGCCAATTTCCTGATTAGATTGCTTGGGACAGGAGCTACGGGGCCTGTTTCCTTTCCTCCTTTCCTCCCTTTTCTCCCACCCTCAGGACTATTCTAAAAACAGAGGACATGGGTGTTGCTCAAGAGAGGTAGAGGAAAGATGAGAGAAGGAAGCACAGAGGCAGTGGGGCTCTGGATGGCAGGAGGTAAGTTTACCCATGTCACCAAGTGCTTTGCAAGATGTGTTGCTTTGAAAGGGGATTAAAGTGGCCCAGGCATTGAAGCAAGCAATACCCTCAAATGCAAGAGGCAGAGATAGAAGGATGGAGCCAGAAAGGGATGTTTGTGGGGAAAGGTGTTCTGTAAAACACAGAAATCCTGAGTGGGCAAAGGGGAAGCTGGTTGAGCCACAGATATGTGAGGCCCCCTCACACTTTCTGGGTGACCCATGCCTTTGTCCCCTCCTTGCTCACAGGGATGCTGCTCGCCCTTCATCTTCCTTCTTCCCCTTTGCCCTGGTACTTCCCCTCCTTCGCACTCTCCCCTCCCATTGCCCATCTCACTCCCCCAGCCCAATCAATGCTAGTTCACAGACCTCTCATTCCCAAATCGTCCCCCCTTTCTTTGGGAGGCCATTCACAGAGTCATCCAGATGCCCCGCTCTTGTTGGAGAATTTCTTCATAGGCATTCAAACTGTCCATGAATAAAGTTACTTTGTTCTAGTCCAGCCAACTGACAATATCACACGCCGCACAAATAAGCTGGTCTACCATGCAACCTACCCACCCAGGGGGCTGCTCTGGTTTTCCAGTTAGTATCCATACTGTGCAGAGTGATTTAAGATAAAGAATCGGATGACTTCCTATTATAATTTGTCATTGTTAAAGAAGGAAAGTGATTGGATAAGTAGACACGACAATTGCAGGCAAGATGATATTGATAGCACGTTGACTAATCAAACACCCAATCATCTTACCTGCCACGAGTGAGAATTTGGTTAAACATGTGGATGATGTACAGGCGAGCTCACTGAGGGATTTGTTCCCAGGTAATTGGCAGGAACCGAAGCTCATTAAATTAGCTCTCATCTGACATGCCAAATGATACTCACAGTTGATCCGTTAGATCATCAGCAAGCAATTGTTTATCTCTTCCATGAGCCAGGATGACAAATAAGCAATTTTAGCCAAAAGGGTTAAGGCCAGTGCCAATCATTATTCAGCCAGCAATTTAACTGATTCTGTGGCAATCAATACCATGCCTTGAAAATGCAATACCACAGTCTCTTCCATGTTGTGGGACCCTTTCTGTGAATATACTGCCAGAACATAAACAAAATACCAAATAAAGACAGGTCTCAAATGTAGTCTTTGTCATCTGATTTTAAGGGAGTGGAGACACCAGTAAAGATGGAGGCATTTACATTGGGCAATTGCATAAGAGAGCAGGTACATGAAGAGAGCTCGCACCCAGATTATTGGGGTAACCAGTAAGAAATCACGAAAGGTGGAAGGAGAGGGATGGCAGAGGCTGGTTTAATGCTAACACCAAACTTATCGACCTGATCAGAAAGCCTGAGATGATGATGGATACAGCAGCTCTCAATGGCTACTTTTTGCTCTCCATTTCCATGCACTTGAGATCAAGGTGTCCCCTGGAGATTAGCGTCTGGACCACACAATGTTGTATCCAATTAGCTGATTGCCGCCGCGGGGCCTTGTCCCATAATAGATGCTATTTCCTTTTCTGACCTTGCCTCCTCTTGCCTCAGGCTCCTGACGTCATGGCCAGAGTCAAAGCTGTTGGGACAGCATCTCCCCTCATGGAACAAGTAACCAAAGTAGAAAGAGTAACGAGGAAAGCTACTACAGAGGAGGAGTTTAAAATCTCAGAACAGCAGCCCAGAAACTGAGTCATCAGCATGCCGCTTAGCAAGATAAGCACTAAGTGGGATAAAGGCACCGATATGGCTCCATGCCAAGTCTTGATTTCCCTCTCACTGGAACATGTAGACGCGTACCTAGTTTGTGCATTATCTGGGTTTTTTTGCTTCTTCTTCTCACCTAGCCTGAAAGTTGTGGTCACTTAGCTACTTTATTCCTCATCTGGCCCAGGGCATTCGAGAAGCAGAAATTCAAGCCAATAACAGCTTCCTCGAATGTTGCCTGTGGTGATAAAATATTCAGAGCAAAAGAGGTTTGAAGCTATTGCCCAACATGAGGTTTTAGGAGTGTCTCACTCTTCCTATCCCCTGCATTTGCCTTAGCTTCCCAATCAAGATAACCAAAATTTGATCATAAATCTCCTTGGTTAAGAGCCCTTATGTATGATATGTTCCAGTAATCACTGTGCTAATCAAAATCCCTGAAGAAAAAGTGGTACGATAGGTCTTTAAAGCAATATATGTAATTAATGTGGCCATAATATTTATAATCTATATTCATAATTAAAATAATAAATACTCTACACAAAGCTCTTTCTCTGGGATCTTGTCAGATACTCAGTGACAAAGGCCTGCACTGAGTCAGTGGTAATGGAGCAATAGGAAAAAGCATGGGGACTGGCCAGATTCTCATCGTAGGGAGAAGTCAGAGGGAGTGAGCGGGGAAAGAGTCAAGAATCATCCCCAAATCTCTGCCCTAAATAACAGTAGATGAGGCATCAAGATGGTTTGAGACACGGGGTGCCTGGGTGGCTCAGTTGGTTAAGCATCAGCCTTAGGCTCAGGTCATAATCCCAGGGTCCTGGAATCGAGCCCCGCATTGGGCTCCTGGCTCAGTGGGGAGCCTGCTTCTCCCTCTCCCCCCTGCTCATGCTCGTTCTCTCTCTCTCTCTCTCTCTCTCTCTCTCTCTCTCTCGGCTGTGCATGCGCATGCCTGCTATCTCTCTCCTTCTCTCAAATAAGTAAATGGAATCTTTAAAAAAAAAAAAAAAGAAAAGAAGATCTGAGACAAGAGAGGGAGAGTTTAGAGTGTATTGAGTTTAAGATGCCAGTGGGACTTGGGTGAAGAGATCCAATAATCAGTTAAGTATGTGGGCCTGGAGTTCAAGAGAGTTGTGAGCCAGAGGGGCAGACTGGGAAGCTTGCAGCACATGGTTAATGCTGGAACCATTATGAGAATGAGAGGGCATACAAAGATAGAACAGGGCAAAGAGCACACCTCTACAGGCACCACATTTAAGGAGCCAACGAGGGAAAAGCAGTCATGCAAAGGAGGCTGAAATGGGACAAGAAACTAGTGTTGGGGAAACCTCCAGAATCATCCAGAAGGGGTTCACAACTTTCTGGAAAAAAAAAAAAATCCCAGGCCCCTTACCATTAATAAACATATATCAATATGCAATGTAATCAGGTCTCACCTCCCCCATCCCCACCAATGGCCCCCTTTCTGCTCCTCTCTCTGTAAAAACAGAGTTTCAAAAATGGATGATCACAGTCCTTTGTTTCCATGAGTCAAATGAAAAGAATAAAAATAAAAAATTCCACTGACTTTAGAAAAAAGGAAGCTATTGGAAAATTCAAAGAATCAATTTCCAGGAAATAATGAATGAAAGCCAATTGCAACAGCCTGGGAAGTTAGAAAGAGAAGAGGAGGAGAAAGCAAATTAGAGGGAGAGGTTTTTGGGGGGTTTTTTTCTGTTTTTCTGATTAAAGACCTAAGCATGTGAGGAAGATTCAGGGGTGGGGAGGATTCTTTTAGAGATAAATGACAGATAGATGATAGAGCGAGAGGGAAAGATTGAGATTTAAAAAGAGTCAATGGGGAGCAAAACCAAGAGATTAGCCTTGGAAGGGAAAGGGGCTCCCTCTTCCTGAGCAGCTCCTAGCAAGTAAACAGGATTGATAGAACCCTACAGCGACAGGAGAGGGGTTGCCTGTGCTCCCAGATTGGGAGAGAGAGAGCGGACCTGGGAGGATACAAATGCTGCCTTATGTTTCACAGGGGCCCGTTCATATGGGAAATCATACATCTACGGGGACACCCATGCAGGCAGCTACGTGAAAACAGCAATGTGAGATGCAGGAGCAGAGATGACACGTGGTCAGACTGAGTCACGTTGGAGGTTCACAAAGCATCTTTTGTAAAAGAAAGTGGCAGCGGGACCATGAGGAATACTGGCAAGAGAGAAGTGAGCTAATATGCAGGGCTGCTGCTATCGCTCTTGCTACTCTTCTTTCTACTTTGCCTGGCACACATCCATGCAAGCCAGAACTTAAGGAGTTCTCCTTCACGGTAAGTTGCTGTCAATGATGTTTGCCCCCTCGTATGCAAGTATGGCTCCCTTCTCTGCACATTCCCTCTCCGCATGCCATCAACCCTCCTTCGTGTTCCAGTGGGAAGGGAGAGTCTATGGACCACCCTAGTTTTCTGACAGGCTACCAGGCTATGTACAACCAGAAAAAGTCTCCCCCAGTGTGTAGAAATCATTGACTAGAGCACTTCCTGTGTCACACCACCAAGCACCCCTCCGGCTGCAGGCACCTGGGTTTTCCTGTCGAACCGTTTCAGTCCCACCCTGTGTGGACCAGACTTACAAACAGGAGCAGACCATCCGTTGAGCCCTTAACAAATGGCTAATGGGTTCTCAGCCTTGTGCTAACAGTGGGATTAGCAAGGGAGCCTACAGAGACTGATTATTTCCTCCTAGGCTTGGCCATAATCCAGCCTTTATCTGATTCTCTGCTCACCCAGCAGACTTTCAATATAAATTCAGTTTCTCCAGCATCTTAATAATAAGAAAAGAGTGCACTGGATAATGAGCCCAGAATCAGCCACTTGAAGGGCAGCCCCCATTGTGAAATAATAAATTGGCGTTCTGGTTTATACTTAATTTTGTACGCAGAGTGTCACAACCATTTTTACAATTCCCATGTGACACTGCATGTCTGATTTTTCCCCTCCTTTCTCCCACAGGTGGACACTTGGGGGCCCAGAGTCCTGGGCATAGATGGGAGGTGGATGTTCCAAGAGCTCTGGTACCGGAGAGAGAGACCCCTTGTCCAAAGGCTTCGTGATTGGAAATGGTTTGAGGAGGTAATAAGGGGAGGGCATGTATGCTAAGAAGATATCTCAAGAACACAGCCAATGAAAAATCCAAGGAGAATAGTAAATGAATTCTCTATAGTTAGGCAGAGAGAGAGTCAAGTATGAAGAAAAACAGGCAGAATACAGGTAATCTAGATAGAAGAGAAGAGACAAAACCTAATACATAGCCCAGAGCCAATGAAAGGACAGCTTCTGGACCTTTCCTTTCAATTAAGTTTCCTGTAGTTTGGGTCAGGGGATGCAAGGGTCCTGTAAAGCAAGGAGGCAGCCTGGTTATCACACGCTTTACTTGTGTCTATTATCTCTAATTTTAACAACCCTAAAAGGATAAAAAGGAAAGGAGACAAAAAATAACCTCCTACCTATTTCCATTGCAGAAATGATAAAATTGGAGCTAAGAATTTTTTTTTAAAGACTGTATTTATTTATTTGTCAGAGAGAGAGAGAGAGAAAACACAAGCATGGGAAGCAGCAGGCAGAAGGAGAAGCAGGCTCCCCACTGAGCAAGGCGCCCAATAGGAGACTCGATCCCAGGACCCTGGGATCATGACCTGAGTTGAAGGCAGAGGCTTCACCGACTGAGCCAGCCAGGCATCCTGGAGCTAAGTGTTTAGGTAAGTGGCAGAGCCATGATTCATATTCCCATCCTCTATCTGCCGTCAGTACTATGCTTTTACCACAATGCCAACCTGCCTAGGCCTTCCTCAAAGTACGTCGGTCTCCCTCAGCCTAAAGAATTCTCCATATACTGAAACCTGTCCGTATATCTGTAAACCTGAAAAGTTTAGGGCCACACCCCAGATGGCTGTGATTCCACCCAGACACCCTCTCCCTATGAGGCATAGCCGCATGGGGACATCTCTGCCATCAAGCAAACTCTAGTGGCTTTTCTAGGTACATCACCGTGTTTTCACTGACTACCACTAGGTGCAAAAACCCTGTCTGGCCTAGGATAACATATAAATGAATTCAAAGCCAGGAGATCTCATTTAAACCATTGACTTTGATTTGATCCATCATATAGCCTGCTTCCCTAATTCTTACTTCTTGTATACATGGTGGATAAGGTATGAATGAATCAGTATCAATACATCTACTAAATAAATAGTAGAAAATAAATCAAGAGAAATGCCAAATAAGCAGTGGTAGATATAATCATCTTTCTGTAGATTAAAATACGGTACTATTATTATGTGTCATTACCACTGTGACTAATATGTATTACTTTCGAATGCATTAGGGTGGAAAAATAATCAGAGCTCATTGAATACTGAGCAAAAACCAAAAACAAAGCCTTTGCCTTTCCTTGGTGTGAACTAACAACAAATTTTTTTAAAGATCCTGGCTTTTTAATGGAAAAAAATTGGTCTGTGTAAGTTATTCTAATAAAAAATTATCAAGTTAAGGGATAATTCTGCAATTGGAAACCAACAGTCAATGTTGTATGTAACTGTGAAACAGTAGGACATTTTCTATTGACAGCCAGTAGAGAACCACTAGAAGTTTTTTAAGAAGTATGATGTAGGGATCAAAGCTGATGCCTTAATAACTTGAATTTTTGCAGTAGCATAAAGTATGTATGAAAATGGAGAGAGGAATGGAGGCAAGGATGCCAATTATGAACTTAAGTGTAGAGATTTCTGGTTAAGAAGGTAGAGTAGTTCCTACAAACACCCCTCAGCCCCAGCTCACAACCGACCTACAAAATATAAAATAACAGCAGATAAAATAAGAAGAGAAACTCTTCAAAGAACATTGTTACCCTCAAGATCAAGACAAATCTCTCCATGGATAAGAAACAGGAGGCAAGCTAAACTCATGACACAGTGTGAAGACAGAACATTTCCCAGAAGTGGAAGAGGGCCAGGGCTGGAATGAGGTTGCCCGACCAGGAACACAGACTGAAGCCCAGGGTCTGCAAAGGCAGTATCTTCTCAGAGCAACACTGAAAGCTGCTCCTATAATGTAAGATTTGGTTCTGGACTCATCTCCAGAAGACAGCTACAAAATCATTAACCAAGAAAGGATGAGCTCAGGAAGAAAACAAACACAAATAAAATCCAGATGCTTCCACCCAAAATGCAAATGAAAATTTCAAAGCACATAAAGAAAATTCACCCCATCAAGAACAGTCAACAAACTCAAAGCACAAAAGAATTCACTTTTATTTTGAAATGGAAACAATGGAGCAATCTAAAAAAGTTAAAAATTAAAAAATATTGAAGATCCTCAGAAAGTTTTCTTCTAAAACAACAGGATATTATGAAATAAAAACAAGAGGCTATCAGTCAAGTGCAGAAATATTTTTTTGAAGATGTAGAAATCCTGGAAAGGAATGTGTTTGCTGCAATTTTATAAAACTCCTCAGCAGATGGGTAAATGTGACTAGTCAGAGTCAAAAACAAAATCAGTGCATTTGTTGATAAAACTATGGCAGCTGAGGCTAGAGGTTAACAATTGCCCGGGGTGAGGTAATGGTGACAGGAATGTAAAAATGAATAAACATTTTGAAAACAGAAATAACTAGGCTACATTGCTATGAGGTAGTAGTCGTTAAGATTTAGTTCTGTCTCACCACTGAAATAGCCAAAGGTCAACTGTGATGATGACCACTTGAAATTCTTCCATTTGCAGAACTCCATTAATGTGGCTGGAATGCGGAAGAAGGGTGAAAAGTTGAGGGTTGGATCCTCAGTTCTGTCCATCACCCACCATCTAAAATAAAGTGAGTTCACAATAAAATTCCTCACCATTCATGTCTGTAACAATAAGAAACCTTTTTATGAAGTTTTATTTATTTAAGTAACCTCTACATCCAATGTGGGGCTCAAACTCATGACCAAGAGTCATCTGCTCTTCTAATGGAGTCAGCCAGGCACCCCAAGAAATCTTAAAAATCAAATAATTCCATCAGAACTCTCCTAATTATCAGATTGTTTTCCACTTAAGTCTGATTAAATAAATCTTCAAATAAATAGTTCGCCGTAAAATATTTATTATATATTTACATATATATCATATGTATTTATTACATAAATATTGCTCTATTATTTTCTCTTATAAATTTTTTTAAATATGCTCCATTATGTCAATAACTTGATTACAGAACGATGAGGGTCAAGACAATAAAAATTCCTAAAAAAAAAAAAAAAACTAAAAAAAATTATAGTTTATTTGAAAAGTGAAATTTTTCAGTAAGGATATGATAGAGAAAATAGATTTATAATATGTGTGGTAAAACAAAATTTTTAAATAAGATTGAACGAATTACCTTGAAAAAATAATGTTAACACTTGATCTTCAAGAGACAGATCTTTTTCCAGCTCTACCACTAGAAATGTCCAAGAAAGCAAGCAGTATTTTTGCCCACCAAACTCAGGCACACCTGGGGTACTCAGTTTTCAGTCTCTAATATTATTCTTCGCTACAAAGAATCAAAGCTCCTTTCAGGGTGATGATTCTATATTCTGAGCCAGGAGAAAAACAAGACAGGCTTGGAACATACAGTTGCTGCCATTTAGTAATTAGGGATGTTCTCAAGGGCATGGGACAGTGAGTGTGCTGAAAAGATAGAAGGGACAGTTTTCAAAGGGTCCCAGGCTGGTCCACCCCTGAAGGCCATCACCGGGGTGGACAGACTGAGATGAGGGCAGAGAGAGAGAGCAGGAACCCAGAGGGCTCTCTCACTCTTAACAGGGGAATTCTTAAGGGGAGGTACCTGTCCAGCCCCGAAGAACTGATTGAAGCATCCCACCAGAGCCAGTATTTGGATGGCTGATCCATCACAGAGAAAAAGCAAGAACCAGTGGGAAGGATGGCATCAGTCTTCAGATGGGCTTGGATGCAATTACAACAAAACCTCTGAGCGCTGCAGTTAAAAGGAAATGGTTTTGTACTCTTGTTCTTCCTTGCCCCTGCACCCGAGCAGTAAGAAACAGGTAAGAGGAAGGGGTGTATGATGGAGCAAATTATGCAATGCAGACACAGTCGCACACACGCGCATGTGCGCACACACTCTGCCTGTCTCTGCCTCTGTCTCTGTCTCTGTGTGTGTCTCTCTCTCCAAGCTGCTGGAGTCCTAAGGCTAATTTGTACTGAAGGAAGATGAATGCTTAAGATCAAAAGGGAGATTAAAGTTTTTAAATAAGAGGGACTAAATTTTAATAACTAAAATGAGACTCTTAATAATTAAAAGTGACTGAGAAGGTTGAGAATCAGTGGGGGCTCTTATCAAAGCAGCTCACTATGCAGGAAATAGAAAGATAAAGCCCGTGATAGCAGTGATTGGAGTACAGAGCCTTGTGATAGCAGTTTATAGCTCAACAAATTGAAATTCTTGAATCATACCACTTAAGTAAGATGTATAATTTGGAAAAAAAAGATGTAAAATTTGAACACTAAGAAAATATAAATAAAAGCGATCCACCTCCAGACACACACACAAAAATCTTTGGACAACACACAAAATATAATTAATTATTAAATAGCCTTATATATTTAAAAGTCATTTTTAGACAGGTTGTTTTTTGAAGTTAAAGAGGTTAATTTTGTCTACTTTCCAGTACTATTTGAGATAGATTGTTTACTATGGAAACTGCAACTGCAACTTATTTTAAAAACATATACAAAGTATCTTCATCTGTAGGCAATAAGTAGAAATTAAAATGATACACACATATTTAGCTTGTAGGATGAAACTACCAGCCATTTTCCTATGTCCATGTGTCAATATATGCTATCCTCTTACCCCCAGCCTCAAAGTGGTGAGGGCCAATAAGTTATCTTAAAATACTGTCTTAGACAGGTCCGGTTCTACTCAGTGTTGTGCCGATCATTTCTCTTTACGAACAACATACTGACTGACACTCCTTCACATGTCCTCCTTCAACAATAGAATATGGATCACAGGCCCCTAGCTCTATTTTAACATTAATTGCAATATAATTTTTCATTTGGTCGCTTCCTTCCAAGGCATTTTGAGCTTTGATAAATCATAATTGACATAAATTAACCTCATGTGATTAATGCAGACTTGCTGTCAAAAATAAATGCATAATTAGAATTTTTATACTAAATACAGATTCACTTTGTAAGCTCTCTGGAAATATATTTTAAAATGCATATTGGCAGCAGGGTTTGACTTTTACAAGTATAAATGCATCCTTTAATTATGAGAAATTACCATGGATTTTATATATTGGATATATAATTAATAGACACATTTAAAATACTCTATTTAGAAAAGCTTAGTGCCTTGGGGGAAAAGGCAGCAAATGATGGAGCTGGAAGCTGGTAGGAAAACTTGAAAAAGGATGAAGTCTTCTGATTCGAGTGGCTCCCTCTACCCTGATAGAATGGCGAGGCACAGAGCCACTGGAGTCTGGTTTGATTTTTGAGTCCCTCATTTATAATGTGGAAGCTTAAGCAAGACACATACCTCCCTCAAGCTTTGGTTTCATCATCAGTAAAGTAGCCTATTTCACAGTGCTTTTATAAAGGTCAAAGAAGGGACTGCACACCAGAATTATAAGAAATTATTCTCGTCATAATCACTATATATAATGTCTTAACATCTTAGCCACCAGGAAGTCTCTCAAGATAGAGAAAACTTAAATCCGGAAAACTGTAGCCACATTTATTAAACATTTACACATCAGGCATTGTGCTAAACGCTGTATGTGTGTCATCTCGTTTGTGCATTACCACACCGGCATGATCCCCATTTTACAGGAAATCAAGATCCAAAGAGGGAAGTAACTTGCTTACAGTCTCCCAGATGGTAACCTGTGGGTCGACAGCCGTGTCGACTCCCTCCTCACGAACATTGGCATGGTTTTACCAGCCCCACTCATCGTATGCAAACTCCTCCTTCATTATCAAGAACAAAATACTCAGTGAATTCTAAAGCTAGAGAGAATACAGTCTATTGGGGGCATAGTCAATCTCCTTGCTATGCTACCGCCCCCCAGTGAGGAACATGGTGGGCTGGCAAGAGTCACCATGCCACTAGCTCGACTCTGAGCTTCGGGGGGCGGGGGATCTCTCCCTCCTGTTCACCACGGAATCCTCCGGCAGATGGCAATGCTCATTTGGTTAAATATTTCATGTTATAGCCAAATTCCTGAAAAACATGCACCACTGAAGAAAAATTCTTGTCTGGCTAGTCTTCACATTACTGATAGAGGAAGTCAAGTCTGGAAGATGAGACAGAACAGAAGGTGCTGGATCGCCTGCTAGCCCAGAAGCCTGAGAATGGATGCATTCCCACAGCTCCTCAGTCCCAGCAGCCTGCGTTTCCCACGTGAAGACACGCCAGGGCTAAGGAATCAATGAAGGGCCTCTTCCTCTGGGAGCCAAGGGTGTGAGCAAGAGAGGGATGAATGAGAGAAACCATTTCTCTTCCTCATCCTGAGTGACCCGTGCGGCAATAGACTCCGTGCCGTGGGACACGCTGGGGAAAAATGTTCATTGCAGAACCCAGATGCCAAAGTGAGGAAGGAATAGAGCACTTGCAGCAGCCACATCTGGCTTTTTGGCCAGCTTTCCCCTCCGGGGTGCCGCGTCTCCCTGCACCTGCTTCTTAATTGTTTCACTAGTTACCGGTAAACTACGTTTCACCCACTTTGACCACCAACTGCTCAGAACTTGGATAAATGTGCCACCGTTACATTCCTTTTCAAGCCGCTGTGAACCTTTCCATAGATCAATATTAAAAACCTTTTAGCTTTAGGAGTTACAGAAAAAGAGAGAGAGAGAAAGAAAAGAAAAAAGAGATTCTCTCTTCTGGACCACCGGCAGCTAAGTACCCTGATCACGTACACATATAATTATTTTGAAAATTGAGATAAAACTCTAACTTGTCCTAAAGTAAGCACTCTCTTCCTGTAAATGAGCCCAGGGTTCAAATGGTTAATCCAGTGGCTGTACAGTTAGGTAGACCCTTAGGAAATGTAATCTACAAGGAGGCTTCGTTAAAACCCTCACCTTGAGCAGAGCTTTTTTGCATATCAGAAAAGTGAGATACATTTCATGGCTTTCCCTCTACACATTTTTATGCTACACCTTTCAGCAAAAGCTTTTACAATGATATTAAACATTAACTCTGTATGGGTTAATCCCAAGACACAGCATCAGCCTTAAGGTTAATAGTCCTTTTAATTAAAGGATAAGTCAGTTATTGAACACAGAAGCTAATCACAAAAGGATTACCACTGAAAATGAACATAGTCTGTGCAATTAGTCTGATAATTAAGACTTAAGTACTGGACAGAGATCAAAGTGCTTGTAATATGCAATAAAGTTCCTAGAGTTGTAAGGATATTCAAAATGTTAGCTTGTGCTTTATTGCACCTTCCATTTATCGCGGACCCATGATAGCAGCAAACACATTTCCCCGATGGATGTCAGCATGGGTAACTGTAACAGCTGTTACTACATAAGCCTGGTGTTTCTCACAATATGATTACTCTGTCAACGACGGCTGTAAAAGGTGGCATCTGCATTCATCAAACAGAGTTATCAATAAATGTAAAACCATACAACAATTAGAGATCTCAAAGGAAGAACAAATCCAACAACAACAAAAAAATGTCAACCACACTCTTTAATTACTGAGATTGTTAATCAATAAAATGCCTTCATAACTTTTAATTAAAATTTTATTTGAGCTGGATATTTGGAGAATCTGATTCTTTGTTTTCATTACATTTAACAGTTGCACTACAAAAATCCTAGAGGCATCTGGGAGCGGCCATCCCCTGGGGCCACTTTATATCTGTAATTGCATATTGTCACCTACAGAGGGTGTTAAGAATCCTTGTTAAAAATAAAGGAAATAGTTAGGAGACATCTCGAAGTAGCCATTATTATGGAGCAAATTACTAGGTAGAGCAATCCAGAAGCTGTCAAGAAAGGTTAGCAAAAAGGAGTGTGAGGAAATCAACCATTCAGCAATTCATCATGAACCAAAACTAGGTCTAAAATAAAACCACGGCCTAAAAGGTATTCGTTTTATGAAGTAAAGACATTGCCTTTGTTTAGAGCAATGAATAAAGATTAAGAGGCTACTGATGAAGGATGAAAAGAAGAAATGATAAAAGAAAAACCGAGTGCTTTAATCACACTGATACTCGGGCAAGATATAATGAGAACAAGTTAGAATTCCAAAGCTCTGTGCTGTATACATTACTTTATCTTTAATTTGTGTTCATAAGAGGCTGTGTAATTTATGTATCACCAGCCCCAGAACTTGCCTGGTGAATTCCCATACCTTCCTGTCACTCTCTTCAAGTTGAATATAAGTTAATGTTTTTAAATGGTCTTTTTTTTTTTACGTATAAAAAAAGAAAATTGATCTTGAATTTTTTCTCAATTGAGTTTCCACTAGGATTTCATTTGACTCTCAATTCCAGCTCACATAAATAAACGAGGTTCACTATTGCTTATTTCATTGCTGAAATAATTAGCAATCTCTCCTCTCACTTCTCTGAGTGCTGATAAAATATAGAATTCGGTGCTCAGAGGTTCACTCAGGGGCTTTCCTTGTCTTAACCTCAGCTTTGTTTCCTAGATTCCCATATGAGTAAGAATGGTTGTGAACTATAGCCGACCAATTCGCCGAGTGCCCTAGAGGGCTGCCAGCTCCCTAATTCAGAGCTTAAAGCAGGTAGAGTGCACCCTCTGTAGGGGCTAAGCGCAGGCCGTCCCAAGATGGGCCACTTTGGCCAGAGGATTATTTTGAGTTTGAAGCCATCAAAACCCAGCAGATTTAGGAAAAGCTTATTACCCGCCCTCCTTACCTGCCTAAATCTATGTTGGAAAAGACAGCCTGTACCAAGAAGAGAGCTCTTAAAAGAGATTCTTTTTACCTAAGAAACTGGTCTTTTTAACGGGGCAACCTTTGTTTTCCAAACCTTTCCTCTCACCTTCCTGCTAATGGCCTTCCTCCCCTTTATATCCCCAGACCCCTACCTCTCTTCTCAGCTCAGGATGACATCCATATCTCATTTTGCTTGTCTTTGGAGATTCATATCTGTATGGATTTCCTGTATACAGGAAGTTAAATTTTATTTTCTCCTTGTCAATCTGTCTCACGTAAATTTAATTCTTAGTCCAGATAGAAGAATCTGGACAGAGTAAATTTTCTTTCTCCCCAACACCTCCATGTCTTTCTTCTCTCAGGAAAAGCTGAAGTGTAATCATCAGAGCACTGCTTGAAAGATCAACAAAGGAAGGCTGTTTTTTGACCAACAAGTCCCTGGCCCCAATTTGGGTCCAGCCATTGAAAAACCCGTATAACCGGGGCACAGGGGCACCTGGGTCCTGGGGTCTCAACCAGACCAAATTTGACCACTTGCTGCTGACAAAGTTGAAAGGCAGAGAGATGAGTGGTGGTGAAACAAGAACAGAACTTATTTTAGCAAGACCAGCACCAGGGACACAGCAAACTAACATTCAAAGACTCTCTCTAAAGTGCTGAAGAAACTTCTAGGTTTACATAAAGAAAATGTGAAACATAGATTGGTGGGTACATACAGATGGGCAGTAAAGGTCAGCTCAGTCATTATCTTGGAGTCAATCACGCAGGGTCTTGCTGCCTCAGGGCAGCCTTATTGCTTGAGGGGGTAGTTTTGGTTCCCATTGATGGAAGCGCGAAGGGTCTTCTGCCTGAGTTAAGAGATAAGCTGGAAAGAAGTTAATCATGTAGAAAATACAGACTGAGGTCACAGTGGAGGTAGCTGAAGTCCTCTCTCAGCATGATTATACTGATGAAATCAGGGTCACATCCTAGAGAAAGAAGAGGAAAATAATAGTACTTCATACCTAAATAACACTTACCAGATGGCAAACACTGTCATGAGCACTTTATAGATATTAACTCACTTAATCTTCACAAAAACCCTAGGAAGTCAATTATCATTATCACACCAAGAGGTTAGATCACTTGCCCATGTCACATAGCACATAAGTGACAGAGCTGGAACTATGAATCCGGGCTGTCTGGCTTCAGGGTCTATGTCCTTAACCCCTGTCCTATACTGGTTTTAAGAAAATAGCACTGAAAAAGATAAAAAATAAAAATAATAAAAATCAATGATAATAGATAATTAAAATAAAATTTTAAATTTTTCTTAAATCACAAAATTTTTAAAAAATAAAGAAAGAAAACAGCACTTACTGGCCGTCTATTTTGGGTCAAGCTTATGCCAAATGTTTTATTTCTGTTTGCATAATTCTGCAAAGTGAGTTTTACAAGTGAGGAAATTAAGACACAAAGAGGAGAACTAAACCTGCCCAAAGTCACACAGTAAGCAGATTCAAATTCAGTTCAATTAGACTCTAAAACCCACATGACTTACATGTTGTCAAATAAGAAATAACCACTGGATTTTAAATCTGCTAACGTTCAATGATGAATAAGAAAGAGGGCTGGGGCCCCCTGGCTGGCTCAGTCAGTAGAGCATGGGACTCTTGATCTTGGGGTGGTGAGTTCAAGCCTCACACTGGGCATAGAGCTTACCTGAAAAGAGAAGAGAAGAGAAGAGAAGAGAAGAGAAGAGAAGAGAAGAGAAGAGAAGAGAAGAGAAGAGAAGAGAAGAGAAGAGAAGAGAAGAAAGAAAAGAAAAAAAAAAAAAGAAAAGAGAAAAGAAAAGAAAACAAAAGAAAAGAAAAAGGAAAGGAAAGCTTTTAAATGAGCAGCTTTAAGGGTGCCTGGGTGGCTCAGTCAGTTAAGTGTCTGACTCTTGGCTTTGGCTCAGGTCATAATCTCAGAGTCAAGGAAGGAGCCCCACGTTCAGCTCTGCACTTAGTGCAGAGTCAGCCTTAGATTCTCTCCCCCTCTCCTTCTGCCCCTCCTGATTGTATCACTCTCTTGCTCTCTCTAAAATAAATAAATACATCTTCGGGGGGGGCGGGGAATGTTCCCCAGAGCGTGAAGGATTGCCTTCAACCCCGACAGGAGGCTATGTTTTCACCATTCTCCTTAGGGATGAATGATAGGGTTGTGGCATTCATGGTGATATGAGCTCCTCCCTACCAGATTAGTAAAATGAATTAAAATAAACAGGGAAGAAACAGGGATTTGCAAACAAGCAGTTAAGCAACCCAGGATGGCGGGGGTGAGGGGGGAAGGATGTAGTGTGGGGGTAAGTAGAGGGGCTGCTCAAGGGAGAAAGTCAGGGTCTGATACTTACCTGTAAAATCACAATACCTTGCATGATAGTATGCCCTACTAATCATGTCTGGACTGGAGGATGGACCTCCTCCCTCTCTCTCATAGCTTGGAGAGAGTCCTTCCAAACTCTCCCTAAACCACGGTCTCAGTAGTCATTTTCAATCTGCCAGTGACTGTACTTGCCCATCTTTTTCTCCTGTCATATTTGTCTTTTTTTCCTGTTTTTCACTCTCGTTATTCTTAGACATTGTGAGATTCCCCCCCCCCTCCCACATAGTCCACACTTTAGGATGGGCAACAACTCTGTGTAAGTCCGTGAAAATGTAAATTTCAGATATTATGCAGGACCCTTGTTTTCTTTCCCAAAGCTTACTATGGTCAAGTGTGTCCTAGACAGCAGTCAAAACATCAGTGGAAATGGTGCATGTTTATGAAAAATGCTTTTGGCATACTTTGTATTTTGTTCATACCTACAAACAAAGCAGGGAGATACCCAGCACAAGTAATTTTAACCACTTAATCTCATCCATTGCAGATAAATAGTAGTCATATTTGAACACCAAAGAGATGTTTCAAACCTTAAATGGTACGTAAAAAGCATTGCGGACCCCCAAGTGTTTCTACGTTTTGAGATGATTGAAAATGAACATGATCGAAATATGAAAGTCGTATTTTTTGAAACTTTCATTTTGCAAAGGTTAATTGACAAGCAGTTTGAGCAGAGGGAATGAGCTGCAAGTAAGTTTCCAATTACCAGAACTGGGACATAGACTTGGAGAGTGTATGAAATATATAAATCTTGAAATGCTAAGAGAACTTCCATTTACTAGGCTAAGGAATGAGCAGCATAGATTTGAAGACATTATGGCTCACTTTATAAAGCTATAACTATCTATATAAAGATAAAATAAAATAAATATCTTGATTTAAATTTCAGAAAGAAATTCTTTAAAATTTTTTCCATAGGAATCACCAATGACTAATAAAATGAGACTCCTTTTTTTATTAATGAAAACATTTGGGTACAGTAGCATGCCTGTGAATCTCTGTATATTCATATATAGACACAGATAGATAAATTCACTGCCAAATAGATTAGCAAAATGCTAGTAGTATGGCAATCTGAGGGAGAGTCTATCTTGTTGCAATTTTTAAATTTCTCAATCCATCAGTTAAATGTAGATTCAGGGCACAGACTCATATTTCCTTGTCCAATAAATTATGTCTTACATCAAAGACCACACAGATTCCTACTTAACAAAACAGGAGAATGTCTGAATAGACCATAAATGTGAAATATGAAAGAGAGCAAAATGAGACAGCCAATAAAATAAAAGATTTGTTAGTCAGCTAAAAACTATCTACAAAATGGAACTATCGACAATCAGAACTGGTGATTAAAGAAATATTCTTTTAAACTGATGCTAATTTTTTTCCATGAGAAATGCATTCTGGTGATAATGCAAAATGGTAAAACTGTTATACATAGAAAGTTTTTAATTAGATATTAAAGACTGAGATGGTGTCTGCATCTTTTCTGCTTGGATATTGAAATGCCGTGTACATGTAATAGGAGAAGAGGACAAGAAATGTGCCAGGTCTTTAAGAAATGAGCCAGGTACTAAATGATTATATATTCACAAACTCATGGGTCAATAATATTCGTTTTAGCAACTTGACATTTTTCCCTTTCCAAGTAATTTATAGCAATTAATTCTTACTTATAGATATGTTTTCTACTGTGGTTTCCCCCACAGATGGCATTGAAAAACTTGTTCCCATCTAGAAGCCACTACTAAAGAGGTTATTTGGTGTAATGATTTTGATAAAATTGTCAGCAGTACTGAGATCAGAACTATCTTGAAATTTGACAGACTATAATGAATTATGAGATAAATACATAATTTGGGGGCGCCTGGATGGCTCAGTCAGTTTAGTGTCTACCTTCAGCCCAGCTCATGATCCTCAAGGCACAGGATCCATCCCCATGTCAGGCTCCTTGCTCAGTGGGGAGTCTGTTTCTCCCTCTGCCAACCCATTCACCACCACCCCTCCCAGCTCATGCGCTCTCTCTCACGCTCTCTCGTGCGCTCTCTCAAGTAAATAAATAGGTAAGATACAATATTTTTAACTTTTCTTTAAAAGAGCTTCACTACAACGAACCGTAAGAGACTCTTGATCATAGGAAACAAACTGAGGGTTGCTGGGGGAGTGAGGAGGGGGTCGCTGGGAGTATAATATACTCTATATGTTCATTCATTGAATTTAAATTTTCTTAAAAGTTAAAAAAAATTAAAAATTTGTACATTAAAAAAAAGAGTTTCACTACAATACTGAATTTCTTGGATATGTCTGACTACCAAAGGGTTTCAGAGGATTGGGCTTAACAGTTTTATGAGATAATGCAGAGAAAGTGTTTGGCACAGTACCCAGCACATGGGAGGCACTCAAGAAAGTAGGGGCTCTATACCGATGGACCCAATACGTACTTCCGAGAAATGAGTGTCTTTTTCATCCAGGGCTCCATCATATATGTATTCGTTTGCTAGGGCTGCCATAGCGAAATACCACAGAATAGATGCCTTCAGCAACAGGAATTTATTTTCTTACAGTTCTGGAGGCTGGAAGTCAAAGATCTAGGTGTTAGCAAGATTAATTTTTCCTGGGGCCTCCATGGGCTTGGCTTATAGATGGCCACTTTCTGGCCATGTCCTCACATTATGTTTCCTCTGGGCACTGGCCTCCCTGGTGTCTCTGATTTTCTCTTCTTTTAAGGACACCAGTCAGATGGGATTAGGACTTATTCTAAAAACCTCATTTTCACTTAATCACCACTTTAAAGGCACTATTGCCAAAGGCAGTCATATTCTGAGGCACTGAGGGTTAAGGATTCCTTCACCTTCTCAATTTGCTAAGAAGGATACAGTTCAGTCCATAAGAACATACTAAGATCAAATGTAGACACCTCCCAGCACAGGAGGAAGCTCTCAGGATCCAAAGTGCCCAGAGAGGTGGCAGTTCTAGCGAGCATGTAGAGAGCAATGGGGGCATTCCAGAACCTTCTTCGGCACGTTCCTTCTGTCCTGGTACTGTTTGCCTTCTCTTCTATACCAGCATCTGTGCATCTTTGCATTTTTTTCTGCATCAGCTTCAAAGCATCTGAGCCCCATGTCAGATATTGATTGCCTTAAATGAATATTTTGTGAAAGTGAGTAAAAGACTTAGCACTCTGAAAAGCTGCCCTGTACCCTACCCCAGAGAACCCAGCTATACCTAAAGAAGCTCTGGTTAACTGAATGGGGGTGAGCAGGGAAGGAGGGAAGATCCACACCACAGTTTAAACCACCTGCTCAGGATTCTCTGTTCTCCCCGCTTGCTTCCTTATTTTTTTTAAGATTTTTATTTATTTATTTGAGTGAGAGAAAGCATGAGAGGGGAGAGGTCAGAGGAAGAAGCAGACTCCCTGCTGAGCAGGGAGCCCCACACAGGACTCGATCCCAGGAGTCCAGGATCACGACCTGAGCCACAGGCAGTCGCTGAACCAACTGAACCACCCAGGAACCGCCCCCCCCCCCCCCCCCCCCCCCCCCCCCCCCCCCCCGGCCTTTTCTTTTTTTTAAACCAGTGGCTCTGTGCTCCTGGGGATGAAGTAAAACCAAGTCCACAAGGTGAGGGGGCAGGTGGCAATTCCAAACAAGGATTGGGGCTATGGGTGGGAAAGTGAAATGGGGAAGGGGAGGGCAGGGAGTGCCCTACATTTAAAGGGACCTATAGAAACTCCAAAAACGGATACTCGTCTTAGCACAAGCCGTGTTTTACCCTTATGGTTTCATCCTGCGCAAATGTGTGCTCTTCAGGAAAGAGTCCTCTTTCCTTAACAGGATGTTAGTGTGAAGAAACACTATCATGGCATAAAAATCATTCCTGTAGAATATGTAATTAGCTACAGCATGAACCTTAAGGAAAGGGAGGAAACAGCCGTCTCTTCCCTCTTTCCCTTCTCTCCGAGTTACAGGAAGGGGGGCTGTGTGAATCTGAGTGTCTGTGATTTAAGCCCTGGCGCAATGCCTTGTACAGTGCTTTACACTGTGTTCAATAAATAGATGTTGTCAACTGACAACCCCATTGTAGAGTAACATTTGTTTCTTTAGCCAAATTCACTGTATCTGCAGAGTTCCATTGTTCTTCGGGGCTCTCTCTTCCTTAATATGATGGATTGCCAAGTAATAAAAATGTTTTCACCTTTATCTCCACTACTCTCGCCCCCTTAAGTTCTTCTTTTTATTGCCAGGCCCTGTGTCAGCTGATCCACCCACCCATCTCTCATTGGCTTCCTGGTACCCAGCGGCTCAGAGCTATTCTGGTTTGAAAATATTGGCAAATCTTTCATTATAATCGTTGAGGTTTGTCGATAGAGGAAATGTGGGCTGTGTTTTAATTGTTCAGGAATAATAGCATTCTGACTGACATGAGCCAGGAGAGTCTCCCCTGAGCAAAGATACCCCAGCTGCGGAGAATTAAGAGGCAAACTCAGCCATAAATTCAGGAAGCTGAGAGTGGTAGAACAGTCGAACTGAGGGGTTATCATCTTTTTTGCCTAAATCAAAAGAGGTTAGTTAGTCTTTAAAAACACCTAGAAAAATAATGGTTTGGGCAAATAACGCCTTTATCCAAAACAGAGATGAGTGGTTTCTCTTATCTCTCTACATACTATCCATTATCCTGGAGCTTACCATGTCCCACATTCCTCTCCATCAACCAATCAGAAGCTAAATTACACGCAGCACCTGAGGGAAAGGCACTTAGAGAATCACAATTTAGCATTTGTCTTCTCTGCAGGATCACAAGGAGTGCGAATATTCTTCAAGCTCGAACCAGAAAGATAGTGCACCGAAAGTTTTTTGAAGAACCTCACAGCTCAGAATCAAATTTAATTAATGAGATGGGACCTGTGTGACCACTGCGTAAATATACCACATCTTCTCTATTCATTCATCTATTGCTGAATATTTAGGTAGCTCTCCCGAATACTTGTAGGAGTGCTCACCACACTGACTCCATGTTTGGCCCTCCATCTTGGTCATGTGACCAAGCAGTGACTTCCGTCAAGGCTGTGAGTTCCAGGCCCCATGGAAGTTAACCTGTGCCCTGATGGGGATGTGGAGGGCTTCTTCTGACCGGCCCTAGAGTGGTGCACAGAAGGCACCAGTTTAGATAACTAGTAGAAACGACTGGCACACAGAAGGGTCTACTTTACATAACTAGCCTTGGTCCTCTGGCACACAGATGGTGTCCCCTTAGCTAACGACCCTGTGACGTCACCACCATGCGCCTCACTTTATAAAACCCGACGATTACGCTCCAGACTGGGTGGAGAAAGGCTCGGAGAATAAGCCGGAGAATGTTTCCCACACGCCTGGGTCATCGTAACTGTCAGTAAGTTACCTCGAGTGAAACTCTGGGTAAACAGTGTGGAGAGGCTCGCTTCATTCTTCAGTCTAAAGTGGCTCCTCAAAAATAAAAAAATAAAAAATAAATAAATAAACTGGCTTCTCAGTCTGGAGGAGACTTCACTGACCCTCCTCCACCTTCTAACAATAATGGGTCAATTAACATAGGGGGGCATGTATCTTTTGAAATTAGTGTTTTTGTTTTCTTCAGGTAAATCCCAAAAGTAGAATTACCGAATCATATGGTATTTCTATTTTTTTTTAAAGATTTTATTTTTATTATTTATTTGTCAGAGAGAGAAAGAACACAAGCAGGCAGAGAGGCAGGCAGAGGCAGAGGGTAAAGCAGGCTCCCTGCTGAGCAAGGAGCCCTGCGCGGGACTCGATCCTATGACCCTGGGATCATGACCTGAGCCAAAGGCAGCTGCTTAACCAACTGAGCCACCCAGGCGTCCCTGGTATTTCTATTTTTAATTTTTTTATTT
>CM053605.1:48856029-48919909 GCA_028646535.1 Procyon lotor
CTCCACCTTCTAACAATAATGGGTCAATTAACATAGGGGGGCATGTATCTTTTGAAATTAGTGTTTTTGTTTTCTTCAGGTAAATCCCAAAAGTAGAATTACCGAATCATATGGTATTTCTATTTTTTTTTTAAAGATTTTATTTTTATTATTTATTTGTCAGAGAGAGAGAGAGAACACAAGCAGGCAGAGAGGCAGGCAGAGGCAGAGGGTAAAGCAGGCTCCCTGCTGAGCAAGGAGCCCTGCGCGGGACTCGATCCTATGACCCTGGGATCATGACCTGAGCCAAAGGCAGCTGCTTAACCAACTGAGCCACCCAGGCGTCCCTGGTATTTCTATTTTTAATTTTTTTATTTTAAGAACCTCCACACAGTTTTCCAGAATGGCCACTCCAATTTATATTCCCACCAACAGTGCACACATGTTTCCTTTTCTCCACATCCTCACCAAAACTTGTTACTTCTTGTCTTTTTTATTTTGGCCATTCTGATAGACGTAAAGGAGTATGTGGTTTTGATGTGTATTTCCCTGATGATGAGTGATGTGGAGCATCTTTTCACATATCTGTTGGCCATCACTGTGTATTCTTTGGAAAAAATGTCTATTCAGATTCTTAGCTCTTTTTTAAATCAGATTTTTTGGGTGTTGAGTTGTATGAGTGTTTATATATTTTGAATATTAATCTCATTTCAGAAATATTTGCAGATATCTTCTCCTATTTAGTAGGTTGCCTTCTTGCTTTATTGACGGTTTCCTTCACTGTGCAAAAGCCTTTTTACTTTGATGTAGTCCTATTATTTATTTTTGCTCTTATTTCCTTTGCCTGGAAAGATAAATTCCCCCAAAAATATTTCTAAGGTTGATGTTCAACATATTACTGCCTATGTTTTCTTTTAGGAATTTTATGGTTTCACATCTCACATTGAGGTCTTTAATTCATTTTGAGTTTGTTTTTGGTGTATGAAAGTGGTCCAATTGCATTCTTTTACATGTAGCAGTCTGGTTTTCTGACCACAATTTATTGAAGAGACTGTCTTTTCCCCATTATATCTTCTTACCTTCTTTGTCATAGATGAACTGGTGGAATAAGTAGGAGTTTGTTTCTGGGCTCTCTATTCTGTTCCATTGATTCATGTGTCTATTTTTGTGCCAATACCATACTGTTTGATTACCATAACTTTGTAGCATAGCTTGAAATCTGGGATTGTGATACCTCCAGCTTTGTTCTTTCTCAAAATTGCTTCAGTTGTTCAGTTTTGGTGGTTCCATAGAAATTTAAGTATTATTCTAGTTCTGTGAGAAATACTATTGGTATGGATAGGGATTGCATTGGATCTGTAGATTGCTTTGGGTAGTATTTTAACGATATTAATTTTTCCAATCCATGACCGTGGTATATTTTTCACAAAGTGTGTGTGTGTTGTCTTCGATTACTTTCATTAATGTCATAGTTTTCAGAGTACATGTCATTCACCTCCTTAGTTAAACTTATTCCTAGGCATTTTATTCTTTTTGATACAATTATAAATGGGATTTTTTTAAATTTGGTTGCTACTTTGTTATTAGTATGTGGAAACAGAACAGATTTCTGTATGTTTCTTCTGTATCTTTAAACTTTACTGATTTCATTTATTCTAATATATTTTTAATGAAGTCTTTAGGGTTTTCTATGTATAATATTGTGTCATCTGCAAAAAGTGACAGTTTTACTTCTTCATTACCAGTTTGGATGCCTTTTCTGTCTGATTGTATTATTGTGGCTAGGACTTCCAGTACTATGTTGACTAAAACTAGTGAGAGTAGAGTGATATCTTCGTCTTATTCTTGATCTTAGAGGAAAAGCTTTCAGCTTTTCACCATTGAATATGCTGTAGCTATGGATTAATCATACTATGTTTTTTTTTAACAGTAATTCTACATTAAAATAAATGAAAATGTGGGTACCTTATTTGTCAACATATTGAAACCTATACTTGGAAACTCATGGCCTGTAAAATTTCCTAAAATCAATAGGTTATGAATATCTTGGCAGCAATATTTAAGAATCCAATGTGCAAATATTTACTTCCTACACCAATAAGAAGAATTTACAATTTTATTTGACTAAAAAACAAGGTTATGGATGATCTCTTTGTAGGATGAGACCACACATAAATAAAACAAAACAAACAGGTTATAGAGATTTCTTTAGAAATCTTCCTTTTAATTTACTTTAACAAAATAAGGTTTGAATTTTTTTGCTTTATAAATATTTTTAAAGATTTTATTTATTTATTTGACACAGAGAGAGATCGCAAGTAGGCAGAGAGGCAGGCAGAGAGAGAGGGGGAAGCAGACTCCCTGCCGAGAAGAGAGCCTGATGCAGGGCTTGATCCCAGGACCCTGAGATCATGAACTGAGCCGAAGGCAGAGACTTTAACCCACTGAGCCATTCAGGCTCCCCTGCTTTACAATTATTTTACTAATAAATATGACGTGTGTGGCTTTTATTTCCAACAATTCATCTCCAGGCCTTCCAGCATTACTTACAAAGAAAAACCATAAATACCCATATTTGTATGGCATGAGCTCCATCTTTACATACCTTGCCTTTATTTTTCAGTGGAATGAGACTGGATGATGGACTTCCTAATTTTGCAAAGTCCAAATCACTTCTTAATCTATAATAAACTAATGCAAAAACACATTTAAAGTTTTTATCCTACTCCCAAAGAAGAAGCCAAGTGGCTGACATTACGCTGTCATGGCAATTATCTCTGATAAAGTGTTTAAGTGAGCTGAACTACTATTTGTGTGGCTTTATTTTGAAAGCTTCAACAAACACTTATTTTTGAAATATTGAAAGCTTCAGTAAACACACATGTAACCTGAGATGAGTTACATTTAAAGGGATGGAGAAGAGAGGGTCTGAATCAAGGCCAGTCACTGCAGAGTGTGAGTTTCAGAGTTTGAAGGGCTGGAGGAAGTGTCTCTCCTTTTCCTGGGTTCCACCAACCCTGTGCTCCCTGGCAGGCACCTCTGTCCAAGCACACAGCTTACTGAAGCCCATCAGCCTTTATTCTACTACGAGGGGAGCTCACTGAGGAGAGGATATATTGTTCCTTTTGTTATACAGCTGCCTAACTTGTCTTTTCAAATATGTTCAATAAATTGTGGTGAATAAATAACATGGCTTAATCTCCTCTTGTTACAGACAATAAGAAAGACACCAAGAGAAGGACAATGACTTGTGTTAGGGTCACACAGTTGATTAGAATGGGGACCCAATAAAACCCCAGATCTTTCAATGTTCATGCTTGGAAATCTCAGCCAGCAAGTCACACCAAAAGTGGGACCAAAGTGCAGAAAATGGGTTGGATATAGGTTGTGGCTCATGATAACTGATTTATATGGCTTTTTATGAAGATGCTGCCCTTAATATTGTCAACATAATTTATTATCTTACTCCAGAATATATCGATATCTAACATGGAAGTCTGGTGATTTAGAGCACGGTAGATTCGAATTCCAGCTCTGTGGCCTTGCTCAGTTCCTTGGTCTGATCTTCAGATCGATGTTCTCTGTAGTGTGGATGGACAAGTAGCTATGCTTGATTGTTATAAGAACCAGACAGCACAAAACTCATAAGAGCAGAGATCTCAGGACCCGTCACATGCTTACCAACATAGCAATCATTTAAAGTGCTTCATAGGGGTTAATTAAGCCCTTGAATGAATGAGAAACACAGATCCCACTCAACATTTATTTAAAACATGTATACCTATTAACGCAGATCTTAAAACACAGCTCATGCACATTTGTACTTTTAAATACTTATGTAAGTACAGTGTATATACAGAAAGGGAAACGATTCTGGAAAAAAGTACAAAACATTAAGATGGGTGTTTCTGAGTAGTGGAATTTTTATCTGTATTTGCATATATTTTCTACAATAAGCATGAATAGTTCTGTAAAGTAAATTTAACATATTTTCAAACATGAGTATTGATTTTTATTTGGTTTAAAATCTTCTTTAGGGTAAGTCCTAAAATTACTGTACTTTCTTACATGAGCTATGGATAATGCCAAAGTTATTGGAATTTTCCTACCAAATGCTGCTGAGGTTTTTCTTTTTCATTATTTTATAGTTATTTATTTCTTCTACTTAATACCATGTGTCAGGTACTATTCCAAGTGCTTTATAAATATCAACTTAAGAAGGAGCAATAATACCTTATTTGGGAAGAAAAGTAGCTCAGGGTAGGGGCAAGACCTATCTAGTTTAAAATCTTTTTTTTTAGATTTTATTTATTTATTTGACAGAGAGAATCACAAGCAGGTGGGAGGGAGGGAGGTGGGAAGCAGGCTCGGTGCTGAGCAGAGAGCCCGATGTGGGGCTTGATCCCAGGACCCTGAGATCTTGACCTGAGCCGAAGGCAGAGGCTTTAACCCACTGAGCCACCCAGGCGCCCCTAGTTTAAAATCCTTTTAAAGGATAGTCTAAGTTCTGTCTTTTAAAACCGAATTAATGAAAAATGCAGAGCAAATGCAAAATTCCTGCAAGCTATCTTATTCATATGTACATAATGACCACACAAAAAAATGATCTAGCTAAGTACATTCTGCTAAGAAATGAATAATTATTTTCTAAATAATTTGGACATGGTTTTATAAGGCATGATTTTATAAGAAAATCACCCAAAACAACATGTAAGCTACCATGTAAACTACATGATAGGCACCTAACATATGCTATTTTTCTCTCTAAAAAAAGCTACAAATTACTATTCTCTAAGTGAATTTCAAGTACATAATTACAAATGTAACAAGAAGACTGAAAAGTAGTTCTCGTTATCTCCTCCATCTAACTCTTCTCCGCATGCCCAAGGTCCCCCTGAAGCCAGCAGGTAAGAGTGGGTAGCTGTGAGGTCACAGAGGGGGCACGGCAGTGGGTAACACTCGGGCTGGTAGTCAATATGATATACCTCTAGAATCCATATAATCACCCTGAATAACACAGGCACATCATGGTAATATATGATGGGCTATCATTTTCCCTTGCTGTTCTTTATGTAACTGTGATGATCATAACTCAACAACAAATTTGTCATAGAACCTTCAAAGAAGGGGGGCAATCAACGAGCTTGCATACGTCTGTTCTGGGAACGTACGATTTTGTTCTAATATAAATCCAAATATATTTGCAACCATATTTGCTTCACGTGTAGGAATGGCTACTCTTAAATATCAGTGCTCCAAAGGCACCAAATTTGCCACTGCTATCCCCTGAATGTCCTGCAATAGAAAGACAGCCTTGGCAGAAGAAGGCTGGAAACCTCTTGGCAACAGGGAGAACCGTCACGAGTCTCCCTGAGCTGGGCGCTGCGGAGAGGCCCCTGCAAGGGTCAGGGGCCGCATCCCCACTGGGAGAGACTAATCTTTCTCCAACCGGCTCTAACATTCATTTAGCATCAGAAGATGTGTTCATGTTGGAAGTTTTAAACTAAGCATTTTTGATGAATGAAACAACAGAGCCAGCCTTATGTTTCCTAATTCTCCCCCTTTCTAACACACCTGGGCCAGCTCTGAGACGAGCCTCATCTGGGCCATGGCTAACCGCAGCGCCACTATCTAAGTTCCCATTGAAAAGAAGGTAGCAGAGAACAATGCAACCATCTCCTTCTGGGGGTAACACAAAAGACTTCTTCCAATGCCATATGAGAAAGCAGGTGTCCTGAGAGAATTTTTCTTAAATTTCTTAAGAAATCTCACCTGCATCTGCTAGAAGGTCTGTCGAAGTTCAAATGTTCCCTGAGTCTGCAGAAGGACAGTGATAGATAGAAACTACAAGCTGAATGGGTGTTCAGAATTCACCGCACCTGATACCCACCCCCTCCACCACATTACTAATAAGGAAGGAGAGGTCCAGATAAGGATCTCATGTCAGGGAATAAGCTGTGGGCAGAGCCAGGATAGGAAACCTAATTAGCTTCTGTTGTAGCTTGCTGCTGTTTCAGGACTCAACCTGAAGACTCTAGCTCAGTGCTCCTTCTACAACAGACTGTTACGATAGGGAACTGGGAGCCACCGAGAATTTGTTGAGCAAAGAAATGACCTGGTCCTCTCTGTGTTTTAGAAGACTGATCGGGTAGTCCCATATGTAAACTGGATTAAAAGATCAGCATCAGTCCAGCATCGCCTTAGTCCCAGGTAGATGGGAACGGGAACCAAGGGAATAGAGTGGAAGAGGCAAGATATACCATCTCTGTCATGTCTGCAGACAGCACGAACCCAGAGCCCATCCTCTGCCCAGTCCCTGGTACAGTGCCTAGTACTCTACAGAAGGTACACGGTAATTGCTGTGAAATGAACAGATGAATCAGAAGCAGAAAAGACAAGAACCAGGGACTGACTGGATAAAAGGAAGGCAAGGAGTAAAAGATGACCTCTAAGTCTGTGGGCTCTATAGCTGAGCAAATGTTGTGGAAGTTGGAGGAGAAATTGGTCATGGGAACATCAGGGAGAAAATGGAGTATTGGGGTCACCCAGGATGGACCCAGACAAAGCTTTCTTGAATCACTGACCTCAGAGTGATTGGTGAAGCCCAAGGATAGACAAGAATGGTCTGGAATTACAGAAGCAGAAAAGGGCTGAAGCCATCAGTGCAGTTAATCTGCACCCTCAGGGTGCACCCAGCCATAGCTTTTTAGACTCGTTCTCTGCGCAGGTTGATAGAACCATGGTGGATAGAACCATCAGGCAAAAACAAGAGGGCCCATCTTCAGACCCAAACTCATTGTCAGTGTGAGATTTTTAAACAAGAAGACCCAAATGTGTGCTTACCATATAAGCGAAAAAATTTCAACTTGAACTTTGAACTTGTACAGAAATTTACAATCAAGAAACCTTAAAAAGTTTCTATTTTAGAATCCGTAGGGGCGCCTGGGTGGCTCAGTCGGTTAAGCGTCTGCCTTCAGCTCAGGTCATGGTCCCGGGGTGCTGGGATTGAGCATGGTATCGGGCTCCCTGCTCAATGGGGAACCTGCTTCTCCCTCTACCTGCTGCACCCCTGCTTGTGCTCTCTCTCTGCCAAATAAATAAAATCTTAAAAAAAAAAAAAAAAGAATTTGTATAAGTTTTGAATCTCTTGGTGAAAAAAATGTTTAAATTTTGGAGTACATACCATGTTCAGGGGACAGGGGGAGCAAGATAATCTCTTTAGTGATTGGACCAGGTGGCAGACAAGCCCTGACACCCCCCCACCCCCGGAGATAGCTGTGTATGTATGCATCCTTTCCGAGGGAGCCCTGGTATGTAGACACCTACACATGCGTGCCGTGCCTGCTGTGGCCCCAGCAGTCTCTCCAGGTGTCCCCTACAGCTTTTCTGCAACTTCCATCCACCCGCCCAATGACACAGAGGCCAGACTTTTGAAAAGGACCTTTTATACTCATGATTACTACTTTTTAAAGTAGTATAATCCTAGAGCCATAAAAATCAAAATTCACAGACTGTTATATCTAAACATGACCTAGAAATGAGCTAGTTAAATCCCCTTGAGGAAACTGGGAACCAACACTCGTCTCCTCTCCAAGGACAGAAGGACTAGGCTTTTAGCCGGGGCTGACATCTAGGATCTTGAGGCTGAAAGTGAGGCTGAGCGCGGAGCTGGTCTTCCTGCTGTAGAATGTGCAGTCAAGAGGATGGCACCGGGCAAAGGGGCTTGAGAACCGCATTCTCACAGCTCTCAGACACAAGAGCAAAGGTTCCAAATAGGAAGTGGGACCTGGAGAAGTGATAGAAGGTAACTGGACAGTCAGTGGGGGTATGGAGAGGTAGGTGGAGTGATTACAGACACTTGTGGGTAGGGGCTTCTCCCCACAATAACCCAGTTCTGCCATGATGGCTCTCTCTTGAAGATAGATTTCTCCAGCCCTCTAATGAACTGGAGTTAATTCCCATCACTGGTGAAAATAAGAGTCTTGGCATAGAGGTGAAGAATACAATAAGATCACTAGTACTAGCTAAGCATATGGAACTCTGACTGTTATAAAGAATAGAAATATTAATTTCCAGAAAGAAAATTGAATGTATCAGTTTGTGTTGGATATATAAAGATACCTCGCTCCCTTTTTTCTGTTTGCTCACTGACCTCTCTACCCACCTGTGTTTAAAAAAATCATTCATGTATTCATTAGTTCACATTAACTCAACAAATATGTATTGTTTGCCTAATGTGTGTTGGACAGTAGGTATTCAACAGTTCACAAAATTGCATGGGGTTTTCAAAGAACAATGTCAATCTACTACCCAAATGAATTCAGCTCATTTCAGCATTTGCTCTTTTCCTAAAAGCAGTTCCACTTTCATGGGAGAAGAACTCCCCCCACCAAGCTCAGAGTATCTGTTTTTTGGAAAAAAGAAGACAAAATAAAAAGACTTCCATTCCTGTTTCACAGGCATTTCCTGGATAGTTGAACTCCAAGGAAGCAAGAATTCATAATCTGTCTCTTAGGAATATTCCAAAATAGTTCCCTTGGCTTATCTTTGCTTCCGACAGGAGCTGTTTATAATATCTCTATTTTCACTATTGAGTTTGCTTGCATTTTGACATTATTCAGGCTTTACACAAGAGTAAGTCTTCCCAGCCTTTGTCCATACCAACTTCTTTCAACACTTAGCCAACCTGTGGATGGGAATGTGACCTTAACTTATTCTCCACGTGATCTCCGATATGGTGGACAGTATTTTCTGCAAAAGGCATTTTCTCCTTACTGAAAGAAGAAAGCTAACTCCGGCTTCCTGTGGGCCAAGTCCCTTGTGGATTCTGAGAGGGAGAAAAAGGTTAATTGTGAACAGGTTCATGCATGTGTCACTTACAACTCACCACTGGATCCCTTCAGTCTCACACCCTTTCAGCAGTAGCTTTAACACACTCAGACCAGACAGAAGTTTTTATTGCTCTCTTCAATAAGACACAGGGTGAGTTTAAAGAAGGCAATCTTTAAGATTTATCCCTGTGTTCTGGAATAAGAGTTCAATAATTCCTTTAATCCACGTTGCCATCTCCCGTGGCCTTTTGCTTTACTTTGGTCTTTTAACATCTCACCTTATTTTAATAGCAATTATCGGAATCCATATACTAATTCAACCCAACAAGAGCTCTAGTAGCATGAACTTGGTCTGAGCAAGGCGAGACACTAGACCAGGCACTTATATTATACTCCATAATGATACCATTTCACAGGCAAATGAACTGTTTTCAGTAACTACAATTTATCTTTAAAAGATCTCTGACAATAAATCAAAAGAGTTAATTGGATAAATTTTCCATAAGGCATTAGAGTCTTATAACATCCCTTAACACTAGTTGAAGCAGTGGGCAAGAACTTGCAATGTAGCCTAGAAATCATCTAAATTTAGTAAACAGGATCTGTAGAGGTAAATGCCAAATTTTAAACAGAATTCATGGATCCCAAACTTCTTTAAACTATATCTATCCATCCATCCATCTATTTCCACATCAGAATATATCTGAACATAGATGCTTAAATACGCTTACTCTTTCTGAGAATTGTCATTGATTTTCTACTTTGAAAGGCACTATACATGCTCCATTTCTAGGACATTTTGGATCAGGGCAACAGCATCACATTTCTTGAAATTTCACAAAATCTTTTATACATATGCTGTCTCTAGATAAACATAGAAATCTGAACATTTTGATACTTGGAAACATTGTGACTCTTTACCATCCTCAAAGTAAGTCAGAATCATTAGTCCTTTTTTCAAAAGCTTATCCAAAACCTAGGACCCCTACACACCATGCGGTTCATCCTACATCTGAAATAATAGTCATCTTTAAAATCATACACTTTGTATAATTTTGCAGCTCAAACACTTCTTAGAAATCCATTAGTTCATTTCTGAAATTTCCTTCCAAAACAAAAAAATCCATATACTTCAACATGTTAATAGGTGTTTAGGTAGACAGTTTCTGTATTCAAATAAAGTTTGAAATGTCCTTTCTGGAGGCTCACAGTGCCCGTTAGCATATAAAGTCTTGGCAGACCTATAGTAAAAAAAGAAAGAAAGAAAAAAGGGGGGGGGAATCTGCTGGTATAAGAGGGTGGGGCTTTCATATTTTATTCTCTAAATAATTTATTACTTTATACAAAAATATAGGGCATGCTAACTAAAAAAGAAATGAAGGTCTAGATCTCAGAGAAAGTGGAGAAAGAGAAGAGAAATAGGGAAAGATTTAATCCATTCCCAGTGAGGACTGAAATTTAAGGATTAAGTGGTATCCCTGAAGAGCATTTTTATAAAGTTTTGTAATATGAGGTGCTGTGTATCTCTTGATGGTGTCCTTAAGAATCACATTACTTGTCAGGGCAAGAGAAGGAAGGAAGGAAAAAAGGAAAGAGGGAAGGTGAGAGAAAAGGAGGGAGAGAAGGAAGGACAGAAGGAGGGAGAAAGAAAAGACCTGTTGAACTTTGTAAAATCTTGTGTTTCCAAAACCGATTTGACCGTAGAACCCTTTATGCAAAGACTATCTATGAACATTAGTGATGTGATGGCAGATGTTTAACAATTTTTGGGAAAGGGAGGGGCATGATTTGCAGTGTTTACCTGTTTCCATGGTGTAAATTCTCACCATGGTCAATCTCAAACTGCCAGCATGGCATCCACTGTCTCACAAGCTTCTGGTCCCAGCATCCAACACTAGTGTTGCTTGGGACGGAGTTTGGAAATGTTGAGCTGGCATATCTTGCTTCCTTCCCAATTCTCTCTCCTATAAATAGGTTTTTTTTTTGTGGTTTTTTTTTTAAGATTTCATTTACTTATTTGACAGAGATCACAAGTAGACAGAGAGGCAGGCAGAGAAAGAGGGGGAAGCAGGCTCCCCGCTGAGCAGAGAGCCTGATGTAGGGCTCGTTCCCAGGACCCTGAGATTATGACTGAAGGCAGAGGCTTCACCCACTGAGCCACCCAGGCACCCCTCCTATGAATAGGTTTTGATGATGAGCAAGCTAAGGCCTAGAGAGGTTATGTGACTGTCAGAATTACACAGCTAATCGTTTTTATTGATAGCTAAACTCTAATTATTAAATTCAATGATGATTCCATGCTATCTAACATAAAATTTTAACTATGTGAACAGCAAGTTAGTACTATAGAACCCAGTGAGAAGGAAGACCCTTTCCTTAGACACAAGACTTGATATGTTTTGGCTGCTCAGTTACTCTGCCTATAGATGGCATAATTTGGATAATATGTGCGTATTACCAATACCTCCTAGTAGTAATAACACATGCAGGTTCATTTCTTCATAAATATTTTGAAATCCTTAGTCAGAAGAGGCTCTATGGCCATTTAAATGTCATTCTGAAGTCATTCATATTTCATTCAAGTCCTGATATCTTATAGATCTGAGCCTCAAACTAGAGGTTACTCTCCAAGGTCTGAGGAAATACCCTACTTAGAAAAGAAAGTTACCTCTCATTTATTTCAGAATTTTTGTTGTTCAAACTTTTTCTCTCAAACCACAATTCACTTTATATATTTCTACTTGCCTCCTCCTATTTTCAAAAAAAAAGGGTTGTGTTGAGATAAATGCTTTTAAAATATGGAACTGTTTTTATATATATTTATACATATTTATAAATAAATTTGATTTTGTTTGTGGAAGGTGATGCTAATTCCTTGGGCTCAAAGATTAGAATACAAATTTGCTTGTATTGAGAGTCCTTATCCTTTGTAGCAGAGACATCCCTGTGAGCCTTTCTATGAATGGATTTGTTCCGTAAATCCCAGGGTCTTCTCTGACCTGCTTCCACAGATCTTAGACAAGTCTCTTAAAACCTTGATTTCCTTATTATAAAAAGAATGGGATAATAGTCATCTATACTTTATGAGGTAGTTGGTCTCAACTACAGAGATTTTGAGAAGTGATCGTTAAGTTTGTGAATTTCACTCTGACTTTTGGCCATTTTACGACATTTTGACTCTTTCACCAAAAGCTTGGTGAGAAAAAGAAGTAGAATAACAGTTTGTTTCCTTTAATTTAACTGTAGATTGAACTCATTCATTCTACTTGTGTCTCGTTAGAGATGGGTACCAAGTGTTGATGACAGTGAATAGTTGATATCTTGTAAATATAATAATGAATTTGTGTTGCAACTATATTTACCTAATAAACAGTATCAATCAAAGGACAATTTTATAAACAAAGGCTTTACAAAATTCAATAAGCCGCAGATATGAGATAAAAAAGAAAAGAAGAAGCTTAATCAATAGAGGGAGGAGTTAGAGACTAAATGGAACTGCCTGCTGATGGGGGCACCTTCCTGGGTGCCTCTGGCTGAGCCACTTTTTACACCCCAGACAAAGAATTGACATTCTTCTAAGATCCCTTTCATAATGCTGCTTTTCTGATTTTTCAAAGAGTCTAATGAAATTCTGAAAACTTCCAGAGTTAACTTGAAATCTTCCTCTTTCTCCAGTTTTTCTGTGGTTGCAAAATGAATTGGTTCCTTAAACAATGTGTGCAGATCATTCAGGAAAACAATTTCCTGAGAGTTACATACATTATCTACTCTTAATACCTAAGGAATATTCTGGACAAAACAGGTAACAGTGAGTCCTCCTAGGATTGGTATTCTGTGCTATTCATTGCTCCTTCCAAGCAAACTTAAGTTTGTCAAGCAGCTTCTGAGTGCAACTATTTTTTAAGAGATTTTGGCGAAAAGCCTGAAAATTATATTCTATGAAGTTGAAGAAAAATTGTAATTAATATTAAAAAAATAGAATTTTACTGTTATCCTAGTATTTGTCCCCATGTTGTCCCATTTAACCCTCACAACCACCATAAGGGGGATTATTATTCCCCATTTTATGCACAATGAACATGAGGATTCAAGAATTTGCCTTATCCAGGAGAGTGGAAGTCTCTTAGGGAAGTTTGGGACTCAAATACCAAATTCTGTGCCCTTTTCATTAGAGCACATTAACTCTTAGAAATGAGCTCCACTTTTGGTCCTACCATTCAATTCATTACTGATGTCAGTCAGTCCCAATCCTAGTGAACCAGCAAATGTCAAGTTAACATGTTGTCTCTGCATATTAACAACAGGGTTCTGACCTCCAGATTCAGTGGTAACGAGGCCGTAGAGCAGAGAGTGCGTCCTCTATAATTGGACAGGACAATATGGGAATTCTGGCTCCGATGCTTAGTTGGGCAAGTTACCTAATATCTTTGCAGCTCAGTTTCCTCATCTGCAATGGGGACAATGACATCACCTATTTTATACATTTGTTGTGGTGCTCGCTTCGGCAGCACATATATTATACATTTGTTGTGGGGATTAAACAAGGTTAAATACAAAAAGCACTTAGCACATAGTAAGTACTATATAAGTAAACACTAGTTTAAAAGAAGTAGATTTATGTGGCTATATGGTCCCCTTTGCTTACTAAAGGAATCCATCAGGCTTAAAACTTTGCCCATCCAGCAGAAGGAACAAATTAAATACACATGAAAATGCCATTATCAGTCACATCTCTAACATCAAAAACATGTCTGGTAAATAGTACTGAGTATTAGAAAGTAGAGAGCATAAATTATAGGAAATAAAAATATGTATAAACTTTAGTACATGCGGTTTGAATTTAAACATATGATCTCTAAGACTCCAGCCAAAAAAATTCTATGACTCTGATAATTTGGTACTAGTTACTTGATATAATGAGTTTACTGAAGAGAATTGCTTAGTTTAGTTATCTCAGTATTTTCTCTTTTTAATCTCGTAACATATACCAAGTCTAGTCAAAGCACACACAGAATGTCCACATAAGGCCCATCACTTGGGGCTTAACTGTTCACTCCTGTCTGCAGAAATATAAGGGCCACCCCAGGCCACCAACTTAATTATATCCAGGATGCTCACCAGAGGCGAAAAGCCTCCTCGAACTGTTTTTCAATCATCATCTCTCCAACTGAGTTGGACCAGTGACACTAAAACCAGCAATTAAAAGCCTTGAGTTTAGAAATACATTCAGTTTCCCAAGTCCCCAAATGCCAAAGGTTAAGTGAATTATGTGGAGATAATTCGCCAAGGTCCCAAGGGAGGATTCTGCTAACTTCAGATTGCTGGCCCTTTTGGTCTTATTTTTCCTTCCCAAATGATAGGCTTCTTGCCACGGTGCCACCAGTGTAAATATCAGAAAAATAAGAAAAGTTGCAGATGGAGAAAGTAAAAAAAACTTGCAGTATGTTCTCTTGGAGGAAGCCATGTGATGAACGCACTTAGCATTTTTGGAAAGCTAAAGGTTTTTTCCTTTAGCTATTTGCAAGAATAAATGTGAGTAAATTTACACTCACCTCCTATAAAAATATCCGAGATCTTTACTGTGTTGCTTTGCTACTTAAATTGGAGCGCGTCGCCGGGCATCTTACTGTGGGAGACCATAATGGGACCCACAACTCTCCTCCAGGCTGAATTAGAACCACCCATTACACCTCAAGTTGTGTGGTAACACCTCCACAGTGTTTCCAATTAACTTTGTAAGTTTTTAATCAGTGACAAATGCATCTTTGTAAATTCAATTTACCTTTTATTGCACCGCTATAAACCGTCTTGCAGCATTCCGGTACTTTGTGCACATTTTACTTGCTACTGACATAAGACAGCTGTTGGACCTACAACAAAGGCTAAGCTTTATGAGTTACCTGAATTAGGATGTAGGTGAAGTAATTAAACCCCAAATAGAAAGAGGGGGAAAACAGATAGCCCTTCACCATCCACACACACTGATATACAGACAGGAACTCCTGAAGGAACTCAGAAGCTGAAACATTTGAGATTAAATCCTCGGAAACTCCCTTCTTTTATTGTGAACTTTAACTCCTCATATGTGGAAAGAAGTACATAAGTGAAACGCTCAGGCACATTTTATTAATAAATCTATACCGCTATTTGTTTCTTCTTTAATCAGATTCAAATGCAGCCTGTTAAAGAGCCAGGGGTGATTAGATCATAAATCTGAACGACCTTGAAGATGATGAAGGAAATGCTTCTCTGTAAAGCCGTCATCATGCTGCCAGCTTCATCATTTACACATTTTTACAGGTGCAGAGAAAATGTTTAATTTCAAATAGCTCGCAAGAATCGCTCGGAATAAGATGTTACTTTATAAGCTCTCCAGATAAGAAAGCAAATGAGCTAATTGCGCTACTTAAAAATATGCTTTTTTTGTTTCTATTTTTGCTCCTAAAATAAGAAAATGGCAAAAAATTAGGGGAAGGATTAGTATAATTACTTGACCTCAAATAGAGCTACTCGGATTCCAGCGTAGGTTTGGTTGTGTTTGAATATTACTAATGACACATTAACTCACCACCCCTTGCTGCAAATTATTAACTAATTGTGAGTAATACGGTCATGAGACCTATCTTTTGTTACATATTTAATCAAAAGTCTGCATTTTTATAAAGGCAGCAGATTTATGGATGACATTTATGGTTTTTTCCTTAAGTCCTGAAGAATTCCTTTGTCTTATTTTTAGATTTATCACTCAACCATGAGACATTTGACACTCAAGATGTAGATCTGCATCTTGCTATTATCACATTGAAAATATTATAAATGTAATTTGTCAGAAGTTTTTAGACACTGAAATTATTCCAATTCGCTAATTGATTCATTTATTCATCAATTCATTTATTCATTAAACGCCTAATATCTACCTAGGATAAATAGTGACTGAACATGTGGCCCTTCCCCTGCAGATCAAGGATTATAAATGCAAGAAAAATTTCAGACCTATATACAGTTATGTGTTGTTCATTTCCTATGTTTGTTTAGACTTGTTTGCTTTTCAGTTGTTTTTAAAAATCAGCCATGACCTAAAATTTCTCACTGAATCTCTACGTTGTTACCATTTCTAAACCATGGGCTTGGCTTTCTTTGACCTTTTCTGAAGGGCATACTCTTTAAATACGATTTTGATTCTTCTGTATCATAGATGCTTTTGATAGCTTATGAATTCTTCATAATACATATACAAACCGGTCAAAATACAGCTTTGATTTCATGGCCCTATTTTTCCCTGTTCTTTATTATTGCATTAAAGAAATAGGAAAATTTTTGACAAGTTACTGTACTGCTACTTTAGAATGTAGGAATTAGACATGAAATGCACCCTTTTAAATTGTGGCAAACTGATCATTAGTTTCTTACCATTTCTTCTGGGTGCTCAAAAATATATGGCCAGATACAGAAGAGGAGTTTCAACAGACAGTATGGAGTTTATGTTCTTCACCCCACAATGTGAGCTTCACCCAATCAAAGTAGCCCTCCAAGAGCAAGGCGGTGATTGGGGACAAAAGGACTCAGGGCCCTGGCACAGCAGTCATTAGATGGGGAGGCCTTCAAGGGGTAAGCTTTCCCCAACCTCAGTCCTTGGCCTACCGCTCATGGAATCAGCCCTCAGACATTCAAAGGGGTGGAGAGAGAGAGATGGCCTCAAAGCTACTTGTTGAGAGCCTGAAATACGCAGGCCTGGTGGTTGTCACAGTCACACCACGTGGCGGATGGGGAAGCAAAGTCTTAGGAATCGATCCAGAGCTAACAAAACCTTGGAGCTGGAATGTGCAGCCATGTTGGCTATGAATTTCCCAGGTCTGGACCACCCTGCAGACAGTATCTTAACCACCCTTCGGGTGCCAAAATGTCATACTGTTTCTGAAGCCCAAATCCTTATTCTTTAAATTTTTACATCTATGAATTATATCTTGGGTAACAAAAATCACATCCCTGAAACCCAGCCTAATGCAAAAACTAAATAATTATTGCTGTACTTCAGTGCTATTTCCTTTTACTTTACCCTTCCAAGCTATGTCTGATGGAGGCACTGTTATACCTAGACATTGGAATCAAAGATCCCCTCCAGAATAGCAGAGTCGGGCCCTATTTTATTGCAAAACAGACTCTGTTTTCGAAAAGTAGACTAATCCTCCCCCCCATTGTTTCTATTTTAAACCATCTTAGAGCCAAAGCCACTTTACCATAATTTATGTTTAGCTTTTTAAAGAAAAAGCTTCTAATGTCTCTTGCATATGAAGGATTTTAGAGTGTTATATGTGATGTGCAAATTATATGCATTAAAATAAATCTAACACAAGATTTGTATATATTCCCTATTATTCAGTGATATAAAACTCCAGGTCTTAAAGTAATTAATTAGGGGTCATTGGAAATTATTGTTTTTGATCCTAGTCCAGGAACATTTTAAAGATCAATGGGCATCGGAGGCTTCCAAACTCCACATTCCGCATTGCACCCTCTCCACGCACAAAAGAAAGAAAAATTAAAAACAAATTCCTCGGGTATTGTCGGTTTTTTTCAGGCATTCTCAGAACACTCACGGGCATGCACAGGACCAGCCGCAACAGCTCAATCAATAGGGAAGAGTAATGTAATCATTGCCACCGCGTTTTCTGTAATTCCTCATTGTGGTAGCAACAGCATTTCAATAATATTCAGAGAGACTATTTATGGTGTTTAAGGTAAGAGGTTTCTGCTATGTGTAGAATAACAAAAAACTCAGCGCTAATATTTAACCCTTAATGAGGAAAATTCTTAAGGAAAGAAGCCAGACAACAGTTACAGGACGTTGAGCCACAGGGCATTTGAGTAGGCAGAAGAGTACGTGATGACCGTTGATCAATAATGAATGCCATACAGTATACTTACACAATAAAAGATTATACAGTAGTTAAAACAAAGAAAAAATGAGGACACTCACCAAGCACTCATATGAAAAGCTCTCCAAGTATTTCATTGAGTGGACAAAACACAACACAGGATAGTGTATACAGGAGAGGAGGCTACCTTTTGTGTATAAAAGGAGAAAAATTAAGGATATACATTGTATTTACCCCTCTATGCATAAGGAAACTGAAAGCTGTATCTAAAAGTAGTAACATTTTTATCTGGATGTATGTGTGGTGGAGTGTGGGAACTCGGGTGATTAGAAGACATGAATGAGTAGAAAATGCTTATATATATTCATATATATAATCTTTAAACATGTGAATGTATTACTTTGATCAGTTAAAAGTTGTTAAGTGATGTATGTACTATCAGCAGGGAGCTAGTTTAATAAATATGGCACATCCATAAAATGGAATATTATGTGGTCATGAAACGGAAAAGGAAGCTTTTTATCTACTTGATTTAGAAAAATCTCTCAGTGTGATTGTGTTTAAAAGAAAATCCACATACAGAATAAAGTCCTTAATATGTTACCATTTTTGTGATAGGAGGAGAAGTATTTGCTTGCATGTGATTAATTAGCTCTGAAAGTACACACAAGAAATGAATAGTGGTGATTGATTGTGTCCAGGGAAATAACTGTGTGGTGTGGCTTGGGGTTGGAAGGGAAACTCTTCATTGAATAGCCTTTTTATGCTTTTCTCTTAACCACTTGAATGTATTATCTTTTTATTTAAAAAATGCAAGCATTTAATTATTTAAAACAGTATTTAACTCTAATGACTGTTTTTTTCCTAAAGAAAGAAAAGGATGGATTAATAAATTAATCTTAGAATTAGAGAAAGGAAGAAAACCAAGCCCTCTCATTTGTCAAACTACTAATCATTTGTCAAACTACTAATCCAATCACCATCAAAATACTAATATTTCCCCTCAGTTTGCTCTGTACTAATTTGACTGGAGTACACTGTCCTCAATTCGAACGTAGCTTAATAAAATTAACTGGATTCATTTTTTTCTAGACATGTAAATAAATGTCAGGTTTGTCTCCCAACCACCCACCTCCCACTCCAGGAAGGGAAGACTAAATGGATTGAGACTGTGTAATTTAAATTTTACCTGGCTCATTATCACTTTCAAATAATTTATGCATTTTAAGCAGCTGCTTTTCTTCTCCTTATGTGTCAATCATGCAAATTAGCAGCACCTCAGAAACTAGTCTATAATAAATCAATTTTTAAACTAAGTATTTCACAGGATTATCTTTCCCTGTGCAAATTTTAACAGCTGTAAAGCACCCACACTTCCAACTGGAAAGTAGTGGAGAGATCATGAGCTTATACTTACACAAATCTGGGGTTTAATCTTGACTCTGACATTTATGAACTGCATGTCCTTGAACAAATCATTTAACCTCTTTAATCCTCAATTGTCCTTATCTGTAAAATGGGAATGCGAATGCCTATTCATCGGGCTGTCATTTAAAAAGACATATTAAATTGTTGAGTGGACGGGGCTCCTGGGTGGCTCAGTGGGCTAAAGCCTCTGCCTTCGGCTCAGGTCATGACCTCAGGGTCCTTAGTTTGAGTCCCACATCCGACTCTCTGCTCGGCAGGGAGCCTGCTTTCCCCTCTCTCGGCCTGCCTCTCTGCCTACTTGTAATCTCTCTCCTGTCAAATCAATAAATAAAATCTTTTTAAGTAAATAAATAATTAGATAGATAGATGGATAGATAGATAGTTGAGTAGAATGCCTGATATGAGAGTGGCCTGAGACTCTTGCCTTTAGCCTTGCATCCTAGTCCTATATCCTGGGAAACCCCTCAGTCTGGGACAGATTGGGACAGCTGGTCACCCTATTTGTTAAAAAAAGGAATACTCAATGTGAATTTAAACTTGGGTGCACAGACTAGGGAGGGCAGTTGCATCTGTAGTAAGTTGTTTTGTTTCTTGGGGGACTTTGGTGAGGAGGATACAAAAAGTCTGTTCTAAAACCTTTAGACAACAAAAGCACAAGATAGGCAAGGAAAGGGGATTAGTGACTTTCTTTGGGAGACAGATGGCCTGAATTTTAGTTCGGGTTCTGTCAAAGACCAGCTGTGTGGCTTCAGTGCCATTGCGCTTTGGGTTCATTATCTATAAATGAGAACTTTGAGCCAGCTCTTCCTTAGCTCTAAAAGTCTATCTTAGGAATAGTCAGAAATGCTCAACTTCTAGGAAAATATCTGAACACCACCAAAAAGAGATGAGAAAGCTCCATGTCCCTGGTCTTGTCAGCGCCTCTGATACTGTGAGTATGGATCCAGCATTATCTATGTGGAGAACTTTCTGCTGGATAGGAACAAGGTGAATAAGACCTAGCCCCTGCCCTCCACCCACATAGGACCAAGTAAGAGTTACTTTTGCCTTCCAGAATCTGAGAAATCTCTGGCAAGAAGTTGATTACAAGGGTCTGAAGGTTGAGTAAAGCATGAGGGGGTGGTAGATGGCAACCGCCTGAATGGAGGGGAGAATGTTTGTGATCTAGAATCCTAGTGCATACAGACTGCAGAGAGAGGTCGTGAGGTTTGGTGAGAGCAGATAATAAATATTCCAGAGAGCTATTTTACTAGAGTCATTGAAATACCACCCAGACTACCAAGTGGGGAAGAAAATGGAGGCCTGGTGTCATGAGGGGGAGGAGAGAGAGGAAAAACTGATGTGGAACCAGAGCAGGGCCAAGGAAAGGTTTCTTAGAAAAGAGGGGACATGTTTGCAAAAGTGAACATGTTTGCAAATACATGACAAATTTGCAACAGAGAGAACATACATAGAAAATTTCACTTTGGAAAGGAGCAAGGGGTTTTCTTCTTTCCTCCCTGTGGGCATGGGGATAAAAAAACTTCAGAGAAGATAAGAGGTGGTAGAATTTGGGTTCCATGGTCTCAATCAACAGAATAAAATAACAATCACTGCCACCATGCCATCCTTTTTAGTTAATTACATTATCGCCTCAATATGGTGAATTATCTTCGTGTTTATATAACAAGGGCAGTGACGTTCAATTAACAGGATGATTAATTTAATGTTTTGGTTAACTGAAGGTTTATTGAAGGTTTCAAACAAATTCTACCTTATTCCAACTTCTGGTTTTGGATCTTATAAAAATCTATTAATGCTCTCCTTTTCTGGTAATTAAAGCATAAAAGCAGAGTTAAAACTAGGACTTATTGGATTTCAATATAAAAATTGTTAATTATAAAAAATATGAAAAATAAATTAGGAAGAGAAAAAATTCTCACATATCCCCTCAACCCAAATATTACTAATATTTTGGGGCCAGTATTTCCTCCTAGTTTTTTTCTAGGCTTTTTTTTTTTTTTTATTTGACAGAGAGACAGCACAAGCAGGGGGAGAGAAAGGCAGAGGGGAAAACAGACTCCCCTGTCAGCAGGAAGCCCGATGTGGGACTTGATCCCAGGACCCTCAGCCAATGAAGGCAGGTGCTTAACCGACTGAGCCATCCAGGCACCCCCCCTTTCTAGACATTTTTATTGTTATTGTGTTATGCAAATAATATATATCGCAGTGGGTCTTTTTTTGCTTAACTGTAAAAAAAGAATTTTTTTCACATTATTACAAACTGTTACAAGAACTTGCTTACCCTTATCATTTTAATATCTGCATTCCATGATGAGACTATACCATAAATTATTTAACTACTCCTCTATTGGGACATTTGGATTGTTTTTAATTTTTCACTATATGTAATGCAACAACACACAACTTTATAAATAAAAGGGATTTTCTAATTTATTTAGGATTATTTTCTTAACTTTAATTTCCCAGGAATAAATTTAACATCTTTTTATTGAATATAGTTCACATACTATGTAATTCACTCTTTTAAAGAATACAATTATTTTCCATACATTCACAGATCTGTACAATCATTACCGCAGCCAGTTTTAGAGCATTTTTATTACCCCAGAAAGAAATCCTATACCCTTCAGCAATCACCTCCCTACGCCTCACCCAACACTCACCTGTCACCAGCCCTAGGCAACCACTATTCCACTTTTTAGCTATATAGATTTTCCTATTCCAGACATTCCATATGAATGGAATCAGGTAATACATGGTCTTTTGCCACTGGCTTCTTTTACTCAGCATAATGTTTCCAAGATTCATCCATACTGTAGCGTGTATCCATATTGCTTTCCTTTTTATAGCTCAATAGTACTCCATTGTATGGATATACCACTTTTGTTTATCCATTCTTTTATTGATGGACAGTTGGGTTGTTTCCACTTCGGGCTATTGTGAATAATATTGCTATAAGCATTTGTGTATCAGTTTCTGTGTGTATATATGTTTCCATTTTTCTTGGGTACATACCTAGGAATAGAATTGCTAGGTAATAGGGCTAGAGATACAAATTCCGGCTCAAGAGTCGAGATACATTTAAGTCTCTTAATATGTATCTCCAAGTTGCTTTACAAAACACTTTTGAATTAAGTTTTAATTCTGTTCTGTTGAATTCTTGCTGTTCCTGATGGTCAGTTCTCAGGAGCAATGATGTCCAAAATAATAGTCTAGGACAGTGTTGTCCAATAGAAATATCATACAACTCGTTTAGGTCATTTTAAATCTTCTACTGGCCACATTTCTAAAAAGTAATAAACGGGGGAGCCTGGGTCATTCAGTCATTTAAGCATCTGACTCTTGGTTTCAGCTGATCTCAGCGTCTTGAGCTCGAACCCCGCCTCAGGCAATGTGCTAAGCAACAAGTCTGCTTGGGTTTCTCTCTCCCTCTCCTTCTGCCCCTCCCTCACTCTCTTTCTCTCTCTCTCACTCTCAAGTAAGTAAATAAATCTTTAAAAAGTAACAAGAAGCAAGTGGAATTAATTTTAATAATATATCTTATTAAACTTAATATACCCAACATATATCTTTCCAATCTATAGCCCATATAAAAATTATTGCTAAGATATTTTATCTTCTTTATTTACATTCAGTTTCTGAAATCTAACATGTGTTTTAGACTTCACATCTCCATTTGAACTAGCCACATTTCAAGTGCCACGTGTGGCTTAGTGGCTACTGTATTAGGTAGCACAGGTCTAGGAATTTGGCTGACTATATCTTCTTTGGAAGGTGACAGGCACTTACTTTTTAAAACATGTCTTCATTTGTGTCCGTTTGTTACCTTCCTCTTTTTAACAAAAAATGAAGCTGGAACAAAATTTAACGGACTAAAAATTCTTCCTAGATAGAGAATGGTTAACTAAATACTTACTGCTTTCATATACCACTTCATGTTTCTACCTCTTGAGTAATGATGTATAATAGGTGAAAAAAAAAGACAACTTTAAAAGGTCCACTCTTTTATTCCAGTTTACTTGAACAGACTCTGGAGCTATTTTTGTTTCTAGAATCTATGTCATGTTACCGAATGCTAAACACCAGTGGTAACATTCTCCCTAATTAATAAATCATTTCCTATGCTGAGTCTTTAATGATGAAAGGAACAGGAAAAAAAAAATAGATTTCACTGTGCTATGCTGCTGAAAACCGTGTTTTTCAATTTATTTTTTGCACAATAAAAAATATTTGATCTGAGATCGTATATAATCCCAGGACACAACAGTCCTTCTCTGTTGTATGGCAACTTCCTGCCATGCATAATTATTTTCCAAAAGTGTATCAGATCAGAAATGAAGCAGAGAATGGGGGAAAGAAAGAGTCCATGGTGATCTTCGGCAGATTTTTTTTTTACTAGTAGGAATCAGTCGGATAGTTATTACCACCTGGCACGGCTAATGAGGCTAGTTGGGAAAACAAAGCTGCAAACATTCCACAGCAGACTGCACTGTGGTCCAGTTCTGGGGAGTCTTTTGGGGTCTGTTGAGCATCTGAAAATACATTTGAAGGTGTTTTGCCTATTATAAAGATTGAATTCTTCCTTCCTCAGTTTTAAAAGAAACATGTTGCTTAGAAAGAACCACCAGTTGTGAGTCATCTGTGCTTCTATAACCTCAATGTTTTACTGTATTTGTAAAATAACTTTTATAGCTTAAATATCTTATGCATTAAAAGCAATTTATTTTAATATTCTCAGAGGAAGCAGACTGTCTCTTCCAAAAAAGTATTTCCACTAATTCAAATGGCCTCTAAGCAACCTAAGTAAAAAGACAATATTGTGCAGTCATTCAGAGGAAGAAGTCAGAGTCCTAGATTCAAATGTGAGCTCCACTTACTATCCAAGTTATTTTTCTGTGCATAAGATCCTTCTCTGAAAAAAGGAATAAGGACAGCTATTCTAAGGTTCAAGTGAGATAATGCATCTGTGGTACTTAACAGAATGCCCATTGCTTCTCCTTATTGTGAGTTTTGGTGGGGGGAGGGGGTTGTTATTATTACATACATCTTATGGATTCCAAGATATCACAGCATAGACAATAGCAAATACAAAGTCCAGGGAATAGCAAAGAACCAAGCACCAATCATTACACAACACAAGTGCTGTGCTGTATCAGAAGCAAGCATGACTAGCCCCCAAGTTGTGAAAACTAGGGAAAGGAGGACTGGAGCTATGGGAAAAGGAAGCAGTGGGGGAAAATGAACTTGTTTACCAAGAAGATGCTTTACTTTCACACTCCGTGTGTTGGTAACTAATTCACTACGTATTTATTGAGCACTAACTATAGGCAAAATACTGTGATTGGTATTGGGGTTACAAAGATGTTACCTGCCTTCAGTAATCTTAAAGCCCAGCAGAGTGTTGTCTTTATTACCATATGTACTGCCTTGCCTTGTAGTCCTTGGGTTACTTGTCAACCTTGGCCTCTTGATTATGAGCAGCAGTGCTTTCTGATTCACATCTGTACCTCTGCATTGTGCACAGTAGCTGGCTCATAATAGCCACTCAATAAACGTTTGCCGAAGTGACTTCTTTAGCATGAAGAATGGAATTGATCATTATTGGATTTCCAACTGTAATAGATAAGCTCTTCGAAAGCATGCTCGAAAATGTCTTGATTCCAAGAAAGGTAGGTTTTTGAGGCTAGGTTAGCAGTTATACCACTATAACAACATCATTATTAAAACGAGAGTCACTATGTAATATCAAATTCCCATAGGTTTCTTTAGTCACAGGTGCACAAAATACACGATTGCATTGCACAGTCAAAGCTAATTAAGGAAAATAAAGCAATGAAAATGTGCTCTCTGATAGTTTTTTTTTTCCTTGAAGTTTGGAAAACCTTTTATTTTTCAATAAGAATACTATACATAAACTTTTTGTTGAACCATAAATGCTGGGCTTTCATCATTATTTTCCATTCAGATTACCTTATTCTCTTCTTTTACTTAAAAAAATAAAAAATAAAATTTTTAAGATTTTATTTATTTATTTGACAGAAAGAGAGAGATCACAAGTAGGCAGAGAGGCAGGCAGAGGGAAAGGGGAAAGCAGGCTCCCTGCCGAGCAGAAAGCCCCAATGCAGGGCTCCATCCCAGGACCCTGAGATCATGACCTGAGCCGAAGGCAGAGGCTTTAGCCCAGTGAGACACCCAGGCGCCCCCCCAAAAATAAAATTTTTATAATGAAATACACTGAAAGGAAGAAAAACCGATTGCACCCTATGTGTGTGTGTTCCAGTTCTCGTGAGGAAGTAATATGGTCAATGAGAACAATTCTTAATACTACTGTTGCTGTGTATTTGATAAAATTATATTTTGAGGAGTGCATCCTTTCTGATGTCCTGTGAAATAAACTGTGTATTGAGATATTATTAACTTTGTTAGATTGTGGAAGTTTGCAGCTGATGCTTTGGTGGGTGAGTGGAGGTAAGTTACAGATATTCCTAGTCTATTGAAGCTCATTAGAATTGGTAGTCTAAAATCAAATGCTCATCTATGTCTAATCCAAGCATGATGGCTGTCCATTAATCTGTGATGGGTTCTTATTTCTTTATTATGAGCTGAATGTGTAAATTCAAGAGGATTAACAAAGCCATCTTGGCACGATTTAAATCTCAGACTCCCTCTGCTGGTACTAAAAGATAACAAGCTTACAGAGAACTTATGAATGAGGGTAATATCACTATTTCCACAGTTTTGTTTTACATTAAAGCTAAATTTATTTTTGGACACTTATGTAATAAAACCAAAGTTTTTGGTTTACAGTTAGCCAGTTTTCCACTAAAGATTAAGTGATATTTTTGTGGTTGAATTAATTAGTGTTTTCATCAGAGAAAATTGAACTATTTTGTATTAAAATAAATATTTGCCAGAGTTATACGGAGTAATTTATAACATCACTACACAAATGATTACCAACAGCTTTCATAAGCAGAAATGGAACACTTAATAGAGACATACTAAAGATTTAGTAGCTACCCAAACTACTTTATCCTCTCCTATATAAAACCTGTACAACTTAAATACATACCCCACATAGCATCCAATAAAACAATTACTTTCCGGGCCATAATATCTCAACATAATACATAAAAATACATGGCAATTTGGAAAAAATATATTCAACCTGCAATTCTTTGAGTCTGAGTATTTGTGCATATGGTGCTCTTTTAACTTTGAAAAGCACTTTCATGGGGCACCTGGGTATAGTTCAGTGGGTTAAAGCCTCTGCCTTCGGCTCAGGTCATGATCTCAGGGTCCTGGGATCTCAGCAGGGAGCCTGCTTCTCCCCTCACTCTCTGCCTGCCCTCTGCCTACTTGTGATCTCTCTTCTCTTTGTCGAATAAATAAATAAATAAATTCTTTAAAAAGAAAAGCACTCTCACATTTAATATCACATTTTAGCCCAAAAACCCTTGAGATAGAACAGATACAGTTATTCCTATTTAATAGGCAAAGTAACTGAGGTCAGAGAGGTTAAACAATTGGCCCCAAATTACACACTAGTTAGTGGAAAAGAGCCTTCAGCTCTTCCCAGAAAGGTCTGCAGGCCTCTCTCTTGAGAGCTATTTAATAAAAAAGCATGAAGAAAATTATTTAAATTATCTAGTTTTTTATTATCCATGTTGTCTTGAATTGCCTATCCATATTTATGCTTCACAATTCCCTATTCTGATCACCTCTTAATGAACCCAAATCTTCTGAGAACTGTAGACAATTGTCAACCAAGGATCCTGGCAAAGAAATAGAAGAGAGAAAAGAGAACTGTCAAAGTGGGGGCCATTTAGCATTCTCCATTCTATTGGTGCAAGAAGGGTGGGCTATGTTCTCATGACCGAGTTCCAAGATCATTTGGGAAGTGATAAGAGTTATGTAACTGTACAGAAATGTAACCTGGGTTCTAATTGGGTCAACCTCAAGATAAAAACAAATGAATACTCCAGTTCCCAGGAGTCACCCACGCCTATAAGGCAGAGTCTTTCAAAACCAAATCACGAACTTAGCTTTTTTTCTCCCATGCATAAGTGAACAACCTTTTAGCAAAATTTAATGACAGAGTTGAGGCCAAAGATACTAGTCTAGCTAACAGTCCTCAGTGAAATAGGTTTGATGGTTTCAGTTGAGTGCATATCATGAAAGCACTCTGGCACAATTGATAGGATGTTCATGAGGAGGTAATATACAGATCCACAGATTAAATTACTTTTCACCCCAAGAGATATTTATAGGGGCGATCTATCAAGGTTACAGAGAACAGCAGTGACATGACAATGGAATGGTCCACCTAAACCCATATGCTGGAACATAAAGACACCTGCAATTTTATCCTTGTTAACTACCACAGTTGACAACTTTTCATTTAAAAAAATGTTTTGGTACAGAAGTCAGTACTAAAGATTTATACTTGTTCTTTGAGTTGAATAAAAATGAAAAAATAAGGACAGCTGGGTGGCTCAATGGGTTAAAGTCTCTGCCTTTGGCTCAGGTCATGATCTCAGGGTCCTGGGATCGAGCCCCATATAGGGCTCTCTGCTCAGCAGGGAGCCTTCCCTTCCCTCCCCCCCACCCCCACCCACTGCCTCTCTGCCTGCTTGTGATCTCTCTCCTCTCTGTCAAATAAATAAATAAAATCTTTTAAAAAAATGAAAAAATAACTTTTATTATAGAAAAGATCCTACTTGCATCTTAAAGAATATATATAAAATTACTGTTTCCATAGCAAAAAAAAGTCAATTTATATTTTTATAGAGTAGATGCTAGTTATATCTTAAAATAAGAAATAGAGGCCAGAAATATGAAATTAGTATGTTTTCACAGCCATAAAATCCATTCAATTGCAAAAATATATATTTTTTTTTCTGAATAGAAATATTAGCAAGCATTTTGCCTCTAGGAAAGCCTACCATGAAATCACCTCAATTTCAACTACATTTCAACTGTTAGGTAACACAGATGGATAGAATTGTCATCTTCTACCTCACAAATTCTACTTCAATAACTCTTAATTGGAATGAAATCCGTTCTACCTGACCTTTAGACGCATACATGTACAAAATTGTCTTATTTCCTGGATCTTGTCAACAATTGAGAAAATAGACCTGTGCTTTCAAAAATATAGTAACACTCCAACATTATCTCATTCACCTGACTACTTCATTCTTCAGAATACAACAACCAGGGAAGCAGAAGAAAACAAAACAAAAAAATCTAAGAAATAAAAATAAATCGGGCCAAAGTTCATCCACTTCATTCCTGAGAAAGTTACTTGGCAACTCTTTTATCATCTATTTCCTTTTATTTTTATATACATTCCAACAAGCTTGGTTACCTGGGAAGAAAAACATTGCTAGAAGTGGGCATATTGACATTAAGAACATTAAGAAGCATTTTATGTACACCAGATACAAATCAACTGACCACTTATGTCCAGAGAAGGGAAGAATTGTAAAATTGTAAAACATACACACATATATACACAAATTCATGTCTAGTCAATCATAATATCAGAGAGAAGATTGAAATGTACCCTTTCTAGTGCATCATGGGCTAAAGAGCCTATATTGCCTGCCAACTCTACTGTGTGGCTTAGACGGGGCTATCACAAACCCAGAGAGAGAGATACTCCTGAGGTTTACTCCAGGGAGGGGAGTCAAGTCTCTTCCTGCACACCTGAGTGCAAACCTAGCTTCGGAGGCCCAGCCAGAGTTGGTGACCAGCATCCACTTATCCCTGCAACACCTCTTTCACACAGCCGCTAATGCAGGTTCTTCTGCTCTACTTACTTGTACTTTGACACAGGAAGGCTGTGTCCCCGCCCCTCCTGGGCGGCATCCAGCATGGGTGGGAGTGAAGGAAGCATTTCTCCTTTTATATGGGAGCAAGAAATGGAGACTCGGGTTACAAGCTTGGTGACCAATTGTCCTGCCAAAGTGATAAATCATGGTTAAAACAGAAAGCCATATCAAATACCTTCTGCCAATCAACCTTTCAATACAGTATAGTCCCATTTTTCTCTATATAAGTATAAACTTGATTTGATGAAATCATGGTTCCTGTGTTGCTTTGATTCTCTCTTGAAACGTTGAGCCCAACAAAAATGGGAATAGTCTACAAAGACAGTGTCCTAAGAGAACTTTCTAATTTTGAATGGATAGCTTTGAGAATCTTTAGGCAAACATTTGAAAATGTTTAGAGAATTTAGAGCATCTCAAAGTGACCGTTTGAAACCAAGTCTCAACCTTCATAGTGAGGATCCTTTGCTGCAGGTCCTTGAACTTTTAGTACCTGTTGATTAGAAAGCTACAGAGTGATGACAAGCCATGGCCAAGTTAACAATTAATTTAATTTGCATTTGCATTTAATCATAACATCTCATATATTTAGAAGGTGGCAATACAAATAGGTAAGAGACACACACTCAAAATCCACTCACCTTTCACACAGTAAGTCCAAGGGCTCCTCAAACTAAGACCCACAGGTTGGAAACTACTTCTGCAGAATAACTAAACTTATGAAAGTATTAAGTAACTGAAGGAACATCGGACCATTTTGAATGTGGGCAGGTTATAATTTGACAAGAAAAAAAAATCAAATTAAGGGTCCTCCTCCTTTTTTTTTTTTTTTTTAGATCAAGTGCATTTTGAATATGAATAGAATAAAGAAATGGAAAAAATGAATACTTGACTGGCACAGAGACCAAAGTGCCATTACATTTTAACACAGGAAGGGATGTCAGTAAAAACCTATCCTTGTCACAGACCTGTACCCCTGGGGCAAATAATACATTATGTGTTAATTTAAAAAAATTTTTTTTAATTTATCCTTGTGTGAGAAAAATGGTTTTTTTTTTCCTTTTTATCTTTTATTCTAGGGGGGAAAAAGAGGCAGAAACTTATAGGATGACTAAGTAGTAAAATCTTATAGTGGCTAAGAACCCAGTTTTCAGAGCCAGATAAACTGAATTTAACACTGGGCTCAGCCCTAACCAACTGTAGGATCTTGAGTTTCTTCACCTACGTTTCATGTGTAAAATAAGAATAGTACTTACATTGGAGGAAATGGTGATATAGGTTGAACGAAGTAACTATAAAGAACTTGGTACAAAAAAAAAAATCTCGGTACATAGCAATATCTCAAAAAATGGTGACCATTATTATTCTTAGTGAATTTTGCCTGTAAACAGGTACACAAGGAAGCTATATTTTTAGAAAGCTGTTATTTTTTTAATATACATAAAGAACAAACTGCAGACAGATCCCGAAAGCTAGAGATTCGAAATGCAAAGAAAGTACAAGTAGGTAGGTATCCTTAATCAGGTCAACTCCAGGAGATGAGCAAAGGAGAGAAGGAATTTTTATCACTGTTTATTTCATGCTTGGGATCTTTGCTAAGGTCGCAAGTGCTAAATGGTGTCTACACTCTTGGAATTATGGGAACCACTTGCAGAAGAATTAAACAATTCTCTTGCTTAAAAAAAAAAAGCCTGTAGACCTAAGAGAACGTCTGAGACAAGTGTAGATTACGAAAGAGACATAGCTTTCAGATCTTCTTGTTGTTTGAGTGAAATTTATAGGTCTCATTTGTGAGAGGAAGCCAGGTTTCCATGTTTCAATAGGTGTATGTATCCCACTGCTAGGTTTAGAGATTGGTTATCGTCAAAAAGGATCTCAGATGGGCTCATATGCTGATATTGCACTTTTTCTTTAGTAGAATATTAATTGCTTTCCACCATTGCTTTAAAAGAACAAGTGAAAAAAAATACGAATCACGAATATGTTATGGCTCTAAGTCAGAAGACTGAATTTCCACTTCCCATTTCTGTATAACTCTGAATATTATGTATTTCTTCTACCTTGACAATAAATAGGTATAAAAATCTATTTCTTCATATTTGTCAGGGAGAGGAGGAGGAGACCTCAACTTGGAATTTCCTTTTTTCTTGTAACTTATTAAAATACTTAGGAGCCAAACATTTAGCTTCCCCTGAAATAAGGATTGTAACATCAAGAAAGTATTTTTGGCCCTTCAGGGATTTTCTTGAAGTCTGCAGAAAATCATTCTGATAGCACCTGAAGGATCAGGGGGGGATAGTTCAATTACAGTTGGAAAGAGCTGCAAGGAAGATCTGCACATAATTCTCTCAGTGCTCATTACCTCTGGCTTTCTGCCTTAGCAACTGCCATGTACCACATCAAGCGTGTAAATGTTCTATGCAGAATGTTTTTTGTCACAGCCTTTGGGCTCCTGGGGCACAGACAGGCCTAGAAGAAAGTTAACATAAGACATTTGGGACCCAGTTCCCTAAGTTTTCAAAATATTGAGGTTTTAATCATCAAATGTGAATAAAATGATGAATAAAAATATCTAAATGTACTACATAACAATTAGTTGGTTAGATCAGACAGCAGTTGTATGAAGGATATCAAACTTTACCACCTTCATCTGGGTTAGTATGATGGGTTGTTTCCCAGTAGAAGGTTTAAGAATTCATACAGAGTCACCCATCAAGTTGGGCCCACATATCCTAGTCCCTCTCTGCTTTCCTGAAGACATGTAACATCTAGGCATTGTTCTAGCAAATTCTGTTTCCTTTTCAGGCTCCTATTGTTCTTAAATCCATTCATCCTTTCCATAAGCACTTATTGAGTGCCTGCTGTATACCAGGCCCTAAGTATACATACATATGTACTCCCTGCCATTGGGTAGGTTACAACCTGTGAGACAGCCCAGAGATAAGCAAATGAATATACAACTACAGATTGTAGTCCACGCTGTGAAGGAAACAAATAGGAAGCAGTGACAAACCAAGAGTCCTCTCTGGGGTAACATTCAAGCTACAGTCTGTAAGATGAGAAGTGCCCAGAGCGTTCCAGGAAGTAGGAATAGTAGGAATGTGCTAAAGGGTTCCTGGGTGTTTCCAGAACCCACAGAAGGCCAGTGTGGCTGAGGCAAAGCAGGTGAGGAGCAGGGTGGGGACAAGCATGCTGGGGCCAGATCATACAAAGCTTATTAATTTGGGTTTCTGAAGTGCCATGAAAAGCCTTTGAAAGGTCTTAAGCAAGGGAGTGACATGTGTTTAAAAGACCTCAGCCTAGGGGCACCTGACTTCACCGCAGGTCATGATCTCAGGGTCATGGTCTTCCCACTCAGCCAGGAGTCTGCTTCTCCCTCTCTCCTACTCCCCCTGCTTGTGTTCCCTCTCTGGCTGTGTGTCTCTCTGTCAAATAGATAAATAAAAAAAAAAAAGGCATTTGACCTGATTTTGGGGGGTGTGTGAAATTCTGGATTTGGGAATATTGGAAGGGCAAAATGGATTATGACCCAATCATAAGAGAGAGTCAGAAGAACCTGCAGCCACACAGGACCCTAACCTGATAACACCCAATCTTTAGACTTTTCTCTGGATCTTTTCCCCCTCAACTGACCCACGTGCAAAAAGAAAGGCCAATTCATAGTTGATGTAGATGTTTTAATCCAGTACCAGTTTTAGAACCCTCTATAAAGTAATATGTTATTAGATTGATAGAATATGAATCAGATCAAGTGAAGATCTCACAATATAGAAAAATCTGGATTAAGACATCATTGGTGAATAGTCAAGCACATTCTTGTTCTGTTCCCCAGTACTAGCATGCCTCTTAATGAAGAGTCATATTTCTAATGTTGACTTGGGAATCAGTATGTCTCAGGTCAGCACAGAACTCTCTTTAACAACAAATTTGGGTGAAACGTGGAATCAACAAACACTTAGAAAATAACCACGGCCTGGCTCAGTCTTTCTTGGAAAACCAAGTTCAGAAGATGGGGCAGAAATTCTAGTGATACATTTCCTCTGGCTGCAGCCCTGGAAGGTAACAGGGACTCTGTCTTTTCCCTTCTCCTTTCCTCCCAGAGAGGAGCTGATGCTTCCAGGCTCTGAAAGAAAAGCCATAGGCCCCACAAGTGGTGACCAGTGAGCAGAGGTGGGAGAAGGAGAGGGAGCTGGGCTATAAGAAGTAGGGATGAGAGAAGGAATCCAGAAGGAAAAGAGCGGTTCAGAAAAGAGGGATGTAGAGGGAGATTCCCACATTAACTCTTAAAAACTCTTAACCTAGGCCTGGGGAAGCTGGCAAGTGATGGCAAGTGTCCCAAGTGTATCCCAGGTAGAGGCAAGAGCGGGATGAGGTCAAGTTGGGATGGATCACAGTCAGAGAAAGGGAAAAGAGAAAATGCTGAAGGCTGGTGAGGTGTGTCCGCAGGTCCTTACAGCAGTCACCAATGCAACACAAACTAGGGTAGGAAAGCTGGTGGCTTTTCACATTTTTCATGTTGGTTTTAGATGTTCACTGCTCAGTTTTTATGCTTCTCAGAAGTTGGAAACAACATGGATTGATTCTCACTGCTAAATGTGATTTTCTAGACTAAGGTACCCCCGCGAAGAAAATATGGAACAGCTTATATTTCTACCAGATTTGCATAATATGTTTACAAATTTAAGATGCAGGCTCTATCTCAGAGTTCCAATAGTGAGGGTTGGGAATTATCTGATGCCCCTTTACCGTCTTGACTGACACCATGTATCCCAGCCCCTGGTATGCAGGAGGTCTCAAGAAGTAGCTGCTGAGATATTGCTACTTCTTGATATTAATGCCTCTAGATTTCACAAGTGTAATAATCTTTCTATGAGTAATTTTTGCCAACACATTCAGAGAACTAGAAACTTTGAAAGACCAAGCTGGCCATGTCCATGACCACAGGACTACTGACCCAGATCATGAAACGAAAGAGGACGCCTGGGTGGCTCAGTCAGTTAAGCATCTGCCTTTGACTTGGGTTATGATCCTGGGATCCTGGGAGGGAGCATAGCATCCCTGCTCAGCGGGGAGCCTGCTTCTCCCTCTCCCCCTCCCCCTGCTAGTATGCACTCCCTCTCTGTCTCTCTCTCTCTCTCGTTCTGTCAAATAAATAAAATCTTAAAAAAAAAAAAAAGACAACAGATAACAGAAAACATTGTTTCAAGAGAAAGGCTTTCTTCAAGTTTTTAGTTGGCTTAATCTTTTAGAGCAATTTTAGGTGCGCAGCAAAATTGAGCAGGGCTCTCGTTTATCACTGGTGGGAATGCAAAACGGTATATCCACTTTGGAGGACAGTTTGGCAGATTTGTACAAAACTAAACGTACTTTTACTATATGATCCAGCAATTGCAGCCCTCGGTATGTCCACACAGATTCATGCACACAGATGTGCACGGCAGCTTTAATCACAGGCACCAAAAGTTGACAGCAGCCAAGATATCCTTCTGTAGATGAATTGGACAAATAAACTGTGGACCGTCCAGACAGTGGAATATTATTTAGTGCTCACAAGAAATGAGCTGTCAAGCCAGGGAAAGACATGGAGAAGACTTAAATGTATATTGTGTGAAATACTGAGTGAATAATTGAGTGAATAATTTGAATGAATAATTGAGTGAAAGCAGCCAATCTGAAAAGGCTACATATTGTGTGATTCCAACTACGTGAGATTCTGGAAAAGGCAAAACTATGGTGAGAGTAAAAAGATCAGTGATGGGCAGGACTAGGGAGAAGGGGGGGATGGATAGGCAGAGCACAGAGGCTTTTTTAGGGCAGTGAAACTGCTCTGTATGATACCGTCATGCTGGACACATGTCATACATTGTCCAAGCCCACAGAGTGTACAACAGGCAGAATGAGTCCTAAGGTAAACTGTGGACTTTGAGTCATAGTGATCCGTCAATGTAGGCTCATCAACTGTAACAAATGTGCTTCCGGGCCAGGGGTGAAGATAATAAGGGAGTCTGCGAATGTGTGGGAACAGGGAGTATATGGGAAAACTGTACCTTCTGCTCGATTTTGTTGAGAAAGGTTATTTTATAAGTAGGTTGCTCACAGTGTCTTACCATTTGGTCATTGCTAACTTTGCTGAGTTCTTACTATGTATCAGGCGGTTAGATGGCCGGCCATATTTAATCCTGAACACAACTCTGTAAAGTAGATATTATTGTCATCATCCCCACTTTACAGAGGAGGAAATGAGGCTTGGAGAGACTGAGTAACTTGCCAAAGTCCCCAGTGTCATAGTGGACAGAGCCTGCCCTTGTCATGATGCCACGCTGTCTCAGGCCACTGGCGCCCACTGCAGTCAACGCTCTGTCACAGGGACATTGTAACTTGTGGGCAGGACTCATAACCATGACGGGATCAGAAGATGACCAGCAGAAATCTCGTATGAAGCTATTTATAAATAAATCAGAAAGATCATATAGACTGCCACCCAGTGAGAGATCCGGGGAACATTTTTGCATGAGTCACTGAGCTTCCACTGTCTACGCGTCAAGACACGTTTGCATGGGTGGACGTTGAGGCGAAGTTTGCAATGGTCTTTCCATCAAAGGAAAGGAGTCAAAAGTCTTCAGGTGGCAGAAACTTAAAGAGATGCTAATGATTTATGCTCTGACTTTAAAAAAAAAATGTTCTTCTTCTTCTTCATGATGCCTGATATAAAGTAAAATATGACTTTTTCACTTGCTTGTGATTTATAGACTACCTCACACTGTGCCCTCACAGGGCATGTACAAAGGGAAGACTGAAATCATTAATAATGTAAACGACGCCCACATCTGGTTGATCCTCCCAGGTGAATGAAGCGAAAGCGTGATTTAACAGATGGACACTGCACTGTTTCCTGATGGTAAAATCACCAGATGTTTAGAGATTCCAGAAGTACAAAGGCAGAAGGAAGTGTGTTAATGATGAGGTTTCTGGCACACCTTTGAATTTTCTTACTTTTAACACTGCATTTGCTTGCACATAGGGTCTAGGTGCATGAGTTGTGCCATTATTTGAATTTTAATTAAAATAGAATTTTATTCCAGAATATTTTATTCTAAAAATAGGGAACAAAGGAAACGCTCCTATAAATCGCCGTTGGACTATACCAAATATTGGTCAAAGCTTGAAAAAAATTCAAGCGTTTTATTTCTCACTGATTCTCTTTTGCAAAAGCCCTGGAAGGAGCCAAATATACTGGCCCTTGTGGCAGTGATTTGCCCACTCCCTCCCTGGCTCGGCCTCCCTTGCTCTGGCCCCTGCTGCAGGGAGATCGTAGCTTGTTTGCCCCAATACTAGGCCATATCCATTTTGGTTTTTTGTTTTTTTTTTTAAAGATTTTATTCATTTATTTGTCAGAGAGAGAGAGAGCACAAGCGGGTAGAGAGGCAGGCAGAGGGAGAAGTGGGCTCCTTGCTCAGCAGGGAGTGGGACTCTATCCCAGGACTCTGGGATCATGACCTGAGCCGAAAACAGCGGCTTAACCAACTGAGCTACCCAGGCGTCCCTGTATCCGTTATTTTTAAGCCTCTGACCCTAACAGGAAGTTGAGCCCACCATCATTCAAGAAAGGGAAAGTGTGGAGGTCATCATACTGAGGAACTGGCATGAGGATTTGGGAGCCAGCCAAGGCATGGGAGGGAGATTTTTTTCATGGTGGGTAAGAGCGTAAGAGCAAGGGCTATGCAGAGAGCAGGAGCTGGGTTTAAGTTCTGACACTAACATTTCCTAACCATGTGGCCGTATCTTTGGACCAGTTACTTAACTTCTGTCTTGGTTCTCAGTTTTCTACTCTGTACAATGGGATCATAATGCATACCTCATAAAATAGCATTGATGATCAATGAGATAAAAGATGGAAATGCGCTTTGCACGCTACCTGGTACAGTTAAGCCCCTCAAATAAGAAGAAACCAGAGGGGGGAAAACTGTGGTGAATTGCCTCAGTTACCTCAGGTAACTCGTCCTTCCTCCCTTTTGCCTCAGGATATTTCCATTGTGATGCCTGGGACAAACCAGCTTCAACTCGTTGTTTCAGACCTCTCTTATCACTCCAATAATCAAAGCTCTAGGCCCTCCACACAGTAGAGTGAATGTGGTCAACAGTGTTCTATTATCATTCTCAAGCTTGTTGATTTCTCCTACCATAAAAAAGAAATGATTCTGTAACTATCACTTCAATAGCAAGCATATTACAATATATAAATGTATCAGATCGATAAGTTTATGTAATGTTATGTGTCAATTGTATTTCAAGAAAGAAAGGGAAGGAAGGAAGAGAAAGGAAGGAAGAGAAAGGAAGGAGGAAAGAAAAAGAAAAGAAAGGTAGTTAGTTGGTTATTTAGTTAATTGTTAGTTAGTTCGTTTATGGCTCTGGATTTGCCCCACATGGGGCTTCAGAATGGAAAACACGATGAGGGACCCACCCAGGATAGCTCTCCCATCATGAATCCTCTTTCAAACGTTCACAAGTTTGGCCTTCCAGATCCATCTGAAGACAGAGACAAAGTACAAAACAAAACAAAACAAGTAGCTTGCTCTGAGAAGGTTTTCTGTGTGCTTTCAATGGGGTGAAGCTGCCCTGGGGTTAAGTACTAGGCAATCAAGTGATGGAAGGCAGAAGTACGCCCTGAAAGAGGAAGGCCAAACCCCCCTTTTTCCTGTTCTCTCTCAAACTACCTGCTGCGTGACTGTTTAATTAGTGGGAAAACAGTGATTCCCAGAAATTATGGAGTCTTTCGTGTTCACAAGGATATAGCTCCTTACTTTTTTTCCCAGCAGTATATACAACCATTTCCTACTATTAAGTACTAGGCTAATCTGAATATTAACTATCTGCCAATTTCAACACACCTCTCCTATAAACATTTCCTTCCTGGGGAGGGAGGAAGCCCAAACGATGTGGTCCTGTGTAGTTCTTTAACTTTCTTTTTTTTATGATTGGAGCAGAGCATCTGATCATTTCCAGGTGTTTCAGATTTTCTCATGGTCTCCTTGTTATTTCTCCCCTCTTTGAGCTCTTTTGGCAATGAATGTGACCATGAGGTCTAAAGCTATAAAGGATGTGTTCACCACTTCCCTCTCATGTCTGTCTCTTTATTTAACCACAAGTTCACTGTCTTTATCCATGTTAATTCCCCAAGGTATTCACACAGCATTTGTGTTGACTGCCTTAATTTTGATCTTCTCTAATCATTCCCTGCCAGATGGTAGTTAAAGTTTAATGGTCTCTATAAAAATAGTTCCCTTTCTTCTTTCATCAGTCATGTGTGTTTACTTAGCTAACTGCTGGATGTTCAGAATGAACACAAAGTGACCACCAACAAAATGAATTCAACAAACACATTGACTTAATACTTTTCGTGGTAGCTAAAGATGTTGCCTGCCAGTACCCCCTCAGCCATTATCCTTACATTTTATTGTCTTTCCTTTTCTGTTTTTGTTAGTTTTCTTTCCTTTTTATCTCCCTACTCAGGTTGTTTGATGGAAAGCAACAAGACGGTGAGGCCTGGCAGTCATCAGTGGGCAACAATTAAAGTGTGTGGACATGTCCAGCTCCAATAGTATGTAAGTGCTAGATAAATGACATCTGGCCCAGGGCGCCTGGGTGGCTCAGTGAGTTAAAGCCTCTACCTTTGGCTCAGGTCATGATCTCAGGGTCCACAGATCGAGCCCCACATCGGGCTCTCTGCTCAGCAGGGAGTCTGCTTCCCCTTCTCTCTCTGCCTGCCTCTCTGCCTACTTGTGATCTCTCGCTCTCTCTGTCAAATAAATAAAAAATCTTTATTAAAAAAATGACATCTGGACTATCTGGAGAGCCTCCCTTGCCACACCCGCAGTATGTGAGTGAGCAGCATTCTTTAGGGTTCAGATAAAGAAGGTGATGTAACTCACAGAAGGTCACACAAGAGACTAGGATAGAAATTTGCCTTTTTTTTTTTTTAAGATTTTATTTTTAGGTAATCCCTACACCCAATGTGGGGCTCGACCTCACAACCCCGAGACCACGCATCACACATTCCTCTGACTGAGCAGCTGGGTACCCCAAACTTAAGGAATGAAGCAAAAAAACAGTGAAATATAACAAATTCATCTCTAAATAAATAGTATGCCCCTTGTGTTTTTCTTGCCTCCTACTAACATTCCTGAGCTGACCAGTTCAGAAATTAGCAACTAAATAAGGATAGACGATATACCACTTTTCAGATGAGGTAACTGAAATCAGTCCTATGACATGACTCTTGCCAGGCCACACACACATCTCTAGAAGGATCTGTCACTTAGATTTACATTAGATTTGTTAAAATATGTAGGAGCTATTTAAAAAATAAATAAAACTCACCAAACAAAAGGCTAACAGCATTTTTAGAGCAAATGTTCTGGGTGACTTTATATATTCACTCCACTTAAAGCCTATAAAATTCAGGACTGCAAGCAGGGGTCTGCAAACTATAGCCTGAAGGCCAAATTCAGCACCCTGCCTGTTTTTGTAAATAATGTTTTATTGGAACATAGTCATGCTCATTCTTTTGCATGTTGTTTATGACTGCTTTCACACTACAATGGCATCGTTGAGTGGTTTTAACAGAGACAGTATGAACTGCAAAGCCTAAAATATTTACTATGTGGCCTTTACTGAAAAACATGGCCAATGCCTGCTCTAGTTCTTTGAATTATAGCAATGCATGTTATTTCTACTGAAATAATTACCTTCTTCTTATGATTCAGAAATGCTATTTGGTGTTATCTTCAAATGATGCTGATTCTTTGGGTCCCTGGGTCATTCAGTCGGTTAACCTTCTGCCTTCAGCTCAGGTCATGATTCCAGAGTCCTGAGATCGAGCCCCGCATCGGGCTCTCTGCTCAGCAGGGAGCCTGCTTCCCCCTCTCTCTCTCTGCCTGCCTCTCTGCCTACTTGTGATCTCTCTGTCAAATAAATAAATAAAATCTTTTTTTAAAAAATGATGCTGATTTTTTTTTTTTAAAGATCATATTTATTTTAGAGAGAGAGAGAAAACGAGTAGGGGAAGGGGCCGAGGAAGAGTCAGGCTTCTCACTGAGCAGGGATCCCAATGCAGGGCTCCATCCCAGGATCATGGCCTGGGTCAAAGGCAGCTCCTTAACCACTGAGCCACCCAGGCGCCCCCAAATGATGCTGATTTTAAATAGCATTTCAAATGCAAAAGGATTCTAAAATCACCTACCAAAATGTATTTTAATTGACTACCTGGAATAGTTAAAAAGTGACAAATGTTCAACAACTTCTTGGTGATCTGAGAAGCACTTAATAATCACTGTGTATTCTATAGGTGGTGGCAATCTAAAATATGAGCAAAACATATCCCAACTATTAGTCAAGGAAAAAAATAACTGTTAGTATTTGTCCAGTTCTGTAATTTGGAGCAAGAACCATAACCTGTATCTGGGCTTTTGCTTCTTCATCTATGAATCAATGCCATGTATTAATCTCTAGCGTCCGTGTCAGCACAAGGTTCTACTGCCCATATTCTACCCAAAAGTGTAATGTATTCTACAAAGAGAAAGTGACCATCTCCTCCCACTTCTGCCCCCTGCCAAAAGGAAAAAAAGAAGTTTCTAGACTCTCATAGGATTATGGTTAGTCCCAATGATTATTTTAATCCCATTCTAGTTAACATATAGTGTTATATTAGGTTCAGGTATACAATATAGTGATTCAGCAATTCTATACATTACTCAATGCTCATGTTAAGTGCCCTCCTTAATCTCCATCACTTAATTTCACCCATCACTCCCCACCTCCCTTCTGGTAACCATCTGTTTTCTATAGTTAGGAGTCTGGTTTTTGGTTTGTCTCTTTTTTCCTTTGTTCATGAGTTTCTTAAATTCCACATGTGAGTAAAATCATGTGCTACTTGTCTTTCTCTGACTTTTTTCACCTAGCATTATACTCTCTAGGTCTGACTTTGTTGTTGTAAATGCCAAGATTTCATTATTTATGGCTGAGTAATATTTCAGTGTGTGTGTGTGTGTGTGTATACACACATATATACACATATATATATGGCTGAGTATATATATACACACATATATATACACACACACATATATATGACTGAGTATATATATACACATATATATACATGTATATATGGCTGAGTAATATTTCATTGTGTGTGTGTGTGTGTGTGTGTGTGTGTGTGTATGTATGACTATTGTAAATAATGCTGTGATAAACACAGGGGTGCGTATATCTTTTTGAATTCGTGCTTTCTTATTCTTTGGATAAGTACCCAGTAGTAAAATTACAGCGTCATATGGTGATTCTATTTTTAATTTCTGAGGAACCTCCGTACTATTTTCCAGAGTGGGCGTACCAGTTTGCATTTCCATCAACAGTGCATGAGGGCTCCTTTTCCTCCACATCTTCGCCAACGTGTTTTTTTTTGGTTTTTGATTTTAGCGGTTCTGATAGGTTTTGAGGTGAGATCTCATTGTGGTTTTGATTTGCATTTCCCCATGTGTCTGTCGGCCATCTGTATGTCTTCTTTGGAGAAATGTCTGTCATGTCTTCTGACTATTTTTTAATTGGATTATTTGTTCTTTTGGTGATGAGCTATATAAGTTCTTTATATATTTTGGATACTAATCCTGTATCAGATGTGTCATTTGCAAATATCTTCTCCCATTCAGTATGATTATTTCCTTTGTTGTGCAGAAGCTTTTTTTTTTTTTTGATGTAGTCCCAATAATTTATTTTTGCTTGTGTTTCCCTTGCCTAAGGAAACATATCTAGAAAGATGTTGCTACTGCCCATGTCAAAGAAATTACTGCCTGTGCTCTCTTCTAGGACTTTTACAGTTTCAGGTCTCACATTTAGGTCTTTAATCCATTTTGAGTTTATTTTGTGTACGATGTAAGAAAATCATTCAGTTTCATTCCTCTGCAGGTAGCTGTCCTGTTTTCCCAACACCGTTTCTGGAAGAGACTTTTTCCCATGTATAGTCTTATCTCTCTCAAAAAGTAATTGACCATTTAATCTAGGTTTATTTCTGGGCTCTCTAATCTTTCTATTGATCTATGTGTCTGTTTCTGTGAAGTACCATATGGTTTTGATTAATACAATTTTGTAGTATATCTTGATATATGGATTGTAATACCTCCAGTTTTGTTCTTCAAGATTGCTTTGGCTATTCAGGGTCTTTTGTGGTTCCATACAAATTTTAGGATAGTTTGTTCTAGTCTGTGAAAAATGCTGTTGGTATTTTAATAGATTCTGCACTGAATCTGTAGATTGTTTGGGTAGTATGGACATTTAAACAATATTTGTTCTTCTAGTCCATGAGCATGGAATATCTTTCCATTTGTTTGTGTCATCTGCAATTGCTTTCATTAGTGTTTTATAATTTTCAGAGTATAAGTCTTTCATCGCTTTGGTTAAGTTTACTCTTAGATATTTTATTATTTTGGCGCAATTGTAAATGTGACTATTTTCTTAATATTTCTTCCTGCTGATTCATGATTAGTGTATAGAAATGCAATGGATTTCTGTATATTGATTTTATATACTGCAATCTTACTGAATTCATTCATCAGTTCTAGTTGTTTTTTGGTGGTGTCTTTAGGGTTTTCTGTATATGCTATCATGTCATCTCTATTTAAATAGTGAAAGTTTTACACCTTCCTTACCAACTTGGATGACTTCATTCTTTTTTCTTGGTTTGAATGTTGTGCCTATACTGGAATATAATGTTGAATAAAAGTAGTGAGAACAAGACATCCTGTCTTGTTCCTGATATTAGGAGAAAAACTCTGAATATTTCACCATAGAGTATGATATTAGCTGTAGGTTTTTCATATACGGCTTTATTATGTTGAGAATGTTACCTCTAAATCTACCTTGTTGAGAGTTTTTATCATGAATGGATGTTGTACTTTGCCAAATGCTTTTCCTGCATCTATTGGGATGATGTAGCGGTTTTTATCCTCTCTTGTTGATGTAAGGTATCACGTTGATTAATTTACAAATACTAAACCAACTTTGCATCCCTAGGTAAATCTCATTTGATTGTAATTAATGATTTTTAATGTATTGTTGAATTCTGTTTGCTAATATTTTATTGTGGATTTTTTCATGTATGTTCATCAGAGAAATTGGCCTGTAATTCTCTCTCTCTCTCTCTCTTTTTTTTTTTTTTTTGCTACCGGAGTAATACTGGCCTCATTGAATGAATCTGGAAGCTTTTCTTCCTCTTCTATTTTTTCAAATAGAAATTTGAATTTCTAATTGTACTTGAATAGAATTTGAATAGAATTCTAATAGAATTGAATAGAATTCTAATTGAATGGATATTGAATTTCTAATTGAAAAAAATTCTATTTTTCAATTAGAAATTTCATATTTCTCTTCTATTTTTCAAATATAGTTCAAAAAGAATAGGTATTAACTCTTTAAATGTTTGAACAATTCATCTGTGAAGTCATCTGGTCCTGTACTGTTGTTTCTTGGGAGTTCTTTGGTTACTGATTCAATTTATTGCTCATAATCTATATGTTCAAATTTTCTATTTCTTCCTGACTTAGTTTAGGAGGTAATAGGTTTCTGGGAATTTATCAATTTCTTCTAATTGTCTAATTTGTTCACATAGAATTTTTCATAATATTCTCTTACAATCCTTTGTATTTCTGTGGTATTGGTTATTATTTCTCCTTTTTCATTTCTGATTTTGTTTATTTGGGTCCCCCCTCTCTCTTTTTCTCTCTTTTATGAGTCTGGGTAAAGGTTTATCAACTTTGTTGATTTTTTTGAAGAACCATCTTTGGTTCTTTCCAAAAAACCACCTTTTGGTTTTATTTATCTATTCTATTGTTTTTTTAGTTTATATTTCACTTATTTCTACTCTGATATTATTTCCCTCCTTTTACTGATTTGGGGTTTTGTTTGTTCTTTTTCTGGCTCCTTTGGGTGCAAGGTAGGTTAAGTTATTTATTTGAGATTTTTCTTGCTGCTTGAGGTAGGCCTATATTTATATAAACATCCCTCTTAGGGCAGCTCTTGCTACATCCCAAAGATATGGGGCCATTGTGTTTTCATTTTCATTTGTCTCCATGTATTTTTTTATTTCCTCTTTGATTTGTTGACCCATTCGTTGTATGTCGCATGTTATTTAAATTCCATTAAATGTATTTGTGCTCTTTTCAGATATTTTCTTGTGGTTGATTTCTGGTTTCATTACATTGTGGTCAGAAAAGATACATGGTATAACTCTGATCTTTTTTAATTTTTTGAGTCTCATTTTGTGGCCCAATATGTGATCTATTCTAGAGAATGTTCCATGTTCCCTTGAAAAGAATATGTATTTTGCTGTTTTAGGATAAAATGTTCTGAATATATCTGTTAGGTCCATCTGATCCCATGTGTCATTCAAAGACACTGTTTCCTTATTGGTTTTCTGTTTGGATGATCTGTTCATTGATGTAATTGGGTGTTAAAGTCCCCTACTATTATTGTATTACTATGGATTATTTCCTTTATGTTTCTTATTAACTGCTTTATGTATTTAGGTGCTCCCATGTTGGGTGCACAAATATTTACAATTGTTATATCTTCTTGTTAGATTGTCTCTTTTATGATTATGTAGTGTCCTCCTTTGTCTCTTGTTAAAGTCTTTGTTATAGTGGCGCCTGGGTGGCTCAGTGGGTTGGGGCCTCTGCCTTCAGCTCAGATCATGATCTCAGGGTCCTGGGATCGAGCCCCGCATCGGGCTCTCTGCTCAGCAGGGAGCCTGCTTCCCCCCCCCCCCACCTGCCTCTTTGGCTACTTGTGATCTCTCTCTCTGTCAAAAGAATAAATAAAATCTTTTAAAAATAAGTAAAGTCTTTGTTATAAAGGCCATTTTGTCCAATACAAATATTGCTGCTCCAGCTTTCTTTTCACTTTCACATTCATTTGCATGATAAATGCTTCTCCATCCCTTCACTTTCAATCTGTGTCCTTTTTTTTTTTAGATTTTATTTATCTGAGAGAGAGTGTGAGAAAGAGCATGAGTGGGGGAAGGAGCAGAAAAAGAGGGAGAAACAGACTCTTCACTGAGTATGGAGCCTGATGTGGGGCTTAACCCCAGGACCCTGAGACTATGACCTGAGCCAAAGTCAGACACTTAACTGACTGAGCTACCCAGGCGCCCCTTAATCCGCATGTGTCTTTAAGTCAAAAATGAGTCTCTGTAGGCAACATAGAAATGGGTCTTGTTTTTTATCTATAGTATCACTCTTTGTCTTTTGATTGGAGAGTTTAGTCCATTTACATTCAAAATAATTATTGATGGGTATATACTTATTACCATTTTGTTACTTGTTTTTTATAATTCTCTGTTCCTTTCTTCTCTTGCTCTCAGAAGGAATAGGCTTTCTTTAGTGATATATTTGGTTTCTTTTTTTCTTTATTTTTTTGCATATCTATTACTGGTTATTGATTTGTGTTTGCCATTTGGTTTGTATAAAACATCTTCTGCATAATTTTGATGGTCACTTAAGTTTGAGCCTATTTTTTACTCCTTTTCCTCCCACGTTTTAGGTATATGGTGTCATATTCTACATCCTTTTCTTTCCTGAGTCCCTTGGATGATTTTTAGTTAGTACAATATTTAAATAGGCCCTGCTATTTAAATAGATTTGGATTCTAGATAACTTTGACCTGAATTTCAAGAGGGAAGAAGGAGAAATGATACTGTGAGAAAGAATTTCAAGTACTCTCATGCCAAATATTTTAGCTATGACTGGAAAATGGAAGACCTTTGTGGACATGAGGAAGTGTATCCAACACAGGGCAAATTAGATATCAACTTTCCAAAAAGATTTTGAAGGGAAAATTAAGAAATTTGATAATTTAAAAGATTCTTTTTATATTAATACCAATAAAGCCATGTTGTTGAGTTGCATGCAAAAATCAGCATGAATTTTAAAAGTAAAATACAATCCTTCAAAGAAATTTTGTTCTTGAAGAAAGAGCTTTAGATTTCATGCCCAGAGACCTTTTCTCACCTTGTCCCCTCATAAAAAGGGCTGTAGACTATTTCTGGTGACTGAGGACACTTAATGGAAAGTTGGAGAGACCTTGCTTTTCAAAAAGTGACTTCTTATCTTCCAATGTGAAAAATATCACTTTCACCTTTGAGTCAGTGCACCAGAATTTATTTTCAGACTTATTGCATGTATCATAACTTTTTAACCAGCTTTGAGAAGTTTATTCCACTGATATGTGTATAAGTGAATATTTAGAATAGCCCAGATTTATAAATTCCCAGGAATGTGTATATCTTGTCCTGATGTTTCAATAAATTACTATGGGTAGAATTTAAGCATTATACATCAACCAAATTATCTCTATGTTCCAGTCCAAGCAAGGGAGGCAGTGGTAGGAGGTGAGGAATGGAGTGGGAAAGAAATAAGGAGGTTCTGCCCCTAACTCTCGGGTGACCTGAGTCAAATACAACTTTGGGCCATAGTGACTTTATTGTGAATGAGAGGCTGGAACTAGAGGCAGGCCCACAGGTTCCAAATGTGAAATTCCTGGTAAAGTATAACTGCTATGAAAATGCTATTTGTATTATCTTCCACTCACGAACCTATTTCTGGATATTGTAAAGACTTACCATACCTTCTATAGCTCCTAAAAGGAATGAAAATTACTATTATTTTATACTTACTCTAATTCCCTACTTTAGTAAAGAGAACATTGCCACCATGACCAGTGCAGGTATCAGAAAAATAATTTGGAATGCAGTAAGTGAAAAAAAGAGAGAGGTGATTATTTATCTAATGGAGTGGCCATTATGAAACACAACAATAATAAGGCTTAAGAAACAAGGCAGTTTAATTCTCTCTCAGGTAGGTAGGCAGCTGTGTTCCACATAACCTGACACTCTCCCTGGGGCTTCCAGTGTCACTTTGGTTGTTGCCATTCCAGCCATCAGGAGGACAAAGTCTAGAAGTCCAGGGCTAGGAATTTGTGAGAGATAAGTTGCTCACATTGCCTCCATCTACCTTCTGTTGGTATGAATTTCACCACATACCCACAGCCAGCTGCAAGGGGGGCACTAGGAAATGGGAAGACTCAGGCTGGCTTCATCTCCATTATTAGGTAAGAAGAGGAGAATGAACTTGAAAGGATAGATAATCCTTATGACCACTGGAATGAAAGTAGCCTGAAGAGGCAAGTTAGTGTGTAGCTTAATGTATACAAAGTAAGTACAGAGATATGGATCTTAATATTTAATATTAAACATATGGATAAAAATTCTAATAATAAAATAAGGTAATGATACTCATTCCCACATTAACAAATCTTAAAATTTATAAGTTGAAGGCTCTAATTCTCTGCCCTCCCTTACCAGAGGAAACACACTTGTGAATTTAGTGGGAAGCCTTCCCTTCTTGTTCTATTTTAATTTTGCTACATTTTAAATCAATAAAAATATAAAGAATAATACTGTGTTATATAAAGTGGTACCACACTGTATCTATCATAATATAAATTATGGTCTTTAGATTTATCCATGTTAGTAATAAAAAAAAACTTCCTTTATTTTGACTGCTTTATGGTATTTGCACGTGTAGATATGGCTTATTTCTGATTTTTTATTATAACCAATATTGCTGCAATGAGCTTCTTTGAGTACATGGGCACCTTTTTTTTTAATTCATTCTTAACTTCCCCACTCTTTTTTTCTTTTTTAATTTGAATTCCATTAATTAACATATAATGTACTATTTGTCTCAGGGGTATAGGTCTCTTAATTAACAGTAAAGTTGAGAACTAAAAGAAGATGAGGAGGAAAGGAGATATACTCTAGGTATAGAGTTAGTTTCCCTATAGCCCTATCCTTAAATAATTTGTTTCTAATTCACAACCAAGAACCTTATCCAAAGGTTCCTAACCAAAAACACTTGAACCTGAGCTATGATAGACTCCAATTCACAAGTCAATCTGCGGATGCCCAGCTTGTTTTGTTTTGTGTTTTGTTTTGTTTTGTTTTGTTTGAGAGAGAGAGTACAAGCAGGAGGAGCAGCAGGCAGAGGGGGAGGCAGACTCCCTGCTGAGCAAGGAGCCGGATGTGGGACTTGATCCCAGGACCCTGGAATCATGACAGACTGAGCCACGCAGGTGTCCCAGATGCCCAGCTTTAAGTGAGTCTGCCCAACTATCTCTTATGGAACCTATTATAACACTTGTGTTCCAATGGGAACTATTCCTGTTGGGTATTACAAGATACAAAAAGGTTACACAATTGCATGATTTTGTCTAACTTTATGATGACATTTATGTGATTGGTTCTTGGCAATGACCAAGGCCAGAGTCCCTCTGATAAATTAATTTCATTTTATACCCCCGTTAATCATTCTCTTCAGAGGCTCATGTACTGCGGAATTTACTTGCATTAATTCACCTCAATAAAAAAAATCTTTTTTTCTCTAGCTTCACATTTATTGTGCTTCCTAAAGTTGATTTTATCATCGGAACTTCTGAAATTACCAAAGTACAAGGATGAATGTCAGCGTGTCAAGGGTTTTTAAATGAATTCTGACAAGACAGAAAAGGTCAAAGCAGATTTCTTCAACATGTTCAAATGTGGTCCTGATTATAAAGATTTTTACAAAGAGTATTTAGGTTATTCCTTAAAATGACTACAGTATTCTGCTATACTTGATGGATTAAATTTTGTCTGAAACACTCCTCTCTCTTGGGCCTCCAACTTCTGCCTTGTTCACTTGGTTCAGATGTCATCGTTTGCAAGAAGAGTCCCCAAAGAGTCCCCAGGTCAGGTCCCCAAAGATATAGTCAGTTGCCCCTTCTAACCTCCTGTCCGTACTCAGTGGTTACCTCCATTACTGCATTTACTACACTGTATTGTAATTGCCTGTTAATTTGTGCATCTCTGTTCCTCTTTCCTAAAAGACCAGCTTCCTGGGGGCAAAGACTGAACCTAAAGCATTCCAGAGACTAGCACGGTGCCTACCAAAAATTATCTGCTAAGCATGTATTAAATTAAGGGACAGTCTTCAAAACCATTGCCCTGAATTCCATAAAAAATGTCATGGTCATGTAAGACTGAAACACTGTCCCAGAGTAGAAGAGATTAAGAAGGCATAACTCTGATCCGAAATTGGATCCTAGACCAGAAAAATAACCTTATTGGAACAAATGCCAAATTTTGAGTAAGTTTGGTACATTAGGGGCACCTGGGTGGCTCGGTCGATTAAGCTTCCCACCCTTAGTTTCGGCTCAGGTCATGACCTCAGGGTCCTGGGATCCAGCCCCTGTTGAGCTGTGTGTCTGACTCTGCTCAGCAGGGGGTCTGCTTCTATTCTTCTCCCTCTCCCTCTACCCTTCCACCCCGCCACTGCTCCCACATGTGCTCTCTCTCTCTCTCTAAAATAAAGAAATCTTAAAAAAAAAAAAAAAAAGTTGGCAGAGGTTAGTTAATAGTATTGTATAAAAATTAATTTCTTGGTTTTGACCACTATACTGTGGTTTCGTAAAATGTTAACATTTGGGAAGCTGGGTGAAGGGCATATGAGAATTCTTGGAATGATTTTCGCAATCCTTTTTTGTAAGCTGAAATTATCTCAAAATGGAAAGTTAAAATTTTTTAATAGGAAAAAACATGAATATGTTGACTCGTGAATTAAAAGGGAGGGAGGGACTGGGGAGGGGGGGAAGGGAATGAAAGCTAAAAGCTAGCTAGCTTTCGGAAGTATAGCTAGGGTAATACAAGAATGTATTTGAGAGCTTTTATAACCATAGATGCCTCAAATGCAATTTATTGAAACACATTCTTAGCAGTCTAATTAGGAGATTTTGCTCATGACCACAATTTATGTAATCCTTTCTTTGCTGTTTACGCTTTACGCCTAAGCTTTGTTCCATATGCTTTCTAATTATTCAGTTGGATTTAGCAAGCCCTGAGGGCCTGCTGTGTGCCAGGCACCGTGATAAGCACTGAGGATAGAGACATGGTGTTATGATGCCCATGTTTCGCCACCTCAGAGAGAAACACAATCTACAGGGGAAATAGAAGCAAAAAGAAAACTGAGGGGCCGTACAGTGCAAAATATACAACTATTCCCACGAGGACCAAATCAAAAGGCAACACCATGAGGGCAACATGCTAGGCGATTCAAGTCAGGCAGCGACTGTATGATCTCACATGTGGGATCTAAAACAAAGAAACGAATGCATTCATACAGAGAACAGACTGGTGGTTGCCAGATGCAGAGAGTAGGGAGGTGGGCAAAACTGGTGAAAGTAGTCAGTAGGTACAAACCTCCAGTTATAAAATAAATAACTCCCGGGGGTGCTCTAGTTAATAATTCTGTATTGTATATTTGAAAGTTACTGAGAGGGGAGCCTGGGTGTCTCAGTTGGTTGAGCGTCTGACTCTTGATTTGGGCTCAGGTTATGATCTCAGGGTCATGGGACTGAGACCCAAGTCGAGCCTGGGGTCTGGCTCCATTTTCAGCAGGGCATCTGCTTGAGAGTCTCTCTGTTCCTCTCCCTCTGCCCCTCCCCCTACTCCTGCGGGCACACATATGCTCTCTCTCCCTCTCTAAGATAAACAAATCTTTTTAAAGTAGTTACTAAGGGAGAAGATCTTTTTTATTCTTTAAGTTTGCACTTAAATTCCAATTAGTTAATATACAGTGTAATATAGTAATTCACCACTTCCGTACAGCACCTGGTGCTCATCACAAGTGCCCTCCGTAAATCCCATCATCTGTTTCACCCATCCCCCCACCTGCCTCCCCTGTGGTAACCAGCAGTTTGTTCTCTATAGTTAAGGGTCTGTTTCTTGGATTGCCTCTCTCTCCCACTCTCTCTCTCTCTTTCCCTTTGCTCATTTGTTTCATTTCTTAAATTCCAGATGTGAGTGAAATCTTATGTTATTTGTCTTTTTCTGACTGACTGAATTCACTTAGCAGGATATTAAGAGAGTAGATCTTAAAACTCATGAGAAAAAGAATATGTAACCATAGGTGGTGATGGATGTCAACTAGATTTTGTGGTGATCATTTTGCAACATAAACAAATACTGAATCATTATGTTTTACACCTGAAGCGAATATAATGTTAAATGTCAACCATATATTAAAAACAAGAAGAGGCAATACAGAGAAGTGCTTACTTTCCGGGGAGGGCAGACACTTCACAGAAGAGGTGATGTACAAGCTGGGTTTTGAAACATAAATAGGGATTTGCCAGTAGATAAAATTGTAAAGAACATTCCAGGCACAGCATGCATGAGCTCTCAGACTCAGAAAAGTGAGTTCAGCATGGCTAAAATGAAAAGCACCCATAGAACAGATTCTTTTTTAGTAGCTTTATTAGGATATAATTCACATATCATAAAATTCACCCATTTAAAGGGTACACTTGAGTGGGTTTTAGTATATAGTCACAAAGTTGTACAACCATCATCACTATCTAATTTTAGAATATTTCATCAGCCTCCAATGAAACGCCATACCCCTTAGCAGTCACTCCCTGTTCCCCACCCCCAGCCCTAAGCAACCATTAATCTACTTTCTGCATCCACGGATTTGCCTATTCTGGACATTTCATATTAAAGGAATCATACAGTATATGGTCTTTTGTGATTCTTTCATTTGGCCTAATGTTTTCAGGGTTCACCCATTTCATAGCATGGTTCCGTATTTCATTCCTTTTCATTGCCAACTAACATTCCAGTGTATGGATACATCACATTTTGTTAATCCAATCAACCATTGATGGACATTTGGATTATTCCCACTTTTTGCTTATTATTAAGGATGCTGCTGTAAACACTCATGTCCAAGTGTTTATGGAGACATAGGTTTTCATTTCTCTTGGATACATACTTAGAAGTGGAATCGCTGGGTTAAATGGTAACTCTATATGGTTACTTTTTGAAGATCTGTAAACTGTCTTCTACAGTGTTGCTCCATTTTACATTGCCACTAGCAATATATAAGGGTTCCAGTTTCTTCACAACTCCACAATACTTATATTGTCTATCTTTTTTATTGTAGCCATCCTAGTGGGAATAAAGGGGTATATTAGCTTTCTAGGGCTGCTGCAACAAATTACCATACACTAAGTGATCTAAAATAACATATATTTATTCTTTCCCAGTTTGAGGGCGCTAGAAGTTGGAAATCAAAATGTCAGCAAGGTCATGCTTTCTCTAAAAGCTTTAAGGGAAAGCTATTCCATACCTCCTCTTGGTTTCTTGTGTTGCCAGCCATCCTTAGCATTATTTGACTTATAGATGCATCACTTCAATCCCTGATTCTGTCATCACATGAAATTCTCCACTGTATCGCCTTGTCTCTTCTCCAATCTTATTGGAACCTACCCTAATCCAGTGTGACCTCATTCTGACTTGACTACATCTGCAGACTCTATTTCCAAATAAAGTCATATTCCCAGGTACGGGAGTTAGGACTTCAGCACATCTTTTGGGGGGACACAATTCAACCCATAACAAGTGGTTATCTCATTGTGGTTTGGATTCACATTGCCCTAATGGCTAATGATGTTTTGCATCTTTTCATGTGCTGATTAGCCATTTGCATATCTTCTTTGGAGAAATTCCTATTCAGATCCTTCGCCAATTCTTAATTGAACTATTTGTCTTTTAATTCTTGAGTTGTAAAAGTTCTTTATATATATTCTGGACTCTTATTAGATAGATGATTTGCAAATATGTTCTTCCATTCTGTGTGCTATTTTTTCAATTTTTGATAGTGCCTTTTGAAATACAAAAGTTTTTAACTTTGATAAAGTCCAATTTATCTATTTTTTTCTTTTGTTCCTTGGGCCTTGGTGTGATAGCTAAGAAACTGTTGACTAATTCAAAGTCATGAAGATCTATGACTATGTTTTCTTCTAAGAGTTTTATAATTTTATTGCTTACATTTAAGGTTTTTTTATCTAATTAGAGCAAAATTGTGTGTATGGCACAAGATACACATCCAAATTCATTCTTTTGCATGTGAATATCCAGCTGTCCCAGCACCATTTGTTGAAAATAATATTCTTCCCCACTGAATTGTCTGGGCACCCTTGCCAAAACATGAAATGACCATAAATGTACAAATTTGTTACTGGATTCTCAATTCTATTCCATTGATCTATAGTCTATCCTTATGTTAGCAATACACTCGCTTGATTGCTGTGGCCTTGAAATCAAGAAGTGTGAATTATTCACCTTTATTCCTATTTTTAAAAATTACTTTGGTTATTCTGATCCTCTTTCATTTTCATATATATCTTGGGATCAGATTGTCAGTTACTGCAAAAAGTTGGCTGGAATTTTTATAGGGATTGTGTTGAATCTGGAGATTAATTTGGGGAGTATTGTCATCTTAATAAGTCTTCCAATTCATGTGCATGGATGTCTTCCTATCTATTGCAATATTCTTTCATTTCTTTCAACAATATTTTGTGGTTTTCAATGTGCAAATTTAACATTTATTTTGTTAAACTTATTTTCAGTATTTTAATTTTTGATGCCATTAAAAATGAGAATGTTGGGGCAACCTGGGTGGCTCAGTGGGTTAAGCCTCTGCCTTTGGCTCAGGTCATGATCTCAGGGTCCTGGGATCCAGCCCCACATGGCATTGGGCTCCCTGCTCAGCGGAGAGTCTGCTTCTCTGGCCCCCTCAACTCCTGCCCTTTCTGCTCTCGCTCGCTCGCTCTCTCTCTCAAATAAATATGATTAAAAAAATAAAATGAAAATGTTATCTTAATTTCATTTTCAGATTGTTCATTGCTAGTATATGAAATTAAATTGATTTATATATTAATCTCATGTCTTTCAACTTGCTGAATTCACTTGTTAGTTCTATTACCCTTTTAGTGAATCCCATAGGATTTTCTATATACAAGATCATACCATCTGCAAATTAAGACTTTTTTACCTTTTCCTGGTAAAAGGAATGTGTTTTCTTTGGATGTATTTTATATATTATATATATAATGTGTTTTATATATATTCTCTGGATGTGTTTTATATCTTAGTCTTGCCTAATTCCCTTAGGTAGAACTTCTAGTACAATGTTAAGTAGAAGTGGAGAGAGTAGACATCTTTGTCTTGTTTCTGCTCATAGGAGAGAGCATTTAGTCTTTCACCAAGTGTGAATAATTGTGGATTTTTCATAGATTCCCTTTAACAGGTTAAGGAAGTTTTCTTCTAAATTTATTGTTTTTATCATGAAAGATTGTCGAATTTTGTCAAATGCTTTTTTATGACTATGGAAGGAGTCTCATGGGTTTTGTTCTTTATTCTATTAATATAGTATATTCATTGATTTTTATATGTTAAGCCAACCTTGCATCCCTAGGGTGAAACCATCCAACAAGGTGACCCCACCCTCATCTACCAATGAGATCAAGAGGAGGAAGAATCAGATCCAAACTGGCCAATCAAGGTCCTGCCTCCTGGAATTTGAATCTTATGCCATGAAATTCAAAGCAGTGAGGGCTTATGCCATGTCCCAAAGAAATTGTCCTCCTACCTAAAACCCAGAGCAGCCCCAGTTTTTATGCAGCCAGAGCCAGCACCAGGACTAGAGTGAAATAAGTGAGGTACTCACCTGGAGTACAAAATTTAAGAGCACTCTAAAAGACTCAATGATCTATTTTTAACTTTCTGCAGAAGGTCTATACTATCTTCCAGAGTGGCCATTACCAGTTTACCTTCTCACCAACAGTACATGAGGGTTCCTTTTTCTCCACATGGTCACCAACACCTGTTAATTCTTATGTTGTTGATTCTAGACATTCTGACAGGTGTGAGATGACATCTCATTGTGGTTTTTATTTGCATTTCCCTGATGATCAGTGATGCTGAGCATCTTTTCATGTGTTTGTAGGCCATCTGCATGTGTTCTTTGGAAAAATGTCTATTCATGTCTCCTGACCATTTTTTAATTGGATTATTTGTCTCTTAGGTGTCGAGTTGTGTAAGTTCTTTATATATTTTGGATACTAACCCTTTATCAGGTATGTCATTTGCAAACATCTTCTCCCATTCAGTAAGTTGCCTTTTGGTTTTATTCATTATTTCCTTCACTATGCACAAGATTTTATTTTGATGAAGTCCCAATAGTTTATTTTCGCTTTTGTTTCCCTTGCCTTAGGAGACATATCTAGAAAGATGTTACTGCTGATGTCAAAGAAATTACTGCCTGTTTTCTCCTCTAGGATTTCTTTGGTTTCCTTTCTCACATTTAGGTCTTTAATCCATTTTTAATTTACTTTTGTGTATGGTGTAAGAAAGTGGAGTTTCATTCTTTAGCATATAGCTGTCTAGTTTTCCCAGGACCATTGATTGAACAGACTTGTCTTTTTCCCACTGGATACTTTTTCCTGCTTTGTCAAAGATTGATTGACCATATAGTTGTGGGTTCATCTCTAGGGCTTTTATTCTGTTCTACTGATCTATGTGTTTAGTTTTGTGCCAGTACCATACTGTTTTGATAACTGTAGCTTTGTAATATAACATAAGGTCTGGAATTTTGATGCCTCCAGCCTTACTTTTCTTTTTCAAGATTGCTTTGGCTATTTGGGATCTTTTGTGGTTCCATACAAATTTTAGGATTGTTTTTTCCTAGCTCTGTGAAAAATGCTATTGGCATTTTTATAGGGATTGCATTAAATGTGTAGGTTGCTTTGGGCAGTACGGACATTTTCATCATATCTGTTCTTCCAATCCATGAGCCTGGAATGTCTTTCCATTTCTTGGCATCATCTTCAATTTCTTTCATCAGTGTTTTGTTGTTGTTGTCTGTTTATTTTTTAAGTAGGCTCCATGCCCAGCATTGGGCCCAAGGTCGGGTGTGAACTCATAACCTTGAGAACAAGACCTGAACTGAGATCAAGAGTTGAACACTTAGCCAATTGAGCCATGCAGGTGCTCCCCATGATTGTTTTAAAGTTTTCAGAGTACAGGTTTTTCACCCCTGTAGTTAGGTTTATTCCTAGGTATCTTATTGGTTTTGGTGCAATTATAAATGGAATTGATTCCTTAATGTTTCCTTCTGTTGCTTCATTATTAGTGTATAGAACTGCAATAGATTTCTGTACATTGATTTTGTATCGAGAGACTTCACTGAATTCGTTTATCAGTTATAGCAGTTTTTTGATGGAGTTTTGGGTTTTCTATATAAAGTATCATGTGGTATTTACATACACTAGAGTAGTATTCAGCCATAAAAAAAAAAGAATGAAATCTTGCCATTTGCAATGACATGGACGGAGCTAGAGCGTGTCATGCTAAGTGAAATAACTCAGAGAAAGACATATGGAAAACCTTAATCATACCATATGATTTCACTCATTTGTGGAATTTAAAAAACAAAGCAAATGAGCAAAGGGAAAAAGAGAGAGGCTATCCAAGAAACAGACTCTTAACTATGGACTTTGTGTATACAAGGTGGATTTATTCAGATAATTAGAAATTGTTATGAGGGAATGTTTAAGGTTGTCATGGAATAGTAATTTAGTCTATGAACTGTACACTATCCTAACTGAGAAGTGTATGAAAAGCATGCTGATTTCCTAGCATGCTGATTTCCTACTCATAAAACTTCATGTGCAGATGATTCACAAGTTTTGAATAGATTGTCTTCTCAAGTTCTTTGTCCATTTCTGAGCTGCGTGCTCGACTCTTGGGTCATTTTTTCTCAAAGGAATGATGTTGTGCATGCTCGATGAGTCCATAAGCTCATTTCCCAAATCCTGTTTGAATATGGCCACAAATCCAACCTCGAAGACATAAAGGAATGAAAAAAATTTCTTGAAAAATAATTATTACTAATAAAGTAAATAACAATTACAAAAAGTTTTTTTCTTAATTACAAAACTTGCCTTCAAGAGAAAGTATTTATATATAGAAGTTGGGGAAATGGTTGATGTGGAATTTCTTTGGAAATTGTGAAGGAGACTTCTATACACTTTCAAGAGCTTTAGAGGCTAATGAGGAATATAAGCTGATTCTCTTATTTCTGAATTCACTTTTACCTGTGATTTTCCTCATCCAACTAAGTGGAGATAACTGATAAAAATGGTTTTCCATAGTCACAATTCATTATTTAGCTTTGCTTTACCTCTTACGGCCAGAGGTTCTTTTCCCTGGAATTTGGGGTACATAATGCTTCAGACCCCTGACTCTCCTTTTAAGCCCACTTAAAGCAGTATAAAATCCAACCATAGTAAAGAAAGAAGGTTGTCTCTTCTCATTTGTTCTTGCCTTTTCATTCTCTCAGTCATAGGTTCCCATGTCCAATCCCAGTATAATCAGGATGCTTTCTTAAAATAATATTTTTGAGGGGCGCCTGGGTGGCTCAGTCGTTAAGTGTCTGCCTTCGGCCCAGGTCAGATCCCAGGGTGCTGGGATCGAGCCCCGCATCGGGCTCTCTGCTCAGCAGGGAGCCTGCTTCTCCCGCTACCATTCCCACTGCTTATGTCCCCTCTCTCGCTGTGTTTCTCGCTGTCAAATTAATAAAAAATCTTTAAAAAAAAAAAATAATAATAATATTTTTGCGGGTCTTGTAAATTAATGAGTTTCTTTCTCATGGGCTAATGGATTTCTTTCTTAGTGTTTTACTTTTTATTTTTATTTTAAAAAGCTCAAAGTCTTCCTGGGTGGCTCAGTTGGTTAACCATCTGCCTTCAGCTCAGGTCATGAGTCCTAGATCGAGCCTCGCATGGGTCTCCGTGCTGAACAGAGAACCTGCTTCTTCCTCTGCCCCTCACTCCACTCGTGCTCTCTCTCTCAAATGAATAAATAAAATCTTTTTTTAAAAAGCTCCATTTTTAACCTAAAAACCAATGCTTTAATCTAAAAGCACTCGAAGATCTCATAGCCCAGGTTTGACGATGGGACAAATAAAATAATATATACACTTAGATTTAGAATCAATGAAATTGATTTACAATGTAATTAGAATTCTGTAGCAGCAACTTCCCCAGTACCAATCTAACTTTATAATAGGACTCTTGTATATTTTAAAAATCAAATCAGATACTTCAGAAAACTGGTGATAAGAGAAGGGAGGGAGCAACAAGCTCAGAAATAGAGCAAAAACCTAAAGAAAAATCAAGGGGAAATTTAAAAATACCCTAAAAAGAAATAAATTGAAAAATTTAAAGAAAGAAAAATTTAAATAAAGACCACACACACAAAAAAAAATCATGATATCTACAAACAAAGGCAGCTGATGGACATTTTCCAGTTGTAAAGCACTGCATTCATAGAGTCCTTAGGAAAGGCTCCCAGCTCACCAAAGAGAGAGAGTGCCTCACTATATGCCCGAGTACAACGCTAAGGCAGATGGAGGGAGGAATATAAGCAACCATTTGTTGATTATTTATTTTTTAATCATGTCCTCAAGCATCTACAGATGTAAGGAAGCATGTGGCCTCAGGCTGGAGCAGTTTGCAAACAGCAGGATTGCCTGGCCCAAGAAATGGCACTTGCTGTGGGGTGAAAGCTGCCCCCCTCCAACCGTGTTTGGTTCGCACCTCTGCCCTGCTCAAATTGGCATAGCACATTCTTCATGGGCACGCCGCCAGCCTAACAGATGGGCACAAATGAAACCCTGCCAAAGAACCAGTGTGCACAGTGAGCTCACAACTGTGGTTAGATTCCTTTCCAAGGATGTTGCATCTACTTAAGCTGCCCAGCAAAAAAATTTATGACTTACAGGTCTTCTGATGGCATTAATGAATATGTAAATTAATTTTCCAAATTAGTAGTTCTTCAAGTGTGGTTCCCTGGACCAGCAGCGTTGGCACCATTTGGCCGACTCCTGGAAATTTAAGTTCTCAGGCTCCACCCCAGACTTGTTGAATCAGAAACCCTGTGGGTGGAACCCAGCTATCTGGGGTTTAACAAGCCCTCCAGGGGACTCTTCTTCTTCTTTTTTTTTTTTTTTGTAGCTTTTATTTTTTCAGTGTTCCAAGATTCATTGTTTATGCACCACACCCAGTGCTCCATGCAATATGTGCCCTCCTCAATACCCACCACAGGCTTACCCTCCAGGGGGTTCTAACGCACAACTCAAGTTTGAGAACCACTGCTCTCAACCGTGTTCTCAAGTGTTTGAATTACGAGAGAGAGAGAGAGATTTATTTTTTTATATACTAATGCCTGTGTCTTAGGACCAGAGATTCTGATTTAATTGGGATAGGGTGCAGCCTGGGCCTCAAGAGGTTTTAAATCTCCCCAGGTGATTCTAATGTGAGCAAGGTTTGAGAAGAGTTGCTCTAACCACTCAGAATACTTCACACAAGCTTTGAGGAGAAGTACTTCAGACCTTGACAGAGGTAAGTCTGTATCGAAAGAATATTCCGTAGATCTCTGCTTAAATAATTCTTTGATTGGTCCATCACTTTATTTTAAGCCCCTAGATAAGATGAAGTTTATGTAATCTGTGGTTTTAGGCAAAGCCCTATCTTTCAAGATGACCCTCCCTCACAGCACCGAACTTAGGTCTACTCTGGATTTCAGATTTCAGGGTGCTCTTTCAATCTCATTGACCTTGACATCTTCTAACGGAGTATCTCAAAACTCTCTTTTCCTGGTACCTCACGCCTGTGTCTCTCAAATATGGAAACCTCTCCTTCTTCCCAGCTGGGAGGAGATCTGATATCCAAAAGTGAAGCTTCAGTCTACACTGAGATTTTTAAAAAAAAGTCCCTTTAAGTTTCAAACTGACCTAGCCTAGTTGTAAAAGTAAGTATTTGAGTAAGAAGGTAAGAGTAGAAAAACTTGAAATATCCACCAATTGTCTGTGCTTTCATTCCCTGTTTCACATGAAGGTGTACACGGACATGATCATATTTGCACATCCCAGCAGAGTGAGCACGGGAGAGGCTGCTGACCACTTGGCCACTCTGAGGGCGAGAGATCAGGATCCCACACACACCAGAGTCACTGTTGGGAAGCTCTGAACTGATGACAGTTCGGGAGCATGGATGAACTCTTAATATAATTTGTGGAAAATGAGACAAATCTTTGATTTCCCTTCAATTTTTCAGCTACAAATCTATTGTAAGATGGCGATGATGGCCCTTTACCACTACTGACTTTGTTGAGGTCCAACTGAACACTGAAAAGAAACAAAAGGAAGTGATAGGTTGAGTGCACTCAGCTTCCTGGGGTGGCATCTCAGTTCTGCCCCCTACCAGCTGTGGGACCGGGACCAGTAATTCAATCATGTTGTACTTCAATTTTCCTATCCATCAAATGGAGAAATGATAGCTCCTATCTCATAGGGTGGTTATGAAAACTAAACGGACTAATGTATAAAAGCCCAGGGTAAGCTGTAATTAAGTGGTCATTATTCGTATTAAGAGTGGTTGATAATGTGTGGACTTGTTACTAGCCTTCAGCCTCAGCCTCCTCCTTGCCTCGGACTCCCCTGACTCCAACAGATGGACCTGGTGAAGGAGTGGCCACTCAACCATTCTAGCAGATGAACACAATGGGGCACAACAAAGTCCAGGGACGTGGTGAGGTATGCTTTGCCCTCGGAGAACAAGTTTCCAGGCTAGATTCAGCACAAAGCCCCTGTGTCCTGGGGCGTATTCTGACTTGGTGGTTCTTAATTCAGGTGTCTCAACAAGCTAGGAGGTTTTTGTAAATATTTGGAAACATTTCTGGCTGTATGTAGCTCAAGAATGCTACTAGCATTTAGCCAGGTTGCTACATTTCCTCAAATGAATGCAAACCAAAGTGGCAGTGGCACCCACATTGAGAAGAAAGTCAGAACAGGACAAGGTAGGCCCCGGTGTGATGACTAGGGCATAAGTCAGGTCACCAGGAGACATGAGAACAAGAACTAAGAATGAGCAGGCCCATGGCAAGGTTGTTTATAAAGGAATGCCCTTCGGATGAATATCTGTGGATACCTTTACCCTCATGACCTAGTCACCTCCTGAATACCCCCTCCCCATACCATCATCTTTGGGGGTTAGGATTTCAACATATGAATTTGGGGGAGACACATTCAGACCACCAGAGACAGAAGCAAAATTGGGCAGGAATCAAGCTGCCTCAGCTGACTCTATGCAAGTGTTAGAGCTAGAATAGTCCTTCAGAGTTGTCTCAAGCTGAGCTGAGATGTCAGTGTCTTTATATTCCTCCACTAATCAATCACTGGACATGGGCTGCCCTGGAAAGGGTATAACATTAGGCACAGGCCATTCTCCTTGTTAGGTAATTGCTGAAGGGGCTGACAACTGAAGGCTGTCTGCTGAGAACACTCCTAATAGCCGGGCTAGTAAGTTCCATTAAAAGAGGATCTGAATGACATGTAACAGGGACACTCAAAGTATGTGGAATAACATGGAATCCCAGTGCCACGACGCTCTCTTCCAGGTCAGCTTTCAGCATGAGTTCCCTGAGCAAACATACTAGTCCCACTGAACTAGAGTTCAGTTGATGGTCTCTGAAATAGGGGAGTTGCATTTTCTCAGGATAATGCCCACTTAGCCTTACTTGGAATGGTCTGAAAGGGGATTGGTCAAAAAGCCATGGAACTTTTCCAGACTCTGCAGCAAAACACTGGCTATCACATTCTCTGTTCTTGCATGCTCAAGCCCAGAGTTGGGAAGTTAGTATGTTCAGCCTTCTGGCTTCTCCAAACTTCGTTGGAATGCTAAAGAGAACCTAACATGGCTATGTTTAGGTGCTGCCTCTTTCCTCTCATCAGTCTCGCCTAAAAGGGACAAGCAGCAGCCTCCATATAAATCCCTGTCATAGAAATGGTACGAATGGGCTTTGGACACCAGTTCTGGTTTATTCAGTGGTCCAAACCTCCCTTGAATGCATTTGTTTGGCCTGGACTCTTATCAATCCACCCAGTCTTGGTCAATCTATTTTTTGTGGGGTCTGGACTGTGTCCCTGATCACATCATGCTCTCTGGGATCCTGAACCAAAATGGTATCACCCATTGAATTTCACCAACATAGCTATTGCTCTGAGACCCCTGCTGCAGGATCCTGGCTCACCTTATCTAATGCCTTCACTTGGGTTTTGTGATTTGGACTTTCAGTCCAGCTTCCTTGGAAACTGGTCATGTCAGTGTCCCAAAGCCTTAAAAGCTTAAGCTTACTCCCATCTCCTCAGAGACCCACTGTTAAAGGTCCAGGATGAATGACTGCTGGCAAGTTATATATTGTATGATGCTTTGAAGCCTCTGAGAAGGATGTTTCCGAAGTATGTCTCAGGGGTCCCAGTGCTACAGTAACTCTATTTTAGCCATATACACATGACAGCATTTAACCCACAATTTCCTCGGCTTCCTTTCTTTCCAGATCTTTGACTTTCCCCCCACAGATAGGATCATTTTCCTTCGTACATGAAGGAAATATTCCTCTAAACATAGCAACCCCTTTGCTAGAACGTGGCAAAAGACCATAGCTCAACATCTCAGACTCCCTTGGGAGCCTCCTATTCGAGTTTAGCTTCCCGTCTGGTTTGTGTTCCTCCTGCAGTTGACTGACTACACACTATAAATAGTTTACACTTTCCAGGCTCTTTGGGGTAACTCCAGCTCTCCCAAAACTCTGAGCAGTCGTTTTGTCACTTACAGGTTTGCTGTATAAATAGTATCCTAATCATTTAATACTAACACTATTCATTCAAAAAAGACTCTGCACACATTCATACAGACAGAAGAAAGAGTAGTGGCCACCAAGGGCTGCTATGAGGGGATGGTGGGCAGTTATTTTTTTAATGGATATTGGGGTACCTGGCTGGTTCAAGCTGTAGAACATACAATTCTTGATCTTGGGGTTGTGAGCTCAAGCCCCACACTGGCCATAGAGCTTACTTAAAAAAATGGGTATAGGATTTGGGAAGATGATAACGTTTTAGAGATGGATAGTGGCAATAGTTGCGCAACAATGCAAATGGTCTTAGAGTAAGTTCCCCTTACTCTACACTCAAAAATGGTTAAAGCAGTAAATTTTATGTTATGTATATTTTACCACAATTTTTTTTAAGACTCAGAGCAGCACTAGCATTCTCATATTACTCCTATGGTTGGTTAGTTGGTTTGCAGAGGGACAAATATTCCCTCAAGTTTCCACAAGTAATGGCTGCTTATTTTAAGAGTCAGGATGGGTCCAAGATCACAGAGCAATCAATGAACAGGGACCTGACTGGAACAGAAACCCAAGGGCCCTCAGGGGCAAGAACTAGGACTCTTCTCTCAAGTGCTCCTCACAAACATTCCTCAGCCTCCTCCTCCCTGGTTTCTCCTCACATGTCTTGCTACTCCATGCACTAAAAACTGGATCCTTCTTCTCTGTCTTTTCTCCTTTTCGTAGCTGTTACTTAATTATTGTCTCACTTTCTTCACAGTGTGGCTTCCTTATAACCTAGATTTGACCTTGGTCTCTATTCTACGTTATACCCCCTCTCTACATCCTTTCTTACCAGTTCCTTTTTTTTAATTTTTTTAAGATTTTTTATTTATTTATTTGACACAAAGAGATCACAAGTAGGCAGAGAGGCAGGCAGAGAAAGAGGGGGAAGCAGGCTCCCTGCTGAGCAGAGAGCCCAAGGAAGGGCTCGATCCCAGGACCCTAAGATCATGACCTGAGCTGAAGGCAGAGACTTTAACCCACTGAGTCACCCAGGAGCCCCATCTTACCCGTTCCTTCTGGTACCACCTCACATTTTGTTTCCCAAATCAGGTGCCTGTGAGTAAGCCTGTGATTAGTCTGGTTGTCCATCGAATAGAGCTTTTTGAGCCAGGCCACCCCACAAGCTGTCCCCAGTCTATACTGTGGCTCTCTCTTAGTACATATGAGAAACAGACTTATCTGGGACAAAACACAGCCATCTTCAACTGCCTC